>CM063498.1:196717492-196929992 GCA_032207245.1 Pardosa pseudoannulata
GTAAACGCGGTGTTACTCTGAAATTTTTGAGATACGCGCAGATGAGAATTCACAAAATAAAAATAACGGTTTGAATGTAAAATACAAGGTATTTAATACAGCAGACGATTTTTTACTGACTTACTTCAACTTCTTTAGAGTAGATTAAATTTTAAACAGAAGAGAAAATGGAGTTGACGCGAGAACATTTTCGAGCTATGATTTTCTACGATTTTAAAGCAGGATTAAATCAAGAAGAATGCTTTCATCGGTTTCAAACAAAAACAAATTAAAGTGATAGAACATCCGCCATATTCACCTTATCATCATCTAGCTATGTGTGACTTTTGGTCATTCTTTAATCTAAAAAAGAACTTACGTGGACGTCGTTTTCATTCAGAAGAAGAGATTGATGTGGCTATAAATGCAATGTTTTTTTTTATCTATTCCAAGAAATGAATGGCTTGAGGCATTTAATCTGTGAAAAATTCGCCTACAAAAGTGCATTGATGCTGGAGGAAACTACTTTGAACACACCTAAAATTTTGTAAGTATAACTTTAAAAATCTAGTTGTATCTCAAAAATTTCAGAGTGACCCTCGTATCTCTCTAGCCTTTCTCCCATTTTTATCTTTATTAATGTTAAACTTACTTTTCTATCTTATTGTTTTAATTGCTATCAAGGGCCATGATTACTTTTCTTAACATTATTTAATTGCTTATTTTAATATTGTGCCCCAAATTATGAAATCTTAGCTAAAGATGCACACTTTGAATCTTAAACATTCACGACTGGGGAATCGGCTTTGAGTACAGGTGTCTCCATGTATTACTATTACTCTCAAGTGACATTTTACCTGTAGTGTTATAGGTTAATTCTCTCAGAAAATATTCATGAAATATTGGAAGCGCCTAACTGTTATGACTAATATGGATACTCTTTTACTATAGTTGTTTAATCAGATTATTGCCTGCCAAGCTTAACACTTGGCATGCGGATATACTTCACCGCCAACTTACGTGTGCAGCGGGCGTTTTTTCGTGAATCGCGAGAAAGTTTAGTGATTCAGAAAAATCGCAGTACATCAAAAATTACTTTGTTTTTATGAACAAAACTTTTTTTATTTTACACTTTAATATATACTGTATGATTATTATAAAAAACAATATTTTTACGAAATCACAAAAATAAACGATTTTTAAAATTAAAGTGTGATAATCTGTCAGCACATATTTCTTCATCACTATCTTTGTCACAACTGCTCATTTTATCAATTTTGTATTCAACAATAAAAATCCAAGTTTTAAATTGACAGAACAAGACGTACGTTCTGGAGCTAGGAATTCGATTGAAGACGAAATAACGCAACAAAAGACCGAGTCACTCGACAATCATAACTTGTGGAAAGAAAAAATGCAAAGCGTTGTATAGCAACGCAAACAACACGCATATAATGTCACACATACATATAATTATACGTATTTAGTAGACTTGTGGTGGTTAGAGGGTATCAGCCACAAATCTACTAAATACATATTTTTACGTGACAGACTGCAAAAAATGTAAAAATACGTTGCTCGCAAGGGAAGTGTTAACGTTTCCCTGCCTAGAAAACCATTAGTCGGTGTACAGTAACTTGTACTGAATTGGTTTGTTTGCCCAACTGTGCTTCTATCTTTCTAACGTTTTTTCGAGATCTTCGATATGGAAGAGGCAGTCCAAGGAAAAAAAATTCTATTTTTGCTTGTTCATATTTTGAAAGCCGAAGAAATTCCGAAAACATATTTTATGTGTGTAGGAAAAAGCTGTTTGTGCAGAGTCACATCAATGAATTATGTTAGGACAGTAATATATACAATTATTTTATTTTTATACAATTATATTTTTGCCTGTTCATATTTTGATAACCGAAGAAATAACGCTTACATAACATATTTTATATGTAGGAAAAAGCAGTTTGTGCAGAGTCACATCAATGAGTTATGTTATGTAAGCAATGTATACAAAATATCTTAATTTCGCATTACTTTTTATCTAGATATTAGGTTTCCACCTTCTTATATATTGAGATCCACTTCTTTATCCTTGGCTTAGTCAAACTTCAAGGATATAACTGATAGGTAAGTGGTTTGTTTTGATTTGTAGCACTGCAGTCTACTGTTTTGCCACACGAGGGTAAAAAAGTTTCCAGGTAGATAAACCAGTCCACGAAAAATAAAAAAATTCTATAATACAGTCAGTAACGGCTATATGTATTATAAATGCATTTATAAAGTATTATAAATGCAAGAGCTACACAAACATATATCAGTCATATAGTCTGATATTTAAGATTCTAATCATTACAAACTTTTAAAATCAAAATACTATAACAACACATTAATTTTTAATTAAAGAATCCGTCTACTTTAAAAACGTCATTTTTTTTTTGCCAAAAATCATAATTTTTTTTATTTCTCTACTGTAAAATTTCAACTTTAAGTCTTCTAAATCTGTTTTAGTTTTGTCTCTACGGCATTTTAATGAAAAGTTACATCTCTTTAAACATCAGTGACAGCTGTCAAAACAAAACGGAAGTAGCGACTTCGGAACCGGAAGTTATGAATTTAAAGCTTTTTAAAGAGCATTTTTTGGAAAAAACTTTTTAAATTTTCATGAAGATTAGTTTAAATATTTTTCTAGTATTTTTAATAATCAGCAATTTGTTAATTAGAAAGCTTTGAAGCAAGAAAGTGTGGAGAATTTTAAGCATGTATTTTAATTTTGTAACAGTTATAGTTGCTTTCATAAATTTTAAATGCGTTTTTCTCAGAACGGAAATGTTGAAACTTAAAATGTGATTTCTCAAAAAGTTCTTAAACTATTTTGCTGAAAATTATTATGAATGCTTTTGATAGTATTATATATTTTATAGTATTTTGATAGTAAATGACCTAAAAGCTTTAAATTTGGATAATTTTTAATGACGTTACAGTCATAGTTAGATATAACGGTAATGAAAATTCGTTAAAAATTCAATGTGTATGATTTTGTAGGACCAAAATTTTTTACCAAATGTAAATTAAGCAAAGATTTTAGGTGATTCACTAGTCCAATGTATAAGAAATGTGTTGCATGAAAAAGTATTGAAATAATTTGATTTATTAAAAAATTAGACGCTTATAAGTTCACCCCTCTTATATGGTCAGTTTTCTAAAGTCCCGTCTAACTTAATAGGGAAAATGTGCGCACCGCTTATACAGTCATTTTCTTTTTCTTGTTACCGGTTATATGGTCAGTTTCATGTTTTCAACTTTTTTTTTTTTTTTTTTTTTTTTTTTTTTAAGAAGTCAGTACGAAATCAGAAAGGACCCGAATTCAACCTTTATTTACCTCCCTTTCCCCCTTTGCCGAACGATGGCCGATTGGTTAGGGTGCTGGCCTTCGGTACCGGAGTTCGTAGGTTCGAATCCCACTGTGGCATGGATGTTCGTAGCCGTTCGGAATCGGCTTTAAGCTGTAGGTCCCGGTCTCATTAGCCCTCGTGTTGCAAAAAGTAGACCGTAGCACTCCAAACCTAAACCAAACCAAAAACCCTTTCCCCCTTTCTTGTTTGTGTAGACATCACCTCTCTCAGTTCTCTTGCCCCCTGACAAGAGTTGGACATCTGTCTGTTTATTGGTTGAAGTGATCTCTCCTTGCTTAAGTTGAAATTGAGACTAAACAAGTAAAGGAAAATTTTGTTGCATTTGGATCATACGTCACGAATAAGAACGTTCATTTTTTAATTATGGCTTCGAAAAGAAAGAATTTATCATTTGCTGCCAAAAATGAATTGATTGAAAAATTTAAAAAATCTAATCTTTCAAAGGCTGCTTCTGCCAAAGCAAATTCGATTACCCGGACGACATTAAACAACATTTTAGCTGCCAAACTTTGCTCCTCAAGAGTTGAAATCGGTGATCAAGAAAGAAAATGTCAGAGCTTGTCACCTTATGGGAATGTGGATAAGGCTGTTCTGTTATGGATTAAAAAATGCAAGATATAGGAACAATAGAGTTGTATTGTTCCGCATATATGGTCACTCCGCTTTTATGGTCTGATTTTTCTGGACCCCTGAGCTGACCATATAACCGATACAGACTGTATTTCTTTCATAATTTGAAAGTCACAGAAATTTTCACAAATATAAAAATATATATACAGAATATTTAAAATATGTATGTAGGAAAAAAAAGGCTGTATGTGTACAGTCACATTAATTAATTCTGTTCGTACAGCAGTACGTAAAAAAATTTTAAATTAATTTTTAAAATCTAGATATTGAGTTTTGAAACTTATAAACATCGATACATTTAGAATAGATAGAGATCCACTTCTTTATCTTTGGCGCATTGAAATTTCACAGTGATAACTGATTGATAAGAATTTGGTTTGGAACGCTAAGGTTTACTATTTTGCTACACGAAATCAAATGAGACCGGGACTTACTGCTTAACCCCTTAACGTGCACTCTCGAGTTAACTCGAGCACGCTAAACAGGTAATAGTTGCAATGTTGGGCTATGTGATGCACCTTGTTTTGAAATATATTACACAAAAGAAAATTTTGATTAATTTTATAAATACTAGTATTGTTGTTTTTTATGTTTTAAAAGTAAAAAATAAGTATTTTTACTGATAATATTTATTCTGAAATGGGAATTCGAAAAGAAAGATAAAAAGTTGATGTGCGTGTAATATTACAATATTTACTATTTTCTGCAATTTTATCAAAATCCAAAATTCCAATAATTATTTGTTGATTATTAGTTGATTATTTTTGTATTTTTCTTGGCAAGGAAACAGTCTAAATTGTGTTTTTTACATTAAAAAATTTTTTTGGCCGGCCTTTTTTTTAAAAAAAACTTGTGCATTAAGGGGTTAAAGCCAATTCCCAAAGTCTACGAACATCCATGCCAGTAGTGGGATTCGAAGACTTCTTTAAACGTTCTCGATATGTCCTTGATCCTCTCCCCCCCCCAAAGAAATAAAAGAAAATAAATGGTCAGCGTAACCATATCAAAACTGCATAAAGCAAATTGCTAGGATTTTTCTAAAAGTGTACATAACAAACGTATAGTATCCAACATTTTTAAAATAACTAAAAAGTTACATTCCGTTAAGTAAGTGACTATATACTTTATAGTTGTCAAATGTGTCAAAATTTAGACTTTTAAAATCTCAAATCGAACAGTAAAGCATAGTATGAGATTTACTTTGATTAACTTAAGTACAAGTGGAAGGATACCATTGGTTTAACCCTTTAAAGGTCACCTACATTAATTATATTGACTTTAATGAAATTAGTTCATAAATGTTACCTATGGACCTTATGAATGCAAAATGTATTAAAGTTTTTCTTTGCAATCCTTAGAAGGGTTTGCCTTAGAGGATACCACAGGAGGAATTGAGATGGGTTAACTTACAAACCCATCCTCTTGTACAGCGTGAACATAATACTATTTAAAATTTTAATTATATTGGAAGACCAATAAATAAGTGTTCTTAAAAAAGTAAAATAAATAAATAGTTTAACAATTTATAAGTGGTGTTTGAATACATACTTTTGTTTGGGGTCATAAGTGAAAAATAATTTCATTACTAATTTACCAGGTGCATCGAGTATAAATGCATATATTTCAAAAGAAAAAATAAATTAAATGTAGTAGTGTCATTTATTGTAAGTTTTAAATGTCAAAAACATAAAAAAAAATCACATTTCTCCAAAAATTAGAGAAAAAAATGTTTAATAGGAGGTTTTGCTACGAAACAACTTTCCTATAAAGGGTTAACGGCGTAAACATTCGCATTCAGCTGAAGGAAAAAAAATATTTCATCGTAACCATATCAAAATTGCATAAGGCAAATTGCTAGGATTTTTATAAAAGTGTACATAACAAACGTATAGTATCAAACATTTTTAAAATAACTAAAAAGTTACATTCCGTTAAGTAAGTGACTATATACTCTCTAGTTGTCAAATGTGTCAAAATTTAGACTTTTAAAATCTCAAATCGAACAGTAAAGCATAGTATGAGATTTACTTTGATTAACTTAAGTACAAGTGGAAGGATGCCGATGTTTCAACTGCGTAAACATTCGCATTCAGCTGAAGGAAAAGAATATTTCTGATGAATCGTAAAATGGCAGAATGTATGTATTATGACTATATTTTTTCCTGCATCTTTTCAATGCCTCTCCCATGTAGGTGGCACTTACCTTCTTACATATATAAGTGGATGCATATTGGAAACGATAACGGCACAAACTTCCTCATCCATTTCTAAGGGAAAAGTATATCAGTTAGATTGTTTGAGAATTTTTTATCATCCATCGAGGACGAAGCATCGTGTTTCGTTTCCTGATTCACACAATGAAGGACCATACCTTTCCTGTTCCCACCTTACCATGTACATCTTGAAACAATTGAAACTTCCTTTGTTTACAAACGGTATATATACTAGGACAGATCACTTCTTCCGTCATCAAAGCTTTATTTGTTTCTCTGCACTAAGTAGCTCGAGTGTAGGTAAGAAGTAGTTTTTTTTTTTCTATTATTTTTTTAACTTTTTTGTAACGTTATGTAAGGGAAGTATTTTAATTTGACCCCATGATTCAGATTTATCTTCAAGTTTTGCACCTACTTTAAACCGAAATTACCATTTTTACTTTCTTATATACATAGTATAAGAAAAACATTATAATCGTCTCGTCCAAATAGTCGAACTCAAGCTTTTGATTGATCTTCACGTTTTGGACTTCCTAACAAATCCAAAAATTATTATTTTGGAATTATATCTGTGTGTGTAGGAACATAATTCGAGAACATTTTGACTTAACCAAATTTTGATTACGTAAATTACAGCGAAATGGTAGTTTTAAATCAACTTTGGCTGTCAAAATTATGCCGGAAGTAAAAATTTACCTGTTATTTCTACTCGCATCCGGTTTCTTGCGCTGTTATTTAATTCCATAATATAACGTTGCCGAACGTTGGCCAAATGGGTAGGGGTCTTCTTTTCTGCACAGGTGTTCACGGATTCTAATCCTGGGGGTGACAAGGTTATTCATAGCCATTCGGAATCGACTTTAAGCAGCACTCGAAGTCATGTATCAAAACAGTAGACTGTGACATTCCAACAACTATAAAATAACTATTATAGTTTAAAAGGCATGCATTATTTGTATGGTTTGCAGTACTACGGTTAACTTTTCTAGGCTCTAATGAAACTGGGACCTACTACTTAAATTTGATTTCAAACAGCTGCGAACATCCATGCCAGCAGCGGAATTCGAAACCACCTATTCCGGTACCGAAGAGCAGCTTCGTATTTGTTCCGTCCAACAGCCATGATGAGACAGCAATTGCTTAATAATTTTGTAAACCGTGTTTAATTTGTTACCGTTGAGCGTAGCGCCATCTGAAAAAAAATAATACAATAGTGTTCGCTGAGAGCGCGGAGCGAGGCAATTAAATCGGCTATATATACTGTTTTTTCTTGATGTTTCTTTAAAGTGGATGGTTTGGACGACGTTTGGAGTGAAAATATTCAAAGTCATTGTAGTAAGTAAATTCTTAATTCCTTTAATCATGAATCTTATTTTTTCATTTTCAACGCTGATCAATCCATATACATTTAATTCTATTTGATTGTGTTTATGTTTTATGTATCCCCCTCATTCATATTATTCTATCTATTGTACTGTGTTAAAATCTTAAATGGTAGAGTCATTCTCTATTAATAATATTTGCTGTAATATTAAAATTCGAATCTACAATAAACTGTTAGCAAATCCCTTTCCTTTGGTCATTTTCAATCACAAAGTCCTTATTTTAGTTTATATATTTAATTATACATTCCACTAATTCTTAACATCTCACAGTATTCATCCTGCCATCCTTTGGCGTGTTGTTTGCTCTATAGTGTTCGTGTATTTTGTAAAAGAAAGAATAAAATCATGACTAATGAAAATATAGTAGAACCTCAATTATCCGAAGTAATTGGGACCCAACCTACTTCGGATAATCGAGAATTCATGAATAATCATCTAGTTTAATACGTAGTTTCGTCATTGTGTGTAATAAAAATTCGAGTATAAATCTTTTTTTCGCCAATCAGGTGAAACATTTAACTATATAAAAATGGTAGTTGGCATTCAATGTGTCAGTTTCTTGTAAACAAAACAAATTTAAACTGTTTTAGTTGCAAATTAATAACAAAAAAATTAATCGTCAAAATCTGCTGACCTGCAAGCTTGAATGACAAAACTACCAATCTAGTTTGTCGTTTTATTTACTAAATACAGTATATAAATGCATAAAACTTTAGTGCACCACATCGAATTTCCAATTTCAAAGGTACTCTATGACTGAAAAAATTTGAGAACCTCTGAGTTAAAGGAAAGCGATATCAGTCGGCAAAGGCATTGATTTTGTAACCGGAAAGCTGTGATTTGTAGCCCACGAAAGATTCGAAATACAGTAGAACCTCGATTATCCGAAGTAATTGGGACTGAACCTAATTCATAATCGAAATTTTTGGATAATCGAGAATTCATCAATAATCATCTAGTTTAATATGTAGTATCGTCATTGGTGCAATAACATTCTATTGTTCTGGGACTATGCAGTATGACCTTCCAAATTTCGAAATGGGGTGTGTTTTTGTTTAGAACAGGGATGTTTGAAAATGGGGAAGAGTACATGGGGAAAAGTATCCCAAAGTGTACTTCTAACCCAAAGATGGCAAATCCATCAAAGAAAGATCTCTGAGGGAGGTCATACCGACCGAACATACCGAGAATTGTGCTTGCGAGAAGTAATTCCAAAATATTTATCTGCACTCGTAGTTTGGAAAGGACGGCTTGCATACAAAAGGAATGTGGGAAAAAAAGAAAACTTTAAAAATGCATGTTTGTAAAGAGAAAATTTTGGATGATAGTAAAAAGTGAAAAAAAAAGTGAAGAAAAAACCGACGTACTCTATGACTGAAAAGATTTGAGAACCTCTGAGTTAAAGGAAAGCCATATAAGTCGGCTAAAGCATTGATTTTGTAACCGAAGGCTGTGATTTCTATCCCACGAAAGATTCGAAATACAGTAGAACCTCGATTATCCGAAGTAATTGGGACTGAACCTAGTTCATAATCGAAATTTTTGGATAATCGAGAATTCATCAATAATCATCTAGTTATGTAGTATCACCATGGGTGCAACAACATTCGATTGTTCTGGGACTCTGCAGTATGACTTTCAAAATCTCGAAATTAGGTGCGTTTTTGTTTAGTACAGAGATGTTTGAAAGTGGGGAAGTGTACACTCATACCGAGAATTGTATTTGCGAGAAGGAATTCTAAAAAAGGGAATTCCAAAATATTTATCTGCACTCGTAATTTGGAAAGGACAGCTTGCATCTAAAAAGAATGTGGGAAAAAAGTAAACTTTAAAAATGCATGTTTGTAAAGAGAAAATTTTGGATGGTAGTAGAAAGTGAAAAATAAAGTGAAGAAAAAACCGATTTACGGCAACCTTAGAAGTTCAATAACAGAGTTATGATGTTTGTTAAATTGAGATGCAGATACGATAAAGAAGACAATGAAAGTTATAAAGCGGTTTAAGAAGTTGTGAATTCAGAATTATGAAATTTTGTAACTAAAGATTGAAGTATAATTAATAATTCCCATTTAAATATTTTTAGAAAAACAGATAATTTTTAAAACTCTTCCTTTTAGCAAAAATTTTTACTTTCTTTAAATGTTGCTTGCGCATTAATTTTCGTATTTTTGTTTCACAACAATAAGCTCATACTTTCTACACATGTTGTAAAGTCCATCCCTCCTTTAATAAACATTCGGAGCGCATTAGCCTTTTTATCACCTGAAGAGCAACCTTAGAAGTTCAAGAACAGAGTTATGATGTTTGTTAAATTGAGATGCAGATACGATAAAGAAGACAGTGAAAGTTATAAAGTTGTTTAAAAAGTTGTTAATTCAGAATTATGAAATTTTGTAATTAAACATTGAAATATAATTAATGGATTCCATTTAAACATTTAAAAAAAAAAACAAATAATTTTTTTAAATTGCTTCTTTTAGCAAAAATTTTTACTTTCTTTAAATGTTGCTTGCGCATTAATTTTCGTATTTTTGTTTCACAACAATAAGCTCATTCTTTCTAAAAACACTTTGTAATTTCCACCCTTCCTTTAACACTAGATTTACGGATGTTGATCATATTACCCATTTTTACTGAAGTGAGCCAATATGATTCATACAAGAAAATAGTTTTTTTTTCAAAGAAAATAGTTCCAAATTAATTTAAATAAAATGTTTATTATCAAAAAATTCATGGAAAATATTTTTTACTTATAAAATCTGTTTTTGAAACACATTTTCCGCAAATATTTCTATTACGTTTAGCACAATGGTTTCTACATCTGTTTCTTTTGAATGACTGTTGAACTTGACAATTCTTCTGTGCGTCAGTAGCATGAATTTCTGTCATTAGAATGGAAGTGTTCTCGACTACTATTCTAATTTATACTATATTATATAGTATAAATTAGAATGTATTATTTTCTTTATTATTATTATATTTACTTTATACTATACTTTATGTACTTTATACTATATTTATTACTATATTTATTTATTTTCATATACATTTTATCAGTCAAATTGGCTCCCAACCGGCCGTTCGGTTAATCGAGGTTCTACTGTAGTTACCTTTCTTTCCTGTGAGTCTAAGCCGAACGATGGCCGACTGGTTAGGATGCTGGCCTTCGGTACCGGAGTTCGTGGGTTCGAATCCCACAGTGGCATGGATGTTCGTAGCCGTTCGGAATCGGTTTTAAGCTGTAGGTCCCGGTCTCATTAGCCCTCGTGTTGCAAAAAGTAGACCGTAGCACTCCAAATCAAACCAAAATCCTGTGAGTCTAAATAAAAAGGCAAGAGGAGGAGGTTACTCTTGATTGTAAATTAGCGGACCGTTTATTGTTCAGGTCACGGTATATAAGATACTGCATAAACAAATCACTTTACATTTTTCCTTTTAATTTCCCTATCTTGATTCCGTTGAAATTTGCTTTGATTATTTTTGTTCGAATGAGTAACAATTCCACTTCTTTAAAATCGTTTCAGTTCCCATACAAGCACAGTTCTGAAGATGACTGTAGTACTGACAACGCTCGTCCTGCTAGCTGCTGCAGTTCACGGTTCACCCTTTAGAGGAGCCAACATCGTCGATTTGAGCTACGTGTACGACGAGACGACCATAGGCTGGTTGACTGATCAGCCTTACCGTATGACCGTCACCTTTAACGGCACCACTCCCCAGGGCACTTGGTAAGTAACATATTTGTTTGAACCCACGGTAAAATCTTATCTCTTGCAGTGATATTTTTCGAAACACCATTCGGAGACATGCGTAGTTTAGTTTTCACCAACAAGTGTCGTAAAAGCGGTGGCGTAGGAAGATGACGAAAGATTATTGGTAACTCAGTTGACAAAGGCGTCGATCTCAAATCCAGAAGGTTGGACGTTCGAGGCTTGAGCCGAAAAAATATCAGCTGTGTATATTAAACCCTTCCGGTAAAATGACGAGTCTAGCTCGTCATTAGTTTTTCATTCCATACCGCACAATGACGAGCTACACTCGTCATGCGATTAAAGTTACTGTTAAATATGATAATTAATTTAGTTTAAAATTTCTATTGTACTGAATTTGGCAACACTTTTATCACTTGTGAAAATCACAAGTCACTATTGCATATTGTTTACTTAGAATTTCTTGGTACACGTCATTGCCAAATTAATGAGTCAGAATAAAAGAAAACCTACTAAGAAATGCCGTGTGTGTTACAAGAATCAATTAAAAGTGAGAGTACTTGGCGGTGTAAACAATTAAGAATTCCTTTACACTTTGTTTCGAAAAGTACCACTAGCTTGAAGACTATTATCTGTATACCTTATTAATGTTTTGCTTTGATATTTTCTTAATTTTACTGTTTCTGATATTATTTAACACTGTGTAAAAAGTGGATTTTAATTAAGAATATGTAAGAATTGTAAAATGAAACAAGTTTTTTAAATAAAAATTAAATGGTTATTTCATGCACAGTTTTTCATTATTAAATCATACCGGAAAGGGTTAATGGAGACTGGAAAGCGTAAAACAAATTCATGTTCGTCTTAAAATTTCAAACGATATCTCTGGAGGTAGCAGGACAAGCCTGCGGGTCTTCTGATTGGTCCCTTCTTTTAAATTACGAAGATCCAGTGGGAGAAATGTTATTTGCGTCCTTATTCCTACACGTGCTTCTCGGGTGGTGCTAAATGGGTAACAGCTTCACAGCCGTGTTTGGCATGAAGGTGTCTGTCTTCATTTCCAGCTGCATTGAAAATAACAGATTAGACCCTAGAGAACGACATTTATAAACAATTTAGGTTTCTTTAATTTGTATTATAATAATATTTAATGTCATTCTTTTAGATGCTATTACTGTATAAAAAGATTACATACTTTGTACATTAAACAGATTTAGAGCACTAAGATATTTATTTATTTTTATTCAAAAAAAGTACTTATAAAATAATTAACATTTCGTTCTCTGTATTAACGAACATACGAGGCACTTCCAGAAAGTAAGTTTCCCTATTTAAAAGAAAAAAAAACTCACACTTTCACGGACATATTTATTGGCAACAAGTACAGCAATGTTTCAGCTATTTTTCAACATAGCCACCACCAGAATTGAGACACTTGTCGTATTGTGGGATCAACTTTTGTAGAACTCTGTCGCAGAACTCTGCCGCCTGTGATTGGAACCAGCCTTCCTGTCCCAGAACACCGTGCATATCCCTTTCCGTACCACAGCGTCTGTTTGAATTGGGTCCTGACCGAAGATCCACTATGATGTCAATGCATTGACTGCTGCTTGGTTTCCGGGGTAAAGTACGAAATCCAAGTCTCATTGCCCGTGACGATCCTGTCCAGGAACTCGTAGCCGTCGTCGTGATACCGTAGCAGAAATGTCAGTGCTGCTCCTGAGCGTTGAATTTTGTGTTTAGGTGTCAGTTTCGGTTCATAGACCTGACAGATCTGACGATGAATTTCAGTTGGCGCAATACTTTGTGCATTCAAGATCACCGACCGAACCTGGCAGGCGGCGGGAGAAGGAATTAGAGTTCCCACTTCGGACCATGATACTCCTCTACTGGCACGAATCGGGACTTGTCCAGCTGGCATATGATTAATACGTCATAGATCTGTTACGCACGCGCAATTGACACGGCTAATTACGTTTACTTTAAAGGGGAAAACATCGGGAAACTTACTTTCTGGATGCGCCTCGTAATTAAAAAAGTTGCTTTGTCAATAAATTTTATTTTATTAGTTAAATACGGTATTGGCTTATCTCAAGCAACTGGTAATTCGCTTTCCGTTTCTATGGTTTAGATAGGTTAGCTTTTAAATAAGACTATGCTTTATGCTGAATTAATTTTTTTTATCTACCCACACCAGAAGAAAACGTTTTTATACCAAAACACTGTTAAAATATGTATTTTCTAGCTTCTTATTGAGTATTAAGCATTCCATTTATTCCAGGGATCTAACCATTCATTACTGGCAGTTACCTCTGAATCTTATCTTTCTATTTGTAGCTTAACCCATTAACGCCCGGATATTTCTGATGACTATATATTAGCAAATACCTAACATAGAAGCTATTATAGACACCTGGAAGTAAAACAAAGTATGAAATTTAAAACATCTTTAAATATGACATCAAGTCATCATTAGTGAGGAGGTGTCATTTTAAAACGTAATAAGATGTCTTTAAAAAAAAGGAAAACTTCTTGATAAGAGATTTATTTGCTATCCTATATGAGAAAAGTACTGAAAAGGGATGACTTATTACAGATATGGCTATTCGCCATGATTTTGACTGGTATACGTTCAGAATACCGGTCATAATACGTTCCTATTCTAAGCTTGAAAATCATAAAATGCCGATGGAAATGACAAAATTATAGACAAGATCATATTTGAAAACTTGGGAGATTATTCATAAGATTAATATCTATTTCCATTAAAAAGGAAGAATCGTTTCAAGAAAACAAACTCTACAAACCATTTTGTGACTGTCCTCAAATAAGGACGCTGAGCGTTAATGGGTTAAATTCCAAACCTCTTTCCTGCAATACTGGCCCAGTTATAGGTACACCTTTTCCGCTTAAGTGTTCCTATCACAAAAATAAAACTACCTAAACTTTTTTATATATTCATTTTAACATGGCTTTTCTTACCTTTATTTCACTTCTACTAGTTTGTGCAACACACCAGTTTTCAAATACTGCTCGATTATCTTTTTCAGTTTCCCACTATACTGTTACCTACTTCTAACTCCGAAGCTATGTTTTTTGCTGCTTCACCAGAGTCTAGTCGCTGTATAATGCGCAATTTCTCTTCAATAGTCACTACATTTTTTTTCGTTTATCACCAATTTTGAAATCTTCATTGTGGTACACTTAAAAAAATATTAAGCATGCCCCAAGAACATTTTTCGAGTGCTGTGCATATTGTGCAGTTGTAATCGGGAACGGCGGCAACAGTTGAGGTCTGTTGCACACTGACGAAACAATAAACAAGGGGAAGAACACTGCTCTTTTCCTTCTACAACTTGTATTTTGCACACGACACGTAAAAGGATCATAGTAGACTCTGGCTTCCAATGCCTTGGAAATGTTGCAAAATAAAGAGTCTTATTTCAAGAAAAAGTGAAGGGATTAGTTCACATGGCAAAGTGATCTGGTGGTGAACGTTGCTAAATATCAAAATATGATATTCAAGGTTATCAGGGAATATTAACCAGCATTGCTAAGGGCCCGGTCTCACCAAAGTCGTTTAACGGCTAACCGCGATTAATCTCTGTTAAAACGGTGAATTGTATCCTACCATTGGTTGGCGCCATGAGTTAATCGCGGTTAACGACTTTGGTGAGACTGGGCTTTAATATCAAAACATGATATTTAGAGATATCATTTACGGAGGATCCATTTGATGTAGACCAGTGTTATAATTCTGATATTGACCGACATTTTTGCGCTACCTGTATTTATCTTAAAATATGCGCAGCCGCTCGTGCTGGAAGGTCAACGATAAACCAAAGATTGGAGATGATCGGTGAATGGGACTAACTTCTGGTTAATTTTCCTCTCCCAGGCTGCAGAATGAAGAGATCCTGTCAGGCACCCACGTGGGCACGCACATAGATGCCCCCTGCCATATGGCACTGGGTCGATGGACGCTCGAAGATATCCCCCTGTCTCGGATGGTAGCCCCAGCGGCCGTGGTGGACATATCGGATAGGGCCGAACGCGACCGTGATGCCCTTCTTGAGGTGTCAGACTTGGTGCAGTGGGAGCGGCGAACGGGATCTTCCCTGCACGACACCGTCGTCCTCATGAGATCAGGATGGGGTGCCAGGTGGCCTAACAGAGAAGACTACATCGGAAACGCCCAAGGAGATGTCTCCAGGCTCAGTTTCCCTGGTAAGTGATGAAATATTTAAATTGTTAGCACCAGTTTTACTATATATATCTATACCAGTGGTTCTTATGGACCCTCAAGGATAGATGTTACCGCTGAAGGAGCGAGTAATACATAGAGATTAATTAGGGAATACTTGAGCCAGTCAACACCAATAGGGGACGGACTTATGCCCGTCTAGACGCGATTTATATCCCGGTCGAAAAGGAAAGGAGTTCTATCCCCAATATCCATGAGTGGATATATAGTTCTATACCATGAGTGACCTCAGGCCACCTAATCATTCCATGCAGACTATGACCATCAATAGAGTCGGCAATCTCATAACTGAAAGGTTTCTGAATGGTTCAATTTAGAGCCGTGTTAAGATCCGTCATGTTCGTTAAGGGTGACTATGTTACGCAAAATATGTTCGTGGTCACAATGTCCTCTAATTTCTCAAATAACACCTCTGGGAATGGTAGGCAACCCCCTAGGGGTCTAACCTAGGGGGGGGAACCTAGGGGTCTTCTGCTTGATCTCTGCTTCTGAATTACGAGAACCCACTTGGAGCAAAGTCGTACTTTCACTCTAGCGGTGCTCTTCATAAAAAACAAAGGCGCGTCCCTTGCCTTAATTCTAGTAGTCTTTGGCTCAAGCCCCTGTCTTGTCCAAGGAGCATAAGTAACAAAAGCAACAACAACATGCAGACGAGTTCTCCAAGAGTCTAACTTGGACGAAAATTAATACAGAGATTATGTACATCACTGAGACGAAGCCAGTTAATCACAAGAAAAATCTCGAAATCCAAAGAATTAAAAAGTTTAATAAGGAGCGACTGTATGCATGTGGGGTGGTAAGAGACAAACCAGAGAAAAAAGAGGTCCCCAAACAACCTTAAAAGATTCCCTTCAAAGATGCCCTCCCAATTTTAACTGTCCTTCTCTTCTGACTCATAACTATGGGAAGATAACAGAAAACTTCATGTTCAAGAAATATATGTCACAAAAAACTACTTTTAAATATCTCTAGTAGCATGCATGATGTTACTTGAAATTCGCGGTAGCTCAGTCGGAAAAGGAATTAACTCCTAGACGGAGAATTGTGAGTTCAAAGCTGGAGCTGATCAAAGTCCGTCTCGTTCAGTAACAGCGGCTGGTGCATGTAAAATAGATTAATGGTTGCAATCTTCTACAAGTTCAAACAATACATTTGGAGTGGCAGACAAAACCTAAACTTCTGCTTGATACTTGCTTTCACATTGTGAAGACCCACATTAAGCTAAAGCATTAAGGTGTTTCATCCCTGGTCTTTAAAACGAAAGACGCATCCCATCACGTTAATTCGAGTAGACTCCGGCTGAGTTGCTTGGCTCAAGTGGTATTAACAACAACAAAAGCATAATGTTATATTAATTTTCAAAATTTGAAAATTTGCCGAAAAAAGAATGTGCTGCAGTGTTATTCCAGTATGTTCGGTGGCTATATATATATATATATATATATATATATACTTATTTTTTTAATTTAAATTTTATTTGAATACGAAAAAAACTCGTATGTTTAACCAAACGTACGAATGGAGCTTTTAACCCATGTGTTCTTGACTAAATTACTGTTCCCATTGATTGCATAACATTTTTTAAAATCCGGTTTTTATTATATATCAGATGTTAATAACTTTAGTTTACATGTTTGCGATTTCTTAGGATAAATTGTTTAAAACATCTGAAACAAACTCCTCAGACTGATTGACCATGTAATATTGTAAATGTATTTAAAATACAGTAAATCCTGGATTATCCGAAGTAATTAGAACCGAACCTGCTTCGGATAATCGAGAATCCATCAATAATCATCTAGTCTAATATGTAGTATCGTCATTAGGGCAATAACATTTGATTGTTCTGGGAATCGGCAATATGACCTTCCAAATTTCGAAATAGAGTGTGTTTTTGTTTAGAACAGGGATGTCTGAAAGTGAGGAAGAGTAAACTCATACCGAGAATTGTGCTTCAGAGAAGGAATTCTAACAAAAGGAAAATCCAAAATATTTATCTGCACTCGTAGTTTGGAAAGGACGGCTTGCATACAAAAGGAATGTGGGAAAAAAGAAAACTTTAAAAATGCATGTTTGTTAAGAGAAAATTTTGGATGATAGTAGAAAGTGGGAAAAAAAGTGAAGATGAAACCGGTTTCGGTTAACGGAGATTTTTGGTTAATCGAAGTTCTACTCTATCACACAAGAAATGGCTTAGTCCTCAATGTTGATTGTTGCCCACAGGAGTGTCCCCCGAGGCTGCTGAGTGGTTAGCGAACAATCGAAGGATCTACGGCCTGGGCGTGGACACCCTCTCGCTGGACAACGGCTTCAACACCGGCCGGGGAGTCCCAGCGCACCAGTCGCTCCTGGGAGCCAACATTTATGGCATGGAGAATGTGGCCAATCTTCACAAACTTCCCGAGGCTGGAGCACAGGTTCACATCCTCCCCATGAGACTCGGCGCCGGAGCTTGCGGCAGTCCAACGAGGATTATGGCTGTCTTTCCGTAGAAAAAACAAATTGAGCTCATGTTCTCTACTTCCGTTCTGTAATTATATGTAAAAATAAATTAAGGAATTCAGATTTTTATCTCGTTGTGTCGCAGACCACAGAATCACTTAATGTTGGGTAACATATCAAGTAAAAAAAGGGCTAGCTATCCCAATGATTACATACAAAAGACAATACAAACTTTACCAATTCACCAGCGCAGGCGATAGTCACCAAAATAATACAACCAACACCAAACGAAATATACCCGTTAGTAACCTTTTACCGCCACATTTTTAAAGGTCCCTCCACACTATGGTCCACTGCAAGCCATTACCACCGTCTGGAGGGGGTATGGCTTATCGTGGTCGATGGTGACAGACGATAAAATAGCCTTGGTGGACGATGGCTTCGGAGGCAGTTTTTCTCCAAAGATCAAAGCAGCCAAATGCGCAACTAAAGTGCGCAGTAGACCCTATGGACGAATCCACGAGCTCGGCTCATTTAGTGGCCCAGCGTGTGGATGCAACCCGTTAACTATCGTCCAAGGTCACCATCAGAAAGTGGTGAACAATTGGCCATAGTGGGGAGGCGACATAATACATGTGCTTTGCAATACACCTCATGTCTTTTTCCTAATAATAGCATTGGCAAAAGACAATTAGAATGATTGTTTGTCGCCAATAAAGTCTGATTATCGAGATTTGCGCCGTTGAAGTGGAAAAGTATAATTTTTATTCTAATGATTGTATATTTGAATAGATGATTTGAATAGATTGTATGATTTGAATAGATATCTTTGAATTCAGCCGTAAGCAGTAGAGATATGTTATGTAGTTGCTGTCTGGGATGGAAGGCTCGGGGCTCTCTCCTATATCTGTGGGAACTCAAAGCTTCCTTTTTATGACTTGTGGACGATGCTAGTCGCAGCCATGTTTTTTTTATTGAGGATCTTCGGAGGCTGTCCCTTTGTAAAGGGAACTCACTTTCCCATTCTCTCTCTTGCAATTTTGGTTTAGTAGTACCGTTTGAGGCTTTCCCATTTTAGGTTGCTATGGATAATTGTTCTATTTCAGGTGTGAAAAGGTTGCTGTCTATTGCCATTTCAGGCGATGAGTTTTAAGATTCCTATAACTAGCGTACAAACGCAAACACTTGTAGTCGATAAGCTCTAGTCGGTTCGGCCGGCTGTGATGTAGCTCGATGTTAGATTTGGATCTTCCCGGCCACCTTGGTCTTAACTACCATAAACTCCCTTTAGGGGTTGGTAGTGTCCCATAAGCTATCTATCTGTAGTCAATAAGACCTGAAGGTAATTTTGACCTCTCCCACACGTCTTCACGCATTCGCTGTTTAACAGAATTGCATATGCATCGTCATTTTCCATTCTGCAACTGTCTTTTCTGACGCACGTTGCTTTTTGAGTAAGCTGAATCGATTGTCATATCTGTAGTACATTCTTGTATCCTAATTGTAATGGCATACAAGAAAAATGCTGGATCAAAAAGCCAAATTTTTGGCGAAAGATCTTTCCCTTTCAAAGAGGAATACAAGAAAGGAAACAACGGATGGTTATCCCAATCAATGGACGTTTGATATTTATATTTGTAATACATTCTTGAATAGTACAGAGCTGCTCTATGGTATCAGAGTTCATGGGTTTGAATCCCACTGCTGGCATGGATGTTCGTAGTCGTTCGGAAGCGGCTTTAAGAAGTAGGTCCCGGTCTCATTAGCACTCGTGAGCAAAACAATAGACCGTAACTCTCTAAACTAAATCAAGCCTTATTGTAGAGGAATAAATACAGCAAAAGCTAGGTGAAAAAGAGTTAATTTTTGGTGGAAGGTTATAATTCAAGGAGCCATATGATCAACATGTTGGTCTACAGTCTTCGAATGCTGGGTTCAACACTGGCAGATTCACTAAGCATTTCCCTGGATACCCAGAGGACGTTCTGGTTAAATCTGTTAGTTTGGATGTCTTCTCGCTGAGAAGTCGGCAGGGGGAAGATAAAAACGGAATCAGGATCAACCCCTCCCCTCCTTGCGATGGTCGAAATTGAGGGTGATATCCAGAATTCTCTATTACCGTTATTATACCCTAACAGCCCTTTGTCAGGTGTCAAAATTATACCGTGAGAAACAAAACAAAAATTCCCCAATCAGAAGTAAAAACATATAAAAAATGTATATCCCTAATAAGTTACATTTACATTTCGTTAGTACCATGCGTTATGTTTAATCTTTCAGAAAATGCTTAAGTCATCCAACTACGAGAAACATCTATTTTTGTAAAACAATTCAAATACAATTTAATATTAATGTTTTTTAGTGTGTAAACGTATAAAAACAAACCTTTCTTTGATAATGCATTTTTTTACGATTCATCATTATTATGATTTTTAAAGAAAAAGATACAACATTCGAGGCTTACGACTCTTGTTCTATCAAAAAATATTTTAATATTTCGCTGTTTTTCTCAATAATACAAACATTTGGATTACAAAGATTGTAATGGAAATCAATGTAAAGGCCCCATCCACACTATAGTCCACTGCAAGCCATTACCACTGTGTGGAGGAGGTATGGCTTATCGTGGTCGACGATGGCAGACGATAAAATGACCTTGGCGGAGGATGGCTTCAGGAGCGATATTTCTCCAAAGATCAAAGGTAGCCAGATGCGCCACTAAAGTGCGTAGTAGTTCTATGAACGAATCCACGCGCTCGGCTCTTTTTAGTGGCCCAGTTTGTGGATGCAACCCGTAAACCATCGTCCATTGTCACCATCAGGAAGTGGGGGACAGTTGGCCATAATGTGGAGGTTACATTAGATATAAAATAATAAATGCCATACGTTTACTCATTTGATTAATCCTTTCGTTAATACATAAAATATTTTTAGCATATAATATCATATGAAAAAAACTATAAAATCTGAAAAAAAAATTCTCAAGTGTTTAAACCCATATTACATAAAAATCTTAACTTTACATATAATGCACATTAAAATATTAAAAAAGATAAGCTCATAATTTCTAAAGTTATCATCTGAGCCGTATCTCGTAATTTAAAAAATCCCATTCTTCGTAAATTATTCTGGCAGCCTGTGAACTAACTCCATGGTTTTTACCATTAAAAATTACTTCTTTTATTATTAACTTTCAAAGTGTGTTGAACGTGTGTGTCAACAAGGGTATGAAAGAGCAAATTATTGAAAAAAGATTCTCCTTTTTTGATATATTTATCATTCCACCCCAAGAGATAATCTTTTTTTTTTTAATTACTTTACCAAAATTCCACACATATTTAAACTCATAATACAAACCATTCTCAACATTAGATATAATGTATATCACAAATTCATGGAGATATAACATAAAACTATTTGAGTCGTAGCTGTTAATTTAAAAACTCTCATTTATCGCGAAGTAGATTGTGGCAGCCATCGAAGTCAATGGTTTTCGCCAAGTTTTTTGCTTATTAGTTCCTTTATATGAACTGGGTGAACGCAAGCATTCAACTAAATATTTAACGCAAGCACTTAAAATACTTTTCATATCTACTACCCAACTAATTTTAGGGCAAGTCTCCCCAAAGTCATTTAACGGTTAACCGCAATTAATCTCTGTTTAAACGGAGAATGTCGTCCCACTATAAGGCAATTTGTCGCAACGTCACGAACTACTATAATGCCCTTCCCATTCATTTTCATATTTACAACAGCCAATAGACAAACAATAAACTGCCCTTCCGTTTGAAACTAAAGCCAGAATCAAAATAATTTGAGAATTTGCCCTACTGCGTGAAATCGCCTTATTGGTTTTCGCCATGGGTTAATCGGGGTTAGTTGTAAAGCGACTTTGGTGAGACTGGCCCTTTAGTTACTGCCGACAAATAAAAACCCTTGGGAGAGCTACATAAGACAGTCACCTGATTTTATCAGCCAATTAATTGATCAAACGATGACTTATGTTGATCATATCTGATCAAACGAATGACATATTGAGAAATGTTAGATTACGTCATGGGGGGGGGTAACTTTATAAGGGAAGTTCAAACAAAAATCCTTACTCATAAAAAAATATACATTTACCAATTATTCAATTGTTATCCTTTTTACTTTTTTTTTGTTTAATTAAGTTACATCAGTAGCAAGCCTACCTGGCATCCGGGCAACAAAACCATAGACATCAACTAGGCATCCTCTCCGAAAAACTATAGTAATATATTATATGTAGAGTTTGTAGTACATAGAATTCGTTTACAGTATGTAGTTATGTTTATAATATGTAGTATAATATGTTGTAATACGTTTATAATATGTAGTATAATATTTTATAATACGTTTATAATATGTAGTATAATATTTTATAATACGTTTATAATATGTAGTATAATATTTTATAATACGTTTATAATATGTAGTATAATATTTTATAATACGTTTATAATATGTAGTATAATATTTTATAATACGTTTATAATATGGAATAATATGTTTATACTATGTAGAATTCGTTTGTCGCTTCTCCATGTGTAGCGCCCGGAGCATGATAAATTCCATTGCCATTTTTTTTTTGTCTCCCCAGGGTTGTCATGGCATAGAATTTAGGCTGCTACCATATTACAGTCGATATATGTCACTGGTGACTTCACGTCATAATGACGCCAGAGATGGTAAATTGGTACCATAAATTTCCCTCTCTGACATCATTATGACGCAGAAGTCACATATGTCGACCGAAACATGGTAGCACCCTTAATAATCGCTAATCTATTTAATTATGCAATACTTTTCTGTTTCCGGCCCGTACACTTTGCCCTGCCTTACTTAGTGAGTAGAGTTGTGAGCAGTGGATAAAACCCGGGAAAAAACCGGGTTTGTTGGGAAGGGAATTTTAAAAATTTCCAAAACATGGGAATTTTGAAGTATTTTGAAGTCGCCAATTCCTATAACACAATGAGAACCACCATTTCTTTCTGTCTTTGTTGTAGACCTCCAAAGTTGATATTTTCACAAAATTTAACTATTGTATGCTATCAAAAAAAAATTGAATAATTGGGATTAACTAACTCTATTTGGCAAGGTATGTTTAGCATAAAAGTATGAGTATATTTTTCTTTGAGAAATATCCAATATTTTTATTATTACATAAATATTAGGCAATAATCTGTAGTGTCACAAAACCCATAAATCATTATTTTTCTGGAATAACATCTCTCTCTCTCTCTCTCTCTCTCTCTCTCTATATATATATATATATATATATATATATATATATATATATATATATATATTATATGTATATATATTATATATATATATATATATATATTAGCAATTAAACACAAAATGCAACAGTGTCATTTGATGACACCTTTAAATGATATATGCATTACAAAAAATAATAAACTGTTATTTTAAATTTAAAGATATTTATTTTTATGTTATAAAAGAAGGGGAAAAAGTTTAGCATTAAACAATTTATATAATAAATCGTGATAAAAATAATGTATATAATTATTATATTAGCAATTAAAATTGAAGCAACCAGTTCCGTGTTTGATAAGACTAACAGGGTAATTAATTACATAAGTACTACTATAAAATCATTAAATGCTCATTGCTATTATTTCTTGAATGTATATATATATATATATATATATATATATATATATATATATATTGCCAAAAGTAAAAAAAAATCTCTTAGAAATATTATGCTAGTTCTTAAATAGCCACCGGTGAGAAAATAAATGTAAACATTGTTAAAATGATTTCTTCCCAAAGTTCCCAAAATTCCGGGTTTATTTCCCAAAATTCCCGGGTTTATTCCCACCTCTTCGAAATTCCGGGTTTTTTACATATCTATTAGTGAGAGGATTAAAATAATAATGCAATTACAATTTAGATAAAGAGTTATATAAAATCTGTTAAAAAACTTTGACAAACTGATTCAAATCCATAATACATTTAAACCCGGTCTCACCAAAGACAATTAAATATAATCAGAGATTAGTTGTAATATACTTGTATTTACTTAGAAAATAATCTCTGTTTAGCTCTTATCAACTACGGTGTGACCGAGTTCGATATGGTTACCCCACGGAGTACTAAAAAATTAATACTTTTTGGTGACTTCTTTTATATTTGTCTTGTAGCAAATATACTTTTTAAAGCAACTGTTCTATCTGTAAATGCCTAACGTAGCAGAATATTTTTATCGATTTTTTTTATAATTTGATTGGTAAATTTACCATAAAATCAATTCTAGTCCAGAAACTAAGTCCTTAAACTAAATCGAAAGAAACTCTTTAATATGACGTCAGATTGCGGATATTTTATAAAACGATTTCGGTACAGTTACATGCAAAAACCAATAGTAAATGTAAACTCATTAACCCACAGATACCAAATTTCTTTGTCTCAAAATTTCCTGAGCTGAGTCAACTTGACGTCACCGCACTTGCGGTACGAACCGCAACTCCCAGAGTAAGGTTCAAGGTCAACTCTGATTCGAGTTCGTACCGAATTTCGTTGTGACGTCATTGATCAGATTGCTTTTTGACAGCAAACGATTCGGTACTCTTTTTACATGCGATTACCTGCTTTATTGCTGTAAATTTCTTAACCCCGAGCAGAAATATCTTTGCTGTCAAAATTTCGATTTAATTCGTCACAACGAACGTCTACGAAAACTCCCAGAGTAAGGGCTAATCTTTCATATCGAAAGACTCTTAATATATTTGTAATCGATATTATAAATATACAGTTGAAGGTGTATAACAAACAACCGGAAATGTAACTCATTAAGCACAGCGCCATCTATATTCAACTTTGTCAGTAATCAATTCCATTGATAGTGAGATCGCAACGTGCTCACGGCTAACTTTCCATCGGAGGTTCAAGGTCAACCTGATTCGAGTCCAGCGCCGATTTCGAACGGCAAAAGTGGGTTAGAAATAGACTTTAGCACAGAACTCACGTGCTCGGAATTCAAGGCTTTGACTACCTCGAGGCCCTCTCTGCTTTAAAACATTTCAATTCGTTTACGGAGACAAACAACACGCTAGAAATCTCTTCGCAGCACAAGTTCGATTTCATGGTTCTACGAACCTCTAAGCAAGAGGAGCAGGATTTGAGTAGCATTCATTCGCAGGTAAGAACTATTTTATTATATTTAACTGCTATTTAATTTTAAAACTGGTAAAAAAATGGATTAAATTTAGTAAAATGTTTGTACTATCAGACAAACTAGCTAGATTGCCTAACTTCTAATATTTACGTTAGTCAAAGTGAATTCGTGCACAATGATGTACTCATGTTTTTTCGGGGAGATTCCAAAACTGTCTTAATCTAAGTCAATAAGTACAGTGATTTTTCAATCTCTCAAAATAAACTAAAAAAAATAAGCAAACACTTCCTCAATATGCATACATATATCCATCCATATTTTTGTGTAAAACGTTCTAAAACGGATCAGCAATGCTGTACGTAATTTCATTCCATCATAAATATATTTGCAACCACATTGTGCCTTTTTAACTTACTTCCATGTCTTTGCCAGATTTAAATATGACTGGTAAATATTGAAGCATATTTAATTTACGCTTTAGTATTTACCTGATCTGATTTTAAACTCATTTGTCAAACTAAGAAGATAAAAATACACAGACAAACGAATTATGACGTATCCTCTTATCTTTCTTTTACAAAATGACATACCTTGTATGACAACAAAACTCGAAAACAGTATGGCATAATCTGTAATTTATAAACTATCGTTTCTTAGTAATAAATTAATTGTTCCAGCATTTAAGGCTAGCTTGTTCATACCTTCATCTACATTAATAGTCATGCCTAGTGGTGGACTAAAGCTAAAACAGGCCCTAGGCAACATTGTGATTCCGGGTCTATTTTCAGTCATAACACTACTTTGCGTTTGGTAGTTTGGTTTTAAAGTATATAGTATGCAGTTCTATTTAATTATCGGATTCCAAGAAATAAATAATATGCATGTCAAAGTATTAAAACAAACAAATCTTAAACAAATATACCCAGATTGATTAGTTATGTTGACATTTTTTCTCACTTTTAATTCTGCAAACTTGTCAATTAGTTTGTCATAATTAATAGTTCTTTTTCTACACACAGTAATGATAAACTGTTTAATATTTGTTTGCCTAATGTGGATCTTAAAAATTTTTTTTTATTCTGACCATTACTGCGAATGCTCTTTCACCGCTTGCATTTCTTATTGGAAGGGTTAAATAAATTCTCAGAATTATGTTTAAATTAGAGAATGTTGCAATAGTATTATTTTCCTGAATAAATGACCACATGGATACAGGCGAAATAGTATTTTCTTTATTTGTAAAAGTTAAATTTTACTTCAGCTTTCAGTTCTGCTAGGGTTAAATCTTGTTAATAACATTTTAATTCATCTATTGAAGAGTCACTAACATCCCTATCATGAAAAATTGTTTTGGATTTATTGTTAATAATATTATATCCCTCAGATCTTTTAATGTAAATAATCGCATAAAAAAAAATTAACTTTAAAATTTTCTTATCCTGTTCTATCTTATTTCCTGTTCTGGAGTTTCACATAAGATGCAATATGTTCAGGAGACACTGATTTTTAATAGCTGCGTTTGACTTTTTAAACACGTGCTGACGTGCATAGTAAAGGCTTGATAAGCTCGATGCTCGGTCGTATTTACACACATCAACACTCGCAGGCGTGAATGCATAAGTACGGGAACGCTCGTCCACACTTGTCGACTTTATCAATCAAAGATTCGGCATAACTTGGATACGTTTCAGCAATAATCATGAATATCACGTTTTTCTGTTAAATAAAAATAAAAATTAAAAACTTAAGTTACGGGCCCTAGGCACGTGTCTAGGTTGCCTAGGCCTTAGTCTGCCCCTGGTTTTGTCTGTATGCACTGAAAGTAATACTAAATTTGTCAACCTCTTGTGACTAGTTCTGTTGCAAAGAAATGTTTTTACTCTTCTCGTGGTTGAGAATGATTTTTAAAATGCTGTCGGAAAGGTTAATTAAAGAATAAAAAATGCAATCGCACAATACAGTATGCGAAGTAATGAATCAGGAATGTTGAGAAAATGTTGATACTGAAGTAAAAAAGACACAAGATATTAAAGGGAAAATATTTACCTCGAAAGTTTATTTTACAACTGAAAGCTTAATCATTATAGATCTATTTGTAATATATTAAGTTGGCCAGTCTACATAATGCTAGTTCTTGATTACTTCTGGAAGGTTAGTGTTATGGAGTCTTTAACACAGGTTCCCTATTTAGACAGACGGTACTTTACAAAACTGACCATATAATCGGGTGACCATATAGCCGGTACTGACCATACTTTTATTTGCTGCTTCGTTGGTTACCGGTGGCCCCCACGGCGCTGTAGCCAGGTCGAGTGCCGGCCACAGGTGACCTCCATGGCAGTCAACGTGTTAATAAAACTACTAATTTAGAAGTAAATCGATTTGTGTATGTAACTGGACAGTCTTATACTGTTTTAATATAATTTTAACAAATGTACATTTAAAAAATTAGTGACAGTGATTTTAAATGAAACATCAGCATGTATATCGTTGTTATTTTGGCTTGTTAATTGTTTTGTACCTAACTTTTTTTCTTTTATTTCAAAATCATTTTATAAAAAAAATTGGCTTCCAACGTGGAGTCAGTTTGTTACAAATTGATTTCAAAAAACCAAAAAAAAAAACCAAAAGTATATGTAAAAAGTTAGATGACAAAGTGATTTTTTAATGACAGACATCAGCATGTATATCGTTGTTATTTTGGTTTGTTAATTGTTTTGTACCTAACTTTTTTTCTTTTATTTCAAAATCATTTTATAAAAAAAATTGGCTTCCAACGTGGAGTCAGTTTGTTACAAATTGATTTCAAATAATGACAAACTTCGGCTAGCTGAGAAAAAAATATTTAAAATGCGCTGAGCTACAAAGAGTTAGGTACAAAACAATTAAAACATAAAACAAATAACAAATCAAACAATGACGATGCTACATCTCTGAATGCTTGAGGCGGATTGTTTTAGTCTATAGCCCCTAGTTTCTATCATTCTAATTGTTACAAGTTTCAATTCAAAACAGTGAGATTTCGAGGGTATGCACGGAAATGTTGATTCAAACGTTTTTTACAACATTATTTCAACAGTACAACATTTCATCAACATAGCAGTAAATGATGTTTCAATATTTAATGATGTCCAAGTTGACTGAATCAATATTAAGAATGTGTATACAATATTGATAATAAGGCAAGATTATTGTGATCAACAGCAAATTTGTTCAGCTGAAATAACGGCAGAGATGTTTATATTAGAGGCATCTAAAGCGAGAAAGAGTAAATTCCTGCAGAAATAAAAACTTTAAAAAAGATGGAATAGTGCATCTGGGCAATTTCAACTTCTTTTAGCATAGCTTTTAAGGGAATTTTAATGAAAATATGAGATGTTTTAACTTTAAATACCTTTTACTCAAAATGGTGTTTTTGCAACTTGCGCGCACACTAAACTATTGCTCATATTAGTTTCAAAATTTCCCAGTAAATACATTATAGACCTACAACGAAACTTTACTTAATTTTTTCGTTGTTTATTTAGTATTCATAGCATTTGAAATGAATTTTCAAATTTCATTTTAGCTTTATTCAAAATTCAACCTCTTGGTAAAAAATTCTTATCCATCTTGAAAATTTAAGTAGGTGGAGAACCCCTACGTAATAAAAGCCTAAGTTATCTGTCCATCTGTCCTCGAATTTATGAAGCGGTTGGACCTGGAATGGATAGAAACATCCATATTGGATTCTTGATGAGGTACAGTTAGCAAAATTCTAAGGGAGTTCGAAAACGTTCGAAATCCAATCATCCCCCCCTTTTCGATCATTTAATCCCATTATTTCAAGCCCTATTTTCCCTGGTTAAGATCAGGCGATTAAATTCATCAATTTATCACATAAGTAGATGAAAATAATATTTTTATATCATTATGACGTCATTTTTTAACCATCTTATTTAATCATTTATTTTAAATTATTTAAATGTCTGCATTATTTTTTATATTTGACTTAAATAATAGATTAGGTACATACGTGATAATTTTAAATTTAATCATCGATTATTTTTTGTTGAAATGAAAATTTTATCACCTGTATTAGCAACGAATTCTTTTCATAAAAGTCTAGGAGTCTATTTCACGGATTAATAATCATCTAGCATATAAGTCATATATCTTTAAATATTAAGAAGTTTGTTCGTTTGTTGTTTTTTATGCATAACCACATGGTTTGCAATCACCTCTAATTCTCTAAATTTTGGACATTATTCATATATACCGCCAAATATTCACTGTCAATATTAAAACTTCTGCTGTTCATCCTATCACGTAATATGACAAGATATATTAGTTGGCAACTAACATGCGGTCAGTAAAGATAAACAAATTATTGATCGTATACCAGATAATTCTCAGCCAAAAAATTTTTTTACCTGCCTCATAGGGAAATTTTACATTTCTAAAAATTAAACATTTTACTTATCCCGTCATATGACGGGATAAGTAAATTAAGTATTTACTAGCATATGACAAGATAAATTGAAGTTGGCAACTAACATGCGGTCAGTAAATATAAATTATTGAACGTGTACCAAATAATTCTCAGCCAAAAAATAAACCATTTTTTTACCTGCCTCATAGGATACTTTACAATTCTGAAAATTAAAAATTTTACTGATCCCGTCATATGACGGGCTATATGGTAGTATCTAATAATTTGCAAAAAAGGAAAAATTATAAAACTCATTTTGTGTTTTAAGCCTGCGCATGTATTTCGGAAAAATAAAATTTTTAGAGTAAGCTATCGCGCTTTACTAAAAAAAATTTTTTTAGAAACAAAGCAAATTCATCAAAAGTAACTAAAAAAAAGAATTGAAAACAAGTGCTGAAAACCCCCTTTAAGATAATTGAAAAAGTTGTAAAGTGAATAAAAATTTTTTCCTTTTGAAAATGTCCGAACGCTGGCCGATTGGTTAGGGCGCTGACCGTCGGTAATGGAATTCGTGGGTTCGAATCCCACTATGGCATGTATGTTCGTAGGCGTTCGGAATTTGCTATAAGCAGTAGGTCCCGGTCTCATTAGCCCTAGTGTGCAAAACTGTAGACCGTAGAGCTCCAAACCATACCTTTTGAAAATGCTTTAAAGTGATGTCTTAAAAGGTTTTAAGAAAACGTAACTAATTATTGATATTAAAAAAAAATTCTCGAAGGGGTACGTCATTCTTTTAACCCTTTAAAGGGTACGATTAAAAAGTCCTTCCGATTCAACGACATTAGGTTATAAACATTGTCTGTGAACCTTATAAATAGGAAACATATGAAAAGAAATTTTAAATTTTTGTGATAGCTAGGATTGTTTTTTTTTGGGGGGGGAGGGGGTAATTGTAAAACCCTTCCCTTGTACAGCATGAAAACAAAAGTTTCTTAAAATTAGTGATATTGGAAGAACAATGTATAATTCTCATAAAAATGATGTAAAAGATAACTACGGCATTTTCCATTATTCTTTTGGGTAGGTGTTTTTCTTTGGTGTTTGGGTAGGATTTTTCATAAGGAGAAAAATCAAATTTGAGATTTTTCATATGAAGCAATTTTAAACTAATATATTTCAACTAGAGAAATAAACTAAGCAAAATTCTATTATCTATTACTACATCAGAGTTGATGACATAGAAAATCGAAAAAAAATCATTCGTATGTTTTTAAAAAGAGAAAAAAAGTATTGACAGGTGGTTTCTCTGTGAAACCACTGCCCGTTAAAGGGTTAAAAGGATTTTATATAAGTTGTACAAATTATTCAGATTAATCTTTGACCTTATGCTCATAACAATGTTTAATCACGTGTAAAAATTCATAAAAGTAATCATTTTAAGAAATATGAAGGTATGCTCAGCAGCAAAGATTTTTTTTTTTTAAACTGTCGAAGCTGTCTTGGTCTAACTCCTCAGGGCCTGGTAGTCTTTCGGGGACACCCCCCTACCCTCCTTTCAAGGCAAAAAACAAATATTTTATAAAAGAGGATACAAACGAATATTTTGGGAGGAAAGTTTGTTTTTTTGTTTACATACCTTTGTAAAAAGTGACTGGAGTGATGTAAACTGGAGTGTGTTTTAGATAAAATTGTCAACATTTTAACTGTTTTTATTTAATTTCTGAATAAAGTTTCATGAAATATTGCTTGAAGAATTAAACATTTTCATATTTTGTTAAATTATTTAAAATTTAATAATTAAATACCAAATTTTTAGGAGGCTCAAGGCCTAGGCCCAGTCGGCCCGTGCTTTAATCAGGCCCTGTAACTCCTAAGAAAACAATTTCAGTTGGATACATTGTAAAATATATCCTGGGCACGTGCTTTGAATCAGTCTTGGTATTTGTTGTCAAAACAATATCTTAGATTTTTGACCTCTGTATTTATGTACCAAGGCCGCTTTTTATTGTTTGAGGATTACTCGTCTTCGTGTTTTGAATGCAAAGGAGAAGGCCATTGTTTTATTTTTGTTTTTCTCAGCATCCCCCCCCATAATTAACGTTCTTATTAATGTTCATTTTATCCAAGTCCACCGTAAATTTCGATGGATTTATAATCTATCAGGGTTGTGTACAGGAAATTCAATGAAGTAGTTATCCAGCTTTGTTCGACATTGAAATTCTTTGTTCATGACAATCTAATAGACCAATTAGATGTTGAGAAGTCTACTCCAGGCATGCCGCTCTTTACAGCAGTAGTTAAGCGGTAGATCCCGGTCTCATTGGACCTCGTGAGCAAAACCAGCGGACCGTAGGGCTCCAAATCGAACCAAAAACCATTCATAATAGATAAGTATATCAAATATTAACAAGGAACCTAAACTACCTGGCACTACAGCCCGTGCGAGACCCCAAAAAATTAAAATTTTATAAAATTGATGCTTGCATTTGCATAAAAATTCTCTATCCTTTTAAAACTTCCTACTCTTTAATAATAACTTTAGTAATTTACCCCTTTACTATTTTATATTGCTATCTAGGGTCAAATTGTTTTTTCATTGTAATGTAATCTTTAAAATTAAAATTGTATAAACCTTAAATGTAACTGCTGTAACGGCAAATCCTGATGCTCACCCTGAAAGATCTAATCACCTTCATGACGGGGGATACAGCTTAGAACTAAGGAGCCCCGAACAAACTAAAACTACCCCCCCGAGACCATGCCTATGGTGCCGATCTGTTTTCGGGACCAAGAGCCCTGAGGTGCGGAGCATATATCCCAATTAGGTGGTTAACCTTTACGCGGAACCCCTTTACAATCACTTGCTTCCTATTCTCCCTTAATAATATCAAATATTAAGACCTTAATGTGCACACTCGAGATAATTCGAGCGAAGTTGTACTTTATGTTGCTATAATTTTTCACACTCTAATGCAATCGAGAATAGAAAATAGAATGTGAAAGGGGGGAAAATCGTTTTATTGATATTTATCATTTACATGGGATTATTTAGCCTGCCTTTTTAAAAAAAATGTGCATTAGGGGGTTAATATATTGGCTATACCTATTTTATCTATGAATAAGAATCACAAAGTAAATAAAACGGCCATGAAATCTAAATTGTTTTTATAGACAAAAAATTACAAAATAAGATATATAAGAACTAAATAAAAAATTTAAAAAATATGAGCCCTTAAGTTAATGTCGGTTTGCACTTCCATTAACATCATTAATAAATGTCCAAGTTCACTGTTGAGCAGTCTATTTTTTAGACAATTAACTGCTATACAAATCCACCCTTAGCTAAATGTGCTGGTATTGATATTTGAAACCAAAATTCCTTTGTACCCATTTCCGAATATTACTATTAACAGTTATCTTTCTTCGACTTTTGTATACGTCAATCTAAATCTTCCCTTTAGTGTGGTTGACATGTATACAGGTCGTGTACAATAGCGGATTATTGCCTAGGCAACCTAGGCACGTGCCTAGAGCCCGTAATTTTGGGGGCCCGAAAATTAGGTTTTTAATTTTTATTTAACAGAAAAACGTGATATTCATAATTATTTCTGAAACGTATCCAAATTATGTTGAATCGTTGTTCGATAAAGTCGACAAGTGGGGACGAGCGTTCCCGTGCTTATGCACCCACGCCCAGGAGTGTCGATGTGTGTAAACACAATGGAGCGTCGCGCTTATCAAGCCTTTAGCACGTGTTTAAAAAGTCAAACGTAGCTATTGAAAATCAGTCTCCTGAACGCATTGCATCTTATGTGAAATTCCAGAACAGGAAATAAGATTCAGTGGCAGAGAACATTTTAAAGTTTACATTTTGTATGCGATTCTTTACGTTAAAAAAAGATCTGAGGGATATAAAATTAACAATAAATTCAAAACAATTTTTCATGATAGTGACGTTAGTGACTATTCAATAGACTAATTAAAATGTTACGAACAAGATTTAAATCTAGCAGAACTGAAAAATGAAGTATTACAATTTAAGACTTTTATAAGTAAAGAAAATATTATTTCGCCTGTGTCCATCTGGTCATTTATTCAGGAAAATAATATTGTTGCAACATTCTCTAATTTAAACATAATTCTGAGAATTTATTTAACCCTCCCAATAAGCAATGAAAGCGATAAAAGGTCATTCTCAGTAATGGCCAGAATAAAAAAATTTTTAAGATCCACATTAGGCCGACAAAAATTGTTTATCATTACTTTATGTAGAAAGAGTTATTAAACAAGTCTATTAATTATAACAAACTAATTGACGAGTTTGCAGAATTAAAAGTGAGAAAAAAGACATAACTAAAAAAATCTGGGTATATTTAAGAATTGTTTGTTTTTTATTAAATTTTGTATTTTTTTAATAAATTGTTTAATTTTTGTACATGTATATTATTTTTTCCTTTTTTCCTGGAATCCGATAATTAAAACTACATACTATATGCTTTAAAACCAAGCTACCAAACGCAAAGTATGTGTCATGACTGAAAAATAGGCCCGGAATTGCAATGTTGCCTGGGGCCAGCTTTAACCTTAGTCTGCCACTGGTCATATACAATAAAAAAAATATACCATTCGATATAAAATTTAAAATTTCAGTAAGATGTGAGATTTAATAGTTCCTCATTTTAGTATTAACCATTCAACTGCTGAATTTATTTTTAAAAATATCCCACGCGGTGTGTTAATCAAAATCAAGCAATGACGTGTATACACGTCGAACGCAATACAAATTACCTTATAAATTTTGTTAAAAAAATCAAAGTAAAGCTAATAAAATTTTATTTTTATTGGATAAAAGGTTTATAATTGTTGAAAAAGTTATTTTATTCAGTAACTGCCTAAACAATAAAAGTAGGGAAAATTAAAGGAAAAAAGAAGTAAAGAAATTCAGTTAAGTATATTTTTCGAAACAAGATACCATACAAGGTCTTCACAGGTCGAGCACCTGTGAAGTACGGAGAATTTCAATCTTCCAGAATTCATAGTGGTAATAGGTAATTTAGTATTTTTCCTTCAATACCATGACACCTTCGATAAAGCAAGGGGAGGAATTCTTTGGTATAGAATTAATTACCTGTACAATGTATTGCTTTTTGCAAAATGAGTTGACTGTTTTTCTCCCAATGCATTGATATTCTCCGTACAATGATCGACCTGTGCAGACCTTGTGTGGCATCTTGTTTTGAAATATGCCATACTTAAATTAACTGATTTTTTACCTACAACTTTCATAAGGCTTCTAAAGGTGATCTCACACCTTAAACTTTTTTTTTTCATGCTTGAAATAATGCATTCTACTATCTAAATTAAAAGTGTAATGGACAAGACCCGAAGAATTCAAGTGAAATAAGTTATTTCCGACCTCGGCGCAATTTCTAGATATTTGCAACAAACGATGCAAAACGCGTCTCTTGTTTTCTCAATAGTTGAGTAGCTGTCCAAGGCCACATCGGGGATTAGAGCTTAAAACTCATCGTGCAAGTTTTTCTTCGCGATTTCGCCCTTGACTTGCAAGCTACAAACTCGCCTTTCGCTATTTTAAATCTTTTACATCCTAATATTATATTAAGCTAGAATACCTTTTCAACTGTTTCCTCGTATTTTTTTTTAATAAGTCGGCAGAATCTTGTCTTTCTTATCGCTATTTCACACAAAGTACTTTGATCCGTCTATTGTGAGAGCATACTATACGCCACTGGTGTGTGATAATTGTGGTTTTCGAAACTTGAGCCCCACCGAAAAGAGCACATCCTTCTTCTCCGAGGCCCTGCAAAAACATACGACACCGAAACATCCTTATCAGGCCCTCTTTTGCAGGCCAGCTTCTTACTTCTAAGAAACGCCGGGTGGAAAGGGTCAAATGGGGCGATTCTGCCGATGTCATCAAAGGCACACATAGTCGTGGGTGCAAATTCCTTACACACAACATAACCAAGAATCCTGAGGAGAGTAAAACCTGCAATTACCTTGGGTAGGGCAAATCCAGGTATTCGTTTTAAAGTTATTAAAACTAAATTTAAATTTAGAAATTCACCAATTTTTCTATGAAAATTCAACGTTCAAATAAAAAATTTTCCCCTCAAAACACTATTCAGTTTATTAGCGAAATAATACCTCCAAAGAGTTTAAAAATATATCTAAGTATTAATATGGTAAAAATAGAAGAAAAATTAAAAATGAATGTACTAGGGACATTTTAAGAATTAACAAAATATTTTGCGAGTTTAATCTGAATATATAATAGAAAGAAAAATCATGTTATGAATGTCACACAAAATATTGCCGAACGATGATCTATTGGTTAGGGTGTTGGCCTTCGGTACCGGGGTTCGTGGGTTCGAATCCCGCAGTGGCATGGATAGTCGTAGCCGTTCGGAATCGTTTTAAGCTGTAGGTCCCGGTCTCATTTGCCTTTGTTGCAAAAAGACCGTAGCCGTCCAAACCAAACCACACAAAATATTTCGGTTGATAAACATTAGTTTATTTTAATGCACATCTATAATCATTTTTACTATTAAAGTTTGACACTATCTCACACTGGTGCCACTTCTCACATACCGAATAAGGCGATTTCACTTAGTAGGGCAAATTCTCAAATCCTGGCAATTCTGACTTTAGTTTCAAACGGAAGGGCAGTTTATTCTTTGTCTATTGGCTGGTTTAAACATGTAAATGAAGGGGAAGGGCATTATAGTACGTAACGTTGCGACAAATTGCCTTATTCTTTCTTTTTCTTGTGGAACATGACAAAAACGCCACCTAACGGCGTGAACCTCAACATCATGTTTACATATTTTCTCACTATATATGGTGCCGAACGATGACAGATTGGTTAGGGTGCTGGCCTTCGGTACTGGAGTTCGTGGGTTCTAATCCCGAAGTGGCATGGATGTTCGTAGCCGTTCGGAATCTGCTTTAAGCTGTAGGTCCCGGTCTCATTAGCCCTCGTGTTGCAAAAAGTAGACCGTAGCACTCCAAACCAAACCACTATATATGGTAGCAGGGGCGCAAACCAGTTTTTTGCCACTGGCGCTAAAGGACCTAGTTACGGGCCTGATTTTATGCATACAACTAATAGTACATCGTGAACTAGAGGGCTTAGCCCAGGAAGTTCAGCTGCCAACTCTTCCCCTGAGCAATGGACCACAGAGTGGAGGGGCCTTGAAATTAAGGGAGTCGCAACATTTCTATAAACTCATTGAAGTTTTCTTCCTTCCAGCCAAGCAGACGCGGTATGAAACCTACGCACGCCAGCATACTGACATGGCACGCCATGGCACTCGTCTACTATTTCTATACGACTGTGATCGGGGGAGCCCAACCGACTGCCGCTAGCCGAATACTGGACCTCAGTCATACGTTCGACGAATCGACAATCTACTGGGTGACCGCCAAGAGACTCAATTTCTCCGTAACTCATAACGGAACCGCCGAAGGAAATAATTACTGGTAAGTTCGATTTCAGTTCTTAAGGGGGATTGCTACCCTTGTTTTCAGGAAAATATTGATTTTTTGCCCTCTTCCTGGGGACAAGGAACCGTATATGGCAAAATTCGATCAAAAATACAGTGGACTCCGCTTAATGTGATCAATTTGGGACACCGTGATTTTGATAACCAATAACAAATTGATAATGAACGCTGGCCGATTGGTTAGGACGCTGATCGTTGTACAGGAGTTCGTGGTTTCAAATCCCACTATGGCATGGATATTCGTAGCCGTTAGGAATCGGCTTTAAGCAGTAGATCCCGGTCTCATTAGCCCTCGTGTGCAGAACAGTAGACGGTAGCGCTCCAAACCAAACCAAACCAACAAATTGATAATAATAAACGATATGCAAAACTAGATAAATTTATCCCCTCCCTTTAATTCATACCTTATATTTATGTACCGTATATTATCGTTTAACACAAGAATTGTAACATAATTTTAAAAATGATCATTTATTGACTGTCTATAATTCTTTCTAAGAAGCTCATTGATAAATTATTCGTAATCATAATGTTTTTTAAAGTCATCGGAGCGGTGTTGTATTCCACGTTTCAACACTTTCAATGCAATTCAGAAGCTGAGAAATGTCTAAATGCGCTGCAGCATTGCGCTGACTCATATTTGGTAACCTGTCATAACGATTTAAAATTTCGATATTTAGTTTTAATGTTAAATCGTTTCGATTTCTGGTTTCCATATCGACAAACTGCATGTAAGCGAGCAAGGCATAAAATGTGAATACGCTCCTTCTCAGTTCTGAATAGAATTTGTTGCCTTCTGCTTATCTGACAACTATTAACCACCACCAGGGTGTGAGTATCTCTGAAAAATTCCAGGAACGTGTTTTTCTAAGAAGCTCATTGATAAATTGTTCGAAATCATGTTTTTTTAAAATCACCGGACCGGTGTTGTACTCCACGTTTCAACACTTTCAGTGCATTTCTTATTTCAGCACTTACAGGAGGTGTCTTGATATCAAAAGATTATTCATCTGACTCATCAGTTCCATCATTCGTCTATTTTCCTATGACAATATGACAGAAATCAGATTCTGTTAATGTGGAAGCTACTGGAATGAGTCTCCGTATTTTCATTTTGTTTATTTCTTCTAGTAAGATCATCATGAGTTTTCAAAATTTTGCAATTTAGAGGCTGAGAAATGTTGCGCCGACTCATTTTTGGGTAACCTGTTATAACGGCGTTAAAATTTTGATCTTTTGTTTTAATGTTCAATCATTTCGCTTTCTGGCGTCCATATCGACAGACTGCATGTAAGCGAGCAAAATTCCGGGACGTGTACCCCACTCTTTTGTTCACTTCCCATTTCCCTGGTGGAGGGTGCCGAACGATGGCCGATTGGTTAGGACGCTGATCGTCGGTACCGGATGCGTGGGTTCGAATCCTACTTTGTCAGATGTTCTCAGCCTTTCGGAATCGGCTTTAAACAATAGGTCCCGGTCTTATTAGCCCTCGTATTTCATAAGCCCAAAACAATAGACCGTAGCGCTGCAAAACCAAACCAAACCCTAAGTGGAAGAGGGAGAATTCTCGGAAATTCTAACAACAGTGAAGGTAAAGAAAAGAACGAGTTCCTTCTGAAGACACTGAACATTCTTTTGCCAGTTAAAATGAGATTCGAAAAGGGGTAACATTAACCGATGTAACGATCCCATAAAGCGATAATTTTAACATACAAATGAATAGAGAAAATCGGGACCAAGTGATTTCGATAACAGAAGTGATTGATAACATTAACCGGAGTCCACTGTATAATTTTATTTATTTTTTTTTATTTTTGTTCCGAAAAAAAATAAAATTAAGTATATGCTTCTTAATTATGTTATTCATAAAATGTTTGATTTTACTTATTGACTGGAACATGTTTTTTTGTTATATACCCTTATTTTTAACTTTAAAAAATTCAGTTTGACAATTTATCTAATTTCAAATTACCTCTTATGCATTACTTTGTGTTTCTTTGTACAAAATTTCGGAAATTGTCTATTAACTTGTTTGCCCTTAAACTAGGCATGCTTTTTTGAAATCGCGAAAATATTTTCTTGAGTTATAAAGGATTCAATACCACGAAACAGTACAAAACAATTGCTAAAACATTGTATTACTTGAAATAATTGCCATATAAATATTTAAAACTGTACTTAGTTTTGTTTTTATACAAATTCTAATGATAAAATGGGGAAAAATAGAAGCCATTGATTTGTATGCTGTGCACTAGGAGCACTTTTTAGGAATGTGACAACTGAATTTCTATCAAATAAGCTCGCATTTTATTCAAATTATTTTCTAATAGGTTTTAGCGTCATGAATGTTTAATATAACATTAGATATTCTCATTATAAGAATGTTGTTTAAAATGTTAAAACAGATTCCCTTCTCTTGTGCCTTTTAAAATATTCTTTTGACATCTAGTATGAGACAAAATTTTAAGATATAATTGGAGAAAATACATGTTTTATTATAACTGTATCCCTCTAAAACGTTTGTTTACAAAGCATCCGTTACTTAATTCGTCTCAATGAGTTTTAGAAACAACTATAAAAGAGAATGCAATTGATAAACGAGAGCGTTTTAATGAAAAAGGGGGAGGAATTACTTATGATGCTGGACACTTATAAAATAAGTTACTATGAACGTGGGATTAAGCATGAAAAATATTTTTTTATATAAATGTTGTATGGATTTTAACTAATAGAGACGTAACTTGGCAGTTCCAACTGGGGAGGGGGGGAGTTTTCAATAAATATTCGATAATCCTAAAATGGTAATGTTTTAACCCTTTTTTAACAATTTTTTTTTGTCTATTTAGTTATAATTGCAAAATCATAAACTTGTAAAATAGATACAAAACACAAAACATGATGGTTACTTTCGTTAATTCTTCCGAAAAATGTTCTCTCACCAAGCTTGCAAATACATATGTCGCAATCGCTGGGAGGTCATATTAAGTAAATACTGATAAATCAACTAAATAAAAATAAAATTCCGCTAAGTAAAATTAAATCAAGATGGCTTTTTCTAATAAAAACATATTGAAAATGTTTATTTTAATATGTTAAATATTAAAAATTTTTTGCCTTCCATTTGGAAAACAAAGATATAGAAGGCAAAATATTTTTTCCAGATATATAGAGGGGGAAAAACTATTATAAAAAATTCTAGGGGTTGGGAAATTGACTCCTTGCTCCTCCCAAATTACTCCCATGTCAACTAATATTAAATCTCGTTATTTATGCATTTATAATATACCAGAATATTTGAAGAATAATTTTAAGTATTATAATAATACGAAATCATAGCTGAATTTTCAGACTGGTTTCAGGGAAACCAATAATCGTAAAAGGCATCGTGCCGCCATGCTACTCTAAAATCATTTTATTTTCCAAAATTTTTCGAAGTCTTCTAAATTCATCTACTAGTCTAGTTACCCGCGCCGACACTAGATGGCGTCACGATGAAGCTTGCTACTCCTCATTTCAAGTTAGCATTTCTTCTCTCTTCCTTCTCAATTTTAAATTTCCTTTTTTCTCTTCATTTCTTTAATTATTAAGAAAATAAAATTTGAAACTCGAAAGATTAAAATTTCATAGAATTCCACAAAATATTAATTTTACAAAAGACAATCACATATGGTTTGGGTTAGTTTATTATAAATTTAAAAACTTTACAAAAGTTTTATACATTTGCATGTGTATTATGTAGAATTAAAAAAATAGCACGTCATATTTCGTTTTATATAAAACTAATAATTTTAAACAAGCTACTTCAGTTTATTAAATATTCAGAGGAATCATAGAATTCAGAAGTCTCGTGATTTGATATATTGCTAGACATATAAACGTTGTGATAAACGCAATAATGATCGATAGATGGCAGCACTGAAAAAAATGTAGTTTCAGTAGTCAGATTCGGTGGCCAGTTGGACATTTTTAACGGATCCTAACACCTTATTTTCTTTAGCTACTTAAGTTTGTTTACAGTGTGTCGAACATTCGATTGTTTATTTTTACCATAATTTAATGTGCTTAAACATAAGTATAAGTTTTCAATGTTTAGAACATGAAATAATACTGAAGCAATTGAGAGCGTATTTCAATTAATACATAAGAAGTAATGGTGCATAAACGATTTTGAAACTGCCTATTCATAATTTTTCTTTTGTTACTCGCTTCCAGTAAACTGTCCACAAGCAAAGAATACTGACAAAGAAAGGAGCCGTAGAGACAATGTAAACCACGAAAGCGGAAGAAGCTTCTAAGAACCTTGTTAGAAAAACAATTTTACACGCTCCTGCTTAGATTCAGCGTCTTCATTCCTCTTTTAACTTGTTTTTATTTTGCTTTCTAACTTATTAAGTTTGTAAGTTTCAAGTATGGGTTTTTAAAAATTCCTTGTAGATTTTAGTATTTCTTATATAATAAGTCTAAATTATTTGTACGTCTGTCCTCGAATTTATGAAGCGGTTAGACCTGGAATGAATAGAGGCATCCATATTGGATTCCTAATGAATTAGCAAAATTCAAAGCGAGTAAAGTTTATCTTCTCCTTAAACAATCGATTCATTCTACAATAAATTGGTATAAATATGTTTGATATCGCAGCGAAAAATACTGTCTTTAAAACGCTGGAAATTCTCCCCCCCCCCCTTTTTGATCGCTTAATGCCATTATTTCAATCCCTATTTTCCCCGGTTAAGATCAGGCTATTAAATTTATCAATTCCTCACATAATAAATAGGTGAAAATAACATTTTTTCTAGCATTATGACGTCATTCCTTTAACCATCTTATTCAACTCCTCTTCTTAGCCCACACTCCTGTTTCTAATCATGGATCTTGTTGGTGCTTCAACCACATTTGGCGAAATTGGCGTGCTTGCAGCTTGCGTGCGTGGCGTGCTTGCAGCGTGGCGTTTGAAATCTGGCGAGGGGATCGTAACTCAACAAATTGATACATAAACAAAAACAACATTTTGAGGAAAAATTTTGCAAAAATTGAATTAACAAAGAAAACACAAAGGAAACACATAACATTCATACTAAATAGACTGAAACATTCACTTAATCACAAATTAAATAAACTGAGTGTGATTTTCATCACAAATTTGTGATTTAGTGTAAATTGTAAAATTAATTTAAACAAAAAAAGAAAAGAAAACTGTATTTTGAGTGGAGGTTGAAGAGGAGTTGTAAAATTGAAAAAAAAAATTTCAAATCTCTTATTTTTTTATTTTAAATTATTTAAATATTTTGTGCATTATTTTCATGCGTTTTATCACTGAACTTGGGTATGGCGTAAATAATTTTCTTTTGTATTTGGCTTAAAATAATAAATTGGGTACATATGGGATAATTTTAAATTTAGTCATCGATTATTTTTTGTTGAATGAAAATTTTACTACCGGTATTAACAAATTCTATCTACCTCCAGGGTGAAGTGGAAATGATAGTTTCCTTCCTTTACTTCCATTAATTACTGTGGAAAAAAATTGGGGAGAACTTAACGATAATTTCGACTTAACTAAGAAAACTTTGAATTCTTTCTAAACGTATTCAATGTGATTCTAAACTGCATTCAGTATCGTGAGACTTTAGAGGAGTATGAAGATAAACAAATTATTGAGCGTGTACAGATAATTCTCCGTCAAAAGATTAACCATTTTTTTTTTTTTTACCTGCCTCATAGGTAGAGTTGTGAGTAGTGGAAAAAACCCGGTTTAAACCCGGGTTTTTTGGGAAGGGAATTTTGAAAATTTCCAAAACATGGGAATTTTGAAGTCGCCAATTCACTGAGACACAATGAGAACCACCATTTTTTTTTCTGTCTTTGTGGTAGACCTCAAAAGTTGATATTTTCACAAAATTTAACTATTATATGCTATGAAAAAAAAATTGAATAATTGGGATTAACTAACTATATTTGGCAAGGTATCATGTTTAGCATGAAAGTATGAGTATATTTTTCCTTTGAGAAATATCCAATGTTTTTATTACATAAATATTAGACAATAATCTGTAGAGTCACAAAACCCTAAATCATTATTTTTCTTGGATTTTAACATCTTTCTGTCTCTCTCTCTCTATACACACACACACACACACACACACACACACACATATATATATAGATATAGATAGATAGATATAGATATATAGATATAGATATATAGATATAGATATATAGATATATAGATATAGATATAGATATATAGATATAGATATATAGATATAGATATATAGATATAGATATATAGATATAGATATATAGATATAGATATATAGATATAGATATATAGATATAGATATAGATAGATAGATATATATATGTAGATGTATAGATGTAGATATGTAGATATGTAGATATGTAGATATGTAGATATGTAGATATGTAGATATGTAGATATGTAGATATGTAGAGACAGACAGACGGACGGACAGACGGACGTGTGTGTAGGAATTGGACACAAAATGCAGCAGTGTCATTTGATTACACCTTTAAATGATATACGCATTACAAAAAATAATAAACTGTTATTTTAAATTTAAATATATTTATTTTTATACTATAAAAGGAGGAGGAAAAATTTAGCATAAAGTAATTTACATAATAGATAATAATAAAAAATAATGTATATAATTATTATATTAGCAATTAAAATTGAAGCAACCAGTTATGTGTTTGTTAAGACTAACAGGGTAATTAATTACATAAGTACTACTATAAAATCATTTAAATGCTCATTGCTATTATTTCTTGAATATATATATATATATATATATATATATATATATATATATATATATATATATATATATATATATTGCCAAAAGTAAAAAAAAAAATCTCTTAAAAATAATATGCTAGTTCTTAAATAGCCACTATTGAAAAAATAAATGTAAACATTGTTAAAATGATTTCTTCCCAAAGTTCCCAAAATTCCGGGTTTATTTCCCAAAATTCCGGGTTTTTTACATCTCTACTCATAGGGTACTTTACAATTCTGAAATACTAGCATATAGCCCGTCATATGACGGGATCAGTAAAATTTTTAATTTTCTAGAATTATAAAGTACTCTATATAGCAGGCAAAAAAAAGTTTGTTTTTTGGCTGAGAATTATCTGGTACAAGCTCAATAATTTATCTTTACTGACCGCATGTTAGTTGGCAGCTTTAATTTATCTTGTCATATTAAGTGATAGGATGAACAGCAGAGGTTTTAATATTGACTTTGAATATTTGGCGGTATATATATGAATGATGTCCAAAATTTAGCGAATCGATTGCAAGCAGTGTGGTTATGTATAAAAAACAAACACACAAACGAACACATTTCTTAATTTTCAATGATATATAATTTAAACGCTAGATATTTATTGGTCCGTGAAATATACTCCCAGACTTTTATGAAAAGAATTTAATACCGGTGATACAATTTTCATTGCGTTAAAAAATAATCGATGATTCAATTTAAAATTAGCACATATGTTCCTAATCTGTTGTTTAAGCCAAATATAAAAGAAAACTATTTACGTTTTATCTAAGTTCAGTGATAAAACGGATGAAAATAATGCTGAGGTTATTTAAATATAAAATAAGAAATGATTAAAGGAGACTTAAAGGAATGACGTTATAACGTTAAGGAAAAAATGTTACTTTTACCTATTATGTGATAAATTGATAAATTTTATGTTTTGCTCTTAACCGGGGACAACAGAGCTTGAAATAATGGCATTAAACACTCGAAAATGGGGAAGGGGTGATTTCGAACGTTTTCAAACTCGCTTTGAATTTTGCTAACTCTAACTCATCAAAAATACAATATGGACATCCCGACAGACAATTTAGGCTATTATTATACAGGGGATTAAAAATTTTACCGATCCCGCCAAATGACTGGCTATTTGCTATTATGCTAATACTTACGCATTATTTGGATTTTTTTTTTAATTCCCGATTAAAATTTCTGATAGCTTACAAATGGTGTTTAATGTAAGTTCGATAGTCTAGAGCAGGGGTCGGCAACCTGTTTGTTCTTAAGAGCGCAATACTAAATTTGAAAATCACCGAGGGCGCATATTTTACAGATAATCAACAGGTATAAATAGGCATAAAAAAAAACAGATTTTTTATAACTTTATTTTGTTGGTGTCATACATAATGATACATATAGTTCAGTGTGAAACTTGGGTGTCCATATTTTCAGCTAATTTCTTATAATTGGGGATATATTTAGAGTTCCCGGTCCTTAAACAATTATCTAAATGTGAGTCATTAAGCTTTGTTCGGTATTTTGATTTCAAATTTTTCATATTTGAGAACAAAGACTCGCAATTGTATGTTGCACAATATGAATAAATTTTTAGCGCACATTTCTTTAAAATAGGATACTTATTTTCATCGACTAAATTCCAAAACATTTTATCATTACTATGCGCTTTTAAAATAATATCTCTTTGCAAGTTTATTATTTCTAATTCTAGGCCTTCGATATTATGAAGCTCGAAATTCACTAAAACTAATTCAAGGACATCATCTTCAGTAACATTGAATGGATTTATGAAAAATCTTAGAACGGGTTCTAATGCTACAAAATCGTCAAATCTAGAAGAAAACTCTTCTATTAGCTTATCTATAATTTCTAAATATGATGTAGCAGTAAAATTTTCGTTATTCAAATTTAAACTCTCAACAGTATATTTTGTATTTAGGACATGAGATAATGATTTTTTCAATAGATGGGATTTCAACAACACTAAACTTGCATTTGAATGTCCTAAACTCAACTGACTACTTGCTGTATATCGCCGTTTGACAAGAGTAAGTAAATCGCTCTGGCTATCATATATTTACATTAGTCCATCGAGAGCGCATTAAAAATCGATCGGGGGGGGGGGGGCATGGCGCCCGCGGGTGCCGCGTTGCCTACCCCTGGTCTAGATTATTCAAGATATTCAGGAAATGGTTCAACATGATTATATGGGCATAGTCTGTGTATTCTGAGTTCCTTTCAGTGAGAATGAATAGCAGCGAGCGAGAAGATACAGCTAAATAAGAAAAAGGATAATGACAGCCTACATTATTTTTTTAGAGTAGGTGTGATTTATAGTTCCCCTGCTTTGATGCCATAACGTAGACATAGTAAATATCTATTATAACAACAGCAAGTGTTGATTAAACAGCTTTTGACCCTTGTAAGATTTCTCTGCCGAGTAACGCACGATCATTTGAGTTTTAACTTTGGGTGCGCCTTCCCCGGTATGGCTGAAGGTATTTTCAGGTATTGCATTAAAAGCAAAGGTATTTACAAATTACTTTCTTAGATTTAGCACCCGATGACTTCATTGCCGTTTGCGGTCTTAGTATAGGTATATTCACCAGTTGTTTTCGTCCCAATGAGGTGCATATGAATGGTTTTATCACTTTCAGTTTGCTGAAAAAATAATGTTCGCAAGAACTGTTGACATAGACTGGCACAGGAAGGTTCTCAAAGCAGTTATTAAATTTGGATATTATGTCATGTCTGGAATATGTTTCTAAATAAACAGTCGGGGCTTTGATTTTCCTTCAAATTCATTCTTTATTTCTATCCAGAACATGAGGTATATGCTGGACGAAGTACTGTGGCGTCAGATACGGGCTGGGGAGAGAAATGTCTCCTTTTCTGACTGCTCGATACCGAAGATGATCCATTCTAAGTGCTGGCGGAATGTGTACTCTTTACTGAGAACATAAAATCTTACACTATGGGGTTTTGAAGGGTGTTTTTGTGGCTGACCATTTAAAATTGGCGAGGGCGTGTTTTGGGCGTTCTTGAATCTCTTCATTGGCCGTTGCACTTTTTCCGTTTTGTTTTTAGTCTAGCCGAACAGATAACGTGGGACGCTATCTTGTGGAATGCAGGTGGCCGGCAACTTCCAGCAAGTTATGTGACTATAATGTCATGGGAGGATTAACCCGTTTATTTTATGACTTCTGTAACATCAAAGGGGGATTAAAATTGCGTCTTCATGGTCCACAGGTGATTCACATCTCTGTGTTTGTTGGAATTTGTATCCTACACTTAGGGCTCTTGTAGGGTTTTCTCCCTTATTACTTTTTGTTTTCAGGGGGGCTTATTCCTAGATTTGTTATTCCTATCTTACGATATTCCATATTACAATATTATTCCCTTTCCTATATTACATATATACTTTTTAGTTTTAGCTGATTCTTTTTAAAACTTTATACTTTCCAAATTTTAGGAACATTAAAACATTTTGATATGCATAAATACATATTTCCACAACTTTATTTACCTTTTTAGTATTTCTGATTTGTCTTTTAGTCCCACCTTTTAATTAGGATTATGAAAATTATAGTTATTTCTATTCAAGGAGAATTGTCCTCGTTTTTATCTGTTTAGCAAATATTTTGTACACATCGATGCAAAGGTGAGAAATGCCTCCTTTGCCACGCCCTGCCATAATAATGAATGACCCGGTAAAATATCCTTGGTGTAACTCGTCACGTTGACCACTAGGACATATCGCGCCCTGTTCACAACACTCGAATGAATGCCCTTTTTGTTTCCGACAGGTACCAAGCTGACGAGATATCTGCAGCCACTCACGGCGGGACGCACATGGACTCCCCTTGCCACTTCGCCTTGGGACGGTGGTGCGTGGCCGACATTCCCATCGAACGTCTGGTGTTACCTGCCGTCATCGTAGATATCAGCAAAGATGTGGGCGACGATCCGAATGTACACCTGATGACCAAACACCTCACCAGCTGGGAGCGGATGCACGGGAGAATCCCGGACGGTAGCCTATTGCTCGTCCGGACGGGTTGGTCCCGATTCTGGCCCGACCCCCTCACCTATAGCGGGACCGTAGAGCGCAACGCCTCCCTCCTCAAGTTTCCTTCGATCAAGCCCGAAGCTGCCCAGTGGCTGGTCGAGAACAGAGACATAGTGGGTATCGGGGTCGACGCCATGTCCATAGACATACCGGGCGGGGTGCCGCAAACGCATATCACACTCATGGAGAAGAATATCTACGGTCTCGAAAACGTCAATATGCAACAGCCCTTGCCGCCCACCGGAGTCAAGGTGTCCGTGATGCCCATGAAGTTGAAAGGTGCAAGTGGTGCCCCCTGCAGGATATTTGCGGAAGTGCCCGAAGGACTGCCGAAAAGTGATGCAGGTTTGTCAACTTCCATGACTTTGATTAGGACAATGACTATTATAGTTGCACTTTGGACACTTTTTAATAGGTTTTAGGACTTGATGTTTTGAACATTGTGTGTGTATATATATAATATATACGGTTTTATACAGAAGACTAGGATATATAATGTAGAAAAAATTTCCAATAAATATTTTTAACTTTTTGAAAATGAGTGGTAATTGAAAAGTATCACACCTTAATGTGCATTTTTACGTGTACTTCAAAGTTCAAGCATGAAAATACAAAACTAGTCGTGAAATGAATGTTTATGTTGCCATGTTAATGGCCATAATGTGTAGAACATTGGTCACACATTCTACATGAAGTATGGGGGTTTGTCAAGGGTTTGTCAGTTTGAATCCCATTGGATGTATGCACATTCGGGAGGGGGGGGTAAGCACTAGATTCAGGTGACGTTAGCCCTCCTAGGATAAAATAACTAAGTAGTAGCATTCTCAGTAGAATGAAGTTAATTAATAGTATGGGGTAAAAAGTGGATTAACTTTTGACTTAAAGTACCACTTCAGTAGAATTTAGATTGGAATTTGGAACATTACAGTAAATTTGATCTTCATGTAGAGTAATTTTTCCCTGTAAAACACCTTTTAATTTGCTGTGTGGCATAATCAATAAGATAAGGGAAGCATCTTGAAATATTTTCTTTTACAAATCACAGCTAAATATACATGTTAAGATCTGACCAACAGTTCTTAAATTTTGTTCATTGCGCTACTCCTGGTTTATTTTCGGAGCTACAGTCTGTTCTGCTACACAATAGCTAATGAGACCGGGAATTACTATTAAAAGCTGATTCTGAATGGCTGCAAACATCCATGCCATTAGTAGGATTCAAACCTATGATCACTACCTTACCCCTTTGGCACTCATATGGTCAAGACATTCTGTTTGAGAGCTGTGGATGTAGAGATTTGGTTGCATTTCTAGATAAATACAATTCTTATCACATTTCAACAGAGGCACAGTGGTGAAGGAAGTAAAATTAAATTTTAAGCAAGTTTCTGCCTCCTTTGTCAGTTGCATAATTTTTCTTAATTACTGCAGTAAGGACCTCAGGGAATAGGCTTAATTTAGGGAGGCAAGAGGGGAGCAATTGCTCCCCCCCCCAGAATTTTTAGTGGAGGGGCAAACTTAGTTTTGCCAATCTAGATTTTTAAAGGTTTTATTCATATATAAAATTTTTGATTCGAAATTTTAATGAATGTTGAAGTTAATCTGTTTTTATTAGTGTGTGCTTAAGATTTATCCTAATTATGGTTATCGTCCTTTCTTGGGACATCTTGAAAGCAAGTATAGGTATTCGAACTTGTAGTTTTGCCCTTTCCAAATGTTTTGAATTTCATTCATACGTTGAATTTTTGACATTTCATTGAATAGTGAAGTAATGTTTTATTAGTGTGCTGAAAACTTATTCTAATTACTGTTATCGTCCTTTTTTGGGACATTTTTAAAACACAAGTATAGGTTTTCGAACTTGTAATTTTGCCCCTCCAAATATTTTGGGTTTTATTCCTTTATTACATCAAGTACAGGTACTCGAATAACTGTATGCTTCTCGACTGTTTCAAGACCTTTTTTCAGAAATAAACACATGCCACCAAAAAGGGAATCAACAAGAAACCAGCAGATTTGTTTCAAGGCCTAAGTCAAAGGGACAGGTGCCCCCTCCTTTCCTCCCGAAATTCTAAAAGACTGCTTCGTGGAAAGAAAATAAACCCATGTTTGCTCTCTGCTTCGCTAATTTTTTTTTTAAATCTTAGACATTTATTTTGTAACATTGATCGATGGGTTCGAGAAATGTGTGTGTGGAGGGGGTATTCTACCAACAATAAGAACCGAAAGACATAAAACATAAACATACAGAAACTAAACACTACAGGTGATGAAAATGCCCAGGAAGGCCGGAAAGGAAGATAAATGGACACAATACAGGGTGAGCATGGGATTCCGTCATTAGGGGTAAAACTGAATAAAGAACCATTAAAAAAAAAAAACCTGTCTAAAACGAGTGGATCGGGACAGCCAATTTCGGTGCTACAGTTCCAGGGGGAAAATTGCTTGGTTCACTAATGCCATCTATTCACTAATATATTAACTAAAATTATTCAAGAATTTTCGTAGGATCTTGGGCAGTTTTGGTATTTTATTTACATCTTTGGATATATTTTAAGTTAATTTTCTATTTTCTCTTTTTTTTTCGGTTATTTTAATTTTTTTATTTTCATTTTTGTTAGTTTTTGTCATTTTAAGTTTATAAGATTAATTTTTTGCTAAGAAACGAGCTTGAGAAGTGCTTTCATCATTTCTAATATTTTATTTAAATTTTTGATAATTTTTAAAGTTTTTATTTTTAACTCTCAATTTCTTTATCTTTATTATTTTTTTAAGTTTTTAAAATCAATTTTTGTCATAAACTTTATACCTCAAGCTGTTTATAATGGGAAGTAAACAGCCTGATTTTTAAAGATAAAAACATTGTTATGAAAACTCTTGTTCAATATAATAATTTAGAAACTTACATTTTTCTATCAAAGAATATTCATAGGTTTAAATTTCACTGTTCCTCTCAAAAGTATACAGCAATATTGAATAATTATTTCACTTAGTAAAGAGTAAAAAAGGAATTCTTGAATATTCTTTGATAGAAAAATATAAGCTTCTAAATTACATTTTTGTATTAAAGAATAGTAATAGGTTTAAATTTTACTATTCCTCTCAAAAGTATACAGCAATATTGAATAATTATTTCACTTAGTAAAGAGTAAAAAAGAATTCTTGAATATTCTTTGATAGAAAAATATAAGCTTCTAAATTACATTTTTGTATCAAAGAATATTCATAGGTTTAAATTTTACCATTCCTCTCAAAAGTATACAGCAATATTGAATAATTATTTCACTTAGTAAAGAGCAAAAAAGGAATTCTTGAATATTCTTTGATAGGAAAATATAAGCTTCTAAATCACTGTATTGAATATTTCAATGAGTAATTTTTTCATGCTTAAATCAGGCTATGTACTGTCCATTAAAATAAACTGAGAACAAACATTGTATGAATAATGCAATGTGATTGCATATTTTTGCCAGATTTTAAAAAGTAAAAGATTATTTTCTTTATTTTAAAAGTATTGTTTTTGTTTATATAACAAACATTTAGTATGGCATTGAGATATATTGATGGATCTTATCTTCATCTGTTAAATGGCATTCCTTGACGAATGCATGTATATTATCTAATTTGTTTTGTACAGATGTTTGGCCTTCTGCAAATTTAGGCCGAACGATGGCCGAATGGTAGAGCGCTGCTCTTAGGAACCAGAGTTCGCAGGTTCAAATCCCACTGCTGGCATGGATGTTTGTAGCCGTTCGGAATCGGCTTTAAGCTGTAGGTCTCGGTCTCATTAGCCCTCGTGTGCAAAACAGTAGACCGTAGCGCTCCCAACCAAATCTGCAAATTTAGAGGTACTAACCACATTTACACCATCTTCCATTACTTAACACCTTGTATTAAGAATCCTCGACATGAGCTCACGATTACTTAAAAAGGCTTAGCTGATATATTAGTGAATAGATGGCAAAAGTAATTTTCCTTTGACATTGTAGCACCAAAATTGGCTGTCCTGATCCACTTGTGTCTTGAGTCAATCTTTTTCACCTTGGAGAGGGAATTGCACATCTCGTTTGCATAAGTTTCGTATCCTCTACTGTTCTTGGAATTGTTTGCAAGACTGGGCTAGGTATATCAGGGCCGTAACTATGTCATTTAGCGCCCGTGGCAAAAAACTGATCTGCGCCCCTACCAACCAATATGAGAAAACATATATATATAATTTCAATATCATATTTTGAATGAAATCAATATTTTATTAATTCTTAAAATGTTCCTAGTATATTAATTTTTAATTTTTTGTTCTATATTTATTTTATTACTTAAAATTGTTCTCGAATACTCTAGGGGTATTATTTGGCTGATATACTGAATAGTTTATTTGAGGGAAATTATTTTTAATTTATACGTTGAATTTTCATAAAAAATGGATGATTATTTAAATTTAGTTTCAATAACTTAAATAATTTCAAAACTTAAAACAAATACCCGGATTTATATAAAGGCATTTTAAGAGTGTTCTGTAAACATTTTGGAAGAATAAGTTTAGTCTCTAAAAGCATTTTAAAAAAATAAGAAAATTCATTAAACAGTCATTTTTAAACACATTGGATTTTAAAGATAAAATCTGATTCTATAACACAAAAAAAGAAAAAAAAATTTTTTTTTCAACTTTCCTTATTTTTACTTGGGGCGAATCGTCTTCTTTCGGCTCCCCTATGACTGAAGCGCTCGTGGCAAATGCCACCTTTGCCACACCCTAGTTACGGCCCTGAGGTATATTACTAATTCATTAAATAAACGTCATGTTAAAAAGAAAAGGCATGATTAGAGAATTCATACAAATATTCCACCCTACCTTGTAGGTTGGATATTCCTCTTGTAGCTGTACATCATTATGAGTCTAACGAACGATTTATACAATGAAATTTGGATTGACAGACTTAACAAGAGGACTAGAGTTTAGGTGTTGCACTTTAAAAAAGATATTGACAGCCTTCGACAATTTCCGATTTTCAAATTAGATACATGTGATACGATTAGATATGTTTGATTAAAATGCATAGACTTCTGCTGAAATGGCAAACATCAAGCGAACTGGTAAGTATTTTTTAATATATTTTTGTAGTTTTCCTGTTTAGATTTAATGTTTGTATATATATATATATATATATATATATATATATATATATATATATATATATATATATATATATATATATAGGTGTACAAATGTAATAAATTTTGGGAGAAAAAAAAAACAAGATTTGAACTGTCATCAATAGTTTTTAAAAGCTACTTCAATTAGCGAGATCCTTAAAAATTGGGCTCTTAAAATCTTTAATTTTAAACGAAGGCCCATAAAAAATAACTCTTCAAAAACTTTATGGATTCCTTAAATTTTCGTGTCAAAAAGTGACATGTTTAAGATTCCATTCTTTGTATTTAATCTGTATTTCATTTAATCGCATAATTAATCAACTTGTGTAGTTTTTGTGCTAAAAAGATTTTTATCAGTGAAAGTGAAAAATATCTAGAAATAGTTTGTAGTTTTTGGATACTATTTATTATAGATTTCAATTAACAAAATTCTTATCGTTGAATTAATATTAAGGAGACGTATTTAAATATGCATATAAAAAATTTGAAAATTGATGCTAGAAATGATTTTGTTCAGTGAAAAAATTTGGGCATGTTGAAATAGTCAGTAGTTTCTGAATAATTATTATAATATTTGGTTGAAAATAATTTTAAAAATACATTCAGAATTAAGTTTTGTTTCCTAGTTTATAAGAAATAAAATTTTAATGCAAAAATATCTTTGCAATTTAATCTTTAATTTATTAAAATGTGGTTAATAGTTTTATAGATTTAGCATTTTAATTTAACTGAAACCATTTTCTTGGTATATATAACATTTTTGTATACCTATTATTTTTTATTGATAACTTAAATATTGTCTTAATTTTTTCATATATATATTTTAATATTTATGCTATGCAGATGTCATTAAAATTGTATCATAATGGTGGATATTACAAAAGTTTTTATTTAAATATCAACTCTAAAAAAACTTTGTTGAGTTATGAAATTTATTTACGTATAAATTGAAGTATTCGAAAATTAATCACAGAATTTTTTTTATTTAAAATTCAATGTGTTTAAAAGTCAATCTTTTTTTACAAATATTTTTTAATATTTAAAATGCTCCTCATCCTTGCAACTAACTTGTTACAGATTTTTAAAAATATTTAGCAAATAGTCTTATTTTGTTTTAAAAAATCTGGGTTATCTACTTTAAATTTTTTAGTTATTAAAACTAAATTTAAATTTAGGTGTACATCAATTGTTTATGAAAATTCATCGTGCAATTAAATATTCCCCTTAAATATTCACTATTCAAATTTATCTGAGAATAATACCTTCTATGTGTCCAAAAATATTTTTAAGTATTAAAAAAGGTAAAATTAGAAAAAAAATGAATGTACAAGGAACATTTTAAAAATTAGCAAAATATTGAATTAAAAAAAATAAGAAATTTTTAAAATGTTATTTTGATAGGTTTGTCTTTAATGCCAATTCAAGATTTAAATGTAACTGAAAATAAACCCTGATAAAGTAGCTCTCCCCATGACTGAAACTAACATTTTAAAGTACATCATTAGTTTGATCAATTAAAAAAAATTGAACTCTGTAAGGGGGGGGGATAAGCTTATGCATTTTTTAAAATGATCTTATAAACATGAACAATATATCAGTCAATTAAGTGTCATTAGATCAGATTTGATCAGCCACTTTTTGGGTTTAATCAGCACCAAAAATGCCCCCAAATGTGTCCCAAATTCAAAAAATTTCACCCCCTCCCATATTGGAATTTTAGGACAATTTGTGTCATTTGTAAGAGTGTCATTAGATCCAATATAAACAACTTTTGTTCAATATCAGTTTTTGTTCTTTTGTTCAAATTACTCAAAGGTGCCTCAAAACAATAAATTTCTCCCCTCTCCTTAATAGGGGCAGTTATTCCGACATTGGGGGGGGGACTCTTATTGCAGAATTTAGAGACAATGTTACTGTCATTCGAATGAGCATCATTAGATCAAATTCGATAAATACCAGTGTGTCCCCAAATGTGCAGACGGTCGAAGGTCCAATGCTAGAGTGCTGCTTTTCAGTACCGGAGTTTCGAACCATGCTAATTTCATGGATGTTCGTTGCCTTTTGGAATCGCCTATAAGCAACAGGTCCCGGTTTCATTAGCCCTTGTAAGCAAAATAGAAGATCTTAGTGCTCCAAATTCAAACCAAACCAAACCCCAAGTGTGTGTTAAAATTTTACAGTTTAATTTATGTTATAATTTCGAACAATCCTAATTATTAGTTTTATATTATATAAGAACTTCAGAATATTCTGAAATCTTAATATTTGTGTTCCATTGGTGTATGACACACTGATATTTAAACTTATTTGAAATGCGAAACAATGCATATAATTTAGTGATAACGTGTGTTTGATTGAAAAAAGACAAACTATTTGAGGTAGATATGTAGTATTAAGCACTCATGAAAGTAAATTATGTCTATATCTTTGGAAAAAATTTATGCTTTAATTGAAAAAAAAACCAACTTAATTCAATTTTACTTCCTTGAGTTTATATTGACTTAGTTGATTTCTAAGGTATTTACTGCTTAATGTGACCTCCCTTCGATCACGACAGATATCTTGTTGAGAGAGAACATTTTTCAGAAGAATAAACAAAAAGAACCACCATGTTTTGTGTTTTGCATAGATTTTACTGGTTAGTTAAGATTTTGGCATCATAACTAAATAAACAATAATAAAAATTATAGTTAAATAAGGGTTAAAACATTACCATTTTAGGAATATCTAATATTCATTATTGAAAACTTTTGCCTCTGCCTCAGGGTGTTCAGTCATCTAGTTTGAGAACTGTGGATCAATATATTTACAAACTACCATTTTTGATAGCATGAACAAAATTCAGTTCTCAAAGAAGTATTTACAATGGATGACTGAATGGCTAAGAGTTCTCCTCTTCAATACTATAATTTATGGGTTCGAATATCACTGCTAGTATGGCCTCTTGTTTGTAACTGTTTGGAATTGGTTTCAAGCAGTAGGTCTTAGTATTGTTAGTCCTCATGTTGCATAAAAGTGGACTGTAGTGTTTCCAACTAACTAACCTCTCCTATAGTTCATGTAAAATTATTCTTTCGGCCCCAAAAATGCCTGTAGAAGATACTGTGGTATGGGAACTACATAAAGTGAACAGGGTTGCAGTAGACACGTAAATATTGTTAATCATACATTAAGTTTATTTTACATTTGAGAAAGTGTAGTAAAATATGCAATAAACAAGGAAATTCGAAAACAGTTGTGCCATAATTCAAATATTTATTTGTTCAGTAGGCATTTTATGTACATTAAATATGTCGATAAGTGATACCAAAAAAGGAGACTTTTTAAAGTTAAAAATGTTATTTCATTTAACAAATACATAGTATAAATTCTGAATATCTAAATATTGTGAAAGATTAATAGTAAGATAATTAAGACATACAGAGCTACATATATATTTATATAAAATAAACTCAATTCAAGAAGAAAAAAACAAAAGGCAATGAAAATCAACTGGAACAATTAGTTTTGTGTGGACTATAAATTGTCATAACTGACAGACATAGACTATTTCATACAAAAATCTTTGGCAGAGATTATGTTCAGTATATTACATCCTCAGTGATTTAAATTCTGAAATTGTTAGAAGTGATCTATAAGTACAGACACGTAATCGTTTCCTATTTGGGTGGAAGTCGAGCCATTCTTGTCCAGAGATTCATCTTGCCATTCTGATGGGTCATCTGAAAAATAGAGGATAATGAATTAAACAGTTACTTAATAGGTTTAAAATGAATATAGGTAGAATTACACACAATAGTAATACAATAGTGCAATTATTATACAAAAGAAGACAACCAATTTGTGGTCTGTTTTGGATTCATATTCTAGAGCACTGAGCCCTTGAGAAGAAAATAATTCTACTACCCCTTCTTCCATTGTAGTAAATTAGACCAAATATTAAAATATTGTATTTTATAAATGTGTATTTTGAGAGAAATAGCTGTGATTAACTATGTGCAACAGACTGCAGATCTAGTTCTAGAGGACCCTTTTACAGTCAACCCTAAATGGAGATATTTCAGACCCAGACCAGCGAAGCAGGACCCGACCAGACAACGACGTGAAAACCAGGATTACATATCTCTTGCTAATCGAAGAACTGAGGTTTTTTAAAACCTGTGAATTGTTTTAAGTGTGGTGGCAAAGGACATTTCAAGAACAAATGTGCAAGTGTTCCACAAGCCCAACCGAGTTCAGGAAAAGGATGACGATGCTATCAAGATTGCCTATGCTCAAGTAGCCACCTACAACTTGGAAGTCAAAGGTAACAAGTGGGTGTTGGGTTCAGCAGCCACTCCTCATTTCTTTAATAATAGAAATTTTTTTTGTAAATTGTAAGAAATGTTCAAATGTTGAAATAGCTGTAGCTATTAGTGGTGTTAAATGTCCTATTAAAGGCTTAGGTGACATTAAATTCAAATTTAAGATTCTAATACTTTATTTGAAAGATGTTTTATATTCACCTTCATTAAGAAGGAACTTAATAGCTTTCTCTCCGTTAGATAAACAAGGCTATTTTATTCAGTGTAAAAATGATCCAATTAATATTCTTAAAAATAATTTAATTTTAAGTGCAAAAATAAAGATGGACTTTACATATGTCACCCTAATAATTTAGTTTTAAAGAAAAATTTAATGGCAGCTTTAACACAGGAAGAAATTCTTCAGGAATGGCACAATAAATTTGCACATATTAATCCTAAATATATCAAACAAGCTTCAAGTAAAAACAGTGTAAAGGGGCTACCAAAATTAGTAAAATTACTGACTGTGAAGTATGTAAAATTGCTAAGGGACGGCAAGTTTAATTTAAACCAATATCTAAAATTAGATCAAATAAACCCCTTAAATTACTCCATATGGACCTTAGTGGTTCTATGCAGCATCCTTTGAGAGAGGGATAAAAATAGTTTTTGAGTATATTTTGTTTTGAGATGATTTTTCTAGAAAAGTTTTAGTTTTTTCTTTAAAACAGAAGGATGAGGTGTTTCAAACCTTTACGTGATTTCAAAAGAGGCCAGAAAGACTTTTAGGTTTAAAAGTTATTAATGTTCGAAATGATAATGGGTTAGAATTTGCAAATGCCCAGTTTAAGAGTTTGTTCGATAATCAAGAGATAAATCATGAATGAACTAATATTTACACCCGGTAGCAAAATGGAGTTGCCGATAGATTTAACTATACTTTAATGGATGGTGTGAAAGCACTACTGCAAGATAGTCAGTTAAGCAAAGGTTTTTGGGCAGAAGCTCTGTGTTTTGTACACACCTAGAATAGGGTTTGTCATAAAGGAACAAAAACCCTCTTTGAACTGTTTTGTGGTCAAAAATCATCTCAAACATTTGAAGCCTTTTGGTAGTACAGTATATGTAGGAGTACCGAAACGGCTGAACGATGGCCTAGGGTGCTGGCCTTTGGTACTGGAGTTCGTGGGTTCAAATCCCACTGTGGCATGGATGTTCATAGCTGTTTGGAATCGGCTTTAAGTTGTGGGTCCCAGTCTCATTAGCCCTTGTGTTACAAAAAGTAGACCGTAGCACTCTAAACCAAACCAAACCGAAATAGTTGAAAAAGCTCAATAAGTGAGCTATAAAGGGTATCTTGCTAGGCTATAGTCAGAAAACCTGAGGCTATAGAGTATGGCTGCCCTCAGAAAAAAAAAAATTATAGGGACCATAAATGTTAGATTTGAATCTAATCTCCCAAAACCTCAGAAAGTTAAACAAAACCCAGTTAGAATAAATGCAGAGGAAAGCGTCCTGGACCCTTTTAAAATATAATATCGTTTTAGCTCATGTGAATCTGACAGCAGTTCTGATATTGATTCAGAAGAAACTGAACAGTCGAAACCATTATTAGGGGAAAGAGAGGAGTCACCTATATCCGTAATTTTTGTCAGAAAAGCTGTAACTAGAACAGATTGCTCTAGGAATGATAGACTATTATGAACAGGGAAAAACTAAAAGCTTCAGATCTCTTCATGATGAAAGGAAATACTGTGCTAAAAATAACTTAAAATATGATCTAATATTGTTTTGCTTTAGAGGTAAAAATACTTTTTCAGGTGCAGTTAATCCACAACCAGGAACCCGTGCTAATTTTACAAAGGCATGACTAGAGCAAGAAAACAAAATACCAAAGAACTTTAAGAAGGCTGTAGAATCCCCAATTAAAGAAAAATGGTTAAAAGCAATGAGGGAGGAAATAGATGTAATGAAAAATCGTGTAGTTTGTTAACCAGTAAACAAATCTGAAAAGGATAAAATATTAGGTTGTTGCTGGGTATACACCTTGAAATGCAACGAGTTAGGTGAAATTAAGCGTTACAAGGCCAGTCTTGTTCCACAAGGTTTTTGTCGGGTTAAAGGTGAGAGTTTTGATGAGGTGTATAGTCCCGTGGTAAACTTTGGTATGATAAGGTTTTTTCTTTACTATTCTTGTATCCTTTAATAAGTGGTTTCACATTCAATGTGATGTAAGAAATGTGTACCTGTATGCAAGCTTAAAACAAAGAATTTTCATGAAACAGCCACAAGGTTTTGAGGAAGAAAGTACCGATAAGGTATGTTTATTAAACAAAGCCATTTACGGACTTCATCAAAGTGGCAGGGAGTGGTTTTATGAAATTCATGAAGTTTTGAAAGGGCTAGGTTTTGTGAAGTTTAATTAGTATAATTGTGAGTATTCATACCAAGAAAATGTTTTACTACTGTATGTACATGACAGGGTTATTTTTGGTAGTAGTACTGAATGGGTAAATAAAGTATTAGATATGTTAAAAGACAAATTTAATTTAAAAGTATTAGGGAGGACGAAAGTGTTGTTAAGTGTACAATTCAAGAAAAGTGATCACAGTGTGTTTATTCACCAGCGTAGCTATATAAATGATCTATGTAAAAACTACGAGGAATTCGGATTTCCTATTTTGGTACTACCCATACCCAAAGGAGTACTGTATACTAAAGCACTAACTCCCCAAACTGAAAGTGAGATACAAGCCATAAAATATATACCGTATAGAAACCTGATAGGTGGCTTATTCTTTTAGCCAGTAGAACTCATCCAGATATGTGCAGTAAATATATTTTCACAATATCAAGGAAATCTAGGTATAGCTCACTGGAATGGATTACTTAGAATATTAGGTTATGTATTCGCTAAAAGTCAGTTGAAACTGAATATTTCAAATGTAAACAGTCTAAATTTAACAGCTTACTCAGATGCAGATTTTGGAAATAGAGACAATAAAATGTCTATGAGGTCAGTTTGTATTTTTAGACCGTTATCCCATTGCGTGGACAATTAATAAGCAAAAGACTGTATTCTTGAGTTCTATGGAATCAGGATTCATTGCACTGACAGATGCAGCTAAGGAATTAACTTGGTTTAAGAATATACTTAATGTAGTGATAGAAACATAATTCTTCAAACAATTGGGTCGTGTAAACTTCTAGGTGACAATCAAGCATCTATTGATTTTCCCCAATTGAGAATTATAGAAAGAAACATATAGATATTAAACTTAATATTCCCATTTTTTCAACTGAGGAAGTATATAACCTGGCACATGTTTGCCGGTGTGGGAGTTGTTAGGTTGCAACATAATCATCGGTTGCCTTCCAGTGTGAACTATGTGAACTTGTGTTTTTCTCTGCTGGAAGCTATTAAGTCTCCTGAACTTTGTAATGAGCCTTGTGATTACAACAGGTATTGTGTCCAGCAACTTCTGTTGTGTTCGGCTTTCCAGGAAGAGTGTTTTCATGTGCAAGCATTAAATTGGTGAGTCAATTACATTTTCCAATTTCAAATTAGAGTTTAGAATCTTGTGCAAAGAATTTTGTGTAAAAATAAGTTAATTTTTTAAATGTAGTTCTGGTTATTTAAGTTAATAGAAAAACTCAGCATAGATTCTTTAGATTAAGTTGCGTAAATGCTGATAAATTTGATTTGTGTTATAAAAGTAAACTTTTAATGTTGGAATTTGCAAATTTACACTCCAAGGTTACGACTAAGACTGTTCAGTGGCTATAATAAATGCAAAAGAGCCCAAATTCATAAGTTCCTTGTATATTTTTTTTAAGTGAGCATTTGATAACGTTGTGTTTGTGTAACTTGTGTAAAATTTACTCAATTTAAAACCTTAATTCTAAATTTATTCTTCTTTTGCATTGTGTAATTGCACCTTTTTTTTATTATTTTCATGTATATTACCTGAATATCATTTTTAAGTATTTCTAAATAGGTCATTGTATTCTGTGTATTAGTTAGTACTGTGTTGATTGTATCGTATTGTTAGGGTCATGTAGGAATTTTTTAAAATTGTGTTTGTATTAGTTTTTTAAGATATGGCATACCTTGTACGGTTTAAAAAGGTTGATTTGTTAGCTCTGGCTTATGAGATTAATGTAGAAGCTAGTTTAGGAGATAGGATAGCGGATATATGTGAGGAGATTTTTAGGGCTCGTTTGGAGCAATTAAAATCAGAAAGGGAAGAAGAGACTGCAGAATCTAGGGCTGAAAAACAGGCAGAGAGAGCATATGAGCTTGAGTGATTGCGTACCATAAATGTGGCAGAAACCACGAGTTTAGGATCATCCAAATTAGAGACTTATCGTCTCAAACGGGAGTTAAAAAGCTTGACATGTCCTTTTCACCCTGAGCATTTTGAAATTTAGCTATATCTCAGTTTGTTTGAAAGACAAGCCAGTATAGCAGGAATTGAGGAAGAGGAATGGGTTTCCCAGATAATTACGCTGTTACCCCTTGAAATTTCTGAAAATTAAGGAACCAGAGGACAAAATGAATGATTATCAATATATGAAAAAGGTATTGTTAAGCCGTATTGTTACTAGTCCTACAAATCCCTCCCCCTGCCTACGGCCTTGTTAGGCAATAGAACAGCTTGATTAATCGAGGAAGTTAAATCAAAGCCAAACCTTTGTCAAGTGATTACGCACAGTCAAAAAAAAAAAAGAGAGGAATGCAATACAGAGATCAAGCTAAATAACACTGTAAAAAATATTCCTGCTATAATTTCTGAGGGCGATGACGAATTTCAGATTGCTTTACCCAACTCTAAAGAGAACAGGAATTATCTGTTCCAAGTCGATCAAAATGTGTGCACTTGTGAACAAAAAATGTGAGATTTTAAAAACGTGCTGGGAAAAAATAAGGAAAGGGAGAAACCAAGTTTTGCTTTAAAGATAATTTATTTAGGATGTGTAGACCACCGAGGTCAAGAGAATTATCAGTTGGTTGGCAAGAAATATAGACCTAAAATTTTATCAGTGTCACATAAGGGGACTTTCGCTCACGCCGGTGTGACTAAGGACAGGTTGTTGAGCTATTACTTCTAGCCCCATTGCATTAGAGAAGTGGAAGAATTTGTCCGCAGTTGTGACCAATGTCAGAGAGTAGGAAAACCCCGGGATAAAAAGAAGGCTCCTCTCAAAGTTGTACCTATTATAACGGAGATGTTTTTGAAAATAAATATTGATACAGTAGGTCCTCTTCCCGAAAGTGCTAAAGAAAACAAATATTTAGTCACGGCAATTTGCATGTCATTGAAATACCCTGATGCCATTCCTGTAACGGATATTGGGTCGGTTTCTATAATCGACACGTTAATGGCATTGTTCAGTAGGTACGGTTAAGCTAGGAAAATCCAGTATGACTTGGGTGAGCAACCTAACTTCCGAATATTTTTTAGAAGTCTGGAGTTAGGGTAACTCATTCGTCCGTTTTTCATCCACAATCTAACCCTGTAGAATGCTTTCACAGAATGCTAAAATGACTTACGGGTAGTGTGTTTAGAATCGAAATAGGACTGGGAGAAAAACCTTCCTGCAGCCCTTCGAACTGTAACCCATGAAAGTATTGGCTTCAGCCCTGCTGAGTTAGTGTATGGGAAAATTTTGAGAATCCTACTAATGTTATTATTATGATCATTGGGTAAATCCCAGAGAAACCGATTCCACGGTGATGGAATACATTTATTTAATCAACCTATTAAAAGAATGGCAAGAGCTAGCTGTAGAGAGGATGACAGAAGCTCAGAACAAAAGAAAGTTTTGGTATGATAAGGGGTCTGTTAGGAGGCAACTTAAAAAGGATGATTGAGTTTTGATGTTAGCCACAGAGCGACCAAACAAATTAGCCATACAATGGATTGGTCCTGGTATCATTGAAAATCAGATTTCCGATACCAATTACATGGTTAGGATGCAAAAACTGTGAACTTGATATATTCAGAGGAGGATAGATTACTCAAGGAAAGATTTAGACATTATTTATCCGGAAGTGGTTCTGAATGTCTATGATTTCGAAAGTACAGCTATAGATAGCGAGCTGAGTAAAAGGTTGGCAGATGAACAGATAGGACAGCTAAGTGCATTATTAAATCGGCAGAAAAGGGTATTTTCGGATGATCATGGGAAAACAGATTTGGTAGAATTTGATATAGAACTGATTAGTGATGAAGTGTTTCGATCAAAACCCTGCTGGGCATCTCAACGTTAAACTGAGATATTGAAAATGGAAATTATAACGAATGTTAGATATACATCTAATTGAAATTGGGAATTCCGATTACACCTCGCCTTTAGTCTAGTGGAAAATCCAAATAAGCCCCCATGTCTGTGTATAGATTTTTGTCGGTTAAATGCCATTACAAAGAAGAATTTTCGCCTCGTTCATTACAGTTTTCGATCTAACAAAAGGTTACTGGCAGATTCCCATGAGCGAAAGAGCATGATGCTATGCGGTGTTAACTACCTGTTTGGAATATACATTCCACTAAGCTTTTGAGTTAATAAACGAGCAGTTTTTCTTTAGCCAAATGATGTCTAATCTGTTAGGAGATTGTGAGGCTTTTGCTGTGCCATACCTGGGAGGATCATTTGTAACATTTAGAGATCATCTTAAGGAAAATACAAAGGGTTGGCCTAAAACAGTAAAACCCTCAAAATGCTGATTCTCTTAGAAACATACAAAATATCTGGGATGTTGGAAGTGGTGTTCTCAGCCCTGCCGAAGCGAAAACTAAGGTTGTCGTATATTTTCCGAAACCTGTGACAAAAATACAAATTAGATCATTTTTAGGTTTAGCAGGAGATTACGCTCATTACATAAAGAATTTTTGAGTTATTGCTGCCCCTCTTACGGATGCATTAAAAAAGAATAAAGAGCGAAGCTATTGTCTGAACGGGAGAGTTAGAGTGTGCTTTTAATACATTGAAGGAAATAATGGTCTTGGAGCGGTTCTATCACAAAAAGATAGTGCAAAGAAAGAACATCCAGTTCTATTTCTCAGTAAGAAATTTTCAAAAGCGTAACGAAAGTACAGTACGACAGAAAAGAAATGTTTAGCAATAATCTTTGCTGTTAAAAAATTAAAATACTGTTTGGATGGTCATGAGTTTACGATCATAACCCACTGACATGGTGGAAGAAACAGTCCAATACCAATCCTAGGTTATTACATTGTTCATCAGCCTGGAAAGGAAAGCCAAAACGCAGACTGTATAACCTTGGATGTGTTATTTTGTTTTAAGTGTAAATAGTTTGTCTTTTGATTTTTTTTAGTGTTTAAAAGTATATCAAAATTTTGTGTAATTATAAGTGTTTTAAACATGTAAATTTTGAGTACATAATTGGTTTTGAGTGGAGAGTAAGTTGGCTCACTTTAAGTTCATTAGAGAATTTCCATCGTCAGATTCCGGAGAATTCTCTTCTTTAGAGGGGTGGAAGCTGTAACAGCTACCTCAAAGAGTTAGCTTCTCAAAAGGAATTGAGAAATGGACTGCACTTATGTGGAGACAAAGTTGTTGTCTTCCCCGGCACCACAATATCTAGCCTTTTCGTCTTACAGTAGTAAAACAGCAGCCCAGACTGACAGCCAGAAAGATTATCATCAAAACCACAAGGGAATGCTGCGACATTGGATCGTCACCGACACAAAATTCCAGAGACTCCCTGGTTTGCGGCCGGTGATTGTCTAGCCCAGACCAATCCCGTTGGTTGAAGGTGAGATCATCGTCAGATGATCCAATGATGAAATTGTGAGAGAGGCCCCTCCCCTAAAAAGAGACAAGTTTTTTTTAAAGAAGTAGTTAGCTAACTCGGGAGTCATCTTGACCAGTCTCTCCTTCAATGAGTTTTTCTTAGTGAAAATCCCACCTTGGGATATATCTCTTTCTGAGATTGATAATGATACCCTATGCTTTGGATTTTTCTTTTAATTCAATTTTCTTCAGGATTGAACATGCATTCCTCTTATGAACTCTGAATTTGTTTTTATCTTCTTCGAAGATACCAAATGCTATCTTCCGTCGGTTACTAAACCATTCATCACGGACCTTTTGTGTACATCTCTATTAAGGCCTATGTCTAATGTTTCACATGCTTATGAACTTCATTTGTATTGTGTACAAAAGCATAGTCGCATGCAAGATGTTGCACAGTTTGGAGCTCTCTCATTTAAGAGAGGTATAATTATCAAGTATCACAAATCTGGCTGATCCTTAAGGGACATATCTAGTGATCTGAAGTACCCAAACTCGATAGTGATCTATGCGATTAAGAAGTGGAAGGTGAGGGGTGATTGCCGGAATGTGCCCCGAGTTGGCAGATCAGGGAGATAGAGACCAGCAAATGCTGTCCAGAGAAATTCGGAAGAACTGCACCCAACTGATTGCCCTCATCCGAGAGTATTCTTTCAATGAATACCATCTGCTTCGTTTTCATGGTCATGCTGAGTACATCGAAATTGGACTGTAGATCAGTAGAAACGGGTTCATTGGAACGAAGAATCAAGATTCACCCTTTACCGTTTCGGATGACAGGGTCTGCGTCTGCATTCTGGCAGGAGATGTTCTCCAGGCATTGTGCCAACAGTCAAGTTCAGCAGAGGTGTTTCTCCTGGTATGGACTGGGATCCTTAGTCCCCATTCATGGTAAGCTCAATGCCTATTGCATTATTTTGGATGACAATGTGCTTTGGACATTGTGGCAGTTTTACGGGTTGGACCCTGTTACTTTCAGGACAAGTTTCAAGGTTAACCAAGGCTTGGTATGGTGGCAATGGTGTTCATCGAATGGACTGGCCTGCCCAAAACCCAATCGAGAACCTCTGGGACGAGTTGGATCGCCGAATTAAGGGGTGCACTACCCGTCCAAAATCTGTGAAGGAACTTGTATGTCTACTCCAAGCCGAGTGAAAAAAATACCACTAGCTGTAATAAAGACTTATGGAAAGTGTAGCGACACAATTCTATCACTATCTTACAACAGTAAGGAAAGAAATTTCACTCATATCTACCACTATTTTAATTAATGTTTTTGAAAATATATATTTGTCATGTTTGTCAGTAAAATCAGTTAGCTCCGAACAAGTGTCTCTTTACTTGTAGGATGCACTCTATCCACAATTGGTGATCCGGATCTTTCTTTTGCTGGGGCGATTGTGTTGAGTCATCATGATGCTGCCGACATCTCTACAGATTCTCCTTGAGGGCGCTGCTATTCCAGTTGTTCATCCTTCCCATTGCTGCTTAAGCCTGACATCTTCCTGCTTTTCCGTGAAGGCGCTGCCATATCTCATCGTGTCTGCCTCTGCTGCTTTCACTGATTTTAGACTGAGTGAGGTAGAAAATATCAAAGCTCAACTTGCACAGTTGCAAGAAGCTCTCCAATCGTAAGAACAATCGGCAAGTGCTGACTGCTGCATCTGCATTGTGTTATTGTGTTTCACTCAAGCTGGCATCACATTGTAAATATGCATTTGAAGTTGAGGACATTATCAACTCTCCTCCCACATCTGGCAAGTACGACACTCTGAAAGCCCAAATTATTCATCGGCTGACTCTTTCTGATGAACAGAGAATTTGCCAACTTTTGGGACATGAAGAGCTTGGGGATCATCCAGTTCCTGAGACACGGTCATTATCTGGGAACATTGAGCTGAAATCAACACTCCTCCTTTCCTTGTGGCTCCAGCACCTACCTACGAATGTCCAAGCTATTCTTCAGAGACAGTCAAACCTGGAACCGGAACAATTGGCAGAGATTGGTAACAGAATTATGAAGGTTACTCTTCTGGCCTCATCTTCGGTGAATTCTATCAAGTAGTCGGTTGCTTCGACAATTCCAGTGACATTGGAGTCTCTTGCTGCTACGATCGAAGATCTTGCGAAACAAATAGCACTGCTGCAAACGTCTTCAGGGACTAGAACTTGCAGGAACTCATCACATCGCAGGCCTATAAGGAACTCTCATCCTGTTCCAGAAATGAGGGTGTGTTATTATCATCAGCGATTCAAAGAACAAGCCAAGCGATGCACCAAACCCTGTGATTTTTCGGAAAACTTGCCCAGCAGCCAGTAACGGCGACTACTGGTTGCCATGGTGGAAACAGTCTCCTCTTGGTAACCGACCAGATATCCAAAAGGCAATTTCTTATTGATACTGGTTTGGATATTTGTGTATATCCACGTTCTTTCCTGCCTCCCAGAAGTCCAGATAAAAAATTCCAGCTTAATGCAGCCAACAACTCATTGATCAAGACTTACGGACCTCTAACTTTATCTCTAGACCTTGGTCTCTGTAGAAGGTTCTCTTGGCGTTTTGTCATCGCTGATGTCTTTTTGCCAATCATCAGATCCGACTTTTTAGCCCATTTTGGACTCAGTTACAAGCTTGTCTGCAAAACACCCTTCCTTGGGTGTCAAAGTTCTTTTAGGCAAACCTACTCCCTACAATGACATCTTAAATGAATTTCTGTTACTTGTACATCCCGCGGGAACCATTTGAAGCACTTGCCACTCCACAGTTCACCATATACCAACGACTTCTGGAACTCCTGTCTTTTGCCGACATCTGGCCTATGAATGAATGATTACCCCAGGGCTGAATTTGAAGCAATGGTAATGGAGGATATAGCTATATGTGGCGAGGGACTATGGGCATCTCCACTCCATCTAGTGTCTAAAAAATCTGGACGCTGGTGACCATGTGGAGACTATAGGGCTCTTAATACCCGAACAATTCCAGATCGTTACCCGGTTCGACACATTCAAGACTATCTGGACCAATGATTCATCGACAGCATTTTGCAGGGTCTAGACTTTAGCTTCGCTTACATCGATGATATACTCGTTTTCTTGGCAAATGAAGAGCACAAGCAACACCTTCGAATCCTCTTTCAACGGCTCTCAGATCAAGGCCTTTTAATGAACATCTCTAAAAGTATTTTCGGTGCAAGAAAAGTGGCATTCCTTGGCTACGAAATCTCTGCTGAGGGAACACGTCCACTTCCAGATCACATACCTTCAAAACTTTTCACTTCCCAAAACTGCACGTGATCTTTGGCGTTTCTTGGGTATGATGAATTTTTACCGCCGTTTCCGGCTGTCTGCTGCAGAATGCCAATCATCGCTTCATGAAATACTTGCAGGACTTCGAGATTCTCAACTTTTGTCTTGGGACTCTTGAACTCGAGACAACTTTTGCAAAATGCAAGGAAGCGTTGTCACAAGTCCCACTCTTATTACATCCAGCCCCTGATGCTCCTCTTGGACTATTCACTGATGTGTCGACTCATTGCATAGGAGCAGCTCTGATGCAATATGTTGACAGTCATTGGCAACCGCTTGAATTTTTCTCTAAAAAGCTTTCACCCACTCATTCGCATTGGCCAGCTTATTACAGAGAACTATCTGCCATTTACAGTGCAGTACAACATTTCCGTCATATTTTGGAAGCACAGCACTGCACAATTTACACGGATCATAAGCCAATCACCTATTCATTTCTTCACCGACAACTTAACCAATTGTCATTCATTGCTCAGTTTACAACGGACTATCAGTGGTGGCCGATACTTTTTCTCGCATCGATTAATTGCTTCTGCCCCTGTAGACATCAAAGCAATTGTGGAAGCACAAAAAGATGATAAATAACTGTTGGAAACTCACAACCACGGCCTCTTGTGCCACTTCTCGACTGGTTTCCACTTGTTTTGTTTGGCCCAGACTTCAAAACAACTGCCATACATGGGCTCGTGCCTGCTTGCACTGCCAGTGTCCAAAAATCACGAGACACAACTCCTCTCCTCTCCAAATTTTGCTCCGACTGCTGTTCAATTCCGCCCTATCCATATAGACATCGTTGGACTCATACCGTTACTGCTTAACAGCTATCGAATGTTTTACCAGATGGGTTGAAGTATGGCCTATGGAATCTATCACTGCGGAAGAGGTGGCACAAACTTTCCTTGCAGGTTGGATCTCCTGATATGGTTGTCCTGAAATCATCACAACCGATCATTGTCGCCAGTTCGAATCTCAACTCTTCAAGCATCTCGGCATTTGCACCGCATTCAAACGTTCCTGTACAACAAGCTATCATCCATGTTCAAACGGAATGGTCGAATGCATTCACAGGCAACTCAAGGATTCTTTGATGTGTCACTCTGATTCTTCTTGGCTAGAAGCAATCCCTATGGTACTTTCTCGGGATGCGCAGTGTCTTTAAGGAGAATCTTCAAACGTCTTCTGCAGAACTCTTGTAGGGCGAACCCTTACGTCTACCAGGAGAATTCATCACTTCAATTCTTACTGAAACATCAGTTGACCCTTCTCCGGACTCACATGAATAAGCTACGGCTTGTTCCTGCTTCTCATCATTCACAAAGTACACTGTTCATTCTCAAAGACTTGGAAACCTGAACCTTCATTATGCTCAGAGATGACTCCCTTTAGAAAGCCATGCAGCTTCCTTGTTCAGATCCTTATTACATTCTGCAATGTCTTGGTACTTTGCATAGGCAACAAAATGTTTGTGTGAGTGTAGACCGCACCAAACCCACTTGCGTCCTTTCAGATGACTCTCAAACTGCAGTTCCAAAACCTGTTCTAGAGTTCAACATAACTACTTGCTCTGGACGAAGGGTAAGATTCCCAGAATATTTTCAAGCCTGAACACTTCACTCCCCAGGGGGGTGGTGTGGTGACGCAATTCTATCACTATTTCTGTTTCACTATCTTATAACAGTAAGGAAAGAAATTTCATTTGTAAATATATATTTGTTATGTTTGTCAATAAAATCAGTTAGCTCCGAACGAGTGTCTCTTTACTTGTTGGATGCACTCCATCCACAAAAGTATGCTCCGGAGGATTTATACTGTAATTGCCTCTCATGGAGGAATAAAGTTAGTTAGTATTTCTTTTCTATCACAGGTGTCCAAATACTTATTGGTAGACAGTGTAGCTGTGAGGTGTAAATAAATCATTTAATCAAGAAACACCTGCTTCTTCATTGTGTCATCTAAAACAGGGATACGTTGCAATAGTTTCAGGCACTACAGAATCATTGCTATTTACCACAGAATTCTTAATATATTCAATAAAGAAATAATTTCTGATCAAAGGATTTTGGGAGAGGCTCTAGACCCATACAACTACCCCTCTCTTTTTGTATAGCTTTTTAAGGGATTAAAGAATATCAATGTTGCCTACCATTATCTCTTAATTTGAGAGCAAAGTTCCATCGATCTGGAGTAATTGAGGCACAATGAGGTAGACGCAATTCAACTGGAACTTTAAATTTCAAGCCATGTGGACCACACATAACAAGAGGACTCAGTATAGTCTCCCCTGAAATACAAAAACAAAACCTTCATAAAGGAACTTTTTTTACATTCTTAGACAAAAATCATTTAAAACCACTACTGGGAATCCAACAGGATTGTCTCATAAATTATTATTCTTAAATAGCAAAATACAGAACTATTGTTTATATACTTATCTTGTAGCAAAAAAGGTCTAAAAATAGTATCTTTAGATTTAGTACTAATAAGTATACAATTAAGTTGCTAATAAATATGTATTGTGAAATGCTACCAAAAGCTAGTCGAAATGATCTAGTCTACTTGTTTCCTAGATGAGATTGATGACTGAATTATTTCAGTATTTGAAAAGCATAAAATTCTAATTATAATGATGTCATATCTAAGAAATTCACGCAAGTAACAAATACAAAACAGCATAAAAAAATATTTGAAAAATGCATTATTTTTAGAAATTTTTTCTAGTTATAGTTAAATGACCTACTTAGATAATATTATTAATTTCTCTTAAAAATGCCTAGATATTGTACAGGGGTGTTAGAAATACTAAAAAATTTTAAGCACTTCAAAAGGAATGCAAAAGTAAGTATTAGCAGATGAGGGAAATAAAATAAATCACTTCTGTAGAAATATAATTAACATATAATTAATTTTTTTTCTAAGAAAAAATTAATTTCCTAAAATTGCCATGTTTATTTCTTTATAACTAACATAACAAGTATGTTCGTCTGAGAAATCCTAATAATTTAGTACATGTTTAATGAAAACAACTTTTTCAGTTTTAACTTCTGTTTTTATGCAGTCTTACAGACTAACTTTCATCTAAGTATTTCTACCCCTCAAAATTGTAAATGACTCCGGCCTTTTTCAGCACATGTGTGAGTGTGCTCAAAAAGCAGTTTAGTAAGTATTAAGATCCAAGGTCTATGTAGTTCAAAGTAAAAGTAATAAAGGGGAAAAAATTTTATTCACTGACAATCCAGAGACGGTTATTGTGAAATACTTCGATAGCTTGCCAGAAAATACAATCAAGAATATTACTTCCATATGTTAGCAACTACACATATTGTATCAAATCAACTGCCATAAGGAAAGTAAAATATTTGTGAAAAATGTACACGAACAAGAGAATGTCTGAGTAGTAAAAGTTTGTTGTTTATACATGCGATCCTAGCAGATTCAATTAATCTTTTTATACCAACTGGAACAACTACAAATTGATCAAATTAACAGTGATCTTTTAATTAATATCTTAAGAAGTTTCCAAAAGCAATCAATTTAGATGGATGTCTGTATACCTAATATTATGTTAGTAAGTTTAGTGCCAGAGTGAATACTCACCTTCATGTAGGGGAGGTAGCATATTGGAATCCTGACAGACTTTAAAATAAATTTCATGCGTCTCCCCTTCTGGTATAGCCCCAGGTGGAATAATGATGGTGACTCCAGTCTCCTTCGAAGTAAGAGTACCACCTTCACTGCCAAACACACCTTCAGCCTTCGCTATCACTTGGGCAGCATTGTTCTCCTCTAGCACATATCTCCTGAGGAAATAAGAGGGTTTTATTTTAAGTCTTGGGCATAAATTAAATTACATTTTCACATGGAGCATAATGTTTGTTGAGTAAATGAGACTGCATAAAAATTGACCCTGTTTTGGATCTTGGGAAGATTATTTCCCTCTTGCATAATATCATGAAATACACCTATAGGAAGGGCAAACCCACTAATGAAATCCCCTGCTGTACTAGCTCATAAGTTAATACAAGAAAAAAAGAAAGACTAAGCAAAGAAATATTCAGTTACACAGATGATGTGCACTCAGTCTGTATGGGAAATCATACACAAAAGTTAGTATCCAACTGTCGACAATGTAGAAAATGTAGCAAAGAAAATTTGTTACAGATATACAGAAAATTATGTACCCTTGGCCACAGCAACATGCTTTTCAGCTTTCCATGGCAAATAATGATCATTAAATTTAATTTTCTTTATTACCATAAATCATTCCAAAGTATATTTCCCACTCCTAAAATTTAAATATAAGCATAAAATTTGACAAATAAAATAAAATTTGAATTGAGATTTATCTAGTTTATGAAATGATTAAATGATTAATAATAATAATGTTGAAAGTTCCAGTGCTAATGAAATTTTATGAAATAACCCTGAAAGTTTTCTTTGATTGTTATTAACTACAAATGCTAATCATTCTAATATAAATGGCAGTCTAACTAGTTCTAGAAGCATTTTAATTGAACTTAAACAAAACAAAAAAAAAACTGCAAGTGGTAAAATGTAGCGTATAATCATAGGCTAATTAGGGGTTTCTAAATCCTGGGCTCATAGCCCAAGCCTTAGGTGATAATCAGGACCTGAAATCCATTAGATATAGAACATCTTACTACTTACATCATAGTTCTCTAAATGCCTTAAAAAGGGTTAAAAAATAGATAAAATATAAGGCACAGTCGAAACTTCCTAGTATCAATTTCACAGTAGGAAACAAACCCTTACCTCTGATTTGCCTGTATTGTATCTTGATCATTATGGGGATCTGTTTTTCTGTAGAGTTCAAAAGCACTTCCCCTGTTCTCCCTCAAGGACAAGTCTAATCCTACAGGGGGTGGCAATGGAGGTGACTGAGAGGGAGAATAAGGAATTTGCCGCTGGTCTCGAAACATGACATTACTATATGCCCGATTTGGTGAATACACATTGTCTTGGCTGTAAGAGTGGCCCATGTTGGGCCTATCCATTGGATCCACATTTGATATGTCAATGTTTTCTTGATACTGCTTCTTATAATAACTGGGATCTTTTCGTTTGGGTGGCGGAGGAGGTTTATTGGGAGAGGTGGGATAGGATCTTGAATGATATGAAGGAATGTTCTGCCCATTCAGAGCATTCTGACTGGGAGGGAAAGAAGATTCAGTTTCATGGATTGGATTACTGTTAGCATGATCAGGAGCAGGAGGCCAAGCCTTTGCCTGAAGTTGAGTTGGCTTTGGAGGTGGAATAGGTCGGCCGTCAGATAATCTGAAATGAAAAATCATACCATTAAATGTGCATAGAATAAGGGTTCAGAAAAGACAAACAACTTTGTACACTATTAAAATTAAATATAAATTTCTTACATCGTAAAATCAATGTTAGACAGGGTTTGAAAAAATTTCTAAAGAAATTGTCAAAATTACTAGATATAATGTATATGCAATATCGCAATGGTTTAAATCACTAAATAACATTTTACCAAGGCAAAAAATAAATAAATAAATAACATGTTTAATTTAATCAAAATCTATTCATTTGAAAAAGACAAAATCATAATCTTTTAGTTTGTATTTTTTAGAATGAGCCAGAAAGAAACTTAAATTTTAAATGAGCATATTAACTAGAATTCTTTCTACCCCCCCCCCCAAAAAAAAGCCTATTTTTTCCTTCAAAACTGATTTCTCACATGTCATATGCTTAAAATTATGAAAAAGTGTCATCACAACTGCTAACCCTTTAAATTTTTTAATATGACTGTTTTTGAAGAGTTATCTTTGCCTTGTTTAATCACAGAATTTCTGCTCTAAAATATAAACAAATATTAAGAATTAGTGATACTAAAAATTTAGAAAGTTAGCAGTTCTGTACTATAAATTTTCATTTTCTATTTTTATAAGTCATTGAATTTCGTAAAAACTGAATTTTAAAATTACAGTTAGAATAGGACAGAAGTTAAGGTCAATAATTAACAATAATAAAATCTTTCAGCAGAAGTAATTTGTAAAAATTCTATTATGAAAATTCATAATTTAATCATTTCATCAATATTAAGATGAACATTAATTTTTATTCTTAATATTAACATTTTAAATATGTATTATTAAAAAAATATTAATAAAGGCTTAAAAACTGCATTTTTGAAAAATATAAATGTACAGGATACTATATATGCACTATTTACATATAGAATTGCTATTTTTAATTTAATCTAAAAAATGCAATTAATATTCATGCTAACATATATTCATAATGCAAAAGATCAATTAAAATAACAATCTAAACTAACTGTATTGCTTTTGTCAATAATTAAAAAAATATTAAGTGTATAAATTTGGGACTATTAAAAATTAAACGATAAAACTTAGAATTCATTGTGTAGTAATTTTTTCTTTTATAGTGAAGAAATTTGCTAATTTTTCTCCTTTATCTATTATATAAAAACTTAAATAAAATTGGAACAAGTTATATGTGGTAAGAAATATTTCATGTATTTTACTTAGTATATTATGAAAATGCCAATAATAAGAATATATATTAAGCAACAGGTTAGTGATAAAATTAGATGAATATGAACATTATTAGCATCACTTTATCATCTGCATCAGTACCCTAATTTCCTGTGCATAATCCGCAGATTTTACGTTAAAAGTTTAAATTTCCTTCTAATGTGTATTAAACGTCGCTGTGTATTATCTGCAGCTACAAATTTTTTTATAATAAAATTTACAAATATCTCTCATAAAGAATAATAGATAGCAATACCTGCTCATATTTACACTTTTTTTTTTTTTTTTTTTTATAAATGAAGATTAAAAATTTTTTTCAGCCAAGGATACAGCGGTTTGTATAAAAATATCCGTTTAAACTAATATATTCTATTTTGTATATTTATTTCTATCAGGAAATAACACTTATATAATCAGAAATAGCGGCATTTTGCTGTATGCTTCATTTTTTTCACTTTCAGCGTGTCAGATGGTGCCATAACTGCAGTATAAAATTTTAATACAGATCGCAAATAACCATATTAAATTAAAATGAAAAGATGCATCTTAAGAATTCTAAATTTTAACATCTTTTATGTTTAAATATGGATTCGGATGATTTATTTGTATCATTGTTTCTATACTAAATAATGTAAATATTTTGACTACATTTTTACTGTAGTTAAATATAAAATTTTTTAAGTCTATCCAAATTTTCTCTTTATCAGATTACTTTTTTTAATTTAAAGAAAATGTTATCATTAAGTAAAGAGTTTAAATTTAAGTTTTTTAACACTAAAAGCTATAATACTTTCTTCCATATACATTGAAAACTGTGAATCACATGAGATTAAAATGCAGATTATACGATATTTTTCTTGGAAAATATCGCGAAACTTGTACCTGCAGATTATACGCAGGAAATTAGGGTATTCTAGAATATAAATTTAAAGTTCATCCTGCATCTGAAAAATAAATCATTACAACACAAAAATTTTTATTTTATTACCTTGTTTTAAAAGATTTTGCAGGTGGTGGAGGTGGTGGTGGCTTAATATCTCTTCTGGGAGAAGAAAAAAAAATGTTGTTAATGTTAGTTTTTTTTCAGCTCAAGCTAGTAAAAAAATGAATACAATTTTGATTCTAAAAATGAAATGGAAAGAAACTATTTACCGTGCTTTCATGTCTCTGAATTTAGCTCTATCTAGAGTCATGGACTGATATGGCATCGGAGGAGTAGGAAAGCTTTTGGAAGGAAGGGATTCCATTTCGTGACTTGGAGATAAGTTGACCGACTTTGGATAAAAAGTGGGATTGGTATTAGTCACAGGAAGACTCTCTTCTGGCAGAGGTTGTCTTTCAGAATATTGCTAAAAATTTACAAAAAAGTAAAAATAAAAATAAACTTTAAAATGGCAGAAGTTAAAAAATAAATAAAGTTCATTTCTTTAAACTAGAGAACAGATAATTTAAAAATAATGCTGGCATCCTGAAATTCACAAACCAGTATTAAAAAAGTTAAATTTGGATTTAATCTATGTAAGGAATCTGGATCCCACAACTAGTGTTTCACATGTATATGCCTTTTTCGGCAAAATAGCTATCATTGACCCCTTCCACTCAGCATTCCTTGGAGATGGCCAGTTCAGGGAGGGCTGATAAGGTTCTTTGGATGTGTTCGGTTATGTTTTTGCAGGCCAGCAGTACACCTGGACGAAAGAACTTTTCTTTTTTGCAGGGATCAAGTTGCGAGAAATGCGGACACCCCCACCCCCGAGGAAAGGGGAGAGAAGATGTGAAGAGAGCAGTCGGATTTGGGCATGCAACTTGGAGACATCTCTCAGTTCGATGTGAGAGAACACGACAAAGGTTTTATGTTTGGACTTAAAAAATGCTAGGTTAATTCTTTCTGATCTATACAGGCCATGAGACTCGGCAATATGTTATTTTGATTTATTTTAAATATTTAATGTTTTCATCAATTTTGTTTTGTAAATAAATGTGTGTTGTCCATCTAAGCTTCTGGAGGATTTATTTAGCCTATGCATCCCAACGGCGATATACATACATACCTGCCTCAGTAAAGTAGGTAGGTAGGTCCCACACAAGCCTAACGCACCAGAACAGTGTGCTGTTACAACGTGGCCCAGGAGTGGGGGTGGTTGTTACAATCTATTACAATTTTCAAGTTCTATAAGCTACACTTAGAATTTACCTTATATGATAATACTAATAACTAAAATATGTAATTTTAATTGTAATGTACTAGATTATGATTACACTACTTTAGCGGCAAAAAAAGTTATAGTATGACATTTCAAACCTGAAATCTCCCTTATATAAAATTAATAAAATAAAGAAAATCTTTTAAAGGTATGACAGCATAATTAAAAGAATTAAAATTTACTGTGCAAAAATTAAATGAGAGAAGATTTTCTTAAACTATAAGAATGACTTTTATAAAGACAAGCATTCAATTTCTTTTGTTAACTAATATACTTGAGTATTTTTAATGTTCAATAAAAGCAGCAATTATTTTTTTTTTTTAACACAGTGTGTTATGAGGTCTCACAGACTGCATGCCTTTCACTGCTCAAATTTCTATGTATCTCTTTTCAGTACCTTACTACAGTGTGCTGTTAAATCAACTTAATTCCAACCTGTTATTTTACAATTCTATTAGAACAGAGTTATTCTATAGATACAGAGCAATTCTATAGATACAAAGTCTATTAGAAGTGCCAAAGCATTTGGGGAATTATTTGGGAGTCACATAGACCATGCTGTATTCTTTTCTTTTATCTCACAGTATAGAGAGTAGTAAGGTAAGTTGTAAAATAATTCATAATCTTATTTAAAAAAAAAAAACAAAAAAACTGGAGATAGTTAATGTGAAATTTTCAAAATTCCAGGACATTCTCAGAGCACAAACAATTGCATATAGTTTGTAAGTAAGAAATTAACTCCTAGAAGTTAGACAGAGCTAAAAATGATCTCATATACACTTAATTTTTAAAAACTTGCTTTAGAATTTTTTATATTGTTTATAGGAAAACAATTACAATAACTGTATGATGAATCAAAATTCTGCAAAATGAAACAAGTTAGGCAATAAGGATCAGTGTGATTATTTCTCTTTAAGGTGAAACATAATTTGAATATAACACGGTATATGAAAGGAAATAAAATATAAAACAACTGCTCCTCACTTTCTCCTGAATAGCTTTCATAACTTCAAATCCTTCCATTGTGTTGATATAATCATGAGATACATTCATATTGACATCAGGTCTATTTTGCATGGCTGAAAGAAATTGATTAAAAAATTACTATTATTCATCAATCATTCTTAATTCAAACACAATTATAAATTGTATGCTTTTATCTTTTAAAACAGTTAGAATTTTGTTAGGGATAATCAAACAAAACAGAGGTTGTTTGAATAAATGAAAGTTCACATTATTTCATTTAAATGCCAAAACATGTAAACACTTAAGGTGGTCATTTAAAATTATTCTACAACCTAAATGTGTTTTAAAACAAACTAATTAACACTAAACTCACTACAACTGGTCAAATGAGTTCTTAAATAGTTTTTTTTTTCCAGAAAAGCTTTAGGTAAACCAGCTAGTACAGAAATGTTACATGTCTGTTGGCCACAAGTTGGTAGTTGGTCTTTTATTTATGTAAATTTTGAAACTGTACAATGAAATGTTTGCATTTAGTTAGCAAAATGTCTTGTTTGCCTTCATTTGGTCTAACGTAAAAATATTTCTGTTTGTGCCTCTTGCATAAATACATTGGCTAAAAGGACAAAAGTAATCCCTCTAGCTAGCTACATGAATATATAGAACTAGCAATATATGAGAAAGTTGCGTGTATAATGCCATTTTTACCGCTAATGCTGTTTACAAGATTTCTGCAATATTTCAATATTAATATTTAGACGGGTGGAAATACAATGGAGTAAATTCTGATGTTTACAATAAATTGTACAAATGCATCACAGTTTTCTCCAAGTTTAAAAAAAAAAAAATGTATTTTTTACTAAAGTAACTAAAAAAATGCAGTTTACTAAAGAAAGTTTTAGTTCTCATGCTTGTGGTGAATTGTAGAAAATTACATCACACTGAATTACTTTTGTAAGAAACTGCATTTTTTCTCCAAATTTAGGGGAAAATGTGATGCAGTTGTACAGTTTACTGTGAAAAAGAATTTATAATTATTGGCATTAAGATGGCTTATCCAAAGACCAGCATGGTGGCATTCAGTTGACCCATCCTAACATTATGTTGGTACTCTGTTAGAAACAACCAAGAGCCCACTGTTGGCCTTCAGTTAGCCAATGTACCATATAGGGGATGACTCATCATAAAATAGCTAGATGGGAACCTATCTTATATTGCATGACCAGTCAGTTCACTGGTAAAGAATTTATGCCTTTTACAAATGAAGACTAAGTATCCAAATCCCATAAGGAATACAAGAAAAGTATTATATGAACCCATGACTTCCATAAAAATTATGTTTATAGATGGTTTGGAGTGCTACAGTCTACTGTTTTGCACATAAGGGCTAATGAGACCTGGACCTACTGCTTAAAGCCGATTCCGAATGGCTTTGAACATCCAAGCCATGGTGGGATTTGAACCCACGAACTCCGGTACTGACGATCAGCGCTCTAACCAATCAGCCAGCATTCGGCGTATATTTACAGATGAAATGAGCTCTTTGAAGAATCAACCATAAACATATGCAAAATATACTTTTAATAGCAAAATCAAGAAGGAAATTTCTTTTGCAGTCATGTAAAAATAACTTAATTTCTTATTTGATGGGGCATTGGCAATATTATTACCAATGTGCAGACTATATTGTCAATGTGCATGATACTTTTGCAATTAGCAGTAAAGAATTTTGAAATTCATCCATAATAGAAATAGGTAACTGTCAGGTTAATGTTAAACAGAAATCTAAATTATCATACTAATTACTCTTAAAATATTATAAACATACTAAGGTCATAATTGCAAGAAGGCTTGTTACTACGATCTACTAGTGGTGGTCTAGGATTCATGCTTCTAGGACCCACTTGATACATTTCTGAAAATAAAATTTTGATAACAGTTAAATGGTGTCAAATGGAGAAAACACAAATAAAATTATATTTTAGACACATTTCACAAGCAAAATAATTTGCCACAGATTGCATCAAAATCAGAATAAGTGGATATATATTCAGAAAATATCAAAGTGGAAACAAGTCAAATGTTACAAAAACATTTTGTAAAAACTGTGAAAAATATTTTAGTTTTAAAAATACATCTGTTTGGTAGCCGCAGAGAACAATCCAGAAGAGTTTAGACGGCTTTTAAGTACCATATATTTCCAAATATAAGATCTGAATGTAATTTGGTTGTTGAAAAATTTACTTAAAATTCAAAATCTCTATATAAATTGAAAACTTCTTAATAATATTCAAATATGTCTCCAAAAAACCAAAAATGTTCCCAAGCAAGTAAAACAAATAAAACATTTTCCAATCAAATGGCTGTAAAGTGCAAAACTAATAGTTCTCAAACTTCTTTTTTTTTCTTTTCTTTTCCATGACATTCAGTTTGAGAACTTTAGAAGCTTTAGGATCAATTACACCTCAAAATAAATATCAGGTTATTAACCCTAGTAACCTTATCTGAAGATACCACTTTAAAAAAAAAAAAAAAAACTAAGCAATAGATAATTAAAATTAAAAAATTGCTTGCTCCTGGCTTACAAAATATGTTTTCTACAAGATTAACCTATCCGCTAGATTTTTTAGATGAGTTTTCAAAATTTTTTTTTTTTTTTTCTTCCTATTTTAGCTTGATAGGTTAGACTCAGTATACAATTTCTCCCTAAAGTAATATATATTTGCGTCAATTTTTTTTCTGATTTTCTTGATCCCTAATGACAAAAATGTTGCCAAGAATGTCATACTACATAACCATAGATCTGTGTATAAGTTAATCCCTCCACTTTAGCTCTATAAGAAGTCCTTTGATTCTTGGCTTATACATGGAAATATATGGTATTTAATATGCCTCAATCAATTAAAAGTTCCACCACCTGTGAAACACATTCTGTTATTTTTTTTCTTAATGCAAAAGATATGATGGAAGCTGAAATTCCTAGATAGATGAATGAAATTTATGGAGAAAATATTTAGAGCAAAAATGCTAAATAAGTTAGCATTTTAAAATTGCAGCACAAATATGCATGATGAGGAGAAAAGTAAACAATTTTGTGGTATTACTGATTTCCCAAGTTTCAAGATGTGCCTATAATGGAATTCGGCCCAACATTTACAGACATGCCAACATTCAGGCACTTGTGTACGGTGCAACAGGGTGGTTTGAAATTTTAGCATACTAATTACAGATTATACATAAGTAATATATCTTATTGGTTTCTAATTTAAAATATTTACAGTAGTATATTGTAAAAGGTACATTAAAATTTATGCATTTAAAACTTTTTGAGTAGCTTTTATAGCTTTAACAACTGATCAATTTTTTGAGAAAGAAACACTGTTCTGAAAAGAACAGTGTTTCTTATAGCAACATTGACCCTGATTAAAATATTTCCATTTTTCTATCATCAGGGATTCTAGAGTTTGTCTACTCAAATTTGACCTAAATTCAGTTTGGTTTTTCTGCACAGTACTGAAAACTTTTAACATGCAGCATTACTGTGTGAAAAGAGTAATATTCAGCATTATTTTTTGCAAAACTTTGTGTTTAATTGCTGAATTGTAATCTTTTAGCTGTTCAAAAGTTTTGTTATTTTCCGGAGAAATCTGAAAAGTTTCCGAAGTTCTCAAATTTTATTATGTCTCTGGAGCTGCTCTGGAGAATCCGGAGTAGTTGGTATGTCTGCTATAATATGGAGAAGTGCTTTCACGTTGTTAAAAATTATACTAAAAATTAAAGTACAGGCTTTTTGTGTAAAAAAAAAATAAGTACTTTTGTGTGTTTTCAGTAATTTTTAAACAACACTACTTTAAACTTGCCTTTTAGAGGTCATTTTCAAATGATGATACACATAATGGGAAGGGGGCTTAACAAGAAGTGTGACGCCACATACTTTGGTTAAAATAAAAATGTTTAAAATTAGCAGACTGAATTTTGAAAATGATACCAATGCATTTCAAAACACAGTTATATTCAATTGATTTTTTATATTGAATTGCATAATGTTTTTGCTGTAACCTTTATTCTTATTCACAAAAATAAGTGCAATAATCAATTTTATTGTTAAACTTACAAATGTCATTAATACTTAGTTAAAATTCAAAAATAAAATTTTAAATAGGATTTATAACATAGTGCTTTGTTTTTGAACTGCAAGTATATGTTTATGTAATATTGTATAAAATCTGACAAGGGGATTGAAAATAATGAAAAAAATGTGACATCATTTATGGACAACCCCATAGATCAATATATTTATTGAACTATTATATATAAAAATATCCTGAATTCAATTCATCTTTGTACCAACAGAAAAAATACTTTGAATTTAAACTAGTAATAAAAACACATGTAAAATTTAGAAATATAGATTTTTTTTCATCATCAGATTTTAAACATACTAACACTAATTTGTGATTATATATGTCGCATATCATTTGAATAATAAGATGAGAAAGTGAAGAGCATTTCTAGAAATGTACCTTTCAGTTCTCCACTTATTTGACTGGCAAAGCGCTCACTGGGAGTTAAAGTAGCATAGGGATCTATTCTTGATCTTTGATTTGGAGAGAATGTGCTACAAGTATTTGTTTTAGATAACTGAGATCGGTATTCTTCTTGCTCAACAGGTAAAACTAAAAAGTATACAGAAATAAATAAATAAATCACACATATATATGAAAAATATGCATATCATTTTTCAAAGAAAACAAAATTCTCACCTTCCAAATAACATTAAAATACCATTTTGCAGATATTACATTTTATGAATTTATTTACCCGATTTATCCCAAGCAAATTTGCTTATCATACAAGCATTAGAGAAAAAGCAAAGGAGTGTAACTGCAAAGGAAGTACCACACAATACAAACTTAAACATCTTTGAAGTAACCTTTCAACTAGGTAAAAGTGTTAGCCCAAGAATTAATGCTAAGAAACCTAGTCAACTTAACAAGATCTATATTGATGCTCACTACACTGAATCTTAGCAGAGACTGAGGCAATCTCTTGCTAACCGTATACAAGCAATGCACCTACAGGTGGTGCCACCCATTTCAGAAACTTATAATTATAACAATCTTATTAGGGTTGTGAGTTTGAGGTTTAAGCTGTCTAAAGATCTGCTATGATTAGTAATGGTGGCTGGGGCACATACAGGACCTGATTATTACATGGGCACTTGGGGCACGAAAATTTAGTCAAGTGCTTGAAACACATATTAAGTGGGGGAAAAATTGCAAACTTATGCTACCATTAAGTTTTAATAAATTATTGTATGAGGTAATTTTGTTTGTCATGAACTATATTGTTTCCTATTTACTTTAATTTTACTGTTATTTACCTGATAATTAATTCCCTCAACAAACCTTGTGCTATTTTTATCCTATGGGTTATTGCATATTTATAAGACAGATTATTAGCAATGTACCACTATAAACCATAAAATCATCTCATCCATTTAAATTATTTTTAATTCTATTATTTATTTTATGCACCACAGAGCTTGTGAGTGTGACAAGGTAAAAATAAAAAAAGTGGGTCACTCTATATCTTTAAAAGTCTTTAATTTTTAAATAAACAGAGATAATAATGATTACGTAAAATGAAAATTTGGTGTTTTTGATTTTGAATGTTACTTTAATGCTAATTTTTTAAATATGTTTGCTAATTCAATGTTATAATTTTTATATGACTGTAATTATGATAATAACTTGTCGATATAAATTTGCAATTGGGGTGGAGGACACAATTGGATTGTGCCCTGGGCACATAAAGCAGGTTTGTGGTCACCAATGTCTTCTAAGTTTAAATAATATCTCTAGAGGTGGCAGATCAAGCCTGAGGATCCCTGCTTCTAAATTATGAGGAACAGAAGAAGCAATGTTGCTGAGGTCCTTAGCAATCCTCAAGCTGCATATGCTTCCTGAATAGTGCTAAATGAGCAACAGCTTTGTAGTCACATTTGTCATAACAATATCTGTCTGTACTGAAGCTGCATTTGAAAAAAAAGTATGGCAGATATGTCCATTCACAAAACATTTTATACCCTGCTGTGAAAGCAATTAGTTGTGTGCAAATTGTCCATTTAAAATGCTTGTGGCTAAGAACTAGATCTAGAGTCCCATTTTTAGTTATTTTCTTATAATATCAAAGCTGTTATATTATGTAAAATTGTTCGTAAGAATATTATTAACTAGACTAAAATTATATTTACATCTGGTTAAAAAAATAACATTTGTTGTTCGAACCTTTTAAGCTGCGAGTTAAGCATGAGTTAAAACATGATAAATCTTGAAAAGCATAGTACTTGCATGTGCTTATGCATAAACATTAATAGTAAAATCATGGGACTAAGGGATTCAAGTCTATCTCAGTCAAGATTTTTATTTCTTTTTTAAGTTTTTTAAATGCATAGCTACCACAATACAAATTAATAAAAAATAATAGTTTTAAATTTTTTAAACTTATTTTTATAAATGGAAAGGCTTGATTAGTTTGTCCGCAATAAGATACAACTATACAGACTTCAGTTATGCTAATCTTTTGCCTTAATACAGAAAAAAAAATAATCAAATTACTTATCAGTATTTCATACGGTTTTACCACCTACTTATGTATTCACTCTTCCCTGATATATATCTAACGCTATAACATTATATACATCATTTTAGCATGCCCATGGATATTATAGCCTATTTTCAGAATCCATTTCTTTAAATGATTGAATTGAAGTTACCTTTTGCTGGCAAGGTCATCATATCATTAGCATTGAACACTGACTGTATAGGTATGGCTGTTTCCTGAAAGAGCACAAAAACAAAATTAATCCATAACCTTAACAACTCAATGAAAATTATAAGTTATACAGGAAAATAATTTTATTTTGAAAACTGATAAAGTATGTTTGCATATAGTCCAAAAGGATGATAAACAATAGAAAAATAAGCTGAAGCCTTTAATATTGCTAATAATACTCTAAGAAATATAGAGCATGCTTATAAAAACCCAATTTTCATTTACTTACCCTTCGAAAGATGTAGTAAGGGTACAGTAGCTATTAAAAGAGAAATAATTGCTTAAGTTTTAAAATTTAAAAATGAGAAGCAGACAGAAAAGACACCACAACCAAAGTAAATAGAATGTAAAAATAATAATATTATTATTTTTTTTAATTTATGACCATCTTCAAATTCAAAGCCACTGCAAATTGCTCATTTTTATAACTATCATCTCATTTTAAGAAAGTTTTAAATAAATCTGATCAATTTTGCACAATTTTTAAAGTCTCTGATATAAACTTCCTAGATATCATTATTTTTTATCATCCTGCTTAAAAAATGATAGAAAAATTAATCTGTGTGTACAGACCATGTATGCCAGTTTAGTTTTACAACAAAATGTCTACAGAAACAGTATACTCCCATTTTAAGAAACCAAAAATTTAGTTAATCTATTTGGTAAAAATCTAGCTCTTAATCTAAATTGAAATACACAGTAAAGAATTTTTATTTCTGTTATTCTTTAATTTACCGTTTTTCTAAATAATATTTATTTAGCTTTAAAATGATTTTGCATATAATCATTATGAAAGCATCTTTTGAAAGTAAAATTATAAATTTATGTAATTCACACTATGAAGTATGCATTTTAAACAGATTTGTATATAACTATGTATGGCATATTTTTGTGTATAGGCTGAGAAATTTTAGAACTATTTATAGAACCATAAATTTTTCTAGAAAAATAGAAAAAAATAACCCACCAAAATTTCAAAAATGTATCAAGAAAATCTATACTAAATCTATAACAAATCGGCTAATTTTATAAAAAGCATACTTCTCTGTAATCTGGAAGCAAGCAATGAATCACTAAATTTATATTTTAAAAAGTGGTAGTTTCAAATAGGTTCACTAGTGTTTAAATCATCGTTGTTAGTGTCTAATAAATAAAAATATTACTGCCATGTGGCCATGCACTGCAATTTTCAAACTGGTTTCCATCAAAATCAGTAATTTAAAAAAGTCAACTTAGATCTGTGAAATTAATAATGGAAGTGTGAAGATGCTAAACAATTAAAATTTAAGGTGTCTTTTACCACTGCCCAAATGTGCTAAGAAATGTCTTTCTATCTGTCTTGAGATTTGGCTTAACCTCTACCTCTACAAACTGCCATGATAAAAATATTTTGAGTACTGTTAGTTTACTGCTTTACTTTGCAGCAATTTGATTGAAAAATGTTTCTCCCATTTGACTTGCTTTGAAACTTTTTTTGTGGACATATTTTATTATTAGAGAGAATTTGCTTTTCATTTCAATTTAAATACAGATTTTGAATTTTAAGTAAATTTTTCAATGAAAAACACATTATTGACTTATATATGTGGAAGGACTTATATTTGAAAATATAAGGTACATAGAAACTATTTTATGTATGTATGTTTGCTATGCATTCAAAATGGCTGGACTGATCTGGGTAAATTTTGCATAGTGATTCAGATAAACCCAGGGAAGCTTTAGACAAATCAAATTTTTCAGAAGTCCAGAGCATGATGGAAACAGAACTTCTGTTCGACCTTTATTGATTTTGGTGACTATTTTGATGCCATTTGATATATTTTTTTGATTATGTGTTAAAATAATTAGCATCTTTTAAGTAACTTAATTCATGAGATAATATTTAAAATTGATTTGAGATGATGTGCTTTAATGCTTTTTGACTTGATTTACTTAAATTATTTACATTTAAAACTTTTATTTTGCATATTTCTTTCTTTTCACCTTCAATTTTGCTATTTTTTCAAATGAAAATCTATTTGTTGTTGTGGCAACAGAGTGATCATTTGCAAAATTAAAAATATTGTACATTTTATTTAATTCCACATGAATAGGATCAGTCTCAATGAAGTCAATTAGAGCTAATTAGCAATTATTCACTATAGAAATCTAGCAGGTCTCTGATTATGTTAAATCAAATTTGGTGAGATCAAGCATTTTTATTTTTATATATGCCTTGATTTTCTTTCAAATAACACAAAAATGTACTTAATTCCCCTTTCACTAATTGCTAAGGTTCTAAACATAGTATTTAATTAAGATCTTGAAATTTAAACTGTGTTACTTGTCTTATGAAACTATTTTCAAAATTCTTAACACTGCCAGTGTAAAATACTCTAAAAACTTATTTCAACTTTGGAATAAAAGCAATTTTACATTTGGTAACCTTAAATAACCATGCTAGGCATGAAGAGACCAGTTATTAAATAACTTCCCATTCTCAATGAACTATTTATTTACTATCATAAACTTAGTCAAAACAGTTTAAAAGTTAAGTCAATAAGTAAAAAATGAAAGCAAGTTCATTCAACTTACCTGGCTATTTCTTCCTAAAGTATATGAGGGGTACTGATTAAAATTTTTCACCTCAGCTAATTCTTCAGCAGCAGTAATGCTTGGATCACTATTTGATTTTACTAATCTCCTATCATTTATCATGTTGGACTCACGAAGAGTTGTGGACCTTGAATCAATGGATATATCTAAATCACTCTCAGGTGATGAAGCATAGCTTAAACGGGAAGTCATGGGAAACAGGAAGTCATCTGTAATAGCTTCATCAGGCTAAAAGGAATAAGATTCATAAATAATGACACCCAATTGAAGTAATGATCTCCGAGAACATTGCATAAAACTTTAAATTACAAGAAACTTTACTATAATTCTCATATATAATTTTGTACATAATTTAAGTGCAATAATGACACATTTTCTTTAAAAAATAAATAACAATAATAATAATCATTAAACCTAGAAGAAAGTTAACCACAAAAACAAAATCTGATGTTTTATTTGCACAGAGATCCAGACCATGTGTATATACTATGACAGAAGAGAATATTTCTACAAATTTTAATGGAATATACAGAGCAGTGTGATAGATTTTCTCAGAACAATGAAAGTCCTTGAAATGTCACCCCTTAAATAAGCGCTTTGATTTTGATGTTTATGCTCTTTTTACTGTGCCACTTAATGCAGCTGTCCCTCTGTATCATAGTGCAGTAAGGGGCTGAGACAATAATCTATTTTAAAAACAGCAGCACAGTAAAATTGATTACAATAAATATTTGCTGTACACTGTCTGAGGGATATTTTCAATAAGATAAGCCTAAAAAGTCACATAATTAGCAATGCACATGTAACAATTTTGAGAGTACTCTAAAATATAACAAATATTTGGAAAAACCCATAATCTTGAAAAAAGAAACAAGATCTCCATTACTTCATAGCAGACATAATGTACATAAAGCTGACTAATTTTATTTGTTGGTCAGTTTATCTTTACAAACGTTTTGGGGGCTCAAAGAAAGGAAAGAATAAAAAAGTAGAATAATAATCTTTAAGTGTGCATTCCTCGGTTTGTGATTCCTTGATTTAATGTCACTTGCAAGCTGAAATAAATAAAAAAAAAAAAAAAAAACTAAAAGTAGGATGTATGAAAAATAGGGGGAAAAAAAGAAGTATTTAAAAAAAATTAGGAAAAATAGGACCTCTGCAAGGATTGTAATTATGATACCTGTAATACCCTGTTTTATTTTGAATTATAAAATTCAAAATATGTAATTTTAATGACAAAATTATATATTAGTATGATATGAAATAAGAACTTTGAAAATTCATTTATTAAAGATAATTTTTAAAAAATTACTTTTGCTTCAGAAACCCAAAGAGCTTGCTTTTGCTGTCTGTCGATTGTTTCTTGCAATTTCTTGTACCATGAATCCCCAGTTGAAAGAGATATAGATGCTATAAATACAATTTCTTATTTTATATAAAAAAAAAATTAGATACAAGAAAAATACTTAAATAAAAAAAATTAAATAAATAGGAGAAACTTTTAACATAAAGATTTTAAAATAACCAGTATTGGTTTTTGTGAAGATTTAATGCGTGTAATTTAATGATACACAAATTTCAATAAACTTTAATTAACAAGTTTAGAAAAAACACAGAAAACAAACTATAAAAAGCAAAAAAGATTAAATAAAAGACCTGATTATGTATAAATATATGCATATTTTGTATATTTTCATATATGTACATAACATTCATTTAAAATTTAAAGAAATACGAGCAACTCTTAAAATAAAGATTTGAGAATAACCAATATTGATTTTTGCGAAGATTATAATTTAATGATACACAAATTTGAATAAACTTTAATTGACAAGTTTAGAAAAGAACCTAAAACAAACTATTAAAAAAAGCAAAGATGAGAGAATAAAAGACCTCATAATTTTGCATGCAGAATTCTTTTAGACATATTTTAATAAAAAGGTCAAACCTGTAAAAATATGAGACCACAACTTTTCTAATTTAACTGAATGTTCATACAATTTTCTGGAACTTTTGTAGCTTGACTTAGCCCATTTAGCCCTTAGTTCTTTAATAACATGTTTATTTTCTGCATGCATAAATACAACAATGGGATAAAACTGGGCATAATTAAGCCTGTCCACAGCACTTGGTGTGATGTCCAGAATGGCATGCTTGCCCTGAAAAGATTTTTAAAAAAATACACATTCAGCATATCCTTCAATAAAATTCATGCCAATTTATTTCAATTTGGTCACTGTTAAAAAGTTAAAGATCTAATATGAAAATTAAGTACTTTAAGGCCTTTTTTAAAGAAACTCCTAAAGGCACTGAGATTTTAATTCATTCAGGACTGTATCAGAGCCCGACTAAGATACTTTTGTGCCCAGGGCACAATCCAATTTTTGTGCCCTCCACCCCATGCAAATTTATAGCAACAAGTTATAATTACAGTCATATAAAAATTATAAATTGAATTAACAAACATTTAAGAAATTAGCATTAAAGTAATATTCAAAATCAAAAACACCAAATTTTCATCTTACGTAATCATTATCCTTGTTTAGCCATGCTAAAAATTAAGGACTTTTAAAGACCTAAAATGACCCACTTTTTTTATTTTTTACCTTGTCACACTCACAAGCTCTGTGGTGCAGAAAATAAATAATAATATGATTAAAAATAATTTAAATTGATGAGATGATTTAATGGTTTATAGTGGTATGTTGCTAATAATCTGTCTTATAATATGCAATAAACCATAGGATAAAAAGAGTACCAGGTTCATTGAGGAAATTAATTATCAGGTAAATAACAGTAAAATTAAAGTAATTAGAAAATGATAGAGTTCACGACAAACACAATTATGTCGTACAATAATTTATTAAAACTTAACGATGGTAGCGTATGTTTGCAATTTTTCCCCACTTAATGTTTCAAGCACTTGACTAAATTTTCGTGCCCTCTAAAATTTTCGTGCCAAGGGCCTATGCCCCAAGTGCCCATGCGATAATCAGGCCCTGGACTGTATTCACATATATATGATCATGCAGTTCTCCATTCAAGCCCAACAGACACACCAGAGTTATAAAAAATTGGAATGTTTTATCTAAACTTTTAAATAGCACTAGAAGGTGGTTGAAGTCCATTAGATTTTCGAATAATGCTTCATGGAGTGTTGGCCTTTAATATTTGCTTTCAGTTCTGAGTTATTTTTCTTCTGAATCAAGAAATTTTAAATGGGAGAACAACAATATGTGTTTGAATTCTCCAAAATACTGTGATTTATTGAACAATAGGTGTTTATATTTTAACAGAATGAAAAAAATATGAATTGTCTATTATGGGTTACAGGTAAGAGTAAAATTGTCATTTGCAGTTTGGAGTTTACTAGATAGTGTTAGCATATTTGGATCACTTTTATTTTAGCTCATAGTGAAAAGAGTTAAATATTTGTGTGAGAACAAGATTTTTTTTTTTAAATTGATGAGTGATTAGATAGTGAAATGGAAGAAAGTAATTTTTTTCTAATGCAAGTGACAGTGAATCTTACAATTGAAATCACACTGAAATATTTAATAATATGAATAATGGTGAGAACAATTTAAATGCAAATGAATGGCAAACAGGTATGAAATATGTGATACCCCTGGAGTCAAGAATATTCAAATGAAAATTTTTATTAGACTATTTTGTTTAATATAAACTATATTCAAAATAAATTACCTTGTCAATGACATCTCTAATGGCACTTAATCTTATAATTCCTGGAGATTTCAAATTACTCTGCTCCTCTTCCATTTGATTGTCAGATTCTACAGAAAAAAAATTATAATTTGACATTTGAAGAGTTATACTTGTTTTTGTATGTTCATATACAAAAAGTGTTTTAAAAATCAATGAAAAGATAATTCAAATAAATACACCCATGGGGATTATTATTTTATAACTTAGATTGCTATTATGTTCTTAATAATCCAAAAAGTATATTATCAAAAAAAAAAATAAAATAAAATAAAATAAAATAAAATATTCAACTACTTTTTGTGAGAGTAAGAGTCACAAGGATTAAGTATTATGCAATTTAATTCTTATTATGTATCTCATATGTACTATTTTTCTTAAAAAAGTTTTAAAATAAAAATAAACTAGAATAAAACACACTATTTATCAATAAAAGATGGATTTTTATATACTAATATACTAAAAAGCATCATTATTAAATATTTAGCTTGTATTTCAAAAGTGGGTGTTAAACATTGTCTGACACCATAAAATTAGTGATACACAATCTAGAAAAAGCAAAATATTAGATATAATGAAGTAAGCACAGTCTGCAAAACTGTTCCAAGAAATTCTGAAGATGATTTCTTTATTGCCCACAATTAGAGAATCACCTGTTGTTTAAATCAGTTGATAAAAATCACGATTTTTTAAAAAAAATAACCAATTTTTAGATTTAAATTGGATTTTTTTTATTTAAATCAGATTTTTTGATTTAAATAGGATTTTTGAAATTTAAATATATTTAAGTATAATATTTGATACAAGCAAATTAAATTGTTCAAGTTAGATGTCTAAATCAATTAATTCTTTTTTATATATAATAAAAAATACACTTAACTAAAATAAATATATATAATATATAAGAATAATTCATAAATCAGTAGAAAATAATTACTTGCAATATAGGGTTTTTTGCTTGTTTTAATTATCTATATCATAATTTAAATAAAGGATACTTCATGTTAATTTATACATTTTACTCCTTCAACCATAGAATTATTAGAAAAATGAGGATTGAATAAGGGCTAAGTAATCACAATAATTTTTATTTTTTTATGAAAATTTTACAACCAACTTTTTATTTTGTGACAGTGGTCAAATGTTAAATGATTTATAAATAAACATAAGTTTAGCTACTTTGTTGTTTCAGAATTCCAGAATTATTCCCAGGTTCATAAAAATAAATAAATAAATGAAAGAAGGGGGAATAATACTTATATTTTTGGGTGCATTTGTTTTTATTTTTTAGAGGCACTTAATATTTAAAAAGTCAGGGCATTCTTTACAAGGTACAATTATGAAATTTTTACAGTGCCAGTAAATTTTTAATACAAAAGACGGAAACAACATTTGACTGAGAGATAAGAAAGAGATAGGGGAGAAGAAATGAATAGCAGGTAGGGTGCTATTTTAATAATACAAGGACAGGCAGGGTGCAGCAGCCTCCTGAAATCATCTGGGAGCAACTCTGGGTTGTTAATATTTTCTTATTGTGCTTATTACTAACAGTTTTCTTTTAAAAATTCAACCTTAAAAAATTGATTTAAATCAAGGATATTTTTAAAAAAATCAACTGATTTAAATCACTCAACCCTGGTTTAAATATTTTTATATGATGCTATGTATTGGATAAAACATATTACAGTTTTTAAAAGTCAACTAGAATTAGATATTATAAATGAAACATACGGGGAGATGCATAGCACTCAGGATAATCCTTTAGAAGTCTTTCTTTAACAATATCTGTGAGTGGTCCAAATAATACAACAGGTCTGATAAATCCAGCTAAAAATGGAGAGTTAGAAAAAAATTAAATGGAGTTATTAAATGGAGCTTGAATCCACACAAAAATTATTAATTACAAAATGAATATAATTATTTATTACAGCATAAAGCTTTTTTCTTAATATAACAATTATTAGCTAAAATTAATATGATCTATTTACTTTAGCTAATGTTATTATGTTTAACTATGTTTATGAAAACAATTCTGCAAATGAAAAATTACTCATATGCCGAATTTAAACAGAAAGTAAATTTAAAAAATCTTCTATCAAAACAGTCGTAAAAAATGTTAGTGATTCTAATTTTTCTTTCCTTTTATGTTCCCATTCTAAAGGATAAATTTTATGAAATGATTGTGATAGATTTGAAATGATCAAAAATTGATTATTATGTAATTTAAAAAATACAAGAAATTTTAAGAGTGTTATAAAATTTTTTTAAAATAAAAACTGCAGATTTGATATATACCTAAATTTGTGAAATATTTTAAAGTTTATCATCGGTTTATGAATTGAATTAATTACTATTCCAATTATTATACACAAAATAATTTTTGGAACACTGAACATTAAAAAATTTGATAGTTTTAAACAAAGACTAAAATATATATTAATGTCTCAATTTATACAATTTAGACAAACATGTTCTAGTTATAGTAACTCCAAATACAAAATATAATAAAATCAGAAAATTTTTTACATAGTTCAACATCACAATTTTTTTACAGGCTGGACTAAATTTAAATTCTTTTAATGACTGAATTTAGACTTAGCAACAATTTGGAGAATTTTCTGATTTTGAACTTTCATTCAGGTATCTTAAATATGTAGTTACCTTTAAGTAAGTAGTTTTTAAACAAATATATATGTGATTTTAAATAAATTATTCTAACATGTAAATGGACAAAAAAAGAAGTTTGATAAAGGAATGACAGAGATTTTCTGATTTTGCTGTAAGAAAAAAATCCATGTAACAAATAAACTAAAATTCAATAAAGATTGTGGAATATAATACTTCAAAAGATAGCTTGCATGTTGTTTAAAATTTTTATTGCATCATTACAAAGGATAGGCTACATTACAGGTGAGGTGTATACAGACTTTATAAAAGCTGGCCAAGACATTAATATTAAATTATATTGATTATTTGACTATTTTATATAATTTTTAATCAAATAAATATTTTAAAAATTAATAAATTATATTGTTGCTATGTTAGTTTTCATATCTTAATATTATTACTTTTCTATTTAAAAAAATATATAATAAAGTTATTTAAAATTACCTCCACTTTACAGTTTTAATTTGAGGTGGTACATAAGTATGTAGTTAATTAAAATAATTAAGGATTAATGTTATAACTTACTACCTTTATGTGAATACAAAAATGTTTTATGTTGCAAGTTTTATGTTAAAGAATAAAAAAAATGACTTAATGCTTTTTGTATTATTTCTATATAATGCAATAAATAGAAAAAATTATACAAAAACTGTAATTTCACAAGTTGAATTTATAGGCATGTAATTTGTGGACTCCTTTACTACTTTCTAATTTAAATATGGCCTCTAATGGTAAAAAAGCTTCCTGCCTCTGGGCTATACTGTTAGAAATATATAACAACATGTAATGAGCTATGATTATAACAAAATAAAAATAAAACCTTAAGTTCAATATACATACGTTGCTTCAATACTACTCTTTCATAAGGAGGAAATCTGGTCACAGTGTCAGCTAGAGAGAAACAAAATTAAATGTCTATGCTAAAAAATATACAATTCCAATAATTGTAAGAATTCTAAGCTAAATTTATGACTAAAATGCAAAAAGCTGACTTTTCAGTTTTCAATCTTTACAAAACTCACCAAGAACAACATCCTCCCAATGATCTTTACACAAAGATTTTGATCTGCGAGCTCTTCTTCGGAAGAAGTTACCCCGACTTTCACTATCACCTTCCTTTTTAGAAGAAGTCTGCTGTGCTTGCGCTAGTTCTCTTGCCCTACAAAGCATATTATTTTCGTATTTTCAAAACACAGAATTGAAATACAATACACTTTAGCATATAGAAACTGAATTTACAATTCAATATATAGGGGGAAATAATCTGATATGTTCGCTTGCTACAAAAATAAGCCTAACTTCCGCACATGAATACACTCTTTGAAGAACCCCCTTTGTCTAGACCTAATGACTGGAATCAGTTGATTTGAAGCCTCCTGAGAATTCAGCTAAAAAACCTATCTGTAACCTTAGCTGGAGTTCCCAGGTAACTGGAGCCTTAACTAACCCCAAGGTATAAAAAGCTTGGATTTTTTCAACTCGGGGCTTTTCGACATTTTTCTTTCACATAGGTGCTTTGACCTCATGGAGCCTTTCGCGTATTTTAATCAGAGCCAGCTTCCTAGTGATTAAGTTTGGGAGATTCACAAAGTCTGCTCAGGCAGAATGTCCGATACTGAACAGAGGATAAATTGGGTTTGCATTGTACCCTGGAAAAGCGTTCCCACTTGTGCAAGATTATTTAATCTCTTTTCTTTCGACTGTGATCGTCGTGGTGATGTTATGCAGACAACAATCCTTTGCATTTCGACTTGTTTTGGGAGATTAGAATCCCCTTGTATATAGCCGTATTTACTCAAGAAATAAAAGTGATTTCTAATTTTATCGTAACTGTGATCCTTCATCATGCTACCTCTTCACTTGAGAACATTGAAGTCGTCACAACACACACACTAAATATACTGTACAGTTAAATCATTTTATAACTTAGTATTATCAGTAACTTAGTACTATCAGTAATCATAAAAGTAGAAATTATCAGACAATAATACTGGGAAATATTTTAAATATTAAAAATGAACACCTCAAACATAAAATATTATATGGAACAAGCAAGTACATACAATACATGGAGTTAAAAAAATTTTCCCTCTAAATTACAACAAAGATAATCAAAATTTTGAAATTATGAGGCAGAATATAAAAACTATAAATTTGAAGTTAATAAAGGTCTACTAACCTTGCACTATTTGGGATAACTCCCCTTTGAATTTCTTGCCCATTTCGGCCCAAACGATAAACAAGCCAAGAACCAGCATTTCCATTGTAAAGAGTATCAACAACATGAAAGACTTCTCCTTTTCGGAAACTTATTTCTCCCTTACCACTACTCTCATAACTAAAATGAGTTCTGAAATAAAGTGAAATTCATTTTATTAACAATCAAATTCTAAATATATTTAAGTTAATTTTGTAAAATGTAATAAATAAATACCTTATATAAAATGAATCTCCCTTTTGGTTGTTAATAGTATCTTCATATTCTGAAACAGAAAAAAAAATTATATGACATAAATATACTTCAGATGATCATAGCACAAATTTCATCTTTTAATACATGTCATTAGTAGTTCTATTGATAAAATGATCATTTGATGCTTGGTTTGATATATTTCACACGTTTTAAGAATGTAAGAAAAATATTACTTCTGTTTTAAGCTTACAAGACGCAAAATTCTAATAACTGGCAATTATAAAGGATTACAAATATCTCTAGTAATACTGAGGTCTTCAATATTAGAAGAATTAACAACCAGAAGTTTTAACTTAAATAATATTACCTAAATCTACATAAGGTTTTCAAAGATTATTATTTTAACATTTTATTATGATATAACAGTATCTAATAAGTAATTTTGGTTAAGCTTAAATAAATTTAATGCAGAATGTAAGCACATATAAAAATCATCGTAAATGATGAGACTATCAATAATCATTTATGAACTGTATGCTTTGTTGTTTAAAGTACATTTTTTTAGGATAGCCAAGGGGTAGCCATTTAGGTTTCCTGATATTTACCTGATAATTCCCAATTTCTTCCCTGATTAATAATGATTCCACCCTATTTAATAACCAATTTCTTTCAATTATTTTATAAAACTCTTTTCAGATATAAACTTATATTTAAACAAAGCTACAAATTTTAATATAAACAAATAAAATTCCAATGCATTTAAAACTTAGGAACATTTTTTTCTGTCTTTGGGGTGTTCAGAATAACCTATGTAAGGAACAGAGGATTAATCAATTTCATTAAAATAGTTTAAAAAATAAACTATGATAATTTTTCATATTTTATTTATCTTTAACGCAGCATAATATATTAATAAAAATTATACATTATTGATTTAAAGATTCAATTTGCTTATTACTTTCCTCTTTGATTATTGACATTTTTTGTTCCAACTGCTTTTTAATCAATTCATTTTAATAAACCAATTTTTTCCTTTTCTTTATCTTCAGTTGTCTTATTTTCTGTAGATTTCTTTTGTTGTTGTTGTTGTTTCTCCATATTTTCGTTTAACAGTGAATAAGCATTTTAAAAAAATGCAAAAGAGTATTATTTTTAAAAAAAACTTTTAGCAGGCAAAATTCATTATTTTTCAAAAAAAATTTTTTTTTTGTTAGACACCCTGATATTACAAGCAATTAGAAATTTTAAAAAATGCCCATGAAAGAAAGATTTATAAGTATTTTAGAAAATGCAAAAATATTAAATGAGGGCATATATGTTTTAATAAATTTAAATGAATTATGAACAAATTTTACATCAGCAAGTATATTTAACATTGTTTTAATAGCTAAGATAAACATTTCAGCAATAAGCTCTTCTAATGTGAATAACTTAACCATCTTAAATTTTAAAAAATCTAACCAATTGAACCAAGAACATGCTTGCCTAAAGTTGTTTACTTAAAGCTAGATTTAACAAACAGAAAACATACCATCTTTACGATGCTGAACAATCAGATTTACTTGGTCCTGTATACCCACTAAAAGAGCCACAGCTTCTTCTTTAGTAAAACCTCGCATATCTATATCATTTACCTAGAAAACAAAGAAAGTGAGCTGTATATATTTGTATTTTAAAAACACCATTAATAGATATTAAGAATAGAGATGAAAAAGATAGTAATTTTGCCAGATAGAAGAAATCCAGAGCACTTGGTTAGTTGGAACTAAAATATTCAGATATTATTTTAGTACCAGATATCCATCAGCGAGGGAGATATAAATACCATTATATTTTATGCTCTTTTTTATAAACCATTCTAATATACAGGGTTCCCACTGTTTTTCTAGAACAAAAATTAAGGACTTTTTAAGGACTTTCTAAGGACCAAAGTAACATTTTATAAGGACCTACTTGAAATACACAGCATAACGACATAAACCCTATTTCCTGAGGAACCTATTTTAATGATTATGATCCAGACAAGGAAAGTTCAATAAATGCCCTACAATATTTCAGAATTAAGTTTTTAAAAATGCCTAAAAATTAATATAAGATAAATCTATTTGACAAAAACTAATTTTGAAAAATGTACATCTAAAGCTTTTTGAGTGATCAAACTAGAAATAAATTGTGAATAAAAACAACATTATAAACAGTACTTTCTGAGGGTTTAAAAATGACTCTGATATGTATGTATGTATGTGTGTATGTATATACTAGCTGAATATACCCGACGTTCCATGGGAAAGAAGAAAGTTTTAGACTTTTCTATTGGATTTAATGAAAGAAAAAATAAACTTCCATAAATAACTGAAATATCTACAACACCCTCCTAACCTCCATGCTTTGCTTAATTAAAATCTGCATGACTGTTAGCTATTAGGAAAAAGGGCAGCTGACTTTAAACCTTTTCAGTGTGTGAAAGATTATTTATTGGTCAAATAATAAGTAACTAAAAAAAAACTGTTCCATACGAAAACTGATAGGAAATTATGTGATGACAGTGGATCACGTTGATGGAGAAATTGATCACATTCCAATTTAAAAATTAAGGAGTTTTTAAAGACCTTTGACAAAAATTAAGGAGTTTTGAAGGGCTCTTAAAAATGAAAGTTAAAATTAAGGAGTTCTTAAGAACATTTAAGAACCGTGGGAGCCCTAAATATAACAAATTCTAAATTTTTTCCCAATACAGCAACACTTGCCTTTATAAGCATGGGCAACTACAAAGCCACAGATTTTGTTGGCCATTTTATTAAGGGAGCATTATATAGGCAACCAACATTACTCTTTATCAGGGTACATATGCATACATCCAAGCCTTACTCGAAAATCAAACCCAAATCTATCAGGTGGGAGCCCAATATGCTAATCACTATACAATCAGGGCAGCAATTCTAAAACATTTTATTGATAATTTCTGAAGAAAGCAGCTTCTTGTTACAGCTGGGCAATCACATACCTGCCAACTTTTAAAAATTGACAACAGTGAAACATTTCAGTCAAAGCAGCTGTTGATTAATTGGTTGACATTTGTTGTATAAGTAATTGCAATTAATAAAAGTTAATTGTAATTAATAAAATCTTTAGGCATTCAGATTGAAATCCCTGATATTGGCAATGCCTTTTAAATTGACTAAGAGAATTTGTGTACCATTTATGATATTTTAGTTGGAATATTTATTTAGCATATTTTAGTACCATTACATGTAGCCCTGTCTGTTATAGTAGAATTTATCAATATTAGAGATTTTTCTGAGTCAAATTAGAAGGTGATGCATATTTGATAGGCTCGTCCTCCCTAATAGCAGATTAAAAAAAAAAAAAAAAAATTTTTTTAAATCAATCACTATATGTTCCCTGTAATTTTTTTTTTTTTTCCATTTTTCAAACCATCAGCCAATTTGGATTTAAATTTAAAAAATTCAAAAACATATTCTTTAAATTATAAAAATCCATTTTTAGGGAGAAAACATTTTCATCTCTGGATGTTTGGACATCAAATTGGATATCCAGAGATGGAAATTTTTGCTCTTTTTAGCTCAGATTTCTTGCAAGGTATTGGATATCTGAAATTCAGCCAAATACTGAATATCTATTTCATCTCTAGTAAAAAATAAAAGCCATATCATACCTTTAATATTTTATCTCCAGACTGCAGACCCTGCATAAATGCAGCAGTACCAGGCTGAACACCAGTAACAAATATACCCACTTCATTACCTCCAGTGAGACGAATGCCAACACTTCCATCCTTTTGAAATGATATAAACCTTGGATCTGGTCTGTTCAGGAGAGAAAGAGAAAATATTTCTATGCCTTCGTACAAACTCTATACAACATACACTTTAATTTTTTTTTATAAGAGATAGATTTAGTGATGTAGCTTTTAATACTGATAGCTCAAGACACAGTATATTTAAATTATGCATTATGTATTCATATCAGACCTTAAATTTAAAAATACAATAATAAAAACTTACAACCTTAATATTGAAAGCACCATAATTTCTAGAAGAAAAGCAGAATCACCATAAATGCAGCTCTTAGAGGAAATGGGACACAAAATACTAAAAGTATACTAAATTAAATTGTGTGTGGAATCACCATGAATGCTACAGTTGCAAAAATCTTGTGATGTTGTTCAATTTAAATTTTATTCAGGGTGGGAATTTATACAAAGCTTAAAACTAGCAGTTATGCTGGATGGATACTATTTTCAAAAATTTTTTGCTCTCTCTTTCCTTGAAAATGATCCTTGAGTACTTAGTTGAATTATAACCAAATGCAAGGCTCTACCTTCAGGTACTGGATACCATTGTTCCAAATTCGGTTCAGAGCAATTAAAAGATAAATTAAAGGCTTTATAAAATAGATCCTGATCTGATTTGCCCTTGTGAAGCAAAATAGTATTCCATAGCACTCTAAAACAAACTAAACAAGAATTTATACCGAAGGATTTGTAGCCAACAGAATTCCAGCAATTTAAACTGATGTGCATGCTATTTTGAATGAGGGAAGAATGCAATTGTTCCAAGATCTGATTTAGAATACATAAGAGATTATTAATGCTTTATTAGTCGCTCATAAGGGCTGCATTCATAGAAATGCTGCAGCATTTTTTCCAGAACTTATGGTAGCTCATTTAAAAATTTCTACATCATAAACAGATTTAAAAGTTTTGTTATAAGAGAGATAGTAAAAACAATACTAAAAAGCCTAATATTTTAATATACACAAATATATATATATGTCAGGTCTAAAAAGGGGGTAGTTGGAAATTATACGAGTTATAAGCAATTTTAAAAAGGGAACTCTTTTATAATAATAAAATAAATGAAAAAGACCCACGCTCGCGAAGCTTTTAGGATAATTCAGTCAGGACGCATTTTGGAAATATTTGATGAGTTTGCAAACAGATAAAAGTCAGTTATCACTTGGACATGGAACTGTTTGTTCACACACTCTACGAGTGTCTTCAACGAATAAATGAAAATGGCTCAAGTTTTGCTTAAATGAAACGATGACTTAATAAACTTATTATTATCAAGAAAGACTGTTTTTCATTTGTTGTAACACTGAATCATGATATATATATATATATATATATATATATATATATATATATATATATATATATATATATATATATAGTAAACAGAATATAACAACAAAATCCTAGGCAATTAGGAATTTTTTATGTACTGTTGATTTTGCAATACACTGAAATAACTAGATACTTTGAAGGCAAACAAACAAATAAAAATCCTTACGGAGAAGAGGATCTTCTGAACCCATGATCAAAATTATCAAGTCTTCCATCTACAAAATTGAAAACTATATCAAAAATATATCTCAATAATTTACAAAAATGTATTTTATTAATATGTTAGTACTGAAAAAAGCATAAAATAAATAAAACAATTTATATAAAGAAATTAAAGTAGTTTTAAGCTTTTAAATTTGAAACACGAAATTCATTTTATTAAATATTTTGATTTGCTAAAAATATCTTAATACTGTAAAATATCTAATTATTTTATTTTTTAATCATTTTTAAAATCAACAAACATATGGAATAATCAACTTAAAAAGTTACACAAGTACATGTTAAGTAGAAAATATTAAAGTCTAAAAATATTATGAATGATCATTAATTTTAACATTGAAGTATAATAAACTTTCAGTGTTTTACGCTTGTGTTCTTTAGTAATTCTGATAAATAAATTAAATCTTGACACATACCAACAACAAAATAGACATTTTAAATTCTCTTTACATTGCAAAATGAAATAATTAGAAAATCCCCTATATAATAATAGCCTAAGTTATCTGTCCGTCTGTCCTCAAATTTATGAAGCGGTTGGACCTGGAATGGATAGAGGCATCCATATTGGATTCTTGATGAGTTAGAGTTAGCAAAATTCAAAGCAAGTAAAGTTTATCTTCTAAACTATCGATCCGATTCTAAAATAAATTGGTATAAATATGCTTCATACCACAGCAAAAAATACTGTCGTCTTTAAAACGTTCGAAATCCACTCCTTCCCCCCCTTTTCGAGCGTTTAATGTCGTTATATCGAGCCCTATTTTCTCCAGTTAAGAACAGGTAATTCAATTTATCCCATAATAAATAGGTTAAAAATAACATTTGTTTTCTAGCATTATAACATCATTCCTTTAACCATTTCTCAGTTTAAATGATTTAAATATCATCTGCATTATTTTCATACGTTTTATTACTGACCTCAGATAATACGTAAATAATTTTCTTTTATACTTCTCTTAAATAATAGTTAAGAGAATTTATATTATTACATATATACCTAATATTATATATTAGGTAGGTATGTGATAATTTAAAATCTAATCATCGATTATATTTTGTTGCAAGATAATTATCAGCCAAAAAATAAACCATTTTTTTACCTACCTCATAGGGTCCTTTAGATTAGATCAGAATTAGGGTGGGGCGGCCCACAAGGGCAGGAGCACTGCGGCCCAAAGCCTATTGTACTGACCCCCCCCCCCATTCACTGGTACAAAGAGTTCCAGCACAAGGTTAAGAAATAGGGTACTTTACAATTCTGCAAAATTAAAAATTTTATTGATCCCGTTATATGACGGGCTATAGGCTAGTTTTCAATATTTTGAACAAGCTTAAATCTTGTACATCTTGCAATGCAAGAAGTTGAACATCATGGAATTATTTTAGCACCTAATGATGTTTATAATAATAAATCAATCATTTTCAAGATAACACAGCAAAAACTATTATGCTATAATATAATGCTTTAAAACCACAGAGGACTAAATTCAAAGAGAATGACTAAGAACTGTTGCACAGCTTAGTGTTATTACAATGAGTAGGAAAAAACCAGTGTAATAGCCCTTACAAAGGTAAACAAGTTTCTAATAATTTGTATAAAGCACATTATATCCAATCAAAGTTCTCCATGTTGTAAAATTACTAAAAAGAAAAGTATAAGTCATAAAATAGGATTGAACATGTATAAAATTCTTACCTTGTGGTAAAGGTGGTCTAGGAGGTATATACAAATTATCTAGCCTATTAGCATTAAGTGAAAGGCTACCTAAATTAGGTGTGGTTTCTGAATGGCTGAGAACATTATCTGTCAAATTATGATTCCAAGTGCTCTGAGACCTGGAAAAAAATGGTCCATAAAATATTATACAGCAGCAATGGGCAAGTGCGACTTTTAGAGCTGCATGCAGCTCTAATGCTTATAATTTACAAATATATTTATTTGCAATATTAATATAGATTCAGAAAAGATTCTGGACTATCAGCTAACTATCTGCTTTAAGAGCCCCTTAACAATATATATACCTTGTAGATTCATAACTTAGTCTTATGCCTAAAAGCATACTACAGTGGACTCTACTTAATGTGATCGCGGTTAATGTTATCAATTGCTTATTGTTATCAAAATCACTTGGTCCCGATTTTTCCTATTCATTTATATGTTAAAATTATCATTTATATGATCATTACATTGGTTAATGAGATCAGTTTTTGAACTTCATTTTCACTGGCAAAGGAATATTCACAATATATTCAGATGGAACCCATTCTTTTCTTTTTGCTGTTGTTTGAATTTGAAAGAATTCTCCTCTTCAACCTAGGAAAATGGAGAATGAACAAAGGAGTGAGAAATTAAACGTTCCTGGAATTTTTCAAAAATACACACACCCTGCTGGTGGTCAATGGTTAACGGATAAGCAGAAGGCAACACATTCTTATTGGAACTGAGAAGGAGCGTATTCACATTTTATGCCTTGCTTTTCGCTAGGGAAACCAGAAAACGAAATGATTTAACATTAAAACAAAAGATTGAAATTTTAAATCGTTATGACAGGTTGATTATGATTACAAACAATTTATCAATGAGCTTCTTAGAAAAAATTGTAGACAGTCAACAACTAATCCATTTTTTAAAATTATGTATACAATTCTTATGTTTTAAAGGATAATATACAGTACATAAATATAAGGTGTGTTTTATTCATTTTGTTTTGAAATTTAGTACTTGGGAATTAAAGGGGGGGGAATTTATTTAATTTTTTCATATCGTTTATTGTTATCGATCAGTTATTGTTATCAAAATCACAGTGTCCTAAACTGATTACATTAAGTGGAGTCCACAGTATTATGTTTATATTAGTACTACATAAATTGAATAGGGTTTACTATTTTTGCTAATAATCCTATCTAAAGAGACAGAGACAGTACTATATCAAAATTATACTCATAACTTACAATTTACCTTTTATTACAAATCTTTTTAGATTTTTTTAGTTGACATTTCTAAAAAATTTTCTTAAATTTAAAGCAATTTAATTTTAAAATAATTTATTGCAAATCAATATCTTTTTTAAAAAAACTAAATATATGAAGAAGTATTCATTAAATACTAATTTATACAACAATAATTATTTCCAGTAGTTAAAAGACAACGAGAAAAGAGATAGATTTTGTCAAATATTTTTAGTAAAATCATCTTTTAGGAAAAAAAATCTCTTAGTCAAAATATTTTAATATATATTTTATAAGCTGCCATAGAAATTTGGTTGCTTGCATATATGCATGCTTTTGCTAGCTTTAATCCTCCATAGATAAACATCAATCTGTGGTGAAATAATACTTACTGATAAGTGACTTAAGAAGTATAACTGTTAGAAATGAAAGAGGCATTACAAATGCAGCACAGATTTACAGGCATAATTGATTTTCAGAAACATTCCCCAAAAAATATCCACACTTTGAAAATCTTGAAATTGAAATATTGGTTATCTAAGTTGACTGACTATCATCTTAACCCTTTTGTGAGCCTAAGGAAAATTACTTCCCTACATATCTTATGAGATACACCTGCAGAAAATGCAAAACCTACTAAAGACCAACTAGCATCTTGACTTAACTTTTAAGAGTAACTACTTTAAAAATAATAACTTTGAAAAATGATTTTTTTCGATCTAAGAGGTGCATTTTAAATTGGAAGCTATGAAATTATTGATGAGGTATAAAAACCAGATATATAAGAATAAAATACAGACGAATTAATCACAGAAATCGGAAAATAATGAAAATTTCATATGGCATTTACATGAGAATAGAAGATGGATACTAAAAATTAAAATCTTACATACCTTGATAAATTATTTTTATCACCAATTTTCTCTGATGGAGATTTGTAATCTACAATTGAAAAACAATTTTAACATAAAGCAATTATAAACAATAGCCAAACAAAAAGTATAATTAAAAAAAAAACAGTTTAATATTTTTTTCTATCACATCACTGTAAGAGGTGCTTACCTTAACTGTAAATCAATTAAATTAACAACAAAAATACATTTAAAAACTAAACAGAAAAGTGGGGATAGTATTTCTAATGTTTTTGTTTAGACTGCTGTTGAAAAAAGTATAAAATGACTCTTAAATAGCTGACTGAAATTACAGTTCACAAAGTTTATTACTTCAGCACCCTTATTGATATTACAAAAAATTGCAGCACAGCTACACTTAGAGTTGTTTGAATACAAAGAAAAAGAAGAGGAAATAAGAGAAATGTAAAGTACTTTTGCCTTTAATTTGATGAATAAAGCTGTTTTGATGATTTTTTATATTCTTTATTAATGCAGCAGTATCTTTGGTATATACCCAAAGCAGGGATTGACAAACTTTTTCGGCCGTGGGCCAAAAATCGAAAGAAAAAATAGATTTGGCAGGCCATTTTTCTAAAATTTAAAAAATAATATACAAGTACCTAACGGTTTAAATACGTTAATGAGATGAATGAAATTGCAATTTCATTTTTAAAAGTTCCTTACACTGAGGTTCGAAGTGAGATGTACTGATTTTAAGGAACGATGCTAAATGCTCATCTGTCAGTCTACTTCTGAAATTATTCTTTCTGAGGTTCACACTTGAAAACACATATAAGAAGCAAATATACCGCTGATCTTCTGATAATAAATTTGGCATATAATATTTAAGCAAAGTAGAAAAGGAGATGGATATATAATGTATAAATATATATTTCTTTTAATTTGCCTCGGGCCGGAGTTGGCCCACTGGCCGTTGTTTGCCCATCCCTGACCCAAAATCATCCTGGGGTATCTTGGCACCCATTTTGAAGAACACAACTCTATACATTTATAGTAGTATTTTTAAAGCCACAAAATAATTTAAATGTAACAATAATTTTACAACGAATGCATTGAATATAGGCAAAAAAATATAACTGTATGCAGACATTATTAAAACTGCAAAATAAAATAACAAAAATTATTTTAGATATTTAAAATGTATTTTTACTTAAAAAAAAAATTGGTAAAATTTCCAATGAGTTGAACTAGGAAATTAACAATTTTTAAGATAAATTTCATTTTAAAATTAAATCATATACTATATTTTCAGATTGCAAGAAAGAAATTAATTGGTTACAAGCAGAAATAAAATTTTACTATAAATGCATCAAATACACAAATATTTGTGTGGAAAGTAAAATGCACCTTTCAAACCACACAATTAATGTTCAATATATATTATTAATGTTCAATCAACACACAAATGGAAAGACTTACCTCTTGTTGGAGACTGAACATATACATTTTGATTACTCCAGTGAGGTCGGGAAGCAGATATATCAATAAAATTAGGAGAAGAGGGTATATCTGTAAAAATGTACACTTATGAATAACTCGAGGGAAAAAAATCAATTTTTTTATAACTTTATTCCTAATATTTACAAAAATTTAATAATATTATATCTTTAGGAAAATATATTTAAATAACTAAATATTTAAAACTACAGTGGACTCCGCTCAATGTGATCACGGTTAAAGTTACCAATCACTTATTGTTATCGAAATCACTTGGTCCCGATTTCTGCTATTCATTTGTATGTTAAAATTATTGCTTTATGTGATCGTTATATTGGTTAATGTTACCAGTTTTGGAACCCCATTTTAAATGGCAAAGGAATATTCACAATGTATTTAGAAGGAACCCATTTTTTTTATTTCCTTTTGCTGTTATTTGAATTTCCAAGAATTCCCCCTCTTCCAGCTAGGAAAATGGGGAATGATCAAAGGAGTGAGAAATTACATGTTCCTGAAGTTTTTCAGAAATACACACAGCCTGCTGGTGGTCAATGGTTGTCAGATAAGCAGAAGGCAGCACATTCTTATCGGAACAGAGAAGGAGCATATTCACATTTTATGCCTTGCTCACTTACATGCAGCTTGTCGATATGGAAGCCAGAAAGTGAAATGATTTAACATTAAAACAAAAGATCAAAACTTTTAATCGTTATGACATGTTATAAAAAATGAGTCAACGCAATGCTGCAGCACAGTTAAACATTTCTCACACTCTGAATTGCATTGAAAGTGTCGAAATGGGAAGTACAACAGTACTCCGATGACTTTAAAAAACATTATGGTTACAAACAATTTATCAATAAGCTTCATAGAAAAAACTGTAGACAGTCAACAATTGATTTTTTTAATTATGTATACAATTCTTATGTTTTAAAGGATAATATAAGTACATAAATATATGATTTTTTTCATTTTATTTCCAAATTTAGTACCTGTGAACTAAAGGGAGAGGTAAATTTATTTAATTTTACATATCGTTTACCGTTATCAATTGGTTATTGTTATCAAAATCAGGGTGTGCCAAACTAATCTTTTTAAGTGGAGTCCACTGTAATACATATTTTGACAATTACTCTAATTTTTTAGCAAAAAATAATTAAAAATATTTATTAATTATTATAGGATGACAAAATACAGACAATTTGAAGGAGAAAATAAATTTCAATATTTTGGACACTGTAATATAAATAGCAGCTTCCTGGTTCTCTACATATGAAAATACATTGAGAATAAGTGGTTAGGTTGAACTGGGACACATCAGTGAAGAGAAATCAACCATTATGGAAGTGGAGGTTTGTAGATCTGGGTTGATATAACATTGCTTAGTCACATTTCCTACTATGTTTTTGAAAGAGGTACTATAACTAGTGCCAGATATAGAGATGATATCTTGAAACTCTATAGAGAATGCACATGATGTAAGATGCAGTAAAAATTGCAGCTCAACTTCCTCGTTGGCAAAACATTTGAATTTCCTACAGATTGTGCTTGTTATTGGGGTTTTAATTTTGTCCATTATCTGAAAATGATAACAAGCTGTTGTACATATAACTGTACTAAGCATTTCAAAAAAGGTGAAAATATTGGATTTTATTGCTTTCTTAAAGATCCTACAATGAGAATGCTTTGGATAACAGCTTTGAAAAGGCAAGACTAAGATTTTCGAGAATTTTCAGCAAACATTCTCAGAATGGTAATAAAACGTTAACCTTACTGTAGTGTAATAGATAATATATAATTATTATGTAAGAATTTTTTTATTATTACTAAGTTTTTTTTCATATTTCTAATGTATTTTCTATGCTTTTTAGAGAGTACTGACCTATAAATGTAATTATTTTTTTGTCCTTAAAATGATCAGGTTTATATAATTTATTAGATTCTTATTTATATAATAGTTTTTTGTGCCTGTTTTCATAATCAAAGTAGTTATACTTTGATTATGATACTTAACAGTACTGTGTAAAGTGTTTAAATTTTTAAAAAATAATTTTCTAAGTGCTAAAAAAAATCTATTTTGAATTATTTGGCCATTTTCTGATGTTTTCTTCCCCTTCTTTTAAATAAAATTTAGTCTTATTGTATAGGTGATCCAAATCGAAGCTCATAAGATACAATGAAAACAAGCAATGTTTTGCCAACGAAAAGTTGAGTTGTCAGCACTTGTATTTGTTTACAAATATGCACTTTCTCTATAGCCACCTTTTCAAAGGTGCAGTTGATCTTGATTTCATTTTAATAACAATGCACATTAACCAATACTTAATCTGTTTGACAATTTTCTAGAAAGTAAAAATATTTGCCAGATGGAGTGACCAACCAGGTCTCTAGACCTCAAACCTAAACCTTATAGAACACAAGTAAGGCACCTCTTTACCATTAGAGGTTACATTTGAATTAGGCAGTAATAAAAGTGACCAATTAACTTAATATACTTATAAATGTGACTTTTGTGAAATGAATACTATTTATATATTGTTATCAATTTATTACATTATAGAGAAATTACATGAAAAATTGTCATATTTAGTATCAAAGCCGTAACTAGGACATGGCAAAGGTGGCACTTGCCATGGGAGTGGAGCATCAGTCTTAAGGGTGCTGCAACATAAGGAAAATGGGGTTCGAAAGAGGGTGATTTGCCCCAAGCAGATATAAGGAAAAGGTGAAAAATATTTATTTTTATTTAAAAACCCTATGAGTTTTTAAAAAACCTTTTTGTTAAATATTTTAAAATTTTTCTAGAGACTATACTTGTTATAGGTTCTTACAAAATATTTACCAAACAATATGCTTGAATATAGATCTGGGTATTCGGTTTAAATTTTGAATTTACTAAAGTTATTAAAACTAAATTTAAATTTAGATATTCTCTCCTTTTTTATGAAAATTCAACATCCAAATAAAAAATGTCCACTCAAATAAACTCTTCAGCTTATCAGCAAAAATAATATACCTAAAGTGTTCAAAAATATTCTTAAATATTAATAAGGTAAAAATAGAAGAAAAAATTATAAATTAATATATTAGAAACGTTTTAAGAATTAACAAAATATTTTGAGTTCATACTGAATATATGATACAGAAAAAAATACATGTTTATATATATTTTCTCACTATATTTGATGGTAGGGGTGCTAACCAGATATTTGCCATGGGTGCTAGTTACAGCCCTGTTTAGTATATAAATTTTAAAATAAAAATATTTTTATGTTCATATAAGTGCAATATATTAATCTTTAATGATTTTTTTGAGGGGTAATAAATAACTATAAATATAAATACTACTCCAAAAACTAGATTGCATTCTAACATTTGAAATATAAAATTGCCTATTACCATTAATAGTCAGTGAAACTTACATTCAGACCATTAAATGTCAACAACACATTCATACTATTCATCAAATATTAATTAAATAATTCATATTTGAATCTTACAAATGTACTAAATCAAATCAACTAAAACAAAAATCATGTTTTATATTTAAACCTCTTGCAAAGCAAAATAAATTAAAAAATTTGCAAGTAATCCTAATATTTAATAAGTATGTACTAAATCAAATCCACTAAAACAAAAATTATATTTTATATTTAAACCTCTTGCAAAGCAAAATAAATTAAAAAATTTGCAAGTAATCCTAATATTTAATAAGTATGTAATAAAACTTTAGAACAAAATATAAAAATATATTAACCTTTATTCGGTAAGATATTTGTCTCAGTGAGATATCTGTTTGACCAATTTTCTGGAGTATCTCCAACCTTGTGACTATCTCGGCGAACAACGAGATGTAATTTTTCTTTAGAATTTTCAATTAATTTCTTAGCTTCTTTTAGTGACAGCCCATCAACACTGTTATTATTTATCTACAAGAAAGATTTGTAAAAATTAATTGGAGAAATTTATAACTGAATTATTTTGCAAATATCAAGTTAATCATAATATATAACTTAATATTGAAGTTTACTTTTAACACAAAATCTTATTTCAAAACATAGTATTAAAATATCTATATCATAGATAAAAAAAACATAGTATTAAAATATCTATATCATACATAAAAAAACATAGTATTAAAATATCTATATCATACATAAAAAACATAGTATTAAAATATCTATATCATACATAAAAAAAACGTATTAAAATATCTAAATCATACATAAAAATATCACAACTCTCATTTTCTGTAATAAGATTATATAAATACAAATCAATAAAAATAAATAATAATTGCTAATAATTCCATTAAATATAATTTAACAAACAAGACAAAATAAGTCACTTGATAGGCATATTACTTTTGTTATAATATCTCCTTCTTGTATAGATTCATCTTTTGCCAACAATGATCTGTTTGTTATTTCCTTAATATAAATCCAGCAACCAAGAACGATACCAAAATCTAAAATAAATTGTTTTATTATTGATAAACAAATTAAATATTATATCACTTATGACGACTATACAAAATAATATACATGCCCTGATTCATAATACATACATGCTCAAAATACATTTATTTTATAACTTTCATTAGATAAAGAAATTATGTTAACTTACTATACAATAATTCTAGAATTTAGATTTAAAAACATAGTTAATTTCAAATTCAGTTTTTAAGTTACACTTACCTTCTTTTTTCTTACTCTTTGTCAAAGTCAATTTTAGGGTTTGAGGACCATTTGTATTAGGAGGTAACACAACTCTCCTTTTTATTACCTATAAATATACATAAATATAATTGTCTGCAGTTTCACTTTACAAAGTTACTAAGAAATAAAATTGTGAAACAAGTAAATATTCATTAAACATCAAATGCAATTAAGAAATCTTTTAAAATACAAATTTAAATATCTTTACCATATAAATAAGCCTTGTTTCAGCAAAATTGATTCTAAATTCTCACCAAAATTGATGATTCTTTTTATTTAATAGTATGCAAGGGTAATATTCTCATCTTGAAAGGTTTTGTTTGTTTGTTTGTTTTTACCTTGCATATTTTTTAAAAGATGAGTTACGTCACATAAAATTGGACTTAAAACGAAGATGCGCAACAAGTGTTTGATTCTCAAAGATCGACGTACAGTAGTGCTGCCATCTAGTATTAAGAATTGCTTTGAAAATATACTCATAAGATTAAGGAAGGCTTTTGGGTTGCTATCCAAAAGTTGGAATACAGTAAACTGAATCTAAACCAGCTTAACTGGAACCGAGGTTAAACCGGTTAAGCAGAGAATGAGAGGAAAAAAAAATGCAATTGATGAAAGTACATTATTTACAGTTATAGTAAGCATTTATTTAATTTATCAAAGCTAATTAAAATTTTATAAAAGTTAAAAAAAAATCCAATAGTAAGAGAGTTTAAAAAATTCAGTTATTTTTGTCTGTTAGAAATTCGCTGATAGTCGGCATAATCTTACCATTTTTTAAAGCATCACATCAATGGAAGAAGCGATGCCTATTGTTCCAGATAATGTTGTTTCGAATGTTTAAAATACATAATTACAAAATTTACAATATTTTGCTCATTTTTTAATTTTAATATTTTTTTTTTATTTACGTTCGGTTAAAAACAAAAATCAGTTAAGAGGGAATCTATTGAAAAAATTTTAAATATTTTTATAAAGAATAATATGTTCTTTCAAGATATATACTTTATTTTATTAAAGTATATATAAATGAATACCATAAAATTTGTATACCATAGACTTTTGTTTTAGATTTTATAATTGCATAAACTAATACATTTTTAACTATACAAAAAATAAAAGCTTGATAAAATGTATTTAAAATGCATATTGAGTATTTGTTACAGTAACATTTGGCAGCATGAATAACAAAAGTTTTGCATTCTGTAATATTTTTTAAACTACCTGTATGCGAAGTAATATTTTGCTATTTTATTTTATACGAGAAAAAGTATCATCTATAAAAGAAAGAATCTGATTTATTAACCAGACAAAAACACTTTCTGATAACAGTAAAAAAATACCTTTGAAAAGGAATGATTATACGAAATATTACCATAATTTTTGTATGTAGCCTTACGACATTCCATTGAAGACTGCAATTAATTGCAATAAATTACTCGTCTTTAGTAATTGGAATAATTATTCCAATTACTAAAGACGAATAGTTAAATATTCCAATTTATATTCTGAAGTTCTAATTTGAATTTATATTTTACTATGGCATGGTATAGCAGTTATTTTAAATTTAATTTTTAGTAACAGTAAAAACTTTAACTTTCAACAAATTAAATATGTTTTTTATAGTATTCTACTTACACCATAAGTATGATACTTGCTATTATTAGTGAAATTCAGCCATAAACTGTTTGTTACAAAAGCTTGTAACAGAGGTAAAATATTCACTTAATATTTACATATATTTAAAACACACACCCTTGCTCAGTGTAAAGTTTAACGGAAATAAATTTAAAAAGTGCTTTTAAATTTTCTTCAATAAGGCAATTTGTCAAAACGTCAGGAACTACTATAATGCCCTTCCCATTCATTTTCATGTTTACAACAGCCAATAGAGAAACAATAAGCTGACCTTCCGTTTGAAACTAAAGCTGGAATTGTCATAAATTTGAGAATTTGCCCCACTGCGTGAAATCGCCTTATTAGATTCGGTTATATTCAGTAGAGCTTAACTGCTCCGCTAATTTTCCCTACTTGTAACTTTTTTCCATGTCGATGTAATGTGTGACTGATGAATACATTAATTATCTTATTGGAAATAGTTAATATTTTATAAAATATAACTTATACTTAGAATGATACTGCACATCATTTTTAATTTTTGGTGGTTGGTGCTTTGTGCAAGTGGATCGTCTGACTCTAAAGAATAATAGTTCAATCGCCTATAACTCTGCAAGTACACTAGCACAGTTATTACAACTTTGACAAAACTTCGTGTGCTTCAGAAAAACTCGATACCGACTTTGGCTCGCCTGTCTTCCCCAATGATTCTGTGCTTTAATGTTGTGGCTTCTACAGTTTTTACACAGGTTGTCTACTGCTCTTTGTTACATTGTTTCATAGGTCCTCTACTGCTAGTTGTTGCATTGTTACATAGGTTCTCTACTGTTACTTGCTACATGGGTCCTCTACTGCTAATTATTACGTTGATCTTCTGCTGCTATTTGCTACATAGGTCCTCTATATTGCTAATTCCTATATAGGTCATGTACTGCTAGTTATTACATAGGTCTTCTACTGTAAATTACAGAGACGTACGCAAGGGGGGGGTTAGGGGTTTAAACAGCCCCTTGAGCTCAGACAAAAGGGCAAAAATAAAAATTATAGTAAAAATTATGTGGGCTATTATTTTTTAGGATTATAAACCCCATTGAAAAAAGTCTGCGTAAGCCACTGGTAAGTTATGTCATTTACTGATAGTTGTCCCACAGGCTATCTACGGTTAATTATTAGGCCCTCTATTGATAGTTGTTATATAAGTACTCTACAGTTAGTTATTACGTCCTTTGCAGCTAGAAATTAATGTAGAGGTAGACGAGTTAGCTCCATAAGTGAGATAACGCCGTCTACCATAAGGTAAGTGGTAATATAGAGAACGCCATAAGGGATCGCAACACCCTGGACATACATATGTTCTTAAGAATTTATAGCCATTTTTTTTCTTTTTTCTGTGTGATATATATAAACTTGTTGTTCTGTAGTAGTCTGTACTAGGATTTGTCTTAAAATTCGGCATTTTATTTAACAAAGTTAATTTGAACTGATTAAAGCAATGTACAATTCGGCAATGCTCATAGTTAAGTTCTCCACTACTAGTCGTTACTACTACAAGTTCGATAATCCCGACGTTATTCCCGAATTTTATGTCAATAAGCTTGTTTAAATTGTCTTGGAAACAAGCGGTAATCGTCATTAGATACAATTATGCTGACTCACTTGTTTGTCTAAAATCGGCTTTAGCGAAATAGTTGATCATTTAATTTTCCCTGTTCATCTAAATTACACAAAAACAATACTTCCTGCACGACGTTTATTCAAAATTAGATAAATTTACCCCCCCCCCCTTTATTCACATGTACTAAATTTAAAAACAAGATGAAAAACGCACCTTATATTATCCTGCATTTACGTATATTTTCCTTTAAAACATAAGAATTGTATGCATAATTAAAAAATTGATCAATTGTTGACTGTCTTCAATTTTTTCTAAGAACTCATTGATAATTTTTTCCTAATCATAAACAACCTGTCATATCGATTTAAAATTTCGATCTTTTGTTTTAACGTTAAATCATTTCGCTTCCTTGGCTTTCATATCGACAAGCTGCATGTAAGTGAGCAAGGCGTAAAATGTGAATACGTTCCTTCTCAGTTATGATAAGAATGCGTTGCCTTCTGCTCATCTGACAACCACTGACCACCAGCAGGGTGTGCGTATTTCTGAAAAATTCCAGGAACGTGTATTCCCCACTCCTTTGTTCATTCCCCATTTTCCTAAGTGGAAGAGGGAGTATTTTCAAAAATTCAAACAACAGCGAAGGAAAAGAAAGGATGGGTTCCTTCTGAATAGATTGTGAATATTCCTTTGCCAGTTAAAATGAGGTTCGAAAACTGATAACATTAACAGATGTAATGATCATATAAAACGATAATTTTAACATACAAGTGAACAGAGAAAATCGGGACCAAGTGATTTCGATAACAATAAGCGATTGATAACATTAACCGCGATCACATTAAGCGGAGTCCACTGTATTTTTTAAAAATTCACTTTTATTTCACAACAAAAAGGATAAAAAAAAATGTGCTAAAAAGAAAAAAAAATTGTTTGAGTATTTAGTTTTGCCGCTAGATGGCGATACTAGTTTAAAATCTCTGCAACTAAGTATGCTAAACAGCTTTTTGCCTTTACTAAACTGATTTTTTTTTTTCAATCTAATTTTTTATGATTGAATACTGTATTGTCACTGGAAATGAACCTATGTACAAAATTTCAGATCTCTAGCTAGTCAGGAAGATAACTGAAAATGGATTTAAAAAAATATCAACTGACACACAGGTGAAGTTAGGTAAAATCGATAAAAAAGAGTAATCCAGGAACGATGAATGCGGGGAATATAACATTGGCTCTATGGGAACAAATTCAGGACTAAATGAATCGAATGATCAATACAGGAATACGAATAATACAGAAACAGCAGATCAAGTTTCTTCTGAATATTAAAGCCAAATAGAGATACATATAAAATAACACAGACTGTACACGAATTGGAAAACAATTTAATTATCCAATAGAATTTTAAAGCGTCCGAAATGTTTCCCCTTCCAAAGTAATAGCAACCTGTTAAAGAGAACATCTCCTTTTCCACCACAACTTTCATATTTCCCATAAGCTATAAATAGGAATATTGGAAAATAAAACCGAAAAAATATTTTTTCAGAACTTTCTTTAAAGTGAACGGACTGCTGTATTTTTGAGATAGTAAAAAGAAAGCGAATTTTATGAAGGAAAACACATCTCGCAGATGATAGCTTAAACAGCCGGGTTCTACTAAATGTTCATAGTATAAAGCGGAATCCGAATTTTATGTGAAGCATTCGCGGAGAAAAGATGTTCTCCTATAAAAATGGCCATTCGGGAGGCGTGTTCTTTTAAGGTAACAGGTTGTTCGCGAGTTGAAATGGTGATACTGAACGAGTAAATACCCAATCCCTGCAGGTACAGGAGACAAGAAATTATTCAATAAAAAAACAAAACAGTAAAGATTTTTCTTTTTCGACAAGCTTATATGAATTCAAAATTTTAACTCAACCATAAGGATATTTTAATGCAATGCCATTCCTATTATTATGAATGACAGATAAAGCAAATTATTTATTTCATTACTATCTAGAACAGTGGATCCTACTGAACACCGTTGCTGAAATGGCTATTAGTAGCCATTTGAAATCGGTTTTAAGCAGTAGGCCCCGGTCTCATTATCCCTCTTGTTAGGGCCCGACCAATGAAAAGTTGGGCCCAGGGCCTGGTAGTCTTTCGGCCCCCCTACCCTTCTTTCAATGCAAAAAAAATAATAATAATAATAATAATAATAGTTTATAAAAGAGGATATAAACGAATATGTTTGGTGGAAAATTTATATTAATTTTTTTTTTTTTTTATGTTTACATACCTTTGTAGTACAGTCGAATGCTAAAAATCTGTATATCCTCAAGGATGTAAACTGTAACACTTGCAATTAAGTTTTTATATAAAATATAAAATAAAATAGCATAGGTAAGATTAACAAATAATAGCTATTCGTAGATTTTAAGACAAAAATTAATAAGAGAAAAAAATAATAAAATTCTTAAACAAATAACAATTATATCTAAGTTTCAGAAATATTATAAAAAGTGTTAATATTTCTTTATATCTGGCTGAAATTTTTAATTTATTACTAATTTATATTATATAATGTATAAGATAAATGCTTTTTTTTCTTTAATATTCTGTAAATTATTTTCTTAATGATTCATATTATAAATGCTGAATGTAATAAACTGTTATTCCAGTTTTATGTTCCTTTAATTACTGCAAACCATACTAAATTTCCAAATTTTAGGAGGTACCTAAAATTAGCAGTTTTATAAATATTCTATTGTTAAATGATGAGTCGTGTAGATTACCAATTTGTACCTCAGAAGATTATGCAAACTTACAAACATTAGATGTGAAATTTCAATGAAGAAATTTCAGAAAATGTAGAACTAACGTGATTAAGCGATTTATTGTTAACTGAATATTTTCGAATCCATTATGTAACTAGTATCGGTAACACTGACTATGGTTCCAGGAATAGAATTTGTAATCTAATAGGAGTAAAACAGCTTCCTCTCTCTTCATACAGTGGGGAAAAGTTACTTATCATGTTTTGACGGGTAACAGTTAGTCAAAATTATTTGGCGATGAGTTGACAAGGGCTATTACCTTTTGCAGTCGAGACATGTCACTGGCGACTTCTGAGTCATAATGACGTCAGATATCGCCAGAGATGGGACTTTCCATCTCTGACATCATTATGACACAGAAATTACCAGTGACATATGTCTACTGTAATATGGTAGCACCCAAGGGTTGTTACCCTATTGCAGTCGAGATATGTCACTGGCGACTTCTACGTCAAAATGACGTCAGAAGCCACCAGGATGGTGTCTTAGTACCATAAATTCCCTCCTCTGACGTCATTATAATGTAGAAGTTGCTTGTTATATATCTCGACCACAATATGGAAGCACTAAAAGTTTTGGGGTCCACAAAAGGTTTAATCTAAAGTAAAATTATTGTGACCCATTTTCATTTTTACAAAATTTAAAAATAAATAGCAATAAATAAATTGGTAATTAATTTATAGCTGATCACTTAAAACGAAATGAAGATTTGCTTGTTTGTCGTTTATACTTAAAGGTTCTTAACCACACATCAAACATTCAACAGTGCTGAACAGATGAAAATTTTACCCACGTAACACTGAGATGTACAAATTTTTATTTGATTTTCATTGTAAAAGAATAGACATACCAAGTTCAAGTTAGTCCCACACTCTCGTAAAACTTGAACGGCTGTTGTGTAATCGACGTTTTCCAGCGAAACTCCATTGGCACTAATTACTCGATCGTTGATTCTGTAAAGAAAAAAGAAGATAAGAAAATCAATTAATAAGTAACTTCATAGAAAAGCATCTTGGTTATGCATACTGCATAACCAAGCCATTTAAATGCTATAAGACTGTGACGCGTTTAAAATCTCTCTCTTATTGACGACTGTTTATAGGGTGTTAACAACAACCGCTCTAGCGTAAAGTCTAGATAAGCAATGGCGAGCCGACATATGAGTGCAAAAGGTATTGACTGATGTCTAAACTAAGCATAAAGGTAGAATCGTGACACCATGGGGTATTAGTGTGATGACGACTGCGTACAGTGTGAATAAATGATAGTTTGTTTAGGGTTTTTTCCCCATTTTTTTATAAAAAAAAAGAAAAGACAAAGCTACAGGACCTACTTTTATTAAAGCCGATCCCAAAAGGCTATTACAACCACTGGCTAATGGAATTTGAACGCATGGCACATTTGTAATGAAATAGCAAAAAATATTTTTATGAGGACACGGCAATAATGCCAAATGAGGGGATATGCCATTTAATTCGGTAATTTAGGGAATCCTTGCCACAATTATCTGTTATCCCTTTAGTCCTCTTTTCACATCAACCCGTATACCTTGAAAAAGCAACCGAGTCAGCCTAAGGCCTTATCACACGCCAACATGTTCAGGTTGCAAAAGCAGTAGATTCAGGTTAGTATTCCTTTTCCCGTTGAAGAATACGAGGATTTCTCGTGTGATAGTGAAACATTTTCAACCGATTAAAGGCTTTTTCACACGTTAATATCCAGAACAATAATTGGTTGAAAACTTTTTTCTATTACACGATCAATCCGCGTATTCTTCAACTAGAAAAGAATTCCTAAACTGAATCTGTTTCTTTTTCAACACATACATGTTGTACATGACAAGGGATAGCTTTTATGATTCCTTTTTTCGATTATGAATGCGCGGATTTATCGTGGGACAACGAAAAATTTTCGACCGATTAAAAGCCTTATCACACGCTAACCTAAGGCAAAATAAATCAGTTGAAATATTTTTGGCTATTAATATTAAACAAGAATTTTGCCGATTTCTCAGCGACGAGGGATCATTGTTTTCTCAATGCACAATGTTTGACGTGTGATAAGACGATGTGCAGGTCAAATGACCCGTCGTGGTAAGTAAATCTGGTTACATACATTTCTAGACAAAATTATAAACAAGAATGAAATAAATATTGAAGGGCATTGAAATATGCTTGGATATAAAATCATAAGTGATCACGAAAGTCGTAAAAGTCAGAGGGCGATGCGATATCACTGAACGTAATAAACTAAGTGAGAAAGTTTAAAAAAGGTCATATGACCCGTAGTGGTAGGTCTACTGATAATAAGTTACAATTCAGGAACAAGCCCATTATGTTTTACGTTATGTTTTATGTTAAGTAACTTAGATAGGATGGGAAAAACCTATCCATTTTCCAACGACAGCTGGAAAATGCGGTGAGTAGACAGAAAATTTGCATCTATTGAACAGAAAGATTTGGGAAATGGGTTGGAAGAATTTCCAATCGTGGACGCTCCTTTAATTACGATATTGCCACATTTAGAGTATCCATAGACGAATGGTCATCATACTAGTCTGGTAATCAAGAGCTTGGGAGTTCGAACTCCGGTAGCGACGATAGGATTTAAAATAAAGGAATTAAATAAATGTAAACATTTATTTAATTCCTTTATTTATGTTCTACTTATATCGTGGACTTCGTCTTATCATATATATATATATATATATATATATATATATATATATATGTGTGTGTGTGTGTGTGCGTGTGTGTGTGTGTGTGTGTGTGTGTAATATGGGCGAGACTCATTCAAAATCACGACACAGTTTATTTCTGGTAAGAAACATGAAATCCATACAACAGGCAAACACTTTTACAACTTCGTGCACATAGACAATGTGATCCAGCAGATACACTTTTCAAGTAGGGATACTAAGTTAAAATAAGAGATTTGAAAAAAAATTTTCAATTTTACAACTCCTCTTCAACCTCCACTCAAAATACAGTTTCTTTTAAGTCAAAGAGTTTTTTTGTGGATGTTCTGGATGTGAGGTTGAAGAAGAGTTGTAAAATTGAAAATTTTTTTTCAAATCTCTTATTTTAAATTAATTTTACAATTTACACTAAATCACAAATTTGTGATGAAAATCACACTCAGTTTATTTAATTTGTGATTAATTGAATGTTTCAGTCTATTTAGTATGAATGTTATGTGTTTCCTTTGTGTTTTCTTTGTTAATTCAATTAGATTTTAAATATTCAATTTTTGTAAAATTTTTCCTCAAAATGTTGTTTTTGTTTATGTATCAATTTGTTGAGTTACGATCCCCTCGCCAGATTTCAAACGCCACGCTGCAAGCACGCCAATTTCGCCAAATGTGGTTGAAGCACCAACAAGATCCATGATTAGAAACAGGAGAGTGGGCTAAGAAGAGGAGTTGAAAAAGACTACCAATAATCCCTAAGCACAATTGATCACGTGATATAAAATCCCATGTTTAAAGACAACGCGCTAACTATTGGCTAAAGCAGTACAGACAGAGGCTGAATTAAGTCTATAGCGTGTCTGGAGGGAAAAATCAGAATGACCGCGCAAATCCCCGAACGTACTTTATGAACAAAAGTTAAATTAATATTAAGTTAATATTAAAATACGTAAATAAGGGATTTTAATATTATATATATATATATATATATATATACACACGCGTACATACATGCAGAAGTTGTACAACTCAACCCTGCGGAAACTACAACAGAGAGACAATCTTTTTTTTTTGTTTACTTTCGATGGATGTGAGTTAGACGGCACTTCTCGCTGACCGCTCTCTGACCGCCAAGTTGGGCGCTGATGTCCAGTTTTATTTTAATTCTCCCTAGACACCCATTTTGTATATAACGTGTAAATAGTTTCATTAAATAAGTTCATTTTAGTTGAGCCTTTGCATCTTTTCCACCGTGGGAATAAATCTCCTACACACATATTTCTTCCCTGAGATGCAAACAGATCACGTGTAAAAGATTCTAGATCCTTTTTTACAGAGTTTAACTACTTACCGTAATTTGCCTTCAGCAGGTCCTGCCTTCAAAACGTCTGATATAGCAATGGATGGATCACCGTTGGTGAAATGGGGGTTGTCCCGCCCACCACTCACTGCTATCCCAAAGCCGTATCCAGGGACCTGAAAAGAGCGAAAAGAAAACACATTAGGAGAAAAACTATAAAGTATGTTAGTTAAATATTTCATCTTCTATATATTACAACGTGCCAACCCAAATCTTGCAGATGAACAATATCATGGCTATGAAGAGAAACAAGAGAATATAACGCAAGGTTCGTACGGTGCTTAAAAGTGCTTAAAAACTGCTTAATTTCGAAACGCGTTTTTAAGGCCTTAAAAAGTGCTTAAAGAGTGCTTAATTTTCCCCTAAAGTCCTTATTTTTTTTCTTGCCGACAGTTTTTATTTGAATATTTCGAAATCGTCTGTGAAAATCATAAAAGGTCGCTCGGGATTAATCGTTCAGTGTGAATGAAATTAGACACACCTTTTTTTCCTCATTTTCCTTTTTTTCTAGAAATCTGTCCTTTATGTCTTATTTTACGGCATTCCTCCTTTTTTTTTCGGCTATTCCCGCCTTTTATTCCTTTTTTCTTTGGGCCATTCACTCCTTTTATTCGTTTTTTCCTTCTTAACATTTACGGAGACAACTCAACATTTACAACATTACGCAATGGTGGAACGGAATACATACATGGTCTTTCCCATGTTTTGATAACATCTTTGTTTTTCTAACATTTTCTTTCTGTGGTATATTCACCCCCCCCTCGAAAAAAAAAGTCTTAGGCTATTTATTGGCGGTACAGGTGTTTGAAAGTTAGCAAATAACGATCAAAGTGTCAAAACCAAAGGGGGACCCGAATTTTTCGATTGTAGTGTCGAGAAATCTGTTTAACCCGTTTCTGAACCCAAGAGGGGAAAAAACCGTTATTCCGAGCCTGTGCGCTTAAAAATGGACTGACATATCGAATATTGAATTCAGTGATGATTCTGATCCGAATGTTTTTTGTGGGTTTATTCTAAAAAACAGATTTTTTCGGAAATTAAAAAAAAAGAAAGGAAGAAGCCATTTTTTTTATCTCACATATGTATAAATTTTATTAATATCCTTTTTCTCTTTGCCGCGTCCACAATTTTTTTCTGACAGAGTCGGAAAGTGCTATCAGTCGATGCTCGCAACACGTGCTTCAAGGTCAAAAAGCCGTGTGACGTGCTATAAGTGAAACACATAGAACTTGTGTGGTTCTAGTTATAAAAGTACAACTAAGCCGTAATTCTATGTTTTTGGTAAAAAACCGTTTTCTGGATTTCGATTCCAGAAAATGCACATTTTTTAATGGACCATTATAGTTAATAGTGCGATCATAATATGGGGCTCTCATACGGTAGAATTGTTTTAACAACCTGCATACTTGCTTTATAGATATCTCCCGAACTCGCGTGCATGTAGACTGATCATAATACTGTTTTATATATCGGTATTTTTTTAATATCGCGGTAACAGTATTGAGATTCCAATCCCTCCTATAGTTATTACAAACGGTACTTTATTTTATTGACTGAATTTTCTGCTATGGGCAGTATCTGTGAGAAAATGACACTGTTGCAAATAACTTACGAAATTTTGGATATGCACGGCAGTTTATTGTTGAAAAATCCGCACCTTTTTTGTTGTTGTTAAGTTTTGCGTGTGCATTGAAGTTGATGAAAAATCATAACTTTTAACGACAATCAAGATAAAAATCAGCCCTATAGCTGAATCGATAGGACGCGGCCACGGGTTCGAATCCCGCTCTTTGTTCGTAGCCGTTCAGAATCGTAGTAATTAAGTAGTAAATGCCGATGTCTTTAGCCGTCGGGTAACATAAAAGAAAACTCTAGCGCTCTCAGACCAAACTAAATGGTTACAAATCTGTTAGTTTAAAGTACAATTCGAACCCCCTGGCTCAAATACCGAAAAAAATCCCGCCCTATTCGATCATCTTCCCGAAATATTACTATTTTAAAAAATTTTTTTTAATTGTCCACTTAAAAAAATAGCCTTATACAGTGCATATATTATTAAAATCATGAGTTTTTAGACATTGATTAAAATTAAATCTAATGATAATTATTGTATCTTTCCAAACTATTAAGGTATAGATTTTATTGCTATTTAAGAAATTCTGCAGTCACAAAATTAAAAATTTGTTTGCAGTTGTGAAAAGATTTAAATATATGTGTCTAGATTTAAAAACAAAGTGCATGAAATTAATAACATCTTGTTCACCTACTCAAGGAAAGGAAATGTTTTACGTTGTATAAGACAAAGAAATTCCTTATACAAGTTATAATTTTCTGAGATCTAACATTAAAGAGTAGAAAAGGTTCTTTAAGAACCTTTCTTCTAAGGTTTCTTCTAAAGTTAAGTCCAACAAACAATATGGTTCCTCAAAGTTTAATATAATAAAGTTTAACTGTATTGGTGAACTTATTTATTTTTTAACTAGGCAAATTGAAGAAGCATCTGATTTGAATCTGTTTTAAATTATTTTTTACTAGGAAACTTAAGTACTTGTTTATATTGATAAAAAGTTATTTAGATACTTTCATATTTCATATTTAGGCACTTGTTTTTGTATTAAGTAAATCAGAACATTAATTTTTAATAGTTATTCAACTACCTCTTTTTTTTTTTCCTCCTTTTTTCCCTCTTTTTCCTCAAAATTTTGACTTCTGTGTCTGTGAAATACAATGATTTCTCACTTATACACACTCTCTTTTGTTCATGTTTTTGTTGAACCTAATGTAATAACCATTATTTTATCTGATATGTTTCTGATAAGAGGTGCTTAAAAAGTTTGAATGGTGCTTAATTTTTTCCATTAAAAAAGTGTACGAACCATGTAACGATTTGCTCTCTGTTACTAATCAATTAAACATTCTCTGTATTCCCTTCCTGATTTGAGAAAAACAGATTTGTTGAGTTTACACCGTTTTAGGGCCGCTCTCACGAAAATCGTTTAACGATTAACCGCGATTAACACATGTCGCCAACCAATGGGAGGACGCGATTCTCAGTTTAATCAGAGATTAACCGTGGTTAACGTTAAACGACTTTGGCGAGACCGGCCATTAGTGTATTAAAAATATCTTTTCAGAGAGACTGCAATAAAGACCTAAGGCCTTACTCTGGGCGTTACGATTCGGTTCGAATGTTCATTGTGACGTCACTTTGATGTCAGCTTGATCGTATTTTCGAATAATGTCCGCAAGCTGACGTCACAACGATAGGGCCGGTCTTACCAAAGTCGATAAGCGATTAACACATGCCGCCCACTAATAACAGGACGCGATTATCCGTTTAAACAGAGATTAACCGTGGTTAGCGTTAAACGACTTTGGTGAGACTGGCCCTTAGTCTATTAAAAATATCTTTTCAAATAAACTGCAATAAAGACCTAGGGCCTTACTCTGAAAGCTGCGATTCGGTTCGAACGTTCGTTGGTTGTGACGTCACTTTGATGTCAGCTTGATCGTTTTCTCGAATAATGTCCGCAAGCTGACGTCACAACGAACGTTCGAACCGAATCGCAACGCCCAGAGTAAGCCCCCTAGTTATTTACAGGCTATTTTATTAATAGTTATTTCACAATTATTAGGAAATTCACGTCAGTTCAGTCGACAAAGGCTTCGATCTTATGACTGGAGGGTTATGAGTTCGAGCCTAGAGTCAGCCAATCACACTGTGTTCATTAATGGCGGCTGGGGCACGCAAATTGCTTGCAATATCCACCTAGTTCAAATGATACCTCTGGAGCAGGAAAGCCAAGCCGGGTTTTTTTATTGGCCCATGCTTCTAAATTAGGAGGCATCAGCGGGGGCACTGTTATTCTCGCCCGTGCCATTCCTCAAACTACACGTGCTCCTCGGACAGTATTAAATGCGCAGCCGTGTATCGCATAAAGATATATGTCTGTATTGCCAGATGTATGGAAAAAATTACAAAAATCGCTGTTAAAGTGCAAGAGATTTATTTATTTATTTATTTATTTTTGTAAAGCGCCATCTGGAGAGACGAGATTGTAAGTCAGCTCTGTAAACGAATAAACGATGCGTGAGTGGCATCGAATGAGTAAATGATTAAAAAAGAATTACAGTCCTATTGAGTATTTATTTAACTGAGCGATCGATAGACAAGACTAAACAATCGTCATTCTGAAAAATATTTTTAAAAGCTAAAAGTAAGTGCGTATCACAAAAAAAACAGGTTTCACTGCAATAAAATAATCATGTTATTCGAAAAATGTTTTATGATAATAAGGCGTATATATAACTTGAAGTTTTCGGGAAAAAAATCATTTCATATTTTTCATTGAATTCTGTCATTTCGGATGTTTCTTGTTTTCTTAACAAGATTTGACAGTACATTTGAGACTAAACACCGGGCCTTATGATCTAACAACGCCGTTGAAGTTTTATAGTACCCGAGTCGCATATTTGAAATACATTTTTATTTATTCGTTTATCAAGGAAGATTCGGGTGTATTTGCAAAGCTGCGAGATTCGAAAAATATGGCGTGTTTATCAAACAGATACGCGGAGGATTATGCGAAAATACCCAGCTCTGCAAATACGGTACTGATTCAAACGGGATCCGTGAATAAATTTAAGAGCGGAATACTTAAAGAGATTTCTTTCATGGAGAAGGAGTTCATGTCAAAGTTGATTTATGCAGGCTACCGGAAAAATTTCCGGCTTGCAGAGACACGGAAAGTGTTTCTCGTTTATAAGCACATAGAATCAGTTAACGATTCGGAATGATGCCATTCAATACATTAAAATGAAAAAGGGAAAATTATCGTCTGTTACAGAAGTAATTCAAAGACAATGAGTGGAAACAAGGAATCAGAGGTCCATCCCGGTTAGCAAATTTAGTTCGCAGCAAACTTCCTTTGCAAGCCTGCAAACTCGCAGCAAGTTCAGAATGACAAGTCTGCAAGTTTGAAATAAGATTGTTGCAAGTTTAAAAATTTTCGCTTGCTTCAAGATTGTCATGACAAAGTTGCCACAGTTTTGCAGCAAAATAACGTTGCAAAGGAGTGGTCTCTTTATATTCCGTCTAACTTGCAGGAGTTTTGCTGCAAGTTTGTCGCATCAAATTTGTTATGACAAGATGTCATCCAGAAAAAATGAAACTTGCTGCAAGTATGCATGCTATCTGGGATAAAGTTCCCCTGGTGAAATTTATAGAGTAGTTTAGATTACTACAAAGACATTCGAAACCCCACACTTTGATTCAGCTAGACCAGTACTTCGTAAACATCTTAAATCTATGGCACACTGTTCATGGGAATCACCTTGTCATGGACCCCAGGTAAAATAATTCTTTAATTACATATTAGGTTAAATTACAGAGACATTCGAAACTCCAAATTTTGATTCAGCAAGACCAGTAGTTTGCAAAAATTTTAAACGTACTGGATATAGCATGCACTTTGCCCCTCCCGAGTAAAATAATTCTATAGAGTAGTTTAAATTACAAAGACATTCGAAACCCCACACTTTGATTCAGCTAGACCAGTACTTCGTAAACATCTTAAATCTATGGCACACTGTTCATGGGAATCACCTTGTCATGGACCCCAGGTAAAATAATTCTTTAATTACATATTAGGTTAAATTACAGAGACATTCGAAACTCCAAATTTTGATTCAGCAAGACCAGTAGTTTGCAAAAATTTTAAAAGCACGGACAACTTTTCATGGCATGGACTTTGCCAGGCACTCCCGAGTAAAATAATTCTTTTACTACATATTCGGTTAAATTACAGAGACATTGAAACTCCAAATTGTGATTCAGCAAGACCAGTGGTTTGCAAACTTTTTAAACGTACGGACCGCTTTTCATGGCAAGTACCTTGCCATGGACTCCCGAGTGAAATAATTCTTTAACTACAACAAAATTAGAATTTCAATGCTGGTGCATTTAATTGGTTGCAGTCATGGCCAAAACAAGACGGTTTTAGTCACCAAAGATCTTTATTATCAGAGCAACGGTTACAAGAGCATTGGAGGTTTCCCATTTAGTTTTAGGGATGAGACAAACCAAGGTATCTGCTAACAGTAGAAATCCAAGTAAAAATCTGCGTATGAATCTATGTAAACATCTGCGTAAAAAATCTAGGTCAAAATCTGAGTAAAGAATCTGTCTTCAATAGCGTGCATCTCCTTTTTGTTAGGGAATTTCCTGAATTGGCCGCTAGGACATAATAAAGTTTTAACTGGTTAGAGCCCTTCCCTGAGAGCGTGAATTGTAACCCGAGTGGTCAGTTTAGATTAGGGGTTGAAAAGGGGAAAGCAAAGAGACGCGGGGTTTTTACCCTTGACTTTACATATGAAAGCCCCTGAGAATTTTATCGGGCCTTAATGAGGGCTTTCGAATATTTGAACTATCAGATTATGGGAAGTTTCAAGATCGCGTATTACTTAAGTGGCAGTTTTCGGGGTTTTATACAAAATACCTATATAAGTTTACCGATTTAGTTTACTTTTTCCTTACACACACACACACACACACACACACACACATATATATATATATATATATATATATATATATATATATAGAGAGAGAGAGATAGATAGATAGATAGATAGATAAATACGTGTATATTAATAGATTAATCTATAATTAATTATCTTATCTATCTCTCTCTGGGGAGACTGTAGAGGAGTATGAAGATAAACAAGTTATTGAGCGTGTACTATATAAATCTTAGACAAAAACAAACCATTTTTTTTCTTGCCTGATAGGGTACTTTAAATTCTGGAAAATTAAAAATTTTACTTATCCCGTCATACGACGGGCTATATGCTAGTTTGGTTATAATAACACTAAAATGGAAACAGATATTTGTAACAAATAAATATCGTAAAAAATAAATTGTAATGTATTATAAAACGATTTTGGTATTAATACTATTAAAAAATGTGCAATAATAAAAACTCGAGAAAAAAAAGCCATTTCTAAAGATTTCTTTCACAATGATAAGAAGGAGTTTTAAAGCACCGTAGAGAACCCTGATTAAGTAAAATAAAAACCATGCGGAACTTTGTTTAAAAATAAGAATGTAGCCTACTCCAAACGACCTCTTAAAGCAATTTCATCTGCTGCAAAATCGAATCATCAAATTGCGGGAAACGTTTACCGCGCTCAACTTCAGGCATTCCGAAAAGACGTATTTGGATTTATTAATGCCCAACTATATTCCCCCGTGTATACGGCATTTCGGAATCCGAAATGTTTACAGATTCAATTTTAAATCCATTCCGCACCACTAACCAGCTCATGCCTAGTACCATAAACTGCCATTCTTTCGAATGAACGGAAACACGGTCACAGTTATGCCTATAAAAGCGCTCCATTTTACTATGCAAACGATACTCAAAAACGCATTTCGGGGGAAACAAATAAATAATTTCTTCTGTTTAAATGGAATATCGTCTGCTTAAGGACGACATCACGAGAGAGGGCAAGGGGAGATCAGATTGGAAATGTCTCCGATAAAGCCGATTCCCTTCTCCGTTGAGATGAAATAAATGAAGCATGCAAAAATACCGCGTTTTCTTCGGCGAATGGATTTTATATGCTGCATCTGTGTTGCCAAGTAATGTTTGCAAATAGCTTAGATTTATCTTTATATCTCTTTACTGCACATGTAAGTCTGTGCAAACACACCCGACTATTATAGTTAGTAAATAACTATCCAACCGTTCAGTAGTTTAGTTTTATGGTAATAAAGAAATAAAAACAGAGATTTCCATGACATTCGAATAAGCTTTTCCTACAGACGTTTCTATTGGATGTAACAACCCTTTTACAAAATAAAAAAAAATGCAATTGCGAAACATTTCGGTGTTCAGATTTCAACGAAAATATACATTTCGGTTACTTTCGTTTTAGCGTTTGTACTTACGATACTCATAAAATATATTTGACAAAAACTATAATCTAAAAAAGAATTCAGATCGCATGAATGAAAATGAATCCTATGAACGAAGGGATAAATGAAGAAGAAATTGGCTACTTAATGTAGTCTTCATCCAAACTAATCTTAATTGTCACAAAAAATTATCACGGCATTAGGAAGAGTTAAATAAAAATTGAACTTCGAAAAAAGTGAAAATTATAATGCTAACACAATGGTATGAAATAATGCTGAAAATATTTTGATAACATTGCCTACAAATGTAAGTATTTCTAAAATAAATTAAATTTTAAAAAGAAAAAAGAAATTTACATTTATCCATTTGAGTGTTTTGCTTTCTCATATACCTAGTATGAATGAAGAATCGTTATTAAGCAAAAAATTCTACCAAAAAATTTTGATTAATCTTCACGCTTGCGTAGCCCGTTTTTGGATTTGGAATCCGAAAATACCATTTTTTAAATTATGAATGTGAAAGTGTAAACACGATAACTCAAATACATTTTGACTTAAAGAAACAAAATTTTAGATACATGAGCAAAACTGTAATTTTCTATCAGCTTTTGATTTACTTCCGGCAACTAAGTAACAATTTACCTGCTACTTCCGGATGCTATACGGATACTTCCTGTTATTAAATAAACTACTCTCGGTTACTATCCGGTTTTCGTTGTTGTTATTTAAGTTTATAAAATAACGTGTTAGGATAGCTTATAGACAGACATTATTTATGAGGTAGCGTTCATGTTTTGTAAAAATAAGAACAAAAACATGACAAAGAAAAATAGTTACATTTTTTTTTCTATGAGTATACGAGAAAGTACTATCGATTTTTTTTCTTGGTACGTAATCATAGGTTGATTTAGATTTACTAAAATATGAGCCTAAAATCCATTTAAACCATGCTATAAAACTTCGAATAACCACTAACAACATAGATCAAAGGAAATGTCACAAAATACAAGAGACATATATACACTTTTTTAAAACGAAATGAAACAAAGAAAAACATCATTCACAATTATTCGCAAATACTAGGTTCAATAGAATTTTCACCACTTCATTTCTTCCAAATAAATGGTGGCGAAAAATGGCAACGTCTCTTTTACGAAGATTCGATGCCTTTTACTTTGCAGACATTCTTTTCTCTTTGTGTTCTCGAAAAGATTGTTTATTTCATTTTCTTGCATCGGGTTCTTTTTGACGTCTGCAGTTGAAAGCATTCTATTTCAATTTCTGCCTTTTGTTTTCCCGTTTTCATCTTTTTAAAATGATTTATATACGCCCTCCGAAAGTGAGTTTTAAGCTTGGTGAATGGGATGAACTGCGGTATATATGGTAAGGGTGTATAATAACATATACAGTAGAACCTCGATTAACTGAGCAGGTTTGTTTTCTGAATATCTAATAATACAGATATAATAGTTATATAATAAAAATTTATTAAATAGGGAGATCAATAGTTTTGTAAGTCTTATATCTATCACTTAACTTGATGATTCATCGTCATATTAATATTTAAGGTTGTTCTCGTATTCTTAACACTGGACTCATAGTACCATAGGTACATACAATTTCTTATTTCAGAGGACAGCAACTTATGGACACTTTCTGAAAAAAAAATTAAGGTTTTATTAAACACTTTGCATAACCAAACAGGTCATTATTGCATATGTGGATTTAGAGAAAGACCTGCGATATTTTCCCCGTTAAGCCAAATTTCATTTTAAAATTCTTTAGTAATCCTAATTTCAATTTCATATACTGAAATTTACAGTTTATAATCCAAATATAATCTGTATATACTGTAACAAAAGTTTCGTAATATTTCAAAAAATTACAGATTTTAAATAAAAACGGTTTTATTTAAAAAAAAAATTAGACTTGCAGTCGAAAAATGGACCAAATTATTAATAAAATTAAAAATTTAACTAAATTATTAGTAAATATAAATGATGTCTCCAAAAAACTCTCACAAATTTAACGAATTGTAGCAACACGTACTGCTTGCTGTTCCAAATTTCTTAAGAAATTAAAAAAAAATACTTAGAACTAAAAGCATATATTGAAGGTCTGTGGAACATAATTAGAAACCCTAACTCAGTGATTCTCAACCTGTGGGGCGCGCCCCCCTAGGGGGGCGGGGGGGCGCGAGCATGTCCAAGAGAAAATGTTATTTAAAAAAATTGATTAAGTGACTGAAAGGAAAGAACACAAACACACATACAAAACAAAATACATTTCGACATATTTAATAATTAACTTATTAAATTAAAACAACTTACTAAATTAAAAACAAATTTAATAATTATTAGTGACTTCCTTGGGCCTGTCTTTCAGAGCAAAGTTATTCGAAGGAGGGTTTAATATTAGAAATAGACACTCTCAGTTCTTTTTCTATATTTAGCTGAGATCTATATTTTGTCTTATTTATGTTTTGAAGCCACCGCAGAAAATCCAGTTTCACAAAGGTAAGATGTTGAAAATGGTAGTAGAATGCGAAATGCCCTTGTTTTTAGTGCAGAAAACTCATCATCCACTCCTGCCTAAAATTCAAAGAGTGATTTATTACTAAATTGTCTTTTGGTTTCGCCGCTTGCCGTGAAGTCTATGAAGGTTTCTTCCTCTTCAATTGAGAGTCCTTCGGTAGTATTTTGATATGGATCCCTCACCCACTTGTAACTTGATATCAGTTTGTCGTCAGCAAGAAAATACTTTTTAAAATTCTTTGCTAGCATTGCTAAATGATTTTCAATGGTTGCAAAAACAACTTTTACATGTTGTTCTTCAGCCTTGTAAGTTTTAATACAATCATTCAAATTTGCAAACATTGTTAAGATTTCTTGCTTTAAATTTCTGCTCCACAATTCCAATTTCCTACAAAAAGCATTAACTTTATCACTCGTATCCAATATATGTGTATTTGCTCCTTGCAGATGAAGATTCAAGTTATTTAATTTCTCGAATATGTCGACCATGTAGCTCAATTTCATCACAAATAAACTATCGCGAAAATTCTCAGCTTCCGGTCTGTTTTCCTCTTCTAGGAAAACGGCGATTTCTTCTTTTAATTCATAAACACGTTGCAAAAATTTCCCTCGTGATAACCATCTTGCCTCGCAATAAAATAGTAACGCTGAATGTACTGCACCCATGTCTTTACAAAGTGCGGAAAAGATTCTTGATTTCAGGGGTCTCATTTTTATATAATTTACTACGGTTACAACCGTAGTTAACACAATATTCAAACCAGGACTCATTTCTTTGGAAGCCAAAGCTTCTCTGTGGATCATGCAATGTGTCCAGACGCACTGTGGCGATTTTTGTTTCACAAGTGCTTGAATACTTTGGAATCTTCCGGACATAGAACGAGCACCATCGGTGCATATTCCGACGCAATTTTTCCATTCTATGTTTGCCTCGTTCATAAAATCATTTAAGATAGCAAATAATGCGAGTGCTGTTACTTTGAGTTCTATTGGTTTGCAGAAAAGTAATTCTTCTACTACTGACAAATCATCACAAAATCTAACATAGGCAATGAAATGAGCATCTTTATTACTATCTGTTGCCTCATCGAGTTGTATTGAAAACAATTTGTCACGCAACTTCGACAAAAGCTGACACTCTACATCTTCAGCTATATCAGCAATTCGACGGGCAACAGTATCATTTGAAACAGGTATAGACTGCAATTGTTTTGCAAAATTATCTCCAAACATAATTTCTACAATCTCAATTGCGGCTGGCAAAATAAGCTCTTCACCAATGGTGTGAGGCTTTTTACATCTGGCTATTTTATATGAAAGTTTGTAAGAGGCAATTAAAGCTTTTTCATTCACAGACAAAGTTTTTTTAAACAATGATTTTTGCTTTTCATATGATTTTAATTTTAATTCGAAGAATTCTCTGGGTTTGTTTACGTACTCACTATGAAGCGTTTCCAAATGTCGTTTAAGTTTATTAGGTTTCATGCTGTCTGCCGCCAACATTTTTGAGCAAATGATACACAGGGGCCTTTCTTCTTCATTTACTTCAGTACTAGTGAACCCAAAATTTAAGTATTCTTGAGAATATTTTCTTGATTTTATTTTCGGAACCACGCTCGTCTGTGTACTTGTTGATGCTTGTCTATCGTCTAATGCTCGCTTACGCCCGCTTAAAAATTTATCCATGATTCTGCATAAGTCTGCTGCCGTGAATATTTAATACCGTGAATTGCAATTACACGAAAATATATATAACATACACATTAAGAATAGATTCAATAGCGATAAGAAGGATCGACTCGAATGAGATTGTCTGGAATTGAAATTGGCGTCATAGAACTTTCTCCTTCTCCCTATGAGAAAACATTTGTTCACATCTGCGCACGCTCCTAACTTAACTTTTAAGCTGACCAGACAAATTCCAGACAAATCGAAACTTCTCGCGAAACCGTGAGAATGCCCGACATGGCGGGACGCAAGAGCAATAAAAAGGCATAGGATTATTGTTTTTTCAATGCTGAATATCAGTGTTGCAAAATGTCAATAAATTTCCGTATTCTTGGTAATTTGCAAAGTTTAAAATTAAGGTTGTAGTGCAGGTTTAGCGCCATAATGCTCAAAATACATTATTATTGTATACATTTTATTGTACGCGGTGGGGAGGGGGGCGCGATGAAAATTATGATTGAAAATTGGGCCGTGAATACTAAAAGGTTGAGAAACACTGCCCTAACTGGCTTTAACCGCCTTTTAGTGCTATCTAAAGGCGCCTCCACACTATGGTCCACTGCAAGCCATTACCACCGTCTGGAGGGGGTATGCCTTACCGTGGTCGATGGTGGCAGACGATAAAATAGCCTTGGCGGATAATAGCTTCGGAGGCGGTTTTTCTCCAAAGATCAAAGGTAGCCAGATGCGCAACTAAAGTGAGCAGTAGACCCTAGGGGCGAATCCACGCGCTGGCTCATTTAGTGGCCCAGCGTGTGGATGCAACCCGTGAACCATCAAGGTCATCATCAGGAAGTGGAGAACAATTGGTCATAGTGTGAAGGCTAAATAAAATTTCAAAACGTTCCAATTTCCGATCCATCCACTTACCCTGAACGGAGAATTGCGTGACCATGGACGAACTAAACAAAAAGAAAAAGAGAGAGAGAGATCTGGAATTAACTTCTTCAAAAACTCCTCCTTTAGAATTAACTTCGAAATCCATCTCTCTCAAAATAGTAAGAATCTTCAAAATATCCCTCAAAAGTATTGTTATATTTCTTATTTTAGCGAACATGTAAAGGAGGATTTTGACTACTTTAGTAACTATTGTAAGATAAATTGTAAAGAATACTGCAGATAAAGAATGCGTAGAATGTCTGGCTACTAAGACACGCTCGTTTTAACTCTTTTACTAAGAATTGAAAACAACCTTACATAACAAAATATTCTAATATGACAAAATATGGCCATAGCTAACTCTAGAGAAAAAAAAAATTCATGCAAAGAAATTCCAGTCTGACAATTCTATGAATAGAAATCACTAGATGTATGAAGGTTCAGTTTTAAAAGCGATCAAAAAATCTGGAAAATTTAACAGCTGTCTGCTTTTATGATGAATGATTTGTCGCCAACCGGCAATTGCACCCCATTCGTTACGCAAACAGCACGTTAGTGACAGGAGTTGTGATTAAATAAATTATGTTAATTGCCTCTCCAAATTCGCAAATTGGAGAACTTTAAACATGTTGCACGTTCCCACAAGCGAAACAAAAATTTCTTCGGCGGGCGCCCATAAATCACTTTTGACGCGAGCTCGCCCTTTCAAGAAATGAGTCTTTAAGAATTTCAATGTATTCATGAATTCCAAGAGGGAATACGTGTCGTACTAGAATGTTTCGAATTTCCCTTTGTTTACGGCAATACATGTGTTTGCTTGCTTTACTGCAAATATATTCAGACATTTATTGATAAATAGTCCAGTAAGGGAGTAGAAGGGGTTAAGCGATAGATTAGTTTCTTTTTCTGTCTTAAACTACAGTTTTCCGTAAGTATATGCATATTTCACGTCGGCTCTAATATGAATACATTTGGATACTTTTCTTTCATACAGTTTGTAAACGTTCGCTCCATTTACTATAAAATGCTGACCTGGTTTTGCACATGCCAGATGGAATAAATATGAATAGAATACGTAAGAATTTGTATAAAAGTTTTAAGATATCCTTGTACTTTAAAAGCAGCGAAAATTTTATTTATAGAATATCTTTTATGTCTTAATCGTCATTCTTTTAACGCGAATTCGTTTAATTTAAATAACAAAAATGCCTCAAATCTGCAGATACATTTATCATATAGGGAAAACAGGAAAACTGTGTTGCCACCAGAAATCAGAACAAATTAATTGCAAACATATTTCTGCTTCGACGTAAGATAATCTAAGAGGTATTTACCTAAGAGGTACCTAAGGGGTATTAGAGAGATTCTCTCCATTTACTACAGAACACAAGACCTGGTTGTGCACACAGTACCAAAAATGCCGAATAGAAATAAATATGAATGGAATATGCAAGAATTTTAATGAAAAGGTGGAACTTACCATTATATTTTAAACAGCAAAAGTTTAGTTTACGGAATATGTTTTATATGTTTAAGAATTTAATCGTCAAATGATAATTATTTAATGCATTTAAATTTAGTTTAAATAACAAATATATTACAAATCTACATATGCCTTTGTTACAATGGGAAGAACAGGAAATATATATTGCCACCGGAAATGAGAATAAATTAAACACAAACATATTTCTACTTTGTCGTAAGATAAATAATCTAAGAGGTAATGAAGTTGTAGTGGAGAATTGCAACCGCGGAACACAAAAGAGAAAAATAAGTGCGCTACCAAGTTTATCCAAAAGATTTTCTGTCGAAAACACAAATTCAACGGTCCATTTCAGTTTATAATGGGATATCAAGTTTATGCATAGTCCTGCTAAGAGAATAAGCAGTACATGAAGCAAAAGTTTAAAGCGTAAACACGAAGCAAATTTATAATTATAGTTGCTGCTTCGCACCAAGCCTTCGGTCTGGTCATTTTAAGTTCCCAAATGAAAAGTTTTGATTATTTTTAAATGTAAATGAACTTTTACACTATATTATACAATCAGTTTTAAGAATTGAAATAACTCAATCAATGAATAACATTTTATTTTAATTTCCTTCATAAACTTAACATTATATTTGGGGATTTATCATTCTACTTGGCTAAAGGAAAAGTAATAACATTTCTTGCACGATTATTTAAAGAGAATAAGGGATTAATCTCCGTTTAAAGGGAGAATTACAACACCACCAATGGTTGGCGCCATGGGTTAATCACGGTTAGTCGCTAAACGACTTTGGTGAGACTGATCCTAAAAGAATATACATATGTCTGTGTAATGATATTTTAAACCTAAAAAATTAACCAACATAATTATGCTTATTTTAAAAATAATTTTCTGGCAATTTTATCCTTTTCTGGCAACCTTCGTGAATATAATTGTTTTTCCAATCTTTTTGACTATTTCGAAACTCCAAATTTCCTGTTACAAAAAAGCTTTACAAAATTCGCGACGTTTCAACTACTTTACGCGGAATCACCTCGTGACTGCCTTTAAAACTTATGATTGGTTGGCTCCATACAACTAGAAAATTGAGATGTGCGTGTTTTTCGGACAGAAGTCCGTAAGAAAACAATCGGCACATATATACGCATACTTACAATGAATTATATGTGTGTGCGGGTGTGTGTGAGGATTTAGTTTGGTTTGGAGTGCTACGGTCTACTTTTTACAACACGAGGGATAATGAGATCGGGACCTACAGTTTAAAGCCGATTCCGAAAGGCTACTAACACCCATGCCACATAAAGATTCGAACCCATGAACTCCGGTACTTAAGGCCAGCGCACTAACCATTCGGCCATCGTTCGGCGTGCGTGTGTGTGAGAAAGAGAGAGAAAGAATTGTAAATTTGTACGAATCAAGTAGCTGTAACTTTGATTATACACCTACGTATAATAGAATTTATTAGCTAGAATAAGAGAAAAAATGGTATGTCATTCTGATAAAAATTTAGGAAAAATAATCGGAAGAATTTAATATCTTTTTCTTGTTGATATAAAAATACATAACAGAAACGAACATTTTTGCAATTATATTTGTTTAACTTCAGATAATCAAAAATTTTCCCAGACAATTTGTTGAATGTATAAGCTTTATATTTCAATATAATTAGATTACTTTTACACACAAAAAATAGCAAAAAATATATATACTAACACATACTGCATGCTCTAAAATTTATTTATGCTATCGCGTATTTAAAAGGAAAAGAAGAAAAAAAACACAAAGAATTGCTGCGAGCAGTTCGATATCCAAAGTTTTTCCAGAAAAGAAAAAAAATTCTCGAAGTCAAGTAATAAAATATGTTGCTACGGATCCTTTTTCAAGGTGCTGTATCATTTTTTTTTTCTTAGCCAGTTCCGTGCTCTTTGATAACATAAAAGAATAACGCAGAGGAAACTTGCTGCGAACGGACTCTATTCCCCAAATACATAATACACTCTCTCCCTATAGGACAGGAGAAATAACAAGGGAAAAATGTTATTTCGCTGAAAATCCTCTCCTTGAAAAACAGGATTCGTTACAGTTATGACTACATTTATGAGCAGCTCGTTTTCCGCTCCGGCAATAACTTTTTTATTCGGGCATAAATTTTTGAATCTTTATTTGCTCACTTACTTTGGGTATGGGGGGGGGGCGTCGGCATTGCAACTATTTCGTTACGCAGTCGCCTATTGGCTATTAGGAGGCAAGAGAATTTTTTCGGGTTTTATGCCTCCTCCAATAATACGATTGCCATTCGGCGGGAAGCGCGTATGACTGGGGAATTCAAAATTTAAACGATGCGCGCCAAAGATCGTAAAGGAAGGGGGAGGGAAGCAGTAAAACAAGGGATCAGCCTGATTAGCATCGAGGATTCACGACTGGAAAATAACGATGCAAGAATAAGGCTATCGGATGAATGCGATAAATCTGGAGAACAAAAAATATTTGATCGTACGGAATATTCAGAAGGGATACTTAAAAATACGGAGGTGTTCAATAGACTGGGAGTTAAAAAACGTTCTTAAAAAAACGAGATGAGAAAAATTTTAGCCTTTATTTATTTTCTCTTGTTTTGCTGAATTGAATTGAAAATATAGGTGTATTTCTAACGTTAACAAAAGCGCTTGGAAATCTGTAATTCCAAAGAATTCGAAAATTATCGAGATCTATCTTGGACTGCCTTAGATATTTGAAGTCAGAACGAAGACTTAAGCTATTAATGCCTTAGTCATTTCTTTTGGAAATATATTGATGAATATTTTCAATATAATTTATTGTGGACTACTCAGAATGATACAAGTATGAAATTAAAAAAATATGAAATTATATTAAATATGAAAATAAATAATGTATGAAATTAAATAAAACTTTTTTATTCGGGCATTAATTATTGAATCTTTATTTGCTAACTTACTTTGGGGAGGGGAATTGGCATTGCAACTATTTTGTTACGCAGTCGCTTATTGTCTATTAGGAGGCAAGATAATTTTTTCGGGTTTTATACCTCTTCCAATAATACGACTGCCATTCGGCGGAAAGCGCATATGACTGGGAAATTCAAAATTTAAACGATGCGCGCCAAAGATCGTAAAGGAAGGGGGAGGGATACAGTAAAACAAGGGGTCAGCGAAGCCTGATTAGCATCGAGGATTCACGACTGGAAAATAACGATGCAGCAATAAGGCTATCAGATGAATGCGATAAATCTGGGACACAAAAATGTTTGATCGTACGGAATATTCAGAAGGGATACTTAAAAATACGGAGGTGTTCAATAGACTGGGAGTTAAAAAACACTCTTAAAAAAAAGAGATGAGAAAAGTTTAAGCCTTTATTTATTTTCTCTTTGCTGAATTGAACTGAAATATAGGTATATTTCCAACGTTAACAAAAGTGCTTAGAAGCGTTAACAAAACTACTTTCTGTAGTTCCAAACAATTCGAAAATTATCGAGATCTATCTTGGACTGTCTTAGGTATTTGATTTGGTTTGGTTTGTAGTGCTACGGTTTACTTGTGTACGGTTTTTTTGCTGATGAGACTAGAATACGTTTTGTTCAATTTTGTACATGTAAATTATAGAAAAAATTTGGGTTACTTCCAGCTACCGCAAGTAGCAGCTGAACCATTATGTTCGGTTACTATTCCAACGCTGTTATTTAACCCTTTAGCTTACAATGACGCTTCAGAGGCGTCGCAAGGTTATCAGACCAAACATGAATAAAACGCCTCAGAGGCGTCGTAAGTCTACCGAGCGAAACATAAACAAGACTGTCGTATTCTACGTTACTTTTATATTCAGTACGCACTTTGCAAAGTGCATTCATTCACTTACTTCTGTTTTTACCCCATGGTTTTGTAGAAACCTAATTATTCACACTTTTTAGTTAAATTATTAATTTTAACTTCTCTTTTTATCACCTAATTTGTGTTAAAGCTCTCTCATTGGTTAAGTGACTTGCGGGAATCATTCACATTCGCAAGTTCATTCGCATCTCTGGTGAAGTTCGTTCCGGGCTGCACCAGTCAGCAAGATTAGAAGTTTTTCAGATCAGTGGTATTATTTCCCCCCTACCATTGGTGTCCTTTTTGGCCCGAACAGTTGGAAATTCGATTGTAAGGGAAATGATTAAAGTTTATAAAATAACGCGTTAGTCTTTAAAGAATCGAAATATTTCGTCATGCGCAGTACTGCAATAAAGAAATATTCGTGAACTATCGTGAAAAAATAAAGAAACATCGGAAGGAAATATATTCTGTAATAAAAACTTCATGTACCCTGCAGATAGAGAAGGAGAAAAATAGTGTATTATCAGATGACAGTGACGAATCCATTATCAACTTATTTTTGATAACATTTAAGGGGAGTGAAAAGTCAGAGGTCTGCAACAACCTCGTCGAAAAATAATGGCTCCCCTTTTGTTGGGTCAAAATTTGCTACGAGTTACGGTTACGACCACATTTACGAGCAGCTTCTTTTGGGTTATAACGCTTTTTATTCCGAAATAATTTTCTTTCTTTTTTTTTGTGTGTGTATTTCATTTGTTTTTAGCGCAGGAGTTTTGTATGGATATTGTTATGGAGTTATTTTGCTCCATATATATATATTCCGATCCAAAGGATTTTCGTCCTTTATGTCTGCTGGCATTTTATGTTCTAAATTCAGACAAGATCATCGTTTGCCAGGCGCAGAATTCTTACGTCTAAATCTTGCGGGATTATACTCGTAAAACTGTCGTTGCCATTCGCAATTCCTTAATCCTCACATAAATGGATTTTCGATGTACTTAGGAGAAAATAATTCAAATTTGTTGGTCCGGGATTTATATATCCTAGGTAAGAACTTTTAGGAAAGGAGTGGCATTTTATTACGAATGCAATAGACGCATTTATTTATATGACTTTACTATACTTGAGACTTTTATAAAATCGGCAAAAATACAATAAACTTTTAAGAGACTATTTTTAAAACTTCTAAAATAAGAAATCACGTTATTTTAAATTACAATAACTACCTATATAAAGTACTTAGTGGGATTGGGCTATGTTGGAAATATTACATCAGGATTTATAAACCAACTTTATATCGCGATTTAACGATATAAATATAAAAGAAATTGCATTCAAAAAACTTTTTAAGCTGGTTTTGAGATTTATTATATATATTATTATACAATATACCTGTAATAATACAATTTTAGAAAACTGTTTTTTAAAAGTACTTCACTTCAATAGAAGTATTCTATAAAATTTAGATAGAGTGGGCTCCGCTTAATGGGATCAGTTTGGGACACTGTGATTTTGATAACAATAAACGATATACAAAATTAGATAAATCTGCCAAATTGTGGCACAAAAGCAATTGGTGGGTAAAACAAGAATTTAGTTTTGTTGCGAGTACTAATATATAACTATATATTAGTATATTCAGTTATATACTAATATATAGTTATATATTAGTATATGACTATAAGGTACTGATTTTGATAAACGAGAACTAAAGAGGCCAAACGGCTTCAAGCATTCCTGTCATCAGTGCGAATGGAACCCACGAACGGGGGTTCCTCGACAATGTCCGCATCTGAATAAAATATACTTTTTTAAAACTTTTAAAGCTTTTATAAACTTCATACTGTTGATAAAGTCCTTTTACTTTAAAATTTTCAGCGCTTTACATTTTGTTAACTACTCGCGGATATAAAAGACGATTCCATGCTGCGATGGCACAATCTGCACTGCACAACAAAATAAGGCGATGTTCTTAAAACTTTCATATTTTATGATCAAACACTAACACCTTGCCGTACACCAAAAATGATCCGTTCAAACATTCCTTCATAAATCTTCTAAGCAACCAACAAAGGAAAGGAAGAGTAGGTCTAAACCTTAATCTGAGACTAACTTTTCTTAAAAGTTGGTGTTCAAGAAGCCAAAATAACCTCGAGACCTAACAGCTTAACGCCTCTTCCCCTCCCGATATCCATCTTAACTTCTCACGTAACTCGCGAAAAATCCGGAAATCCTTTCTGCATGCAGACCACATAACTCCCTCCTCCCAACCTAAGTGACACGAAAAAGTACCAATAAAAATAAGCGAGCAAGAAAAGCAACATGATGAAAATAAGGGCGAAATCTTTGCGCTGCGAGCAAAGGATGCCTTCGCTATGTAAGGATTTAAAGGGGTTCTCATAAACGTAGTCATTTCAGCAACTTGCGAAAATTTATTACCGGCCTCCCATTCCCTTAAGAGCACTGCTTTAACGCAAAGATTTTAAGAAGAAAACCGCAATTTGTTCTCGGAATTTCTGGAGCTGTACCGCAGGATAATAGCGTTATCGCGCCGGATCTACGCGAGCAACGCACGTAGAACTCGCAGTAACAAAAATTCTTCGCCATAATTTAATTTTGAATGATGATGATTTAATTAAGGGAATGATTGATATTACTAAGAATTTTTATACATTCACTCAGTTTTATACACATATAAATTAGAATATAACTAAATTAAACGCTTTAAGTTTTTTAAATAAAAATCAACAAACATTTTTGTATAATTAATTTTATATAGAATTTAAGTTCTTAAATTCTCGATATTTCGCCAAAAGATGCCAAAAATTCTGAAATTTTTACATTTTAGTCCTAAAAAGTGGATTTTTACACACTTTAACACAGTGTAAATCCTTTAAATCAAGACAAAGTAAATCATTACAGACAAATTAATTATATATTTGTAATTAATAAAATAAATCCATTAAAGTGGCGCCATCCTTTGTTGTGTATATGAACTAGCATTATAATTCATTAAATTATACAGTAAGTATAATGACTGAAAACTGAATTACAAGATTCCATAAAAACTGAGAAGAGTAAGATAAAAATAAATATATAAAATTTTTAAACACGCCTTTATTTAAATTATATTTTTCCTGGTTGCTTGCGACTTCATTTTTCATAGATTATTGCCATGTTTACCACCCCTTTCTAACATTATTAAAATAAATCCAGGATTCCATTTTAAATATCCACTAGAATATTGAAACTAAGTCAGACGATGAACGAATAGTAGTTTGCTGCTCTTCGGTACCGGAGTCTGCGGGTTCGAATCCCACTGCTGGAATGGATGTTCAGAGTCGGCTTTATGCAGTAGGTCCCAGTGTTATAAGTCCGCATGTAGAAAAGAATAGACCGTAGTGCTCAAAGCCAAACTAAAATTTAAGTTTCAAAAGCTCGAATTTTTCATGCGAATTCTACGTTTAGACGGAAAATTATTTTCTATAAATTAACTATTCAATCTATATACAAAACAACACCCAAATATGTTCGAAAGATAGTTTTGAACCCTAATAATATAAAAGTGAAATACAAAAATAAAAATTAGATCGCAAGTAATTTTTTTAAACTATAAATGCATTTCAAAAATTGAAATTTAAAAAATCTTTCCAATATTTAAAATATTTTTAATTTGATTTTTATTTATTTTTAATTAGAATTATTTTATTTTAATCATAATATTTTATTTATAATTATTTAGTTGGGTTTTTTTATGCATACAATACAATGTGAAATTCTATTTAAATTGAAATTCTAAAATGCCTCCGATTGTAGTCTCCCTGCAGTTTCGGTCTCCATGCTGTGAAAAACGAAGTACAGGTTTCTTCTCACAGAGGGCAATGAGTAATTCCGCTATTTGGTGAGATATCACCAAGTTGCGAGTGTTTCCATCACTTCATTTTTATCGCGAAATTGACATGCTTTTTAAAGTCAATTTTCCTTCTATATTAGGGTCTCAGATAATTAAGTTACTACAAAGATTTTAATAGAGCAATTTGTTGCAACGTCACGAACTACTATAATGCCCTTCCCATTCATTTTCATGTTTACAACAGCCAATAGACAAACAATAAACTGCCCTTCCGTTTGAAACTAGGCCGAACGATGGCCGAATGGTTAGGGTGCTGGCCTTCGGAACCGGAGTTCGTGAGTTCGAATCCCACAGTGGCATGGATGTTCGTAGCCGTTCGGAATCGGCTTTAAGCTGTAGGTCCCGGTCTCATTAGCCTTCGTGTTGTAAAAAGTAGACCGTAGCACTCCAAACCAACCAATCAACCAACCGTTTGAAACTAAAGCCAGAATTGTCATAAGTTGCTCTGCTGCGGAAAATCGCCTTATTATTTCAGCATGTAGATTTTAGCAAAAGAATCGCCAAACCTAATTTAGAATTAATGGAATAAGACTAGCTTCTAAAAATGGGAAAAATATAAATGGCGTAAGTGAATTAAAAATGAAAAAAAATAATTCCAAATTAAAGTTGATGAAATGGAAAGAGTCAAGTAATTATGATAAAAAAAAGCAAGAAAGGTTGTACTATCTGAAAACAAATTTTCACTGGTCTCATATGGTTAAAGTTAGTTCAAAGGCTCTAATTATTTTAGAATGCAATTAAAACGAAAATATATCAAATGACACTAAATTAGAGTTGCCAAACTCAATTTAGATATTTAAAAAGTATAGTGTACAGAGGTAACACAATAAAAAGGTCTGTAACTGATGTTGCCAGACGAAAATTCCACTGTCAACTGAAATAACTATAGCACCAGTTACTTTAAACTGTATATAAAAAGAGAACATAAACACGAATTTATTTACTCTTCCTTAAATAAAGCCTTAGCTCTGGAATGCAGCCAATTTTCATTCTAGGTTACGATTGAAAATTCATGAATGTTACATCAGTAAACTATAATAAATGTCCAGAAAACGACAATGAATCACAATAACTCTAAAAATAGAATGAAAGTCGTCGCAAATGCAGACATTTATAATACGGACACCGACAGATGGGGATGCCCTCCCACCCTGTTCCTGTACAATAAAAAAACTTCTTAGCTCAACTCTGTGAAAAAAGTTTTTTTTAAAAAAGGAACATTTCCAAACCCATAAAAGGAAGTGAAAAATGAAAGCAAGCCAATTCAGCTCACTATGGACAAAAATATATCACCTGAAAAACAAAGCAGTCTGCTGATAAATGGATTATATCCGATCATTTTCATATCCACAATACGACTGTAAGGAAATGTATTTCTCATAAATGATGCCACCGTAAAAATTCGTTCTCAGTTATATAACTTTTAACAAAAGAAAGATATCTTCTGCTTCTGGAGATTTTTCTTCCAGAAACGAAATATTTCCTCGTTACTTTCCACGTTTGTTGTGGAAGAGAAGTACATTACGCACCGAGAATAAGGCTCGTTCGTCACTTTCACATTTTTTTTTCATCGTCTGCATTCTTCTCGTGTTGGTTAGAGTAAACACAAAAGGCGAGACGGAAAGCGATGGTTGTTAAAAATTCCATCTCTATTCGAACTTAATCTCCTTTTGGATATTCTTTTCTTTAATTCCTAACGTTTTCTTTTACGCCCATAAAACGATTGTTTGCGTATATATATAGCGCAAGGAAATATTTCAGATTTCTTATCACAGCCAGGCTTTCCAGGGAAATGCGAAAGGGGAAAAAGAAAAATTTATACGTTTTGTTACGTTGAAGTCACACACACACACAAAAAGGGTTTCATGACGAGCAGTGATTTCTCTCTTTGGGCGGTAAAAGCGAGGAAAAAGTTTAAATTTAATAACTACACAGAAAATATTTTGGATTTTGTGTATTTATTCTTAATTAAGAAAGGATGCATTATATAATGCCATTTAGTATACTTAAAGGTATTGTAAAGTTTTAATTATAAGAAATAACATAGCATATGTGGTTTAAATTTATTCTGCATATTAACTCGTCCATAGTATATACAGTTGTAAATTACTACTGTAACTAGTAGTCTACATTGTGACGTAGGTTACAGCGCCCTCTATTGGGTATATAAAAAAATAACTGAGTTCGAGGCTTGCTGTCGACCGGAATGGTTGTATACTGTTGAATTCCCGTTCCATTGTTTATATTTCGTGTTGTTTATGTTTTGTGTGTAAATGTTTATGTTTTGTGCAAGTAAATTCTTGTTAAATTAACTCTGGCATTTTTATTTATCACGCTACTGTTAATTTCGATTTCTTTGGTTTCTGAAAAACGTAAGTTGTAGTCACCCGGAGCATTGGAAAAGATAGAGGCTGACATAGACTGTGATTATACAATGACGGTCAAGGAAAGGTTAAATCAATGGGGTTTGTTTGGTTTGATTTGGAAAGCTACGTTCTACTGCTTTGCTACACGAGGCCTGCAGCTTAAAGCCGAATTCGAATGGCTACAAACATTCCTGCCTGAAGCGGGATATGGTGCCAGCAGTGGAGTAGCGAAGGAAGATGTGGGGATTGTTATTCCCCATAACGATAGCTGCATACATGCATTAAATATGTAAAAGTTGTTGAAAAGTTTGAGACATTATTTAAACAGAACAAATGTATTTACCATAAAAAATATTCTCCACGTAGCATAAATATTAAATACTCTTTCAAACAATAACGCCGTTAGAGATAGAAAAAGATTTGAGTTTAAAAATTGGACAAAATCCTGAAAGGGATCTTATTTGGCCACAACTTTTATTACAAAAGAAGGGATATTTAAACCTTACTTTTTCTTTGCAAATGCTAATGTATTTATGAGTTACTGTGCCTTCTAATGGACTGGAAAAGCCTTATATTCATGCAAGAAGTTGGTTGGCTTGGAGCTACGGTTTATAATTTTTGCTAAGCGAGGGTTAATGAGATCAGAACCTACTGCTTAACGTGAACTTTGTTGTTGCCGTAGTTAATTATATTAACATGATATGAATAAACAAACCCTGGAACAGATAAAATGAAATTGCAAATTTTCTAGAAGAGAATTATTTTTTTCCGATGAAATAAATAAATATACAAAAATAAATTAAATAAAATAAAAATAAATAAATTTGCTTATTTTGCCAGATGAAAGTCACATATTTTATGAAAACAGTATTTATCTGCGATCGAGACTTAGGAAAAATCAGTGTCCGTACGCAATCAATTTATAATACATAGTAGCAATAAATAAATAAATAAATAAAATTTTTGCAAGTAAATTTCAAAATTTTCTTTGTCATATATGTTTTTTCCATTAAAATATTTTTGCATCTAATTCCTTTTCGAATTTTGAAAAACCCAGTAGACGTAGTATGTGAAATTTCAGCCCAATAAAAATACGAGAAATTACCGAAAGATTCTTTACAAGATTTAGGTTTAAACAAACATTCAATGCGAGAAAAGCCAGTTTTCTTGATTGTTACTTTTTACACGCTTGAAATAATGTGTCATAATATTCTAGAAAACATTTTTAAATTCGTGGTTGTTGAAATAATTTACTTCAAAGTTACAGTTGGTTATTTCGAACCGAGCCAATTAACAAACTCTATGTTGTGTTTAATAAATGCTTAGTTCAAGTTGATTAGTATGTGACCGAGCCTAAAAGCTTTAAAAATTTTCAGCTATTTTGTCAAGAATGAAAAATGTGTCTTAAGCAATTACATCAAATGAAGTTAACTCTTAACTCCATGAATTATCCAAATATTTTTAAGCGAGAAAATAAGAGGAAAAGTCTAGTTTCTTAAAATATTTGAAACATTCTAAAGTGCGTTTGTTCTCCAGTTGTGGTCTATAGAGTATATTAACTTTACTAGAGAATAATAATAAATCTTCGACAAAAGAAACATTTCTTCCTCCAAGTTAGACTATAAACGCTAGAGCCATAATAAACACTCTAAACTTTAACTTCTACTTCACAAAAATTTCACGAAACTACACAGCTATAGAATTTAGATTTCTCCACGACAATTTAAAAACAGAACAAAGAGGGTAAGAAATAAAAATGGCGAACTTTCTTCACAGCGTGAGAAAAACTTCTAACAAAAGTTTTGAAGAACTGCAATGAAATCCCAACAATAATAATAATTCCTAATTTTTGCTCGACACACGCCAAAACTTTTAGGAATTCAACTTCCAGAAAATACGGAAAAGCCGACAACACTTTTTTCCCCCATTCTTTCGCAATCCGAAGAACTAAAAATTATTATCTTTCTCTGAACTCATTTTTAGCCTCACACTCAAAGCCTTTTTAGACGGTCACCTGCAAATCTACCTTCCGAAACACAGAAGCGAGAACAACTTACCGCCATTTTTTTTCTCTCGATGTTAGAAAAGGAAATATTAATTACAGAAACCTTTTCTCTCTTGGCAACATTATGATCTCGGCTGGAAGTTAGCGATGTCATTTTTCTCCCAGAATGGCCCTGTGTGAATGCATGCAGTTCCTTTTTATACCACATAATTAAGAACTTTTCTTTCGGTAGAGTTTCCGGGCGCTAAGAAATCGTCAGAATGCAAGCCAAGAGCGTTTTCTTCGCATAAATGGCTGAGACTTTTACGCTAAGCAAAGGAAAAAGAAGCATTTAAGTGATAAGTTGAAGCACCAAACTTAATAAACGCTGTCACAAGCACGGAATGCCACACAGAGAAAATAACAGAAGGTAGAACAAGTTGCTAAACCTATAAAGAGGAAAATTAAATTCTATTTTTAACTACGGTAAACTTTTAGTATAAAAGCGAAGATTTGTTTATCAACACACTCTAATCATTCATCAGAGAGCCCATTACACGGCTAGATTTTCTATGTATATCTAAACAAGTATTCTCTCACTCCTCAACTCAGCCTTTTGTCTTAATATTGTCTAGTGAAATTTCCACATTTAAAGAGTGTAACATCATGAGTTAAATTTCAAGCCTGTACAGTATTGCAGTTCCACGGATATAAGCTATAATAGATTAATAAAAGAAAATAAATGCACAAATTATTGGTAAATAAATGTAACTTTTTCAACAAGGAAAATAAAACATACAATTATTTGAAAATACTGAAGCTTAAGCTGGGTCTGTATCTGCCAATGTTAACCAATGGGGAAAACAAAATTCCCTCTGACACACTCGCATTTAAGTAATTCTTAAGAAAAATTATGCCCCATACACAATTATACCACCAAATTCATTAGAATGCTATCTTTTCCTTTAAAAAAAACAACTAGAAAAATATATTTAATTGTGGGAAATTTTAGTATACCTTTTACAAATGCAAATAAGAACGTTTAACAGACAGATCGTTCTAGAGAATTGTTCTCTCATACGTTTTATTCCTCCAATCGGCGCAACAGCCCCTAGGGGGGGCATGACCTACGGTGCCAATCTCCGTTTAAGCGACCAAGAGCCCTGGGGTGCGAAGCATATGTTCCGGTTAGGTGGTGAATCTTACGCGGAACCCCATTTTTTAAATCCCAAGCATGCTTGGTCCTCAGTTCATCTACCCACTGAAGGGATGAAAGGCTGAGTCAACCTTGCCCAGCCCGGGAATCGAACCTCGGACTTGTGTCGTGTGAGCACGAAACGCTGCGCCAAAGCCCATACGTTATATATGCATATATTAATTAAACACTTTATATAAAACATTAGCCCTTAAAAGCTCAAATGATCAGCTTCAAAAAAGCTTAGAGTAATAATAGATAATATATTACAACTTTAATTTGTACTTACTTTTCAAACAACAGAATATTATAAATTCTAACGGAAGTATCAAAATGGACCAAACACTAAAAATGTATTTCAGAACAATACCTTGTTAATAAGGAATATCAAAAGTATCTAAGTATTCAAAACTGTTTTCCATTTGCTCAATTTTTTTGTGGTACTAGTAATAGAAAAAGAATTCTGATTTTACCAACACTGCCCTTTCCACGTGATGGAAGAATCAGGGTACGTTATTCAAACTACTGTCATTATGTCACCAAAGTGTTCGAATGCGATCGAAAATAGGGAAATCATTAAAAAAAAAATGAGGTAGATACGATAAGATTCCCCCCACTTCCGACTAATAATTAAAAAAAAACTGCTAAAATAAAAAAAAATTGATTCAACTGCCATTTGTCATCAATTTACTGACAAGGTAATTTGCATTTTGGTCTCTTCATTTTTTGGGATTATTGAACATTTTTTTTAGCTAATAATGGAGAGGTCTATTAGTGGTAAAAATAGGTATCAGAGGCACGGATCAACAAACGTATTGAATGAATTTAATTTGCAAGGATTTTAAATAAAATTCTTACTCATATATAACTGTGCTCATGAAACAAAAGGTATAAGTTTATTGGATAGCAGAAATGAATTGCAATATGAGAGATAATTTGAAGAAGTTTATTTATTATTTTAATAACACGGGGACTCTTGCCTGTTAAACATTCTCACATACAACGCCGTGGATTTTGTTGATCATATTATTATGGAGACACCATACAGGCGGGCAACACAAACACAAGTGGGTCCTCGTCAGAAGACCCCTAGGCATGGCCTGCCACCTTTAGAGGTATCGATTGGGAATATCATTACAGAACACAGCGACTTATTTATTATATCTCCTTCAAAACAATAGCCGAACGATGGCCGAATGGTAGAGAGCTGCTCTTCGGAACCGGAGTTCGCGGGTTCGAATCCCGGTGTGGGCATGGGTGTTTGTAGCCGTTAGGAATCGGATTTAAGCTGTAAGTTCTCGTCTTATTAGTCCTCGTATGCAAAACAGTAGACCGTAGCGCTCCAAACCAAACCAAACCTTCAAAACAATCTTTTCCGATAGCACTGTATTTCTGCCACTGTACCCCCTGCCCTAAAAATTTTTCAAAAAAAAAGGGTCTTAAAATATACAATGTGTTAATAAATTACAGAACCATTTAAAATATCTTAACAAAGACAGCCTTATTTCGAATTTCAACTAAAATGTGTACCATTATTTCCTTTATTTTTCTCAGATAGTTATGTTAAAGTTAACCTCAAAACTTCACAGAAATCGTTGCATTACTTCCCAAAACAAAAGAGATTTTATATTTATTAAAAACCGAGATTCCGAGAGTTCAGTTAGCGATATTGGAGCCGGAGAGTAGCGGAACCGAGGTTCATGCCGACCACACGTCCGCCTTGTTCATTAATGAAGAACTCAAGCTTAACGAATTATTCAAACAAATAAAAATTTATTACATTATATTTAGTTGCAAGTTAACATATTTGCTGATGACGACACGTAGGTTTGTTTCCCCATTGTGAGAAGATTCTTAACAACAGGTTCTAAAGTATATTTTTTAGGGCATTGATCTTCGGTACCCAGGGGTCCTGGGTTTGAATCCCACTGTGGCATCAATGTGCATAGCCATTCGGAATCGGCTTTAATCAGTAGATTCCATTCTTGTTAGCCCTCGTGTTTCAAAAATGTAGACCATAGCGCTCCAAACGAAACGAACCTATCCTAACCTAAAGTATATCTTAAATTAACATTGAAGGAGCACATAAAATAGGTTCCTGGTAGCAATGTACTCTATGTTTCCAAAAGATAGCATTGGAAGTGGCAAGCCACTAGAGAGTCCTTGATTCTAAAGTACGAGGACCCATTCTTAGAAGCCCAACCTCTCGAGGCAATGGCAACCATCTTTTTATGAAGAGTGCTATGATTTTTAAATGGACAAGACGTCAACCAACAGTGATTTCGCTAGCGATATATCGCCAAATATCAGTTTTTCTGAAAAACATCACGGTGACGGTATTTAGAGTTCTACTCTTTCGATACTCATCTACAAAATACATAGAAAAAGTAGAACTGTGATCGCAAAAAAATATCGGCATAAACTCTTCAAGTGCGATGTAAGCACCCTTGGAAATTGGATGTCGCTCTGTGCAGAGAAACGTACCCACTGCTCGAGCATGTGCATAAGAAGGAATGTAAATTTTGATTCCAATTTCAATTAGCCAATTAATTTTATGAAAACGAACGTATGTACATCAATGAACAAATAGCTTTCATATAAAACTAAAATAGGGAAAATTGATGAAGTAGTTTTTTCTCACGGACTGTTCAAAGAAAACCTCTTGCGTTTTAACACTAGATTTACGGACCGAGACAATTTGACTCATTAAAAATTTGATCACTATATATATATAAAACTTTAATATCACTTTTCAAAAACATACGTTGGTTTTTAGTTAAGTAATAAAATATATGTAAACTTTCATTCCTCTTCCCCGCAGACCCCTTCATTTCGCATTATCAAATGTGGTATACCTATTTTCACGGTTGTGAGCCAATTTGACTCATAGAATGTATATGAAAATAAATAAATATAGTAATAAATATAAAGTATAAAGTATATAAAGTATAATATAAAGTAAATATAGAGAAGAAGTCGAGAACACTTCCATTCCAATGACAGAAATTCATGCTACTGACGCACGGAAGAATTGTCAAGTTCAACAATCATGCAAAAGAAACAGATGTAGAAACCATTGTGCTAAATGCAATAGAAATGTTTGCGGAAAATGTGTTTCAAAAACAGATTTTATAAGTAAAAAATGTTTTCCATGAATTTTTTGATAATAAACATTTCATTTAAATTAATTTGGAACTATTTTCTTTGCAAAAAACTTCCATTTTCTTGTATGAGTCAAATTGGCTCACTTCAGCAAAAATAGGTATATGATCAACATCCGTAAATCTAGTGTTAATTATATGAAAACGAACGTATGTACATCTATGAACAAACAGTTTTCATATAAAACTGAAATAGGGAAAATTAATGCAGTAGTTTTTTTCATACGGACTGTCCAAAGAAAACCTCTTGCGTTTTAAATATATATAAAATAGATATATTAGAAAAACATTGGAAGAAGTCGTAACTTCAACAATATTTGGTATCCGAAGAGGGAAGTTTTACTGTGAACATACGATATCGTGAAGATAAGATATCAAACAGAAGCATCTTAGAATTGTCGTTCTTAAAATTCCGTATGTCCCGCTAAAACGCGAATAATGGAACGTGTTCGTCGTGTGCGTATCGATTTTGCAATCACTGCAACGAAACTATGGCAAATCCAATTAAATTTATTTCGTTTCAAAATTAAATCATTGGAATTCAAAACCGTTTCGAGATATCGAAAATAATTATTTTATTCTCCCAGCAATCTCTAACAACACATTATCTACACGTTGGGCTGTGTTGCAGGGAAAAACTTTTTTCCCCTTTTGCCGTCAGGAGAAGAGTCCGAGGTTGGAGAGTAAATCTAGTTAATATTTTTTTCCCTTTCTTTTCTTTTGCGAGGGAATTTAGTAACAAGTGTATCATTAATAATTACTACGAGACAGTTATTAGGATGGATATTTTTGAAATTTAGAGCCTAGTTAACATTCGCGGAATGAAATTCAATTACTCAGAATATGAGAGATTAGTTTGTGATCGAATTCGTAAAATGTTAAATTACTAGGAAGGTTCTTTTTTTAATATTATTATTATTCATTCTAACTAAACGCGAAAACAAATGATTAATTTTGCATGAGTGTTTAAATATGAGATTTACGCGAAGAGCAGAAATATTCTGATTCACATTTAATAAGAAGAGATTTATTTAAGTTTTATATGAAATGTTATGAAAATACTAGACGGATCGAAGTCATTTTCCCTTCTTAATCCAATTATCGGAAGATATTTAACTCATTTGTAAGAAATTAGAAAAAGGTTTTATTTCATGAAGTCAAAAAATAAGATGATAGCCTTTAAGTGGATAATAGACGTTACAATGATTTTATGAAAATTATTAACTTAAATCCATGAAACATTGCATGCATATACAATAAATAAATTCAAATTATAAATGAAATAAGGATTATAATAAAATAATACATTGTAATCAATAGATTTATTTTGTAACTATATACCGCTTAATGTGATCAGTTTGGGACACCGTGATTTTGATAACAATAAACGATATGCAAAATTAGATAAATTTACCCACCCCCCTTTTATTCACACTTACTAAATTTCAAAGCAAAATGAGAAAATACACCTTATATTTATGTACTGTATATTATCCTTTAAAACATAAGAATTGTATACATAATTAAAAAAATTGATCAATTGTTGACTGTCTACAATTTTTTCTAAGAAGCTCATTGATAAATTGTTCGTAATCATAATCAACCTGTCATAATGATATAAAATTTCGATCTTTTGTTCTAATGTTCAATCATTTCGCTTTCTGACTTCCATATCGACAAGCTGCATGTAAGCGAGCAAGGCATAAAAGTTAACACGCTCTTTCTCAGTTCTGATAATAATGTGTTGCCTTCTGCTCATCTGACAACCATTGACCACCGGCAGGGTGCGCGCATTTCTGAAAAATTCCAGGAACGTGTAAAGACCCACTCCTTTGGTCATTCTCCATTTTCTCTAGGTTGAAGAGGTGAATTCTCGGAAATTAAAACAAGAATGAAGGGAAAGAAAAGAATGGATTCCTTCTGAATACATTGTGAATATTCCTTTGCCAGTTAAAATGAGGTTCGAAAACTGATAATATAAATCGATGTAGCTATCACATAAATCGATAATTTTAATATACAAATGAATAAAGAAAATCGGGACCAAGTGATTTCGATAACAATAAGCGATTGATAACACTAACCGCGATCACATTAAGCGGAGTTTTCTGTCTGGGATGACGCACTTTTTGTCTGCGAATTAAAGGTTTTACACTGTGTAAAAACTGTGTAAAAAGCGTGTAAAAACGGATTTAGTTTGACAAAAAGAAAAATATATATAAAAAAAAAGAGAATTTTGACAACCTTTCGCGAAATATCGCCAACTTGGCAATATCTCGCCAAATAACAGAATTAGGCACTGTCCACTATTAATAGGAATCTTTGAATGCACTGTTTTTTCATGGCACGTCGACCAAAATTCATAAATACTACATTTGAAGGCGCTTTACAATGATTTAAATTGCATTTCACGTACAATAAACATTTTGTAGGTACCTATAATTTGTAAGTTGAAAAACAACAAAAATTCTATAAAAGATGAATTACGCACAAAAGTGCTAATTTATTTTAAGAAAAATTTAATATAATTAATTTACCTATACTTTAATTTATATGAGTACGTTTTAGAAATTCTGAATTTATTTATAAAAGCACTTGTCCCCTATCCCATTAAGTGGATTTTTGTAAAATTCTAGCAAATTTAACATTCTATCACGTAGTTTTATACATTTAAAGAATTCTTAAGATGTTAACCAACCAGAGTAAATTTTATATCCCCCCATAGATTAACATGGAGCGAGAGGAATCCAATACGGCAGGTATAGACTTTGTAGGGTGTATAGACCAAGTATAGGGAACAATGTGTTTATAAACATTATTTATTTTAAATTATGAAATTGCATATGCATATACAATAAAAAAATAACTAACAGTTATGAATAAAATATAATTATAATAAAAAATTATACTTAGAAACAAATAAAAATAACGTTTAAAAATATTTTAAATGTCAGTTAACTTTTTAAAAATCAACAAAGTACTTAAATAATTTTTGAAAAACATTTCTTGTAAACGTTATGAAAGTAAAATGTTTAAACTGTTTATTTGATTAAAATTAAACTTTTTAAAAAATTTTTGCCTTTAAGTTTTTTAAAGATTTATCAAAGGTTCCCATAGAATATTTATCAAACAGTTTATCAAGTAGTTTTAATTTGTACACATCGACAAATCGAAACTAAATTAAATCTTAATTAATATAGTTATTTGTTTTTTAAGATTAAAAATTTTATTTGTTTTTAATTATAATTTAAATCTAAATTAACATAAATACAAAAATAAAAATCAGAAAAATCGTTATTAATTAATACATGTTGGAATGGAATAACAACAGTTTTATTCCGATGAAGTGAAACGTAAAAACTAGTTGCCAAATATAAAAAAGCAAATTATGCCAGTCAGGTGTGATAAATGACATCCGGGCGCCTTTCCATCAATAATTTTGGCGGTATAAATCCTTGATATAAATGTGGCAACCCTATTTGATATTATAATTTTACAAAGGAAAATTGGGGGAAAAAGAGGGGGAGACTCATTTTTTGGTTGTTTTCTCTTTGTCTTTTATTTACTTAGCATTATTATCAGCAACGGACGTGCTCTGTCGTAATTAATGTTCAGAAAAAGATGGGGTAGCTAGAAGTGGCTCTCGTCATTAATTGTCTTTTAGTAGAGGAGTTTATTTGCGTATTTACTTTACACCCGTTTACTTCGAGGACTGAAAGGATGGGGGGAAGACAAAAATTCTGTAAAGACACGCTTCTTTGCAGCCGAAAATCAAAAGCTAGTTTTTAATTAGTGACGGCGGTGACCGAGTTTATTGGAAATGTTCGGCCCAAAACAGCGGAAAAATTGAGCAAAATAAACATTTTGAAAATTAATATTGGGATTCATATTTTTGGAGAGGGAAATTTCAATACGTGCTCCTTTAGCTGCATAATTTATCGCTTTGATTCTTCCATACGTCAGCCACTTGAATGAAATAATAGAATTTAAATAGATTTTTAATTAGTTTCGGAAAAATAACGCCGTAGAATTCGAAGGGTGTAATTAAATAAATAAAAATGGCAGCGAGAATTTATTATTCCCTCTTCAGATATAGAGGAGGCTGAACGCTATTTGAACGTTGTCGAGCGGAAAGAAAAGTATGATGGTGTATTTCAAATGGTTGAAAAGTAGGGCTTATGAAAAATCACGCCAGGAATGATTTTGAATAAAAAATGGGCGACTGAAATTTAAAAATAAAATAATCAGCGAGAAAACTATTTATCGTTTAAATTTTTTCATTTGCGTTTGAGAAAAATCTGAAATAAATTCAAGAAATAAAGTGGACTCCGCTTATTGTGATCAGTTTGGAACACCGTGATTTCGATAACAATAAGCAATTGATAACAGTAACCGCGATCACATTAAGCGGAGTCCACTGTATTAGTTACAGTGAGACTACATTGGAATATAATTTAAAAACTAATATGAATTTTGGAATAAATACAACCTTCGTTTGGACAACTTAACTAACCGGACCGAAGGGGCTAATTCTCACATAAATAAAAATTTCTCGCACATTTATAAAACTTAGGTACGTCAAACTTTGTTACTGCATTATTGACTTTTAAATTTTTATCAACAACTTCGGAAAAATTCAACCCAGACGATATTTTTCAGATATTTGAAAAAAAATACTAATGAATAAATAATGAGTTAGAACGTATTGAACAGTTGGAACCGATTTTTAAAAAATGTTTTTAGAATTCATGTCAACTTTCGTCAGATATTCTAAGTTGCCAAAATCTCACCAATAAATCTATATCAGATTACAGGGTCTGTACAATATAAAATAAGTAAATAAGTAAAAAAAAACAATCTGATAAACCTTTACTGTGATTAAGATGTATGCATAATAATGACAACATATCAGATGAAATATAATTTTGGATATGTAATATAACAAGTAACGTACAGTTTGATATTTTTTAGAAATTCATGTATTGAACAATTGGAATCGATTTCCAGAAAAGCTTTTAGCATTCATGCGAAATTTTGTAAGATTTCTAAGTTGCCAAATTCTCAACAACAAATAAGTGACGAATTCTGTGAAATACAAAATACAAATGCGAAAAAAAAATGGCAAAATTTCACAGTGATTAAGAAGTGTGCATAATAATTATAACATATCTGCTGGAATACAATATAATGTAATAGGACATAAAGTTTGATAAAATTTTAGATATCTATGTGTTGAACCGTTAAAACCGATTTTCAGAAAAGTAAATATTAATTCTCCGATTTCTAAATTGCCAAAATCTCAACAATAAACCTAAAACACAGAAGACATGTTTATGAAATATAAAATATGAGTACAAAAATAATTTTAAAAAAACCTGGCTAAATTACACAGCCATTAAGAAATGTGCAAAAAATTATTATAAAAGGTTTCTCAGCACAAGTTGAAAAATAGTGATAAAAGTAACTTTTAAGTGACTTATATTATTTAAAATGTAACCAAAGCAGGAACCATACACAGGATATTTACATAATGACATAGTTTCTTTAGGTGCAAAATTTAAATACACTAATTGGTTACCGTGTTAATAATACTAATTGATTCGAATTAGAGAGCTATGAATGTTTTTATTTCTCATCAAAAAATAATATTAATATATATCTCAGCAAAAATAATTAGTCTGTAAACCAGATTACTCGAACTAAATACCACAGATGTCGAATATAGTTGTACAAATTTTCATTTCAGGTTTTGGTTTGGTTTGGAGCCCTACGATCTACTTTTTGCAACACGAGGGCTAATGAGACCAACTTAAAGCCGACTCCGAACGCTACGAACATCCATGCCATAGTAGGATTCGAACCCACAAATTCCGGTTACGAAGGCCAGCACCCTAACCATTCGGCCATCGTTCGGCTATTTTCATTTCAGACTTTTGAAATTCTTTTTGCATTTTGTTTTCAACTGAACTCTCTTCTCGCAAACTCTACTCATAATCTTTTAATCTGTCATATAAAATATGAACTAATGGTTATTTTTTTCTGGAATAGGATTCTATATTAAAAAAAGAAGCCACGTCCTTTGCAAAATAAATAACAGCTGGAATTTCTTTATTTTGACCAATAATAACTTGTGTATTTTTACAGCAATGCAAGTTGAGGTAGTGTTAAGTAGGGTTGGGCAATATACCGTAACATATATCGATATTTGTTTAATACCACAGTAATAGTATTTAGATTTTAATCCGTTCCACTATATCGTTTCAAACGGTTTTATATCCTGTAGCGGAATTTTAAAATATTCATAATACAACTGAAAAAGTGACCTTTCTAAAAAGCAAACTTTTAAATGACCAAAAATAAAAGAAAAGTGCCATTTTAGTTGGAAAAGTAACCGCTGAGAATCCAGCTATCACAAATCTGATATAAAAGAACGTTGGAGTTATCTTGTACTTTCACTATTAAATGTACTAAAACAACCCATAAAGCTTGGCAAAATTCCAAAAACTCACAGACACGTTGTGCAAATCAACCTTATCTGCTGTGGTTTCTAATTCACTCATGTGATGAAATAATTCTCTTGATGACAAAGATACAGAAGAAGATAAGTATAACGATCTCTGTTTCACTGATAACTTACTGTTTGGATTAAAGCTTTGAAATATTGCAATAATTTGAAACCACATCCTGTTCAAAATATTTCACAGTATGTACAGCAAGCTACAAGAATTGGAACAAAAATCTAAGCACACATGAAGTGAGAAGTATTTATTAATTGCTTTTTTAATTCAAATTATATTTATTAACACTTGACATGCGGGTATACTTCACCGCCAACTTAAGCGTGCAGCGGCCATTTTTTTCGTGAATAGCGAAAAAGTTTAGTTATTCAGAAAAATCGCAGTAAATCGAAAACTACTTTGTTTTTATAAACGAAACTTTTTTTATTTTACACTTTAATATATGCTGTATGATTATTTAACAAAAAAAAAATAATTTTAAGAAATCACAAGAATAAACGATTTTTAAAATTAAAGTCCGATAATCTGTCGGCGCCTCTTTCTTTATCACTATCTTTGTCACAGCGGCTCATTTTATCAATTTTGTAATCAACAATAAAAAAATAAGCTTCAAATTGATAAAACAAGACTTGTACGTTCTGGAGCTAGAAATTCGATTGAAGATGAAATAACGCAACAAAATACCGAGTAATTCAACAATCATAACTTGTGGAAAGAAAAAATGCAAAGCGTTGCATAGCAACGTACACAACACGCATATAATGTCACATATACATACAATTATACGTATTTAGTAGATTTGTGGTGGTTAGCTGGTATCCACCACAAGTCTACTAAATACGTATTTTTACGTGACCCGCGCTCCAGTGACAGACTGCAAAAAACGTAAAAATACGTTGAACGCACGCGAAGTGTTAAATTACACATGGTTTCCAGCAAAACGGGTCTGAAAAACTGATTGATTATTCTACAAGCTGTCATGTAGAAGAAAATTATCTTAAAAGATACCCAAACTAAGACTGAACTATCACACCGTGATATTTATCCGCATTTACTTATGTTTGGTGGGATTTCAAACGAACAAATTGAAATTAAGTGGGACTGATGTGCATGAAAATTATCTTATGTGAAAGTATGAAAAAGTATAGTTCTAGTTTTTTTCGCTATTCAAATATTTATTGCTAATTGCCATATAAAATAAAAGTAAAATATTAAAATAAGCTTACATTACGGATTAAATTACTTAAAACAATAAAATATCTTTAAAATAAACCAATTAAGATTAACAATTTTAGTGTCATAAGTCAAATATCACTGATATTTAACACTGGAACACACTGGTACTTGCTACTACAAAGAAAATAGACTGAAATACATACTACACGTATATATATATATATATATATATATATATATATATATATATATATATATATATATATATATATATATATATATATATATATATATACACACACACATATACACACACGCATATATATGTGTGTGTTATGTATTTCCTATTTTATGTTCTAGTGATACATTTAGATTATTAGAAATTCAATAAAATATTAATATATAATTTATTAGAATACATATGGTATATGTAAACATATATATGTGTGCTTATACACACATATATAAATGTATATTATATATATATATATATATATATATATATATATATATATATATATATATATATATATATAATTGTCAGGTTTGGAATCTCAAAGTTAGAAATTAAAACATTAGTTCACAGAATATGGGATAAAACTACACTTTATAACAGAAGAGCACGCCAAATTCCCCGAGAGAACAGATAAATCTTAGGGGTTGGTAATATAAATGTTCGAATAAAATTTTAATGCCTGGAATAAACGTTTTTATCCTTTCTTCAGAGTCTGTGAGCCTTATATATATACATATATATATATATATATATATATATATATATATATATGTCAGGTCTAAAAAGGGGGTAGTTGGAAATTACGTGAGTTATAAGCGATTTTAAAAAGGGAACTCTTTTATAATAATAAAATAAATGAAAAAGACCCACGCTCGCGTAAGCTTTTGGGATCATCCGGTCAAGCGGAAAGATATTTGAGGGATTTGATGATTAAGCGAACCGATATGAGTCAGTTAGCGTGTGGACATGGAGCTGTCAACACACTCTACGCGTGTCTCCGCCATGAACAAATGAAAATGGCGCTAGTTTTGCTTTTAAATGAAACTATGATTTAATAAACTTATTATTATCAAGAAAGACTGTTTTCCATTCGCCTTAACACTGGACCGTGACATATATATATATATATATATATATATATATATATATATATATATATATATATATATATATATACACACACATACATATATATATATATATATATATATATATATATATATACATGATTATTTTATAAAACAATACACCTACTTTGTAGCTTGGTGTCGAAATGACTCCAACGAGCGTTCTAGTGTTAAAATATAAACATGTTTTCTTCTGTCTGCAAAGAACACTATTAAGTTCCCTCAGTCAGTGTAACCTGCCATTCACCATCGTAGATTACCCGTTCAAGATTAAGTCTGGCTTTTCCAAAAAAACAACAACTTATTTTACACCTTACACAAGCGTGTCTTTTTTTCCCCACCATTTTATGCTCTGTTCTCCACAACTGATAACGATGTACAATAATTAGCACTGGAATTACGAAGATAATTAACGACACCATGCTGGGAGGGCGGTGGATTTGTTAATTAACTTTCCGAGGTTAGTCTTTTGTGTCACAAGTGCAGTAAATGTGCACAGAGTTCTGAAAAATCGAGGAAAATTATCTGAGAGATCGCTCTTCGTTGTTAAAAAGAAAGTGTGTTTTATTTAACACAATACCTGGGAAAATTTAGGAAACAGTTTTCGGATTTCGCTTGGACCTACTCTATACGTTTATATGTTATTGCAAAACATATATATGTTTTGCAGGAACTAGAGTAGGCCCAAGCATCTCTCCCAAAATATTATTTTAGTGCACAGATACAAATATATATGTCAGATATGAATACTTACTCTTCGGAAATATCTAACACATATTCGTGCATGCGCGGCAAAGTTATATTTTGGAAAACATATTTTTTGCACTTTATCATTCATAGGGTAGGACCAAAGGCAAATTGTCTCCTAAATTGTTCTCAGATATTGAGATAAAAATATAACACGCATTTAAAAGTAAATTAACAAAATCGAAAATAGAACATTGTTAAATTTTGATGTGAAATGTAAATAGAATGCAAGTAATTAGTAATGCTTACTATTCGGAAATAATTACTTACATTCAATGATTCATTGCAGATTAAAAATTGGCAATTTTCTATCTTCTAAGCTTCATTAATATGCGCGTCGTATTATTCTAACTCAATATCTGAGAACAATTTAGCAGTTTTCGTTTAGGCCTACACTATGGAGTAGAAAAATATTTTTCACAAAATATAACTTGGCACGTACGAGTCATTCTGTTAGATATTACCAAACAGTAACTTCCTTTTGAATGCGACATAATTTGTATTTTGTAACAATAAGGTTAATTTTATATTTCTTACAAATTTATTATTAATGTGATCGGTATAACTGCTGTTTCATTTCTGTCGTTTTTCCCGCCAAAAATGGAGAAATAGCAGTTTTCTTAAAAAATACAAGAGCGGGATTTTTCAAAATTACTGAGCACGCGTACTGCAATGCCAGAATTTGAAAGTTCTTATTTATATTGATTATATTATACACTTCGGAACTGTAAACGAACTGATAAAAAACAATGAAATCGTTTTAAGTGGAAATATAAGAAACTAAAAATACCATAAATAAATTAAACAGCCTAATTATTTAAAAAGGCTGATTAATCTTAAAGTCCTACAGAAAGGCTTTTATCCTGTTTCTTGAAAATTAGCAAACGAAAAATGTCAGTAGCATTCCAATATTAAAGCAAGATTTATTAATTTCTTAGATTTTCCTTCGCAATGGAAATTACCGATTAAAAGTCACAAAACCGAAAAAATGCGAGCAGCAAATTTTATTAAAAGAGAATTCTATCAAAGATGAAATAAAAAGAACACGATTCCTATAAGAGAAAAAAAAATAACCATAAAGAGTAAAAATGTTAGTTTTTACAAAAGCGAAATATCACAAGTAAAATTCTTTAATTGATAACTCGAGAAAATATTTTATAATAACCGCAAAAGAAGTATTTCTTGTTTTATTTTAGGTTAAAGATTAGCTAAACATAAATTACTCTTTTATTCAGTCAAACAAAAAAGGCTTAAGAAATAAATTTTTATATTTGGCATCTAAAAAGCTTATCTCGCAGTTTTGCACCGATAAAATTCCTTTAAATCTTTCTTACAGAGTTATTCAGAAAAAAAGGAGGGAAAATCCTTTTTGGGAAAGATCGAAGGGAAAAAGATTTTTTAGCTCTCAAAACCTATCTATGTTCGGAAGAACGGGTGGTGGTAATTTATGATTCTGACAGAGTGGAAAATTATTTTTAACGGTTTGTTAAATTGTTTGTAAAGTCATTAAACACCAATTACGAGTTCCGAGAAGCAATAGGATACGTTGAACGCAGACGATTTAATGTACAAATTATTGATAGGATAAAAATGAAAAAAAGAGAAAAGAGATAAAATTTTCAATTATCGAAGAAATTTTTTCAGAACTGTTTTGACACAAAACTTAATTCATGGAACTTTATACAAAATTTCATTTTACTCTTTTTTTTCAGATTTTATGAAAGAGTAGGTACTTTTTCATTTTCTATATAGAATATTTTCAGATATCAAGCAAAACCTACTTATTTTACAGTGTCAAGGCACCAAAAAGAGGCAGCTCCATAAAGACGGTAGTTGTTCTATTCTATTTATGTCGAAAGTTCTCAAATAAATTCAAAAGTTTGTAACACCACATTTTATTTTAACGAACACGAACACTACACAAAACATTTTAACGTCAATCGAAATCATCTAAATCAAAAGGTGGAATGTTTCGATGCGTTCTTAATTCATCGCATCCTTCCACACACATCAGAGGTTTATTCTAAAAAACAAAAACTCGTTGGCCGTTGCCAAACGGCAAACCTAAACTTCGTTGTTGTGACAGTAGTAATTTGTTAAACATAGAGGACACATGAAGATATTGATCTCAAAGAACTCATGACAGAAAAATTATATAAAATTACAGTAGAAAATTATTATTAATGTTTGTTTAAATAAGTTTTAAAAAAGGCAAAATTGCGAATCAAACAAATAAAATCCGAATAACTTAAGTATTGAAAATTCAGATTGAGCCATCAACGTTGGTGAGACTATATTGTTTATTAACACATTGTATGCGAGACACGTACTAGTACAGACTAGTGTAACAACATGGTTTGTTTGTGGGTACAGAAATAACTGTATATACAGGAAAACAAAGTCGAATGTTCTTGTCTTTCATTTTTTATAATGTAAAAATGTTTATATGTAAAATGTCTATTGTAAAAATATATAAATGTTTATACTTGGGGCGAAACGTCTTCTTTCGGACCCCATTTTCTTCACGGTGCGGCGCCCCTATGACTGATGCACCCATGGCAAATGCCATCTTTGCCCCGCCCTAGTTACGGCTCTGAATTCGAACCCACGAACTGCGGAACCTAGGTGCAGAGCCGTATTCATTCTGCAATCGTTTGGCTAACAGATGAAACGAAATCTTCAGTTAAAAATTTGGGGATGAGAGAATTAAAATCGAAAATAATAATGTCAGGATACTAAGTAAGAATTAATAAAACTCAGTTTGGATGCTAAGTAAGAGAATTAGAGATCGATTTGAGGAACTATAATAAAAAAATATACCGCAATAGAGAAATGTTGAAAGATCTTAAGAACTCTGCATAACCCGCCTCCAATCAAACCGATGGATCCTGATCGAAATTCTAGAATCATTTCCATTCAAAGACACGCAATAAAACAGTTACTTTACCACTGGCAAAGGGCTGACGCATACAAATTCAATGTTGCTCCTAGAATTGGAGTAACGCACAAACATCCCATTGTTATGCAAAGCAAACGTAGTAGAACGCTGCTGAATCTCGAAATACGAAAACTCGCATTCCAAACAACGCAAAGAGATGCAAGAATTATGCACGACACCCTTTGGAACGCCTTCCAGAAAGATATCCCTTTCTTCTTCTGCCCAGCGTGCCATTAAATTCGGCCGCTCGGAATTATAAAGACGTAATCGAATATTCGAATATCCCTTGCAAGTAAACACGTGGCGTGCTCACCCGGCTCCGTATGCGAGGGGGGAGGTACAGGAAACATCTGCGAAGTATCCGAGTGTGGCAATCGGTATCTATGAAATGTGCCAGCCTTCAGGGATCACAAAATATGCAGTATGAATGTGCATTAACTGATGCTGGATGCAATGAAAACTCTCAGCTGTACAAAATTTGGGGTGGGGGAGGCGAAATGGAGATATCCCCCCCTCCCACTAACCTCACCGCAATGATTAATGAAGACCGTCGTGTAACGGAACGTTTGGTATAATCCTGGATATGAAAGGAACACACATTTATGGTCGTAGATTAGGTATATTATCAGATTGATGAATGCGGAAGGTTTGCGATGCGGAAGGAAATGGGTTTGTTTGAGAACGGATTTTAATCACAGATGGGGAATAAAGGGGTATTGTGGTCATTTGCCTCGCTGTTTATTGTTTTCAGAAAACGAGATTCTTGGTCTCGCTAATTTAAAGCTGGTCTAGAGCGATTCTTGCTAAAGCACTTCAGCTTTTGTGCCAATTAAGAATATAAAAAATACTAAAAATATACATAGAATAATAAAAACTGTAAGAAAAAATTAAAAACTTTATAAAATATAAGAAAAAATCATAATGCAAAAATCAGCTATTTCATCCATTGTCTGTACCCATTTTTTTCAGTAATGCTAGCAAAACTTTCATGCTGAACTCCCATTGGCTTTTGAAATTAGTTTTTAATCTAAGGATTCGTCAAAACTATTTATTCCTGGTCAACGTTGTAAAAAGATGCCTCCCGCCACAAAAAATTTGTGTGCCTCTATTCTTAAACTATGTCCTCTCCAGTTAGTGTTATGAACTCACTGTCAATTAAGGATTCGTCAAAACTATTCATTCCTGATTGACGTTATAAAGAGATGCCTCCGGCCACAAAATTTGTGTATCTCTATTCTTAAACTATGTCCTCTCCAGTTAGTGTTATGAACGCACTGTCAATTAAGGATTCGTCAAAACTACTCATTCCTGATCGACGTTGTAAAAAGATGTCTCCGGCCACAAAGAGCTGTGTATCTCTATTCTTAAACTATGTCCTCTCCAGTTAGTGTTATCAACTCACTATCAATTAAGGATTCGTCAAAATTTTTCATTCCTGATCGACGTTGTAAAAAGATGCCTCCGACGACAAAAAATTTGTGTGTCTCTATTCTTAAACTATGTCCTCCCCAGTTATTTTGTGTTATGAACTCACTGTAAAATCCCATTTGAGAATCTGTAGAGAGCGCTCTTTAAACCTAATGTGGAGAGAGGACCTCCTATGTTTTTGACCGATTATCGAGAAGAATTGCTGCCTTGGTAATAGGAGTAACAAGTGCATTGAGTCTTTTCTGCCTCCCTATACACTCTTTTAAAGTATTTTTGTTAAGTTTTAATAGAACTAGCTGATTTGATTTATTTACTTACTTTTGAGATCTTTCATTTTTGGACCCATCGCTGAGCTATCTACAATCCCGAATCTATTTTTATCTATCCTCTCAGACCGTTTAGAAGTTAAATTTCTGCATGCTCACTGAAATGCTCATGATATTTGCATGATCACTGAAAGAAATACCAGGACTGATTTCCTAAGCCCATGAAATCCTGTTGACCGATTTTCGCATGATCCTGATGATTCCTGGACTTGTGGAATGCTTGCTTAAGTCTCATGTCATCCCGGATGAAATACATAAACATTTCTAATGACGTTATTTTAACAGCAACAAAATTATTAAGGGGTACTTAATTCATTGCCAGGAGTACCGTAAATTCGGGTACATAAGACGTCTTGCCGTATATGTGGCACACCTGATAAATTAGCTGATAGAAAATTAAAGCTAATAGGATTATCGTCTTTTCAGTCAAGTCTTTAATCTCGTTTTTTAGTGATTATTTTAACTTGAAAAAACTATTGACATTAGTATTGTCAATTTCTCCAAATCAGTGGTTCCCAACCGTTTTTGGACCATCTACTCCTTTACAAGAGAATAAAAATATTCGAACGACCTCTCCTCTTCCATAACTGTTAATCATATTAAATATTAAAATATAGTTGGCTATTATCTATATATATTTTATCTGCTTATCTATCAAGAACAACAAAGTAGAAATTGATTAAAACGGCCATTAAAGGTAACAAAAATACTGCTTATTGAAAATTTAAAAATAAGTCTAAATAAAGAATTTGAAAGAAATTAGTTAGTTGATGCTAATAGTGTTGTAATAATAATTGAGTGTAACATCATTAAAAATTATCCAAATTTAAAGCTTTTAGGTCATTTACTAGTAAATACTATCAAAAGCATTCATAATAATTTTCAACAAAATATTTTAAGAACTTTTTTAAGAAATCACATTTCCAATTTACACATTTTATTAAAAATACCGTTCTGAGAAAAACGCATTTGAAGTTTATGAAATCAATTTTAACTATTAAAAAAATTAAAATACATGTTTAAAATTCCTCCACACTTTCTTGCTTCAAAACTTTCTAATTGCAAAGTTTCTAATTATTAAAAATACTAGAAAATTTTTTAAACTAATCTTCGTGAAAATTTAAAAAGTTTTGTCCAAAAAATGCTTTTTAAACCCTTCCAGTATGATTTAATAATGAAAAACTGTGCATGAAATAACCATTTAATTTTTATTTAAAAAACTTGTTTCATTTTACAATTCTTACATATTCTTAATTAAAATCCACTTTTTACATAGTGTTAAATAATATCAGAAACAGTAAAATTGAGAAAATATCAAAGCAAAACATTAATAAGGTATACAGATAATAGTCTTCAAGCTAGTGGTACTTTTCAAAACAAAGTGCAAAGGAATTCTTAATTGTTTACATCGCCAGGGAGTCTCACTTCTAATTTGATTCTTGTAACACACACGGCATTTCTTAGTAGGTTTTCTTTTATTCTGACTCATTAATTTGGCAATGACTTGTACCAAGAAATTCTAAGTAAACAATATGCAATAGTTGTAAAAACGCCTCGCGCGTCCCCGGCTGCACTTTCGGAAGTCCGCACGCCTCGTTCTATACCTACCCGCCTATTTTTACTGGGGCAGGTATCTTGGGTTCGTTTAAAGCCTATGTGGCCGACAATTATTCACAGCAGCGACAAAACTCTTGATTAACCATTTATTATTAAGAAGATTTAAAAATAAAACATAAATACACTTCCGTTCATACTCGAACAGGGCTCAAATAAGACCGAGGACAAAAAATAAACTGTGCCGAGCGGACAAACACCTCCCTCCGGTTTCAACTGCTTTCCGAAGAATCATGTTCGTTCCTCGTCGCTCCGACTGGGCAACCTTTTCGCTCCTTTTCGTGAGGGCCGGGGGGACCCCCCCCCTCGGTCAAGTTTTCGCCTCCACGGGAAAAAAAGTCCTTTTCTGCAGCTGGCGGGCGCGGGGGTGGCATCCATCGCCCCCCTCCTGTTGAACCTTGCCAACCCTCCATCGGGGTGTCCGTTTTCGGCCGCCGAAAAAATCCAGGGGCCATGTAAAACCAACTCGAGTCTTGAGTCTAGTATTACAATAGTGACTTGTGATTTTCAGAAGTGATAAAAGTGTTGCCAAATTCAAACTAAAATAAAAGTTAAATGTGTTAAATATGATAAAAATTTAGTTAGAAATTTCAAACTAAATTAATTATCATATTTAACAGTAACTTCAATCGCATGACGAGTGTAGCTCGTCATTGTGCGGTATGGAATGAAAAACTAATGACGAGCTAGACTCATCATTTTACCGGAAGGGGTTAAAAGGCTTTAAATTCTCAACTTCCGGTTTCGAAGTCGCTACTTCCGTTTTGGTTTGACAACTGTTACTGATGTTTAAACAGTTGTAACTTTTCTTTAAAATGCCGTAGAGATAAAAAAAACAGATTTAGAAGCGTAAAAGTTGAAAAAATTATGATTTTTGGCAAAAAATGACGTTTTTAACCTTAAGTTACCTTAAGTTAGAAGTAATAATGAAAATTCCCGTACGAACCATAAGCGGTTTCTCTAACAGCACATATTTCAAACGACTCCAGTTTTCAACTAACACTCATGTTATTTACAAAATGGTTTATAAAAAAAGAACATAAATAAATGCATACACGCGAAGTAATGCACTTCGCAAAAGTTTATAAGCAAAGAATGAACATCGTGTAAGTACAGAATAGCTATTTTTAACCAATGTCTTCTAATTTGCAGCAACTAAGTAAGTATCTATAAATCAAACCAAACGGTTCCCAACAGGTACACGCCATTAAACAAAGAAGGCTAAAAACCCTTTTAAATTAAAATTTAGGGGGGAAATATTTTTCCCTTGAACACAATCTCCGACAAAAACTTTAACGACATGATATCCTCGGCGGAGCCTTCATTAACAATCGCGATAATGACTTTATATTAAGATTTTAGCCTAATTATGACGTCCAGGAATACGAGACGGCAAATTAATAAAGGGAAAAATAACCCTGTTCTTACTTTTAAAAAAATGTGCGAAGAGAGAGATAAGTTTTTAAAAGTGTCCCATCTTTGACTGCCGTCCTGCAACAACCATTATTATTTTTTTTTTCTGTTTTACTTCACTTTGGCAATACATTCATGTGCATCAGCTTGAAACGGCTTTAATGAACAATTTTTCAGGCTTAAAATAGGTTGGAGTAATTTAAAGCTACATTTAATGGGGTTAAAAAACACATTTATTTTCAGTTCCATGTTTTTTTAAACACCTTTTTTGGTTTCTAAGGCATTAAATGCAAAATGACAGCTTATTAGCAACATATAAAGCGGAAAAATCTGTCTGATTAATTTTCGGCGACGTGAATTTTTTTAAGTCTAGGGTAGCTGTAGCTTTTCAGCTTAACGAAATTCGTCAGAAAAATCGACATTTCTATCTCACTGTATTATGAAAAATATAACTAAGAATATGCAGCAAAATAATCTTTTTTAAATATCCATGATCGTAAAATGAACACATAATTAATACTAGAAAATACATTACGATTATCCATATACATTTAACGATATTTTAACCAAACTAACCAATTTAATTGTAATTGTATACTAAAATACATTTCTGACGATTCTATACCTAAAATGAGAAACTTCGAAATGTCATCTGTTTCTTTTTTAATGGGGCACATTGCCTTTAAACTTACCTTTTAAATTTTTAAAATATCTGGACATTTCTGAATTGTTTAAAACAATTCCAAGTCAAATATTCGAATTATAACTTGTAAAAGAGTACAATATCGTATGTTAATATCTTAGCCTTTAAGGAAAATATAAAAACGTTGAATGCACTTAACTAAAAATGGCGTTTCTTCAATTTGCGACCACGATAAATAAAAAAACTATCGCAAACATTGATTTCAAATTTTTACAGCACATAGATTATAGACCAACGATAAATCTATGCCTACTTTTTTCGTTGTTGTTTATTTAATTTAGTATTTATAGTATTTGAAATGCTTTTCTTAAAAACATATCACCTTTGTTGAAAATTCAATTCCCTGGTGTAATATTTATGATATTTTTCAAAACTTAATATAGGTGTTGAATTATAACCCAATAATTATTTTTTGCAAAAAAGCAAAAATTATTAATGAGACTCACTAGATGTTCGTAGCCGTTCGGAATCTGATTTACGAAGTAGGTCGCTATCTCACTAGCCCTCGTGTAGCAAAGAAATTAGACCTTAGCGCTTCAACCGAAACCAATCCCTCTTTTTTGCATGTCCGTCCCTTTAAAATCGATGGTTCCACTGTACAACATTAACATTATATGGACAAAAGCAGTTACCCCAAAACAAGCATGAATCTGAAAGGTAATGCAGAGTTACAATATATTAGCCTTGTCGTAACCATACCTAATAATTATTGTTTAATTATATATCTATATACCTAACATATACGTAACTATACCTAATAATTATTGTTTTACAAAAAGCAGTAATTATTAATGAGAGTCACATAGATGTTCGAAGCCGTTCAGAATCTGTTTCACGCAGTTGGTAACACTCTTATTAGCCTCGCGTAGCAAAAAAATTAGACCTTAGCGCTTCAACACAAACCAATCCATCGTTTTGCATGTCCGTCCCTTTAAAATCGATGGTTCCACTGTACAACATTAAAATTCTATGTCAAAAAGCAGTTACTCAACAACAAGCATGAATCCGAAAGGTAATGCGGAGTTACACGATATTAGCCTTGTCGTAACCATACCTAATAATTACTGTTTAATTATATATCTATATACCTAATAATACCTAACATATACATAACTATACCTAATAATTACTGTTTTACAAAAAGCAATAATTGTTAATGAGACTCATACAGATGTTCGTAGCCGTTCGGAATCGGTTTCACGCAGTAAGTTGCACTCTCATTAGCCCTCATGAAGCAAACATTTAGACCTTAGCGCAGGGTTTCTTAACCTGTGGTTCATGGACCCCTTATGGGTTAATTTTGGGGGTCCGCCAACTGCTCCTAATTTTTAAAATGTTTGCATCAATATTTTAAAAAAAACTTTTTTTGTCACGGGCACATCTGTAAGCCGTCTGTTTGCCATTTACCAATAGAGACCTCTACAATACGAGGAAAAAAACATTCGCAAACCATATAAAATTTGAAATTTTTAGAAACACAAAGTAGCCTTGAATTTTACTTCACTTGGAAATAAAGTGACGTTAAAATCAGTTCCGCAAAGTTCTTGCAAATTTTTAAAACAAAATATTTGTTTTACTTTTTCATTTGAATTCTTAATGTTTAATTTGATTATTTGATATTTTTTGTAGCCCAAAATGTCCAAAAAAAGAAGTATGATGAAAATTATGTAAAATATGGATTCTGCTGCATGAAGGAATCGGACGGTGTTGAAAAGCCACAATGCTTTCTGTGTGGAAAAGTTTTGGCAAACGCCAGTATGAAACCGGCAAAATTGATAGAGCATCTCAAATCTCTTCATCCTGAAAATGCATCTAAAGATCTAGAATTTTTTACAAAGAAGAAAGCCCAGTTTTCGAAATCTGGAACATTAACCAAACTTGGATTTGGTATTTCACAAAAACCTTTGGTTGAGGCATCTTTCAGAGTTACATATCGTATTGCCAAAAGTTGTATCGATGACATGAACCTTGCCAAAGATGAGCTAATTGATTTGAAAACAAAGTCTTTGTTAAAAATTGATTTCGATTCAAAATACTATTGGATAGTTTTGGTCTTCTTTAAGAGAAGCCTACCCATTGCTTGTAAAACGAGCTATGGCAGCCATTATTCCGTTTGCTACAGTATATCTTTGCGAAGCAGGATTTTCAACACTTGTCACAATAAAAACAAAACATATAAATCGACTGAATATCGAACATGATATGCGCTTTGCGTTGTCGAAAACCATCCCTCAATTCAATCTGTTAATCAAGGAAAAGCAGCAACAGCCTTCACATTAAACATTTTAATTTCTTCAAAATTTTTATACTATTGAAATAAAAATATTAAAATAATTAAATAATAAAACAGAACTTTTTTTGTAATAAATGATGTTTAAGCATTTTTTTTTCACAGATGGGTCCGTGACATATTTAAAACTTTTAACATGGTCCATTGTACCAAAAAGGTTAAGAAACACTGCCTTAGCGCTTCAAATTAAACCAATCTATTGTTTTGCATGCCCGTCCCTTTAAAAATCGATTGTTTCATTGCACAACATTAAAATGGTATGGACAAAAGCAGTTACTCAAAAACAAGCATGAATCCAAAAGGTAATGCGGAGTTATACGATATTAGCCTTGTCGTAACTCGCAGGCATTAAAGCGCTAAGCGCGACATTCCCCCTTTCGAAGCTGATCAAACGTCGTTATCAGAGAGAGCAGTTTAACTTAGAAACACATTCGGAAGAGAGCAGTTTGGACTCTCTTTAGTGCCTGCATACCATTTGGGACAGTGATACCCTGTTAACACGCAAATGAATGGCCGCATCTACGAGTGGGACATTAAACCCCGACGGCGACGCCTTATTACCATAATCAGAGTCTCGGGGGACGAAATAAAGGTAACTTACGAATGAATGATTTTCCATTAATGGTTCGCACGACGACATGCGATCTCTACCTTGTAATGGATTTTCGACATCGATTCCGATGCCGGGATTTGCTCTCGGAACGCTGGGGTTTGGCAGGAAAACAAAAAAACCCATTTTCGTCTGCGATATCATTCATTCTTCTATAAGTATTGAGCAATCAATTAAATCGATGACCGTTTCGTATCGATATCGGTCGATGCGAACACGATCGATAGTTCGCAAACAATGGGCGACGTGACGGATTGATTTTTACCTGTTCTTAGATACGAAAGCAAAAATTTTGCATTGTGGGACAAAATCCAAATCGAATCATCGATGTATGTTGAATGATTTACGAAAAGTATCTGTTCTGCCAACCTATATTATTGAGGTTAGTCACAGCCCAAAGATTCCAGTAATGAAAGACAGACCTATAATCTATTCGATCATCAGCCGGGGTACTACTTCGAAAGGAATGTAATTGTTTCGGGTTTAGTTTATCGGTTATTGCAACGTTTATATACAGATAAAGAAGTATATTTTTAAAATTAAAGGGACATATATAGTATTTTCGAGTTGATTCTTTTCGTGTGGAACTCTACTGTCTACTGTTTTGCTACAAGAGGTCTAATGAGACCGGGACCTACTGCTTAAAGCCGATTCCGAATGGCTACGAACATCCATGCCATAGTGGGATTCGACCTCCTGTACCGAAGGTCAGCACCCTAACCCGTGGGCCATCGTTCGGCCAAGAGGACTAATGATACCGGGACTTAATATTTAAAGCGGATTTCGAACGACTGCGAACAACCTTGGCAGCAGCCGTTCGAACTGGTGAACTCAGGAACCAAAAGCAGCGCCCTACCCAGTAGGCCATCGATCGATACTTACGAGTTGAAAATTCTTTGTTACAACAACTGTCAAATAACTATAAATTAAAAATTCTGTTCTTTTTTTCGAATAAAAATTTCTCTACTTCCTTTATAACGTTATAAAAATTATTTATTTACCTTTGTTAAATTAAACAATGCATTTTACAAAAAACATAAAATATGTACAAAGAGAAAAAAATACAAAGCCTCTTATTTGAAAATTAACTTTTGTTAATTAGAAAACGAGTTAATTAGAATTCATTAATTATAAACTACATTTTTTACATCAAATAGAATTTAATTACTTTTTTTAGTTTGTGAGCTACTATTAAATTAATATAGGATATGATATGAGGTTAAGTTTAAAATGTCATACATACTAACTTTTAAAAGTTTATAAAAAACTTCATTAAAGTTATTTAGCTTTGTTAAATAAAGCTATGCTTTATAATAAAAAAAACACAAAATATTTACACTGTCTACAATTTTTTCTAAGAAGCTCATTGATAAATTGTTCGTAATCATAATCAACCTATCATAACGATTTAAAATTTCGATCTTTTATTTTAATGTTAAATCATTTCGCCTTCTGGTTTCCATATCGACAAGCTGCATGTAAGCGAGCAAGGCATAAAATGTGAATACGCTCCTTCTCAGTTCCGATTAGAATGTGTTGCCTTCTGATTATCTGACAACCATTGACTACCAGCAGGGTGTTTGTATTACTAAAAAATTCCAGGAACGTGTAATAACCCACTCCTTTGTTCATTCCCCATTTCCCTAGTTTGAAGAGGAGAATTCTCGGAAATTCAAACAAGAACGAAGGGCAAGAAAAGAATGGGTTTCTTCTGAATACATTGCGAATATTCCTTTGCCAGTTAAAATGAGGTTCGAAAACTGATAACATTAACCGGTGTAACGATTACATAAAGCGATAATTTTAACATACAAATGAATAGAGAAAATCTGTAAAGTGATTTTGATAACAATAAGCGATTGATAGCTTTAACCGCGATCACATTAACCGGAGTCCACTGGAATTTCGTTAGGAATTTCGAATAAAAGTGGTATCAAAATGGACAAAATGATTGTAGTTTAATACATAACATTGAAAAATCAAAATTTTGGAAGTTTTAAGAGTCCTACCCTTTACATTTACTAAAGAATTCCACATCGTTTTTAAGGTATCCGTCTACGTTCGGATAACTTTTTTCCTTAAACGTAGAAACTAGTTCATGTTTTTACATTTTTAGATTTATTTTTTATATTATCATAGAGAATTGCACTTAAAAATTTATTCCTGGAGAAGTTTTTATAAAATTTCTAATAAATGAATAAAATTTAGTAAAAATTGGGTTTTTTCAAAAGGTCTAATTTTTTAATAAATTAAATTATTTCAATATTTTTTTGATGCAACACATTTCTTATACTCTGGACTAGTGAATCACCTAAAATCTTTGCTTAATTTACATTTGGTAAAAAATTTATGTCTTTCAAAATCCTACACATTGAATTTTTAACGAATTTTCATTATCTTTATATCTAACTATGAGTGTAACATCATTAAAAATTATCCAAATTTAAAGCTTTTAGGTCATTCACTAGTAAATACTATCAAAAGCATTCATAATAATTTTCAACAAAATATTTTATGGACTTTTTGAGAAATCACATTTCAAGTTTCAACATTTTATTAAAAATACCGTTCTGAGTAAAACGCATTTGAAGTTTATGAAAGTAATTTTAACTATTAAAAAATTAAAACATATATTTAAAATTCCCCACACTTTCTTATTTCAAAACTTTCTAATTGCCAAGTTGCTAATTATTAAAAATACTAGAAAAATGTTCAAACTAATCTTAATGAAAATTAAAAAAGTTTTGTCCAAAAAATGTTCTTTAAAAGGCTTTAAATTCACTACTTCAGGTTCCGAAGTCGCTACCTCCGTTTTGCTTTGACAGCTGTCACTGATGTCTAAACAGCTGTAACTTTCCTTTAAAATGCCGTAGAGACAAAACAAAAACAGATTTAGAAACCTAAAAGTTGAAATTTTACAATAGAGAAATAAAAAAAAGTTATGATTTTTGGCAAAAAATGACGTTTTTAACGTAGACAGATACCTTAAACTAATAAAATTTGCAGAGGTCAAACAAGTTACTTTTTTAGATATAAAAAATAAAAGTACGTGGATAGTTTAATACCATTCTCCTATTTTTTGTTATCCAACAAGTAATTAGTTGTAGATGTATATTATTTATTGATATCAACATTACTACGATATTCTGTGACACATAATGAAACCTTCGATGAAACCTGGTATGACTGTCAGGGAAAATTCTTTTTTTATCATTTATTAGACGACAAAATTTCGATGATCAAAACGGAATTGCCTTTTTTACTATGTGAAACCATATTTATTAAATATTTCTCCGTAAAAAAAATTGGTAATGACAGATCATCCAACATTTATAGCTTATTTTTCTGTCTTTTTCAATCTACTGCGTTATTCTATTTTTCTATCTATCTCTTCCCGTTATCCATTTTCCTTGCATTTCATAGGAATATCTTTACTAAACCGCATGTCAGCTTCCATTTTGTTTCCCGAACTGGATATGACAAAACTAGTACAATGAAGAAAGGTTGGTAGATTTAAATCAACTTGATATAAATACCGAGATAAATCACTGGAATTAAGTCATTGATTTAAATCACTGACAAATTTTTGATGGATTGAAAAGATTAGTGTACAATTTTTAAACGGTGTAAAGATTTATTTAGCTATAAACTACCGAAGCAGACCCGTAGTAGAATTCTGAAATGGTCGATAAATATGAATTGGAGAAATTTCATTGTTTACCAAAGAAATTGGAAAGTGATGGATTATCGAATAAAGAATATTACAATTTGAGCTTCGAAATAAAGCCCGCTGTAATCTTCGAACGCGTGTTCATACTAAAGGCAAGGCAGGGACATTAATTAGTTCTGAAACTAGAAGATGCAAAACAGTATTTGTTTGAAGGATAGCGAACGAGTTACAATTAGCGTTTTAATTAATTATTAGAAAGATTATTAAATTAACTTCACTACTTTGTGACATTTCATTTTAAAAGAAGATTTTAGTTTTGTTTGGTTGTCTTGCGGTTATTTGTTCCAGGTATTTTCCCAGGGTAGAAAATAAATTCTTCGAATCTGTTTAGTTTGCGATAACGTTCTCAACATTGGTTAATGTCACACAGGTAGAAATCGATAGTATTTATTTAGGCATTTAGGGAGATAACTTTTAATTGTAGATAGTTTAAATCAAGAATGTCAAAATCGCGGGCCACATGTGGCCAATAACTAATATTTTACGACTCATACAATATCCAGCGATGTAGCAAAAGCATTATACAATTTCATAAGCCTATAATGAATATTTTTGGAGAATCCAACATCATGGAACGTAGCAAAAACTATTTAAATAAAATTTCATAGACTCATAGCGAAAAATTATTGGCTCATCCAACAAAATGGAATGTAGCAAAAATATTTAAATAAAATTTCGTAGGCTCATAACGAATATTTTTGGAGCATCCAACATCACGGAACGTAGCAAAACTATTAAAATAAAATTTCATAGACTCATACCGAAAACTTATTGGCTCATCCAACAAAATGGAATGTAGCAAAACTATTTAAATAAAATATCGTAGGCTCATAACGAATATTTTTGGAGCATCCAACATCATGGAACGTAGCAAAAACTATTTAAATAAAATTTCATAGGCTCATAGCGAAATATTATTGGCTCATCCAACAAAATGGAATGTACAAAAATATTTAAATAAAATTTCGTAGTCTCATAAGGAATATTTTTGGAGCATCCAGCATTATGGAACGTAGCAAAACTATTAAAATAGAATTTCATAGACTCATAGCGAAAAATTATTGGCTCATCCAACAAAATGGAATGTAGCAAAAATATTTAAATAAAATTTCGTAGGCTCATAACGAATATTTTTGGGGCATCCAACATCACGGAACGTAGCAAAACTATTAAAATAAAATTTCATAGACTCATAGCGAAAAATTATTGGCTCATCCAATAAAATGGAATGCAGCAAAAAATATTTAAATAAAATTTTGTAGGCTCATAACGAATATTTTTGGAGCATCCAACATCATGGAACGCAGGAAAAACTATTTAAATAAAATTTCATAGGCTCATAGCGAAAAATTATTGGCTCATCCAACAAAATGGCGATATTATAATTATGGTCCAGATTACCCAGCTACAAAGAATTAATATTTTGTAGAATGGTTTTATCTACATTTTTTTCTAAACAAAAGATTATTTTCTAATTTCGTGCTAAAGTGCGGCCGAGAAAATTTGCCTCCCTCCATAGGTGCTTCACCGTTACTGAGGCAAATACCCATGGGGAAAAACCCTTAACATAGAAAATATATATTCCCCCTTTCTTTAACCCTAGCTGATACTTTCCTGGAAACAAATTAAAAAGACCGAAAACAAATCGTCGGAAACTTTTATTAATCCAACCGGAACTGTCACAATTGGATGGAGTGTTTACGTTTTTCATCAGGTAAGTCAGCCGGTTCCTTTTTCCCCCGCTCGGATCATGGCAGAAGGAGTGTCAGCTGCATTAACTCGCCTTGCAGAGAGAAATGGAATTACGCAGGGATAAACAACATCTATCACCCTGCAACGGGCAAGAGAGAGGTGGAAAGAAGCAAAAGGAGGAAGGGAGGGGGTACGCTGCTCGCATCTTTGGGCGAAAAATGTTTTTGACTATTTTTTTTCCTCTTTCTCCTTTTGTTGTTGGTGTTGGACAAGAGGACATATTTCATTAGGACTCTTGTCTGGAGAGCGCAGAGTGGCAGGTTATGTCCAGGGACAGATAATTCCCCTCCGTTGTTCCCCTTACTGTTGGCCCGTGATACGCTCCGTAAATCAAAAGGAAAGAAACGCCAGGCTGATTAATCATTGATTACGAATGTCAGACATGAAAGAGCTACTAATATAACGGGACAGAAGACTGATTCGAAGATGGAAACAATAAGGTAAACTCCGATAATTAGAGATGGAAGAATGGCTGCTGCGATCGTCGAAAAAGGTAGTTTCAGAAATAACCTTTTGGCTCCACAAATAAATCATCAATATAATGTACACGTTACAGAAATTTTACCAATCAATTTACTGTTTCAGCAGCTCATTCAATGCTAAATACCAATAAAAGTGAAAAAAACTTTTTACTGAAACTTTTACGTTTAATTACAAATTAAAAAAAGGGAAGTTTTAAAATGATATATTGGAAATCAAGGAGGTCCAAAATGTGAGTATCAATCAAATTCTCGAGGTTGAATATTTAGACAGTTAAAATTCCTTTCCCATACTACACATACAAGAAAGTACAAATGGTATATTGGGACTCAAGGAGGTCCAAAACGTGAATATTAATTAATATCTCGAGGTTGAATATTTGGACAGTTAAAATTTTTTCCCCATATTACATATGCGAGAAAGTACAAATGGTATATTGGGACTCAAGGAAGTCCAAAACGTCAATATCAATCAACATCTCGAGGTTGAATATTTGGACAGTTAAAATTCTTTTTCCATACTACATATACGAGAAAGTACAAATGGTGTATATTGGGACTCAAGGAGGTCCAAAACGTGAATATCAATCAAAATCTCGAGGTTGAATATTTGGACAGTTAAAATTTTCCACCGTAATACATATGCGAGAAAGTACAAATGGTGTATATTGGGACTCAAGGAGGTCCAAAACGTGAGTATCAATCAAAATCTCGAGGTTGAATATTTGGACAGTTAAAATTTTTCCCCATAATACATATACGAGAATGTACAAATGGTGCATATTGGGACTCAAGGAGGTCCAAAACGTCAGTATCAATCAAAATCGCGAGGTGAAATATTTGGGCAGTTAAAATTTTATGCTACGTAATACCGTAAAAAAATATATACTAGGTAAAAAAAGGACAAAATGGGAGAAAAAACAGCGAATATAATCAAAATCTCGAGTTGAGAAAATTCATAAGGACAAGAAAATTTTCATGACACACCGGAAAAGAAAAGGAAAAAAATGGAATCATGCAACCAAAAAAAGTCGAGATAATTAGAATCCAATTCCGAAATGCTATTTATCTTGGACATAATTAAAAATTTCTATCTACTGATAGCTATTTTCTGCAAATATAAAAAAAAATCACGTTCGAACAAAGAAGGAAAAAAAAGCGGTTCTCTCTCTACTCTACTTGCATTCTTTCCTTCAAAATATAAAAAAAAATAAAAAAAGAAAAAATAGAAAAAAATTCGAAGCATTTAAAATGTCGGAAATAAGAAGCGAGAAAGAAATAAAATGTCATCTTTCATGAAATGAATATGCATTAATCTCTTTTTTTTTTCAGAATTGATATTTATCTTTTTTTACATCTGGCATAATAATTAGATCATGAAAAAAATTCGGCTTATATACAGACTTTTACTAAGGAGGTATAGGTGTCGTGATAAAAAATTCGTAGAGAATTTATATGAAAAGGGTCCCTTCGTCCAAAGAGGAAACTTGTCGTTGAAATCTTCTCTTTCTAGCCTCATAATATATATATATATATATATATATATATATATATAATATCAAAATTATTTAAAAAACATTGAACCTCCTCTCTTCCATTCTAATTCTTAAAATCTTTTGCCAGAAATGTCTTAAACAAATGTCATCGATTAAAATTAGATACATAAAGCTTTTATATAGATGTAATCTGTCTATTCAACACTTTTTTTCGATTTTTCTGTTTTTCTGATCTTTTTTTAATTCGTGACTACGTTTTTGATTGGGAAAATTCTGCCGCTCTTATTTTTACAGAGTGATTTTTTGAGATGCATTTTTATAAGGTTATCTCAGCGAGGAACACGTAAAAATTATTCAGGTAATTAATATGAAAGCATTTCAAATAAATGGTTTTCACGGACATCTTCGTCGACGACAGACAAAAGAAAGTCGTTAAAAATCTTCTGCTACGATGCTCTCAAGAGCGAAGACAGAAAAGAATTTTATTATATATATAAAACTTATAATTATTTAACTTTAAGAAAAAAAACCCTATTTCCCGACCTAAAATTTTCTTCTTAAATTTTCATCTAATAAAATGTACTTAAAATTTTCTTTCTGTACAACTGTACAAAGCTTTTTGCTATAGAAGTCGCCGGCAGATTTCTCTGCGTCTTTCTGATCTTCATAGTTTAATTCGCTGACTACGTTTCTTGTTCCTTGGGAAAATTCTTTCTGTCTTCGCTCTTGGGTGCATCTCTGTTCGAGCAGAGTGATTTTTGTGAGATGCATTTATATAAGGTTATCTCAGCGAGGAACACGTAAAACCTTATGACATTGGTTTAATTATTCTATGAAAAAAAAGCATCTTCAAATAAATGGTTTGGTCACGGACATCTTAACTAGTCGATGACAGACAAAAGAAAGGCATAAAAATCACTCTGCTAGAACAGAGGTGCTCTCAAGAGCGAAGACAGAAAGAATTTTTCCAATGGACAAGAAACTTACTCAGCGAATTTAAGTGTTAAGATCAGAAAAACACGGAACTATTTGCCGGCGACAGCTGGAAAATGTGTTGAATAGACAGTAAAATTTTCATCTATAGGATAGAAAACTGTACAAAAGTAAATATGTACTACTGTTACTGTACAACTGTATAAAAAACAATAGTATAAATAAAACAATAATTAAAGAATTACTGATTTTTTAAGACTCTCTCCTAAAATCTCAAAACTTTTGTATGTCATAAAATTTAAAAAGAAAATTTTCTAATTAGTAAGTGAAAATATTAATTTTCTAAACATAATTCTATAAGGGTAAAAATATATTTCATTTTATAGCAGGCTCTTTTCAGTCCGAGATGCATTTATATAACGCTATCTCAGCGAGGAACACGTAAAATCCTACGGCTTTGGTTTAATTATTCCATGGGAAAAAATCATCTTCAAATAAATGGTTTGGTCTCGCACATCTTTACTAGTCAACGACAGACAGAAGAAAGGCATAAAAATCACTCTGCTCGAACAGAGGTGCGCCCAAGAGCGATCACAGAAAGAATTTTCCCAAGGGAGAAGACACTTACTCAGCGAATTTAAGTGTTAAGATCTGAAAAAAACGGAACCATTTGCCGGCGACAGCTGGAAAACGTGTTGAATAGATAGAAAATTTACATCTATAGGATAGAAAACTGTACAAAATGTGCTTAAAACAATAATATAAATAAAACAATAATTAAGGAATGATTAATTTAAGACTCACCTCACTCCTAAAATCTAAAAACTTTTGTAAGTCATATAATCCAAATAGAAAACTTTCTAATTAGTAAGTAAAAATATTAATTTTCTAAACATATAATTCCAAACATAATTCTATAAGGGTAAAAATGTGTTTCATTTTATAGCAGGGTCTTTTTACTCAGAGATGCATTTATATAAGGCTATCTCAGCGAGGAACACGTAAAACCCTATGACATTGGTTTAATTATTCCATGGAAAAAAATCATCTTCAAATAAATGGTTTGGTCTCGGTGGCCAACATTAATTAGGAAGCAAGTTGAAGGGAATCCCGTAATCTTTTTCGCTATATTAACAAGTCGTTAGTGACAAGTCTGTTTAACAACATACATACGCGACCGTGAAAAGTCACTTTCCAATTTTCTGTTGCATTTTCGCCTTTCCGTTTTTACTTTTTTTATTTCATTCGCAGTGAGTACAAAAACCAATATTTCCCTTTTATCTTCCCCACTCATTTTGCGTTTACCTCTAATTATTCTACGTCATAATTAGCATTCAAACAGCATGATGATAAGAAAAGAGCTTGTGGGTCATTAATTTTCGCTTAGTGCCTTTTTGCAGTTTTTTTAGTCTAAAGATTCTTCGCATTTTTTTTTACTTTTTTTTAGTAAAAAGGATTTACCTTCGAATTTTTGTGAGCATGGTTTGATCACATTTCTGATACGGTGTACGAGTGTGACTACGTAAGTGAAAAATCGGTTTTAAAAAAAATTTTTATCGTTACCTAGATTCGATTTCAAACATCACTGTTGTCATAAAGCATTTATAATATTTAACATCAAATTTAACACGTTGACTGCCAGACGCATTTTCGATGGTTTGCCCAAGGCGCCGACGTGAACTTTTCATTATGCGATGCATATGCTGAAATGTTATTTGCAGCAGATAAAATGAGTTACAAAATCACGCTTGAAGCAGTTTTCGTGGGGGGGTCACCGGGAACTCCCACAGTGAGGTAGGCAATTGTTATGATTGTCCGTTTTTAAAAAACAATCGTGTTAAGTGCTCTTATTCTTTAGCATTCAAAGCAGCTAGGAAGAACTAGAACAAAGAATTTGACTAAAAAAGAGGTGACATATTGTTCCGATTGCGTCGATTCACCTTTTCTTTGCCTTGAATGTTTCAATCTGACTCATCGCAATATGCACTGATAAAATGTATATTCTTCGTGTACTAATAAAATTATTTTTGTATGTTTAATACTGCATTAATTGCTTCAAACTATTATAATAACAATGGCATTATTGAAAATTTTATCAATATCCAAATTTACTATAATTATGTAATTTTATTATTTGCTGCGTCACCGGTCATTCGTGGCCCCCAAGCGCTGTAGCCAAGTCGAGTCCAATACAATTTAATGAAAACTCATTTGTTTACAATTTTTGTTCTCTGGGGTGTAATACAGCAAACTATACTTTAACAAAATACTTAAAAATTTCCCTCTAAATTTTTGTTCTACATATTTTAACACTGCGTCATCAAAATGGATATATTTAACTAATCTTATCCAAATTAAATGTCTTGTCATTTACTCCTGATATCCGGTACATAGCCGAATGGACAGGGTGCTTTTCGGTACCGGAGTTCGTGGGGGTCGAATCCCATAGCTGGTATGAATGGAATGGCCGAATGGAATTGATTTTAAGCAGTAGGTCCCGGTTTCATTAACCCTCGCGTAACAAAACGTAGACTGTAGTACTCGAAACCAAACCAAGTCAAGGAAAGGTGCGGGCTGCATCTACCCCACTCGTCTTCCCACGCCACTGAATTTACAACCCCTGTTGGCGTAAATTATGGTACATATATGCCGGAATGTTTTTGCTGAACGGTAGCCGCCTGGTTAGGGCAGTCGGTACCAGAGTTCGTGTGTTCGAATTCCATCGTGGCATGGATGTTCGTAGTCGTTCGGAATCGTCTTTAAGCAGTAGGTCCCGATCTCATTAGCTTTCGTATTGTAAAAAATTAGACTCCAAACGAAACTAAATCGATGAACCGGAATGATTTTTGTAAAAGTAGTACAACACCAGATAAGATATTACCATGGGGTACAAAAAAAGAACTGTGTCATCCCTCATACCTGGTGCATTGTACTGGTATGACCCACCCTCCTTCCTACGCCACTGTAGTATACATTTTCAATCTACTGAAAGCTCAATTCAGATATCCGTCCGCCATTTTCCCCATCTAAATATACATATATTCCGTTTTCAGCGTCCATCACTCGTTTCAGCTTTCGCTATGAATTTCTGCCATTCCGACTGGATATGAAAACGATTCGAATGAAGTTATCAAGTTGCATTCGCCGAATGAGATTTACGATGCGCCCGGCACAACCGCAGATGTCCCGCGCCGGAGCTCTTCGTCCGAAATTAAAATCAAGCTTCAGCTGCATATGATGCAAACCGTCATGATCGATCCCCCCCCCCTCCATTAATGAATCAGCCATTAATCCGAAGGTACTTCCACCAATACTATCGAAATCATGCGGTGGGGGGTTAAATAGGGCATTTCTACGGCGAACGAATTTTCATTAATCTTGGGGGAGTTATTTCGCTCTAAAACTCCACTCGTACTTCAGTTCCGATTTGGGAATTTCAGAATTGGCGGATTCCACTCCACTTTATCAGATTGGGATTATTCCAGTAGATTTCGTCCTCTTCGCCGGCCGTAGTGAGGGGGGGGGAGTCCATATGGTGCCACTTTGTGCATCGTTTTAACAGAATACCAAATAAAGTGATCCGTTCCAAACGGATATCGATGCCTCGCCTTGTTCCAAATATAAATATTGTAAATATTTCGTTAGTCGATGTGTGGGGGCTGTAACGTACCCGATTTCCCTCGGTGAGAGTTCTTGTCAATAAATTAACGAGTCGTTTTCACTATTTAATTAAAAACCTGGTTTGATGAAATTCCTGCCGCTTTCGCTTCTTCGAGTAGGTATGCATTTTGAATTGGTGTATTTTAACTGCTGAATTAGGAAACTAAAATGAGTGATATCTAAAATTTAATACACGCCGACTAACCAAAGAAATAAAACTAGTACCTCCCGTTATTCATAAAAATGCGTTATACAGGAAACATGTTCGATTGATTATTTTTAACCCTTACAGGATCTTAAGATGTCCAAGACTAAATATGCCAATACAACACAATATTTTAGCTATTGTGAGTGTAAAGTAAGATAATATCACCAGAAAAACATAGCAGGGTGTATAGGTTTCTATAATTTCATGGGAAATAATTTTCCCTATGGACCATAAAAGTAAATAAACGAAGAGTTAGGTTTATTATATCGGCATTTTATTTATTGCTTTGTAATACAAAAAACATAATAAAAATTATCAGTAAAGTAAAATAAATAGATAGTTGTAGTATTCAATCATATATATACATCGAGCAAGCGAAGTTCTACTTTTGACGAGTACCGGGTGACCGAGCTCCGCTCGGAGAAAACAGGTATCGAAGCTAACTCGAAGATTTAAATTTTCAATTGTGATTTATCAAAACAATACATGCCATAAGAAAATTTGTGAAACCATTAGTGAAAAGATAACCGGTTAAAGTGCACCATAGGGCACCATAACTATTCTATACAAAGGTAAAGTTTGAAAAGTCATAGAAAATAAAATGTAATTGATAACAAAAAATTATACAATTAAAGAAATGGTACAAAGTGAGCAGTGTAAAGATTGAAGTGTGTTGAATGGAGAAGCATTCTGACAATGACGGTATCTTCTAGTTGTCCATTTGCGGGTATAATTGAGTTGATCGCTTGTTGTTCCAAAATTCCGGCTCCTTGAAGCATTTCATGTAGAGGTGCGTTGTGCATGTTGAAAATGTAGCTTGAAATCTGATGAATGTTGAAATGTCGAACTTTGTTGACGGTGATTTGAAATCGAAATCAGTTCCTTAATACGTTCGCTGCCACCGACGCACTGGCGCGTCAGAGCGGCACCTCCTGGTATGCCGACGACGCACTAACGCGGCGACGGACTTTGATAAGTTATATGCTCTGTGTTTAGTGTGGCTTTGGAAATTGAACGGCGAGGTTGTTTCGGCACGTTAGTGAAGCATTATTTTTTAATTTTTTTGTGGTTGGTTTTCAAAATTTTTGTTTGCATTATTTTTTTTTACTATATCGTTTATGTGTTATATATACTTTGCTACATTAATTTAATATTTAGAGTTGATAGAAAATAAAAATGGAAACCGATATCAAGGAATAAAGACAAATCAATAAAGAATTTTATTATTATTATTATTAATTCGTCAGAACTACAGCCAATCGATTCCTCGTGGTCGAAAACCCCCGGGTACCAATTTTCACTTGGTTTGGACGCATGAGAAAAAAGTTTGCCCGCACCGGGGTTCGAACCCGGCCCTATCTGTAGCGCCGAACTACGTGACCTTAGCGCGTCAAAACCGATGCCAATCGATTCCTCGTGACCAAAAACCCCAGATCCCCAAGTTTACTACAGTTTATTAATTCTGGGGCGATTTTCGACTTGACAACCATTCCTCGTATTATAGTATAGGATATAGCAACAACCCTCCCCAGTGGAACGCCGAGATTGACAGAGGCCTGACGTGAGTTGGACGGTACCGAGTGCAGACGGCACTACCGATTGATCGCCAAGACGGGCGCTGATGTTATGCCAGACGGGCACTGATGTCCACTTTCATTTTAATTGTCCCTAGACACCATATAATTTGTAAATAATTTGTAAATAGTTTTCATTAAATAAGTTCGTGTTAGTTAAGCTGTGCATCTTTTCCACCGTGGGAATAAATCTCCCCCCCATATATATATATATATATATATATATATATATATATGAAATCAATCATATACGGTAATATATAGTATTCATTGGTTTTGGCACAATAAAGTTCGACAGTTCTTTTTTTATTATTCGTTCAGAAACACATTTGCCGCCTTGGACATACGTTTTATTTTGACATTCAGTAAAAAAAATATCGATTCAATAATAACTGAACAATCGATAACGATTTTTGTAGAAGGGAAAAATATTTCCCTTGAGCGTGAAAGGGTTAAACTAGATTTTACAACGCAGCTTGCAATAGAGACATATATCTTTATACTGAACACGGCTGCGAAGCTGTACTCATTTAGCACCACCGAGGAGCACGTGTAGCTTATGGAATGCTACGGATGTGAGTTACGCTACTCACGTTGGGTCACCGTAATTTAGAAGCAGGGACCAAGCACAAGACCCCCAGAATTGACCAGCCACTTCCAAAAGTATCGATTAAAACCTGTGTGTTCGGTCATGAGATCGATGGGTTAGTTCACCGACTGAACTAGTCTGTGAAGGGATCTAATAAACAACTATATCGGAGGTGGCCAAGCTCCTTGATAGTCCGAGCCATTTTTCAAAATTTGAATTTTTTGTCGAGCCGCAATTAAATACTTACTTAAAAGGTATGCAAAAAAGGTATTTAAAAATTTTTTTTACAGAATTTATATTTATTGAATATCATTTGGAAGTTCTTCGTACTTTAATTTTTCAGACAAATCTTCGGTGCGAATGTAATTTAGAATGTGTTACACTGTTTTCATAAAATCAGGATATTTTAAATATTTTGTAACGAGATGTTCTCAGTGAATTTGCAGTGAAACGGTATGAATTGTGGAATTTGAGAATCATCTCTTTTTCACTCAATTTTACGAACTCAAATTTTACGATCCCTCTTCCTCTCTTCCAAAACTGATATTATATGTGGACAGTCCCTTGTAAGAAAGAAAGATAAATATTAAAATATTTTTCTACATTTGAAGAGTCGTTGAAGAATTATTGCAAGAGATATTGCATCTTTGAAGAGTTATTGTAAGAGTTGTTTATATCAAATATTTTACATTTTCTTTAAGAATTAAAAAAATAAAAATAAACTACAATAAAATACATTATTTAGCAACAAAAAACTGGTTTTAATGCATATACACACACTAATAAACTGATATTAAATTAGATCCATCTTGTCTTACAAAGATGGGTGTTGAATACCTTAAAGGTAAACTCCAGAATGCTACAAACTAAAGATTTTATTACACTGCCTCACATTAAGATCTCAAACTTAGACATCGTTACCATCAGCAGATTATCGAGTGGTGTGTAAGGATGATTGGGTGTGATTAAAATCAAGCCGTATTCGAGGAAGGGGTTGAACGCACGGTAAATCACGGATTTGATGCACGCAGTAAATATAAGGCACGATTAGATCCTACAAACCTGTAGTAGGTGCTCGAGGCTTTAATGCGGAGTTTCTGATCCTTTACCTAATTGAGATTAATGTGGAAGCTTATGTAGTAGACGAGGGTTTACGCCACAACGATTACCGTTCTGAAAATTGGGTTAATCCAGCAGGCGTATTAACTCGTTCTTGAGATCATTAATCTAGAAGTATGAAGCAATAGTTACGAAATATAATCGCATACTAAACCATTAAAGGCTGCTTCTAGTTCTTCAAAACATGGAGAGAAACTCATTCTGGTTAGTAGCGAAAATAATGCTTAGGAAAATTTAAATTAATTTATAACTTACAATTACAGTAACAAAATCAAATAAAACTGTTACTTCAGATAGTAATATACCCAGAGCAATAGTATACTACCTGCCTTGTGCCCAGCATTCAGTACGGGTAATTATGACTTTCAAAATGAAAATTTAGAAAAACTACTATAGGTATAAATAATATTATTTTCACTTGTCACACATAGATGTTATATAAAAGTATTTACCTTTATATATGCTATTCTCAATTATATTTAATAAAGTGATAAATTTTATTTTATAGCAAAATGCATTTTTTTTATTTTAAAATGTCAAATGCGCTTAGGCCGAACGATGGCAGATTAGTTAGGGTACTGGCCTTCGGTAGCGGAGTTCGTGGGTTCGAATACCACAGTTGCATGGATGTCCGTAGCCGTTTGAAATCGGCTTTAAGCTGTAGGCCCGGTTGCAAAAAGTAGACCATAGTACTCTAAAACAAACCAAATGCCATTAGACCTGTTTACAAAATGAAAAAAGAAATATAATTATTTTCGATTTAATATAAAAATTTAGTTTCGAATATATAAATTTCAAAAGTCGTCAAGCGGGTATAACAATCCCGGTGAAAGTTTCATTCTAAATGGGTTAAAACTTAAGAACACTCTTTTCCTAAAACAGCTATCAATACAAACAGATACCTTTGTGTTATACATGGCTACAAAGATGTTCCTCAATAAGCATTACAAGAGAGTGCCTATAACGTAAGAAATGATACCGGAGAGTAACATTCCTTAACCCGCTGGGTCGTTGGAATTGAGAATCAGGATCCTTCAGGATAGGCCTGTCACCACCAGAAGTACCATTTATACTTGGACATCATTGCGACCACAAACCTAATTTATGTGCCCCAGCCGCCATTCCTGAACACGGAGGATTTGGGGCTGACTCGAGTCTCCACCCCGCTACCCCCCTGTTACAAAATCGCTTCCTTTACCGACTGTGCAACCGCAACCCATATAACAAAACTAAAATATTTTTTATAATGTTAGACCCTAGGAATTTTATTTTTCTAAAAAGTACAGAAATTTTTATTTTACTCTAAAATAAAAAAATCGCCAATTATAATAAAGACTAGTTTATAACCCGTCAAATGACGGGGTCAGTAAAATTTATAATTTTCCAAAATTGTAAACTACCATATGAGGAAAGTAAAAAGTGCAGTTTGTTTTTTGGCTGAGAATTATATGGTACACGCTCAATAATTTGTTTATCTTCATACTTTTCTAAAGTCTCCCGATACTGTGAATACAGTTAGAATCCCACTGAATTCATTTAGTCAAACCGTATGATTATGTCTAAAAAACAAACATACAAACGAACGAACTTCTTAATTTTTAAAGATATACAACTTAAAAGCTAGATATTTATTAGTCTGTGAAATAGACTCCTAGACTTTTATGAAAAGAATTTGTTGTTAACCCTCCGAGTGGTTCACACCGAGGAAAAAAGTCTCCAAAAATACGCTAAAGTTTCATTGAGTCAGTGACCAAAGTGTTCTATGATTTTTTACTTCACCCTTTGTCGACTAGATTGGAATACGGGAGACCCACCCTCGTTATTGTCCGTTTACTTCCGGTTATAAATAGATATATAAATAGACATTATAGATAGTTAATTTTTAATACACATAAAGCTCGTCAAGTCTCGAAGATCATCCCATAAGAAATAATGGGTTCTAAAAGTACAAAAAAAAATATTCTTTAAGAGAATGATTTCTGTCTTTTTTACGAAAGTCATCCAAGCTATTTAAGTGGTACAATTAGAGATACATCTGTTACCGCAAACGAAATACTTCGAAATAGAGATTTACAAAGCCATGAAAAGCTATCAGCGTCTTTGTGCCTCAGAGAGTAGGTGTGCAGTTCCTAAACAATCGACCTGACCCTCCTACCTCAAAACTCCATAGGGAAAAACACTGGCAGAAATGTACATTACATCCATTTTCGGAACGTTTTGGAGGTCGAAAATTGTACGTGACAACCGCTTTGAAGACATCATCGGTTTGGCGGAATTGTACGTGCGAACCACTTAGAGGGTTAATACTAGTGATAAAATTTTAATTTCAACAAAAAATAATCGATGATTAAATTTAAAATTATCATATATGTACCTAATTAATTATATAAGCCAAATAGAAAAGAAAATTATTTCCGTAATATCTAAGTTCAGTGATAAAACGTAAGAAAATAATGCAGACGATATTTAAATAATTTAAAATAAGAAATGATTAAATGAGATGTTTAAAGGAATGACGTCATAATGCTAGAAAAAAATATCTTTATCTATTTATTATGTGATAAATTGATTAAATGCTCTTAGGATTTGGTCAGGAGGGCTACGGTCTATTTTTTCCAACACGAGGGCTAATGAGACCGGGACCCACAGCTTAAAACCTATTCCGAACGGCTACGAATATCCATGCTACTGTAGGATTCGAACCCACGAACTCCGGTACCGAAAGCCAGCACCCTAACCAATCGGCCATCGTTCACAAATGCTCTTAGGGAATATAGGGCTTGAAATAATGGCATTAAACGCCCAAAAACGGGGGAAGGGGGGAACGTTTTAAAAACTTGCTTTGAATTTTACTAACCCTAACTCATCATGCACCCAATATGGATGCCCCTATCCATTCCAGGTCCAACCGCTTCATAAATTCGAGGACAGACGGACAGATAACTTAGGCTATTATCATATAGGGGATTTTCCAGCTCTAAAGGTACTATGTGTTCCTTATCGTCTTAAAAATGATTAATATCTAGCATGTTATCCACTATGGTGAAATCGGACCGTAAAAATATGCTACTTTCTCTCACACTTTTCCTTAACGGGTCTTATAAATTGAATCAATATAAAATCTGAGCACAACAAAATGTAAGACATAATACGACCGACGATAACTTTTGGAGAAAAATGCTTCGTGAGAAACATTCTCTATCATTTTCCTTAAAATCAAACGTTATGTGTGCATTAAAGTATCCCCCACTCACTGATGAAAATAAGTTTTCAATTCATTTACTGACTGCTTCCGTTTCCTGAATCAGTTATTCTACGAAAAGAGCTCTCACCTTTTCCCAGGAAAAATACGATTTCGCTGGCTGGAAATGGCACAAACACATTCTCTCTTAAGATATCTTTTTGTTATGGAAACGAAACAGGAAATATGATAATAAATATAAAAGGTATCGTCGCTGTGCAGAATATAGAAAGAAATTGCTGCTTCAAGACATAAATTTTACACCACAGCGGCAGAGTTTTCAAAATCTTCAATTTACGAACAATATGCCACAGTCGTAAATTCAATATTTTTCATTTTTTTCATCTACCAATGAAACGCGATTATATAGCGAAACGATGACGGTCTGTCTAGTTTACACTGTAGTGTTTACAATATGAAAAGAAAATTTCCAGATAAATGTAAACAAATATGTTCGTTCACATGACAGATAACATAAGAATTCAAAGAAAAGAGTTGCGAAAACTTTCTTAGTACGAACAAAAGTCGTCATCTGATCAGTTCAGGATTTGAAAAACTATTTTTAAAAAAGTCCAGCCTACCTAGTTTTACCTAAAAAACCAGGTTTCTTTAGGGTGGGGTGGGGGTGGATTGAATGAATAAATATAAGAAATAAGGAAAATTTAAAATCTTGAATTCTGTGTAAATGTTGTACCTAAACTAATAATTTTTTAATACAGGTTTTTTAGGGAGGGGGGAGAGGAATAAATAAAAATTAGAAATAAGGAAAATTTAAAATCTTGAATTCTGTGTAAATGTTGTACCTAAACTAATAATTTTTTAATACAGGTTTTTTAGGGAGGGGGGAGAGGAATAAATAAAAATTAGAAATAAGGAAAATTTAAAATCTTGAATTCTGTGTAAATGTTGTACCTAAACTAATAATTTTTTAATACAGGTTTTTTAGGGGGGAGGGAGAGGAATAAATAAAAATTAGAAATAAGGAAAATTTAAAATCTTGAATTCTGTGTAAATGTTGTACCTAAACTGATAATTTTTTAATACAGGCTTTTTTGGGGGGAGGATGAATAAAAATTAGAAATAAGGAAAATTTAAAATCTTGAATTCTGCGTAAATGTTGTACCTAAACTGATAACTTTTTAATAAAATCTCAAATGCGATATATCGTAGGGGGGATGATACGGTACAAATTTTACTTTTATGAATTATGCGTATTTAACATACAATAAAATCAGTAGTATAATAATAACGAAAAACCACCTAAAAATAGTAAAAAAAATAATTTACATTATTGATCTTATCAATTTTGTAAAATCAGAAGTATAGTAACAACGAAGAATCACCTAAAAATAGTAAAAAAAGAATTTACATTATTAATTTTATCAATTTTGTAAAATCAGTAGTATAATAATAACGAAGAATCACCTAAAAATAGTAAAAAAAAAGAATTTACATTATTGATCTTATCAATTTTACGGGTCTTACACCAAAATAGTGTTCCGGTTTCTCCTTGGTAATTTTGGCGACTTTTATTGTCTTATCCAAACGGAAGTGATAGAATAAAAGTGTAACAGTTTAGATTTTCCGTAATAATCAAAGTTATTCACCCAAACAATTTAAATTCAGAAAATTAAAAACCAAAACAAATTAGTCGTATTTAATATATAACTAAAGGGTTGCATAACGAGAACCGGATAAAAAAATTTATATAAATCTAAATATAGATACATCGAGATCAGGATAAAAAAAAGACTGCATAATTAGCGCTTTATCGCCAAGTTGGCGGGGTTATCCTTTCTGCTGTCAAACAATTTTATGTATAAATACAAATACAAATTAAGTCTTTTCTTTAAACTATAAATAAATAAAATAATAATACAAAAAATCTGTATTAGACACATGAATTCCTTGTAAACCCATTAAAAATTATATAAATTTAAGTTGTAGATGTGTGATTACAATTATCATTTGAACATTCTTTTAAAGACTGAAAATAGGTTTAGTTTCTCAAGGTAATGGTGTTGTCTAAGCAGACCTCAAGTGCTACTCTCTGACAATGACTGGCAGCGTTAATATCTTTTACATCCAGATTACTCTACTATATATACAGATTATGTTATATATTGGAACTTTTTATGATCAAAATGTTCTGTTTACTGCTTACCAGAAAGCAATAAAAGATAAAAAAAAAATCAATAAAATTCTTGCAAATAATTTTATTTTCGTTTGATTTAAAAAAGTATTGTTGCAACTGCTCAAAAACCATTGTTTGGCTGGTTGTGTAGTTAAGAGTTCTAGAGTATTACTCTACCAGGGCTAAAAAGACTAAGGGGCTTACTCCGCACGTTCATTGGGACGTCACTTTGACGTCAGCTTGATCGTTTGCTCGCATTAAGTCCGAAGCTGACGTCAAAGTGACGTCACAACGAACGTTCGAACCCATACGCAACTTCCAGAATAAGAGGCCGAGACTTAAGGTATAAAGCCAATTTCGAACAGCTGTAAATATCCATGCCAGCATTGGGATTCGAACCCATAAACTCTACCGAAAAGTGACCCATTCAGCTACCGAATTAGCATAAGGAACTAAATGTTTCGACACATAGAAAATAGTGCTATATTCTAATGCTCGATATAACGAACGGCTGCTGTAACCTCTGTACATCTGTCCGCATGTTCTTTAAATTTCATTCACACGGAATGAGAGCGAGTTTTTTTATACCTAGGGTTTCGCCGATCTACATTCGAAAACAATCCATTAAAAAAATAACGGACGTTCGTTCGTATTACTTGCGCGCATTTCTCTCCAAATCGATCCGTAAATAGTTCCGAAGTCATCAACGTCTCGAAGAGAGTTATCAAGCAGATATTCGAAATAATCTTTTTGTAAAAACTCAATATATAGTGAGAGAAGCATCATTTCCAGACCATCAACCCAAGGAGCGATTTATTACTGCGCCGCACCCCCCCCCTACCAACACTACACACTTTCGCCCTTATTACTAGCAGAGAGAGACTATTTAAGAAACTACTCTACAGTGGAAAAAATGGTTCTTTCATAAATAATTCGAACTCTGGAGAAGAAAAATTCATTTTTGATTTATAACATTTCCTTTGAGTGAGTTTATATGCACTCACTTTTATCTTCATATATTCCCTTTTTTTTCTACAGGAATTAATTGCACCTTCTACTTATTTTTTTCCTTCCCACGATAACATTTAAGTAACGCAGTGATAAATTGAAAGGCGATTTTTTTTTATTTTTTACAAAGGAAAGGAATATTCTTTGAAAAGCGAAGCATTCTTTGGTCGTTTTGTTCCTCATTCTTGAATCTTAATTGATATCCCGAACTAATTTTTTAATAATGGCGTTATTTATTCCGTTGCCATATTTTAAACTTAATTAATGACGCTTAATGATTACGAACAAAATGGTAGATCGAGGTCAAATTTATTACAAAAGAAAGTGTTTTTTGAATTAATTTTTAAGTGTCCGTATAGTATTAGAATTTTTCTGATTTCTTCTAATACCTTGCTACATCGAGAGCAGATGCAAGTACAGATATTAAAGCTAGAATTGTTAGAGTCGTTTTGCCTCCAAGCTATTCATATTATTTTATTAACTATCCAATAATATTTATTTATATATAAATCTACCTATTCATCTACATACCTATTTGACCGAACGATGGCCGATTGGTTAGGGTGCTGGCCTTCGGTACCGAAGTTCGTGGGTTCGAATCCCACAGTGGCATGGATGTTCGTAGCCGTTCGGAATCGGCTTTAAGTTGTAGGTCCCGGTCTCATTAGCCCTCGTGTTGCAAAAAGTAGACCGTAGCACTCCAAACCAAACCATACTTATCTGTATATACTTATATGTATTTTTAGAGGGTGACTTTGAGATCTTAATGGGGAACCATTAGATAACTCGGATAGGTGTGTGATTAGGGGCGTACGCAAGGGGGGTAGGGTTTTAACCCCTCCACTCCTTGAGTTCAGACAAAGTGGTAAAAATAATAATTTTAGTAGAAATTATGCGGGCTATTATTTTTTAGAATTATGAACATCCCCTTGAAAATTGTGAACCCACCCGCTTCAAAAAAATTCTACGTACAACACTGTGTATTATAAAGATAATAAAAGGCTTAGTGTTCACTCGAAACAGGGCTAGCGTACTTAATGTGATAAAAATTCTTGTGGAAATCAAGGATTTCCATGAAATCCTCACACAATTTAGTAAAATTAAATCTAACATGGTCAGGACTAAAACCTCTGAAGAACGCATGTTAGCGTTCTTTTCGGGTCTTATCCAGGCCCTTTCAACCGGTCCCTAATGGCTTCTTTTCTACTTGAATTCTAACAGTCCTTGCATGGTTTTTCAATGGCACCAATGCTTGTTTTCATTTGTACATTTCGTGTTTTAGGCTTATAAATATTGAAAAAAAAAATACCAAAAAGTATATAAAGTTGTCATAAAACGTAAGAAAAAACTTTAAAATAATTAAAATCTGACCAAACATCAACTTTCGTACTTCCTTTCATCACAAATCTGTGAAATTTCATTGGACGATCATCACATCATACGAGAGGTCTTATGATATTACAGCCCTCCAGGAGTGTTGTGTGCACGTAAAACATATTTAACAGGAGTGAGGGATCACAACTCCGATCAGGCATTAATGACATCATTTCAATCCATTTAAAATTTATAATTAATATTATATCGATCTTTAATTAATATAGTGTACTGTATAGTGTACAATATCCTATAAATATGTACTGCAACATTGCACGTAACATCATGGATGATTGTGATATTTCTTGTCAGTTCAACTAATTATTCATTATATATATATATATATATATATATATATATATATATATATATATATATATATTGTCACGAAGATTCGAATGAACACACCGTTTAACTTAACAGAAGAATTTATTAAAGCTAAGTAGCAACTCGCAACTTTACAAGATTGGGAAGTTGCCTACAACTAGTGGGTATCAGCTTTTATACCCGAACATAATATTCGAGAAATAACTAATTTACATATTAAATAAAGATCTAGAATATTCAAGAACATAAGGAAACAATAAAAAACATTTTTAAATTAAAAATCCGTACTTTGGATAAACTTCCATGTCAAGCATCGAACCCACAATCTCCGGGTCTGGATCGCGTGCTTTGACCATTCGACCACTGAGCTAGTTGGCTAAGCTTCTTTATGCGGCAATATACATATATACATATATACATATACATACATGCATATATACATATACATTCATATATATACACACATATATATACATACATACATATATATATATATATATATATATATATATATAAAAGAGGAAAAGTAAATTAAATCGGGAAATTAATGTAGGCATTTTGTATAAAAAGACGGCCCCAGAAAATTCTCAGGATTTTTCAAATCTTAGTCAAGGGTAAAAATTCCCGCGTTCTTTTGCTTTCCCCTTTCCAATCCTTAATCTAAATTGACCATTGGTGCTACAGTTTATACCTTCAGAGAAGGGGTTTAACTAATTAAAATTCTATATTGCCCTAGAGGACGATTTAGGAAATTTCCAAACAAAAAAGGAGATTTACGCTATCGGAGACAAAATTTCCTAGTGATTTTCCCACAGATTTTGACTGAGATATTGACCCAGGTACTAAGGGCCTTTTATTTATAACTTCATGCTAGCTGACCTTCAGTTTGTCCTGTTCTTATAATGAAGTAGGAACCCGTCCTCCAACGTTTTGTTAATAATGGTCTTTAGCTAAAACGGTTTCATTTTTATGGGCCATGACTGCAACCACCCTTCGTGAAGTCCGTCTTATTATATATATATATATATATATATATATATATATATATATATATACATATGTGTGTGTGTTTTTGTATATATTTATTTATAAACACAGTACTTATGATATACAATGAACATTTAACTTTTTTATTTCCATGAAATGAAATATTTTTGTCTTAGATAATATTTTTAAATCTTTCTGTAAAGTTTCTTCTAGTACCTTACATGTAACTCCTGCACCAGTCATACAATTTCACACTAGAAGTCTTCATTAAAATTAAAGTACATTATGAAGTTTTAATCAATTAAAATGTAACAAACTTAAACGCATTTCACTCTTTATTACACAGCATCAGGCAATTGCAGAGTTTTGACTACATACATCTAATCCCCAACCACAAATTTTTCCCCTACGTGATAGTGAGCATGGTCAGCAGGCACATAATATAAGGTTAATTTGTTAATGGTTAATTGGGGAAAATGCCTAACTCAAAGAAAACCAAAAAGAACATAAAGAAAAGAAAAAAAAAATCTGTAACCTCACACAAGCAAACAAAAATTTGACTTAAAGATGAAAAATAAATTTGGGCGTCAAAATTTTGAAACAATTTGAATTTGTATTATTAGCATATCGTAGTGCAAATAACACAATAAACTTTATACTTTCTTATAATCAGGGCTTCAGAACCGGTACTGAACCATAAACCGAAAGAAATATCGGTAATATTTTCGGAACGAAACCTGGAGCTGAACCGAGAATAAAATATAGGCTTATTTAGGTTCGATACATGTTCAGTCCTTAAAAATATTGTATCATTAAACATATTTAAAGTCACTTTTTCTTACGTTTTTTTCTAATTTAACTATACCTCGTCTAAAAAGAAACATTCTTGCATCGAAAAATATTTCATTATTTAACTACCGCACGAAAGAACAAAAAGTAATAACTGAAAGAAGCAATGAAATATGTTTGTTTAAAAATGCTTATTCTCCCGACAGAAAATCAGCTGCAACCATAATTTAACGAAATTGTTGTTCATTTGACGATAAAATCCACGACTGCCATAAATAAAATCATTGTTTATGCATATAGTTTCGAAAGGCAGTCGACAGAATAAATCGCGATTTAAAACCACGAAGGCTGCGAAAGAATTATTCTTCCTTTTGAAACATTTTATTTTGGCCAGCCAGCCCAGTTACTCTCTAACAGGAACAAGCAGATAAATCTTGAACCAAACTTAATTTCGAACGTCTTTGGGCCGTTTCGATACGGCATTGCGCCGTTGAGCGAAATATATGAGTGTTCATCCGCGACAAAGGTTCGAAAATAGGTTTAGAGAGAAGGGAATTTATTTCAACTCCGCCACGCAGATTGTACTTTTGATTAAAATGAATATTTCGCAGTTTCTCGTAAGAATAAATAGCCGCAGTAAGAATTTTTCTTGACCGGAATGATTCGGAATTTCTGGTTTGTGACGGGTCTTGAAAATATCGTCGGTTGCGACGAATCAAAGTTCTGTCATTGGAAAGTTCTTTACCTGTATACATTTATATTTGTTTCTAATTTTACAAAACATATGAACACTGTCACCTACATAATATTTGTTAGTTAGCTACGTTAACACTTTATTTTATGAAATTAAATTCCGGAGGCTAACTGGACTTAGTCATTCGGTAAAAAGAAGTAGCAGGCAATTTGCTACTTCCGGTTACCACAAATACTTCAAAAATTGATAAAAATATAATTATGCTATTATGTACGTATTTTAAAATTTTGTTATTCTACGCCAAAATGTACTCGAGTTATTGTGTTCACATACAGATAGAGACATAATGGAAAAAATTGTGTTTTCGAACTGAGGGATATCCAAACTGTGATGAACAATCAAAAACTCGAAGTCGAATTTTTAGAAGATTACAATATTTTATGTATACTACCAGTGGTGTAAGAAAAATGTTTTCAAGGGGGGAGTTCATAATTTTCAAGGAGGGGGTTCATAATTCTAAAAAATAATAGCCCTCATAATTTCTACTAAAATTTTTATTTTTGTCATTTTGTCTAAGCTCAAGGGGGTGTTTAAACCCCTACCCCCCCTTGCGTAAGCCCCTGTATACTACGTATACGAGAAAGTATAAAGAATAAAATGGAAGCGCTATTCATTAAAAGCGAATCGTGTCTTGCACTGATTCCGCTACGCATAACACTCGTTAATACGTCTTTTCACTTATATGTCGTTTTACCTCGAACCCTTCAACATCGAGTTATCAGTGTTTTACTTCAATAAAAAAGAGCTAGAGGGGAGGGGGTGCAAAGGGACAAATGCCCCCCCTTTTTAAATTGCAAATGCTTTTTTAAATCATTAAATAGTATTTTATCAATTTTTAATGATATAAAATTCTATTAATTCTGGTAAGTAAAAAATTTTGTTTTCATACTATCTCTACTATTTTTTTTAAATGGCCATATTTTTCTAATTTTTATAACTTGGTAAAAATTATATCAGTTCATGAATAGTTTTACAACGTAGAAATTACACTGATATAATGTATTCTTTAGTTTTGACATCATAATAATACTAAATTAAAGAAGTCTATTTTTTCATGGAAATTATAGGCTCCTATATGAGATAATTTAAGAGGGGGGGAGGTCTGAGATTAAAAATGTATGTATGCGTTGCATATTTAAGTATTAAATTTAATTTCAAGAACTGATTTACAAAATTGGGGGGGGGTGAGCTCAGGCCCCTTTTGCACTTTCCGTATAGGTGCCGCCCTTATTGGCAATGACAATATGTAGCCCCCAAAATTAATTTCTGGGTACGCCACTGAAAAGAATAAGAAAACTAAGCCAGTAAGAATAAAAAAAAATTGCGATATTTATTGGAAGTGAATCGAATCCCGTACTGATGTTAGAGCGCATAACACTCATCATACGTCTTTTCATTAATACGTGTCAAAAAAGGATACCACATTTCTTTCAAATTGCATCATTACTACAGCGAATGTAAGAAAAATTACAGAACCACAACGTTTGCTAAAAATATCTCTACCAATATTTTCCACTGAAAGAAATCAATTCTTTCAAACAAAACAACAACGATGCCAAATAATAAAATATAACCCTTTGTCTAGTTTATATTCCCTGTTCGCGTATGTATTAATGAATGCACACATTCTTCCTTCCCCCCTAAGAAATTGAGCACCAACCGTCTTCGACATCAAGAAACCGACTTTTGTCGGAAATAGTGCTACTGTTCCCGGAAGAAATTTATTATTGGTTGCTCGTGTCCGAAGCACTGAGATAACGTCACAACGTCCTATGGCACGGAGAGAAAATACCATTATTGTTTAAAGTCATAAACGGGTTTTCATGCGACGAGGCAGAGATATTACTACTGGCTGTGGGCACATTTTATTTCGCACAAAACTGATAAATCTTGCGCCAAAAACTTAATTTCGCCACCGAGGAACCCGTAAATGGCGCTGTTAAAATATGAATGACACGACGAGGAAGATATTCGGAGAAAAGGGGGCGTGATTTATTTCTACTGTTGCTGACAGCGGCCCCATTTGCCGGCGTTGTCCTACTTCTGCAGCTCAATGGCACGTGAGACTTTCCATTAGTAATCAATCTTAGAAACAAATACGAATAAAAATTGGAAAATTAATGATTGTTAAACGTAGTGGAATCAATACAGGATCAGATTCGCTTCTAATAAATCCCTTTTATTCTTTGGAGCTCTTTTGTACATCAGTAAAACATCTATTATATCACTCTCAAGGGTCAGACGACGTACATGTGAAAAGACGTATAAGTGAAAAAACGTATTAATGATTGTTATATGCAATGGAATTAATACAGGATTCACTTCCAATAAATAACACATTCTTTATATCGTCGCGTTGATGTTAAGGAATCACACGAGGTACACAAATAGAGGGACCGCTATTTATTTAGCACAAAATTGAAGGATTATACACTGAGAATTAAATCAAACTGCGCTACTCGCTCTTTTATGCCAACGTAGAATATTTTGGAAAACCATTCCAGTAATTTAAAGAATATTCTAGTATTTTCTTAAAGTAACAGAAATTAAATGAAATTAAAACAACTTCAGCGGGTTTTGATCCGATGATCTCCCAAACCGCAGTCTGATGTCATGACCATTCGGCCACAAAAACTTCGAAGCCGCACGTTATAAGCGGTAATATTTTTCAGCTCTTTTGTATTGATGTAAAACACCGATTTAAGAGACCGACATGAAACGACGTGTAGGTGAATAGACGTATAAATGAGCGTTATGTGCAATGGAAACAATAAAGGATCCGATTCACTTCTAATAAATATCGCGTACCTTTTGTAGATATAAAACACAAGTAACGCGACTACAATAATAACATAAACATCAGTTTTCATTCAACATGCCATTAGATGAAACCTGAGTAGCCGTACGATGGCTAAATGGTAGAACGCTACAGTTCAGTACCTAAATTCCCGGGTTCGAATCCTGCAGATGACATGGATGTTCGTAGCTGTTCGGAATCGGCTTTCAACGGAATCACTATCTGCCCGACTGCTCTCTGACACACGATTTTCATCTTAAGAAACCCTCTGACACATCCAAGGAACTCTGGGCAGACAGCCTAATCAAAAACCCGGTACTGATAAGGAAGGCCAGAAGCCTGGTTGACTGTCTCACTGCAAATCAAGGCGCCATCATGCGGTCATGAAGATCTTAACCTAAAACCACACTGCAAAGGGCAAAGTACCCCATCACTAATGGCCCTCACAACTGCCCTGTGCAGTTACTGCTTCCCTCACCAACACCTGCTCTCATGTCAGAAAGTTCTATGTAGTACACCGGGTCAACCGGACTCTTAACCTGGGCAGGACTCCTGCGAAATATCCCCCACACTTCCGGAAACTGCATCGGTTGTATTTATTTGTCTACATTTTTGTTATTTAAAATTTTATGGGCGGAATGCTGACTTGGCCCCTGAGTAACGCACTGTTGTCGGACGGTCAGATCGAACCAGCAATTCAACACCCTACACCCTACTTGAGGTGGGTGGCTGGTTACAGGTAGTACACGGCTTTCAGCAATAGATCCCGGTTTCATTAGCCTTCGTGAGCAAAACAGCGGACCTTAAAGCTCCAAACCAATCCTGTGCTAACGTTTATAGATTCCGCCTGATCGAGGAAATTAAGAAGTTTGCCTTTAAAAGCAGGAATTGATTTAGGGTAAATTTTCTGACCAATATATTTTATGACCTAATACGGATATTCTAAAGTAGAAATTAGAGGTTAGACAGCAATCATAAATATAGTGCACAGCATTACAAATAAAACTACAGACTCAAAGTAAAGATTTTAATGTTAAATGAACTCTTGATAGGTAACTCTAAGACCCGCTCGAACGAATGGCATTTATAATACCGCCCGCAGAGACTTTTATGCTGCCAAGACTGAATAAAAGTAAACAAAACAAATTTTAAAAAATTTTTATGCGACGAGAGAACAAAAAAATGGAACATCCGAGACTCGCACGGATGTTCATCGATTTTAACACTCGTGATCTCATCATGAAAAAGAAATTCGTTAACAATGAAAAAAATATGAAAGAAAACAAAAACAGTGATTTAGCTCATGTATTTATTAATGCCAAAGGACTGAGTATATAAAAAGTAGATAATTAAATATTTATTTTTAATTTGTACTGGAAGGTATGCTGGGGAGATTTTAGGAAGAATTCAAGGAAGGAACGACGAATAGAAGAAAAGAGAAAGTATTTGCACCTTTGAGAAAACAATAGAGCTTCAAATTTTGTTGGGTACATAGTCAACACTGCGCACACTGAACCTATAATTATAACAGAGTGACCATTGGGAAACACTTTAGAAAACCCCTGATAACAACCCCTGCAACTGGCAATTTCTCCCAGATAAATTAACATTTACAGAGGTTTGATTTGGTTTGGAGTGCTACGGTCTACTTTTTGCAACACGAGGGCTAATGAGACCGGGACCTACAGTTTAAAGCCGATTACGAACGGCTACGAATATCCATGCCACTGGGGGAATCGAACCCACGAACTCCGGTACCGAAGGCCAGCACCCTAACATATCGGCCATCGTTCGGCCATTTACAGAGGACTCCACTTAATGTAATCGCAGTTAATGTTATCAATCGGTTATTGTTATCGAAATCACTTGGTACCGATTTTCCCTATTCACTTGTATGTTAAAATTATCGTTTTATGTGATTGTTACATCGGTTAATGTTATCAGTTTTCGAACCTCATTTTAACTGGCAAAGGAATAATCGCATTTTATTCAGAAGAAACTCATCCTTTCTTTTCCTTCGATGTTGTTTGAATTTTTGAAAATACCCCCTTTTCCAACTAGGGAAATGAGGGATGAACAAAGGAGTGAATATTTACACGTTCCTGAAATTTTTCAGAAATACGCACACCCTGCTGGTGGTCAGTGGTTGTCAGATAAGCAGAAGGCAACACATTCTTATCGGAACTGAGAAGGAGCGTATTCACATTTTATGCCTTGCTCGCTTACAAGCTGCTTGTCGATGTGGAAGCCAAAAAGCGAAACGATTTAACGTTAAAACGAAAGATCGAAATTTTAAATCGATATGGCAGGTTGATTATGATTACGAACAATTTATCAATGAGCTTCTTAGAAAAAATTGTAGACAGTCAACAACTGATCATTTTTTAAAATTATGTATACAATTATTATGGTTTAAAGGATAATATACATAAATGCAGGATAATATAAAGTGTGTTTTTAATTTTGTTTTGAAATTTAGTAGCTGTGAATTAAAGGGGAAGGTAAATTTATCTAATATTCCATATCGTTTATTGTTATCAAAATCACGATGTCGCAAACTGATCACATTAAGCGGAGTCCACTGTAATACGTAACTTTTTTAATTATTTTACTAAACTATTTTGGATATACATTTATATTTAAATAAAGTATAAACTAATAAAATCCAATGCAATTTAAACTTAAAAATATTCTGTTCTTTCTTTGGGGTGTTCAGAATAATCTGCATAAGGAATAGAAAATTAATAAATTTTATTAAAATAATTAAAAAATGACAACTCTTGCAGTGCTGCATTTTCCCATTTTATTTATATTTAAATAATGAAGTGTAATAGTTTAATTAAAAATCGTATATGATTATTTTAAAAATTATTAGCACCACGATAGCATTAAATTCATTTTTAGCTTCTACTCTGATTTTTGGCATTTTTGTTCCAATTGTTATTTAATCAATTTTGATTCTTTTCTTTTCAGCGTCAATTGTTTCATTTTCTGAAGATTCCCTTTTTCTAATTTCCATATTCTCATTTCATAGCGAATAAACATTTTTAAAATAATGAAAAATAATTTTGTTTTCAATATTTAAATGGAGGAACTCGTTTTTTTTTCGAACTATTTTTGTTATCAGAAAATTCCATGATTTTAAAAAAGTCACAATTTTTTAAATAATTCCCTGATATTTCGAGATTTGACAAATTCGCTGTTAATTATCGGTTTCGAACACCCTGAATAATCTAATCCTAAAATTATTCCCATAGGTCGTGAATTTTTGGGAAAATTCCGAGGATATTTGCGGAAATTTGAGTAGTATCCTGATAATTTACATAATCGTAAAAAAACCCTGAATATTCCCCGATGTCCTGCTATCCTCTCAATACTTTATAATAATACCAATTTTGTTTTAACATTACAAATTATTACTTTGTAAAACGGTGTTGCATGAAAAACTTTCTTAGCGATTATAATTTTTTAGGAAAATTATTAGATCCGTAACTAATTTTTGTTAAGCTCATAGATTAGTTTATCGCATTTAAAAAAAACCATTAAATTTTAAATTAGCTTTCATATATATATTAATTATGAATATATATATATATGCATATATATATATATATATATATATATATATATATATATATATATATTATATATATATATATATATATATATATATATATATATATATATATATATATATATATATATATATATATATATATATATATATATATATATATATGACACGTCGTGATCCAGAGTTAAGGCGAATGGAAAACAGCCTTCTTGATAATAATAAGTTTTATTAACTCAGCGTTCTTAAGGAAAGCAACTTGCGCCATTTTCATTGTTCTTCGCGGAGCTAAGCGTGGAAAAAGTTGTTGACCGCTACATGTCCACGCGTTAACGGATCTTATCTGTTTGCAATCTCATCAAATTCTTCCAAAATGCTTCCTGACCGGATTATAATGAAAGCTTACGTTAGCGTGGGTCTTTTTCATTTATTTTATTATCATAAAAGAGTTCCCTTTTTAAAATCGTTTCTAACTCACGTAATTTCAAACTACCCCTTTTTTAGACCTGATATATATATGTATATGAATGTATGTATATGAATACGCATATATATATATATATATATATATATATATATATATATATACTTATTAATTAATAAAAAAAGAGCTCATTGGGAAACTTAAGAATATGAGGATAAAACTACACTATTTAAGAACAGAGCGCGCCAAGTTCCAGGAGAGAATATGTTAATCTTGTCGGCTGGAGACCAGCTGTCAGGTTGAGTCTCTTGTTGAAAACAAAGTGGCTAATGTGGTATATGATATTTGAATAAAACGTTAGAAGCTGGAATGGTCGTGTTATTTTTCTTATCAGGATCTGAATATATATATATATATATATATATATATATATATATATATATATATATATATATATATGTGTGTGTGTGTGTGTGTGTGTATTTGAGTGTATATATATATATATATATATATATATACACGTGATGAAATGACAAAGAGGTTGAAAACATTGTTTGAAATTGTGGTTATTACTCACATTCATTACAGTTTGGTTCATAAAAACCTTTAAAAAAATTTTTTTTTATCTTACGCTTCAGAAAAAAGAATATCATATATATTTTTATTAGGTTATGCAGTAGAAATGAAAAAGCATTTCAACTGCATAACCTAATAAAAATTATATTTCATAATTTAAAAATAGAATTGGCAACTTAACATAAAAATATAGCGTTAATAGCCGAAATTATTTTTAAACTTTTATATAATACATATGCGTAAAGATTTTGTTTTTCAAAAATAAAGTCAACAAACTAATTTAACTTTATAATTTTTTATGACTTTCATAGTTTGTGATAAAATAAATGTGCACCCACTATTTTTTAATACTTGCAAAAAATCACTTTAGCTTACTTCTCTTTTTTTTAAATTGCTCCATTATTTATTCTAAAATATAATAATACTCATCAAAAAATTTTAAGGGATAAAAAAAAAACAACTTTCTCAAACTTTTTTATTTTTTTTCACTGTTCAAACCGGTTACTAGAAAATAAAAATAAATATGGTAATTTTTTTTAAATGGCTCTAAAAAAATTACTTTCGCCAAAATTTTCATCCTTTTTTTTAACCATTACAGAGTGTAAAATAAATACCTTTTTTTTAATATAACGATCAATTTCATTTTCAGTTTGACCTGTCAATGTTAGAAATTTTATTAAAGTTTTGAAAGTCATTTTTGATCTTTTAACTTTAGTGCAAAATTATTTATAAGCATTAAATTTGAATATAGAGTCAAAAATGCTTCATTATGCATTGCACTGCCTTAGTATCATTAATGATATTTTTAATAAAAGAGTTATCCTAAAATATTAATTCTATAATATAACGTTTTCGGAGCGAATCGCCTTATTTAATTTTCACTGCCATAGTCCACTTTTTATGTTTATAAAAAAAAAATGCTTTAGGAAGAAGCCTGCATAAGAGAAAAATATTTAAAAAAAACCCTTGAAAAACAATTTTATGAGCAATAACAGTTTGTGACATTTTATAAATTTCCGAAAATTTTTGGAGTGAAATTTGAAAAGCTATTTAACAATACGAGATACATTCTTAAGTTTTTATTCCCAAGTCTCTCCAGTTTTTTCGCTTTGTATTTTACAAGTTCAATTAAAAACATTTTTTTTTCAGAATATTTTTAGATTTTCAAATTTATTAAGCTATATAAAGGATTTTTGTCCAGTGTTTAAGTTAATTTACATTTAACTACCTTAAGAGCCGGTCTCACCAAAGTCGTTTAATGGTTAACCGTGATTAACCCATGGCGCCAACCAATGAGGGGACGCAATTCTCGGTTTAAACAGAGTTTAATCGCAGTTAGCCGTTAGACGACTTTGGTGGTTTGGTTTGCTTTGGAGTGCTACGGTCTACTTTTTGCAACACGGGGGCTAATGAGACCGGGACCTACAGCTTAAAGCCGATTCCGAACGGCTACGAACATCCATGCCACAGTGGGATTCGAATCCACGAACTCCGGTACCGAAGGCCAGCACCCTAACCAATCAGCCATCGTTTGGCAAACGACTTTGGTGAGATCGGCCCTAAATATATGATACGTAACAGGCTATTAGTTGTAATCAATCCTGGTGTAATGAAAATAATTTACAGATATTTTATAAAGAATGTTATTTATCAAATAAAATTTTCTGAGTTTTTAAGTTATCTTGTTTACTACACACATGTAAACAGACCTGTATCATGCCCATTAAGACTGTAAAATAAATTTTATGAGTAAGAAATTTCTGGCAACTAGTCATTACACAATTGCTAGAAAATGTAGTAGTTATGTGATAATACTGCTAAAATCTAATTGCTTACGTTAAACTGGTATACTTAAATGCATAATTATTATTTTTAAAATATTATTACTAAAGTCTAATACACACACTAGCCAATGAATAAGAAAAATTATTAATATTTTACTGGATCTTCTTTTGCATGGATAACAGTCCGTATTCGTGAAGGCACCGATTTTATAATGCAGATTCTGGATTGCATTTATGTATAGAGAAATATCATGCATTGGTACACAGACATTATCATCCTGTAAATTGGTGGGTTTGGAGTGCTACGGTCTACTTTTTGCAACACGAGGGCTAATGAGACCGGAACCTACAGCTTAAAGCCGATTCCGAATGGCTACGAATATCCATGCCATTGTGGGATTTGAACCCACGAACTCCGGTACCGAAGGCCAGCACCCTAACCAATCGGCCATTGTTCGGCGTAAATTAGTGGGAGTGGAAGGGGACTGGTGTCGTATACGCTTTTGTAACATGTCCAAAACTTTTTCTGTTGGATTAAAATCCGAATTTTGAAGCGACCAGAGAAACTGTGGGATATCTCATTGGTGTTCGGTGACCCAATCTGGTAGGATGTACAGTTTCATTATCGCCCATGAAATATCCGTTATATATTGAGTAAAAATGTAACATTGCAGAATGCAATTAATTTGTCAATGCCCAAGTATTGCATGATTGTGTTTAGCATCAAAGAACAACAGAAAGTATTTATATACCAGCAGAACATATCCCATACCAAAATACTCCCACCAGATATTAGCACAGTGCGAATAAGACGAGTTGGTGACTTGATAGGTTTCTTGCCAAAATCGACGTCTTCATCCATCAATGCAAAAAAGAATAACGCAATTCATCTCATCACATCTTTTCCATTCCTCTTCTGTCAAGCTTTGTCTTTTACATATCCCTGGCAAACTATTTCTGACATTCCGTGCAGAAATGAGATGTTTCGTCAGAGGCATTTGACAACGCAATTCCATCCTCTGCCCATAGTTCGTACCATGGTCGGTTGGGACAAACTTTGCTAGAAGATATTTCTGAAGTACACCAGAGTTCCTTTTCAGCTTTAGAAACCGTAGCAGATGACGCAAACCACAGTCTTGGTTGACTGCGTTCGAACCAAAATTACGTATTTTAGACAAGGACTGGAAGTTCTGCTTCTAACCTCTGAACACCTACGAAATGGCTGTATATGAAAATCCAGCGAGTTTAGCCTGAACAAACGTGGCTCCTACTTAACGCTCCCAACAATTAACCCTATATCAAATGGTGACAAATCTATCGTTTTACCCTTTCTACTGCATTTATCGATAAATGCTGCCAAACAATGTATACTAGCATTTTAATATTTAATATACGTCATAAAGAGGTTTTGCGTATGCATGCCACGCAATCAATCGTAGAAACTTGCACAAGTTTCTGAAGTCATTAGCCAATGCGTGTATTACTAAATAAAATCTAATAAATTTAACTATTCGAGGTATACGCCACAAAACACGATTAGTATTCCAAAAGAGCAGCTCGAAGCAAAAACAGTACACAGTGTCGATAGGTAAATTTTTTTTCCTACAAGTAGCATAAAAAACGCAACTCTTTGAGAATACAGCAGGGAGGTATTAATGTGGAGCGTTCGAGACGTCAAGCAACCTTTCGCTGCTCTTTTACGCCGGCTGCAGACGCGAGCTAATGCCGAGACAAGGCACTGGAGATTATAACATTCATAATGCATGACTCCCAAGCTGCCTTGCCCGTAAATATTCAATCTCTTCCAGATAGCAGTAGGAGCTGAACTGTTTTCTTGCTGAGGGCCTTTGCAAAAATAATCAATGTAGGTAGTCCTCGGAGCTAAAGATGGACTGCCTTCCCCTCTTTTGTCTCTCTCTCGGAGAGCTTAAAAATTTAAAAGAGGATTATTTCCCGCTCTGCAAATGAGAAGACCGAAATGCGTATTTTTTAACGAGAGCGAAAAGCACGGTAATAGATTCTTACTGCCGAATCTTTACAGGATTTCGTTGCTTTTGTCTTAAATGCTTCATAATGCATGGTAAAGGTCTTTAATATTTGCTTTCGGGTACACACATTTACACACGCACTGTACAGGCTAAAATACTGGCATTTATATACTATATTCAGAAAATAACGCTTCTATATATTCAAGTACCCTGTTTAAATATATCTCGAATGACTTTTAATAAATATTTCGCCGAACGCGCATAAGATTTCGGAACTGTTTACTGGAGAGAACGTGTTTCATAATAGATTATTTTTAAAATTAAATATTTATAGAAACTCTACGATCGCATACGTCATAAAAAAACAAAAGACGGGATACTTTTAGCTTTCATCCTACACAAAAATAAAACATTAAACTAGTAATAAGTTTTAAAATTCGCATCACGTTACTCCATTCATTTTAAGTTCTTGAATTTCCTTTTCAGATTTTTTAAATCCTAACTTAAGAAATGTATATTTTGAATAGATGTCTTTCAGAATAGGAAAATATATCTTTAGATTAGTATAGACTTTTTTTCAAACAACCCTTTAATCTAGTCAAAAATTTAAATGCGCAGTTATAACATTGCTGAGAAGCACTGAGTATAAATTAGAGGTAAAATGTGCTACAAAAAAATTATCCAGTGATGTTTTCCTTTTGGAAACTTATGAACTGTTTCTATAAAACTAAAGAGGGTGTCCAGGGGAGACCATTTAGAAATTCCCCTATGTATCCCTGTAATTCGCAATTTCATCCATTATAAATTTACAGTATACAATACAGGTATCATTAGCTCTCGTTCAAAAAAAAAAAAAAAAAAAAAAAAAAGACCGTATCACTCCAAACCAATTGATAAAACTGATATATCCTCTAGTTCCGTAATGTCACTATTTATTTTTAGCAAGGTCATAGAAGAATTTAATATTTTGATAACATATTAAGCATATTTATATATATATTTTTATCAGTTATATAAATTTCGGCTAAAATAAAATAGACTTTTGAAATTTTTAAATATTACTAAAGTGAAAAATCCATTATTCTTTTCTCGAAATTTTCGATTATATTTTAACAGTACTAAGAATTGTCAAAATTCTCGGTCTACAGCGTGACAGAATTTTTTTTTTAAATTATCGATTATATTTTAACAGTACTAAGAATTGTCAAAATTCTCGGTCTACAGCGTGCCAGAAATTTTTTTTAAAATTATCGATTATATTTTAACAGTACTAAGAATTGTCAAAATTCTCGGTCTACAGCGTGCC
>CM063498.1:196934992-196949992 GCA_032207245.1 Pardosa pseudoannulata
CAGTCATGTCTAATGGTAAAAATAAACTATTATTAAAATATCAATATACATGTTCTTGCTACAATTGCATCTTTCTGCAAATGATTATAAATATCACAATTTTAAAATAATCTCTTTTTTATTTACTATCACACGATTCTATCGGTTTGAGATTAAGTCTATATATTACAATGCCTCAAATCATAAGAACTGGAAAGACAAACGACAATAAAATAACTATTTTTATTTAATAGAAAGTGACTTTTAAAAAGTTTAATAACTCAAGTTCATTTCTCAAATTTTCGAGATAAAATCACAATTTCATTACGAATATTTTTGAAGATATGAATCCTTCAAAATTCATTCCAATACAGAAAAAGAACAGTTAAAGTGAAAATATTTCGGTTACAGATAAGAAAAATGAACTGTAATGGAATAATTCGATTAAATAAACACTTTAACGTAAAAGGTTAATTCTTAAATTAAAAGCAATTTTTAAAAGTAGCGATAATTTAAAAAGATAGAAATTCCATCAAGGTCAGAGAATCACAGAATTTAAAAAATTATCCATACTTCGAATGATTCCAAGTAATAAATAGTACAAAACAACTAAAAGACATTCCAATAAAATCTTAACTATCAAAGTACTGATATAACGTAATGCTTTTGACCATTACATCACTAATTATTTATCGATCATCTTTATGTCCCGCCAATTTTTACAGAATTCCAATAACCTTTATTAGAAACCAATATTCTCATTAGAAGAGAGGGAAATGAAATACGTTATTTTATATTTTACGCATTCCTGATCATCTCAAAATATCGTTTGCAGGAGAAAAAAAACTGAACTATTAAATGAAATGTTTTTTTAAAAACCCGAATTCTTCCGGAATGAACGTTATAATTCCCGCCTTTTTTGTATCTGTTCTTAACGGCGTAATGGCAGACCGTTCACTTTATTCTTATATAATATGAAACGCACCAGCGAATTCATAAACATCCTTTATTACATATTTCACAGTAATCTCCTTCGCTTTGTCTTTAAAGTTCCGAATAGCTTCAGCTCTAAAGATTAAATTCTTTTATATTTATGATTGGAGGAAATTGATAAAAGCAGGGGGGAAAAGTTGCGTATTATTCAGTTTATTGAAGATTTTCCGGCGATTATATATATGCTGGAAAATTCATTAGACCTTTTATAGGACTTCTAAAATATTTTTTTCATTCCACTCACATCTAATCACATATAGAAAGAACCAACAAACTGCATTACGAGAATAAGTGGGATATTAATGATCCAGAAAGTTAATGGCTTTTTGATTTCCGTAGGTATGGGGAACTAAATGGAAGATCGTTTAAAAACAAGAATTGTTTTTCAGGAAATTTTAGCATGAATAAAATTGAGACGAGAAATTTTTTTACACTACTTTTGTTCCTATGGGAAGAGAAAGGCAGTAAATCGTTAATCGAATGAAATGCATAAAACGAATTCAGCAACGTTACGATAAAGGGAATAAAAATATTCCTCAAACTACTCCAGTTAAATACATTTTTTTTTCAGAAAATTATGTTCCTATTATAAGCGAAAGTTGAGGCTTTTGTAGTTTCTCGTGGGGAATATGACAAATAAAACTTATTTAAATACAAATTCCTAAAAAAAGATGCCAATTAAAGATATCCGGGACATAAAATTATTGAAAAAAATAGTATCAGAAATTTAAACTTAAATTAGGGGTACGCATTTCTTTTAGGATAGGGCCGCATCGTAAAAAAATTACATTTGGTAATTGATTGTTAATTAATTTTTTTTGGGGGGAAGGGGGGAGGCGTGTATTTTAATAGTTATAGACAGTTTTGCTAGGATTACTAGGATTTCCTATATTGTTATTTTTTTGTTTCGTTTAATTTAGTTTGGTTTTGTATTATTGTTCGTTTTCTTTCTTGGGGAAATTTTGCGGTCTTATTTTGAAATTTTACATGTTACTGGTATATGTCAGGTCTAGAAAGGGGGTAGTTGGAAATTACGTGAGTTATAAAAGATTTTAAAAAGGGAACTCTTTTATATTAATAAAATAAATGAAAAAGACCCATGCTTGCGTAACCTTTTGGAGTAATGCGGTCAGGCGCAGATATTTCATAGGAAGTTGATGACTAATCAAGCGAGAAGACTCAGCGTGTGGACATGGAGCTGTCAACACATTCAACGCTTAGCTTCGCCACGAATAAAAGAAAATGGCGTAAGCAACGCCTGAAACGGAAACCACATATTAAATGAAGAAGTGTTTTTACTAAGAAGGACTAATTATTCCATTTGCCTTAACACTGGATCCCGTCATATATATATATATATATATATATATATATAATACATAATTCGAGATCGAAAAAATTATTGGAAGGTGTATTATACTGTAGATGTTAGTATACTTATCAAAAGTCAACATATATGCGTTGAAAAAGCAGTAGATTAACTTTAGGATTCTTTTTCCCGTTGAAGATTACTCGAATTTCTTATGTGATACCGAAAGATTTTCAAGCGGTTTAGTCTGGTTCAGATTAATGAGTGATAAAGCCTTTAATTGATCGAAAATATTTCGCTATTAAACGACAAAACGGCGTTCTTAATCGGGGAATAGAATACTTGAAGACTTATAACAAGTTAACATGTACGTGTTAGTTTATGATTCCTTTTACTAGTGAAAAATGTGTCGATTTCTTGTTCTGTAACGAAAAATTTTCAAGCGATTTATTTTAGTTGAGGTTAATTTGTAATAAGGCCTTTAATCGGTTGTAAACTTTTCGCTATTACACGAAAAATGCGCGTATTCTCCGACGGGAAAAAGACTGAATCATGTTGAAATGAAGCGGTTCAATATAAAAAATATATTAGAAATTTTTGTGGATTAATTAATTCATAGATATTGAATCAAGTCTCAAACATGTTAATGGAATTGAGAAAAGACGATCAAAGATCTCTGATAAAAGATAAGGGATGGTTTATGACTATTCAGGGAGGTCAAAGACGATGTCTGCAAGGATGACATCTGGGGTGAATAAGTTCTTCGGAAAATTTACAAGCGAAGGCAAATAAGGATCGGGAGGGAAGTTGTAATAAAAGTCGGCGATTTTATGATCATATGTGGAGCATGTTCTGAGGTAGCAAATAAAATAGCCGAAAGATACCAATTGGAAGTTTGTGTTCGGAAGGAGGGGCTTAATGAATTAAATAAAATGAGTAAGCAATGCTTGTGCATCACATGGAATACAAAAAATGACTATATTTTAAGCGGAAAATAATGTGGTATAGCGTCTTAAATTTAGTTATAATTTTCAGTTAAAAGTATGAATAGCTTTATATCAGCTAAAGTGTTAAATATTTATACACGTACAATATTAACTACGTTGGTTAAGTCGGTAAAGCTTTCGATCTCGTAACAGGATAGCGAGTTGAAAAATCGAGGTTCGAACGGGTCAAATATCATTAATGGCAGCTGATGCACGTAAAATAGGTTCGTGGTCCCGATGTCGTCCAAGTTCCCAAACGATATCTCAGGATACGGCAGCCCAAGTAGGGGGTCTTTTGATTGGTCCCTGCTTTCTACAAGGACCCACTTAAGCAATGTCTTTCTTTACCCTAGCTGTTTTGATAAAGCGAAAAACGCACCCAGTCTTCAGTCCTCGTGATTCCTCACTCAAGTGAAGATGCCTAACTATGTCTAAACTAGTTGCATATTGCGAAGAGATCTATTAGACCTGGTGTAGGAAATTCTACAACAACGAGTGCAATATAATTACAAATACCACGAGCATTCGAGTACAAAGAGTAAAAATTAACATAAATAAAATTTTGCACATCATAAGTGACATCGTTAAGTACACGAGAAAGCCAGTGGGAGGACACTTCGGATTTATTTTCCTTACCTACACAATATTTTAGAAAGATATTTCGGAATACATTCGGGAGACATTCCTAACAATCGATATCATCTTTCTCGAAACGTAAGAGGCTTAACGATATGCTAGAATCTCACATGCGCCCACGAACTTTTTAATCGTAAAACCAGGAGAAGAGGCTTTTATTATTTTGAATACTGTTTGCAGTTCCTTTCCCCCAATAAATGCATTACGGTGAATGTAAATCCAAACTGCGAAGTGACTCTCGGCAAGTGCTTCTATTTCTTTTTCTCTTTCTTCGGAAAATAAAGGCATAAAATCGAAAGGAATATGACAGAAAGAAGGATTGGAGACGAAGACAGACCGTAAATATTTGAATTAAGGAGAGAATTTTGAAAGCTTGGAAAAATAAAATTTCCACCAAAATTCTTATTAAATATTTAAAGAACTCATTCAGAAATCCAGTTATCTTTGGAAAGAGATGAAGAATGTCTCAAAGAGTATGTATTAGAAAAAAAGAAAAAAATAGTTTCATCTCTATAAAAGTAAAAATATTTCTTTTTCTCGGCCCTTTTTCTATCTAGACTAGAATCAGTTTCATTTTATATCAGTCTTCGACGTAAGGAAACAATAAATCATATATTCATGGAAAAATCAAAATACCCTCTAAATAATAGACTTAAATTCTTTTTTGACAAAAGGAAAGATAATAAAACAAAATAAACAAACTTAATTGGTTAGAGAGATTAAGAAATGTTGATAAATTGATAAAGGAAAATTAACAGTTATAGGATGGTAAAACTCGGTAATTATATTTCTAATACATCAGCGTAATATATACAGTGGAGCCTCGATTTATCGTTGTGGCATTACTTCGTTATTCCGCAATGAACATTCGATGCATTTGGTCTTCTTTCTTATCTCTATAAGACTTTTTTCCCCGCATTAATCGTTCGCGGATTCTTTTATATCCCTATCTATCATCGAAAATATCTAATGCTGTCGCTTTGATATTCTGAAAATATAGTTGTCGTGAAATTTAGGACAGCTGGGTAAATGAGATTTTTGCGTTGATTAGGAAGTTTCCAGATCATGTGGACGGAAAAATGTTCTTGACTCAACAGAGGATTTCCTAGTCCATCACAAGGGTTAGCAACCTAACTAGTAGGGTTACAACAGTGAATAACCTATGCACCGTGGGATGTAAATATGTGTTGATAATGTTATAAGATCATGTAATAGCAAAAACATTTCTGGCTCATAAGAGAAATAGTAACATAACAACTATTAGGATTACAACAGTGGTGGACCTATGCACCATGGAATGCAACACTATGTGCTGGGAATGTTAATAAGATCACTTAATACAATAGTGATGAACCTATGCGCTGTAAAATGCAACACTATGTGCTGGTAATGTTATAAGGCAATGTAAACAGCAAAAAGATTTCTGGCTCATCAGAGGATTAGTAACGTAACAACTAGTAAGATTACAACAGTGGTAGACCTATGCACCATGGAAAGCAACACAATCACTTAATACAATAGTGGTGGACCTATGCACCGTGAAATGAAACACTTTGTGATGGTAATGTTATAAGATCATGTAAACAGCAAAAAGATTTCTGGCTCATCAAAGGATTAGTAACGTAACAACTAGTAGGATTAGTGGTAGACCTATGCACCATGGAATGCAACACTATGTGCTGGGAATGTTATAAGATCACTTAATACAATAGTGGTGGACCTATGCCCCGTGAAATGCAACACTTTGTACTGGTAATGTTATAAAATCATGTAAACAGTAAAAAGATTTCTGGTTCACCAGAGGATTAGTACCGTAACAACTAGTAAGATTACAACAGTGGTGGACCTATGCACCATGGAATGCAACACTATGTGATGGGAATGTTATAAGATCATGTAAACAGGAAAACGATTTCTGGTTTTTCGGAGGATTTTCTAGACCAGCAGAGGTTTAGTAACCTAACAACTAGTGGGGTTACAACAGTGGAGGACCTATACACTGTGAAGTGCAACACTATGTATGCAATAAATAAATTATAATGAACAATTTTCCATTTCTCAGCCTTCAAAAGTAAGAAAAGAATTGATTCACTCAGATTGAATTCTTTCCATGATTATCAAAACTCTAGACTGAAGTAATAAAGGCCAAATGTGCGGACCTGCCTACATTCTTCTAAACCATTTTGGGCTACAGCTTTGCAATAAAGATACACAACAACAGACAGAGATTAATTATCCCAACAATTAAGAATCACGTTATCAGTATGTGTTGGAAACATTTTTAGAAGCACACAGACTCGATGAGATCTGATCGCTGTTGGACGCGTTCCACATCTGTCCGAGAACTCAGACGATGATATAAATTTAACTTTCACGAAGTTTCTACTTGTTCCAATATTTGAGAGGATGCATCTCTTCATTGTTGTGTAAAGTTGCATAGGCATTGCCAAACAGGCCTGATAATTAAACATTCAGGCTACAACAAGTGTGATAATAAAAAGTTTTAGTTCTAACACTCGCATGCACATGCATATACATTGAACACACCTGCTACAAACTTAGAAAGTTGTTATCCATGCTGCATAAAGTGCAGTCATTAAGATATGACAGAAAATAACAAAATTTGGAAATAAAAATATTGAGTTTAATACAATACGTCGCTAACGCTCTCTCACCTAAACGATTTACACTCACATATACAGCACTGTGTGGGCGCAAAAAATCCAGGCTATCAGGTTACCTAAATGACGACGCTAACTGAAACTAAGTTACGTAAGGTAGTTATATCACATTAGTTGAGCTAAACATATATTAATTTTGCGCTCTCGTAGTCGGAAAAGTTTGCCAAAAATTAAAAGAAACAAAATCATTTCATCAAAGATTGTAATACAGGGATAGAATCGCCCTATATTTATTTTAGAATATAGTTATAATTAAGTTCGTTAGTTTGTTTAAACCAATCGTTACATACACACAGGCATACATAAATACGATATAGAATTATTGTAAAAGGAAAATAAAATAAAGATGAATAAATTCATCATTATACGGGATTTTATTAATACAACATTAATGTACATTAATATAGCACTGATATAAAATTTTTTGCTTGCAAACGTCTGGCTGAAAGCTGCCATCTCTCAATTTTTTTTCTGTAAATAAAAATAGATATAAACTCGAAACCTTTCCAATGAAAGATAAAAAGATCCTAAAGAATAGAAAACACTCGCCTCGTTGTTTGCATTCGAAGCCCTTTTTACAAGCTCGAGAAACAAATTCCGTTCGAAAGCTTATTAAATATTTATAAACATCCTCCCTTTTCCTCGGCGAATATCCTCGTGCATAAGAAATGACCGCGCGACGTTATTTTCTGCCATGGCAGAGTACCGTTTGCTCTCCATTACGGAGAAAGTTCGCAAATAGTTACAAAACAGAAAAAGACCTGTCTCTCCTCCCTTATCTTAGATGAAATTCGAAGTAAAGAACACCTTTCCTCACAAAGCATGTTATGGTGCTTCAAGCGCCCGTCAATGACTCATTTATTATTGAAAAAGCACAGCCAATGGCAGTGACGTAGACAGAATTTTTTTTTGTTCGGGGAGGGTCTAAAGTCTTAATCGAAAGTACAGTGAACTTTCAAACTCACACACACATACAAAAAAAAAATTCATTAAACACAGTCACACACTCACACATACAAAGTACATAGAATGGACTCCGCTTAATGTGATCAGTTTGGGACACCGTGATTTAACAATAACCAATTGATAACAATAAACGATATGCAAAATTAGATAAATTTACTCTCTCCCCTTTAATTCACACGTACTAAATTTCAAAACAAAATGAAAAACCACATCTTATATTTATGTACTGTATATTATCCTTTAAAACATAAGAATTGTATACATAATTTTAAAAAATTGATCAATTGTTGACTGTCTACAATTTTTTTCTAAGAAGCTCATTGATAAATTGTTCGTAATCGTAATCAACCTGTCATAACGATTTAAAATTTCGATCTTTTGTTTTAACGTTAAATCATTTCGCTTTCTGGCTTCCATATCGACAAGCTGCATGTAAGCGAGCAAGGCATAAAATGGGAATACGCTCCTTCTCAGTTCCGATAATAATGTGTTGCCTTCTGCTTATCTGACAACCACTGACCACCAGCAGGGTGTGCGTATTTCTGAAAAATTCCAGGAACGTGTAATGTCCAAATCCTTTGTTCATTCCCAATTTCCCTAGGTTGAAGAGGAGAATTATCAAACAACAGCGAAGGGAAGGAAAAGATGGGTTCCTTCTGAATAGATTGTGAATATTCCTTTCTCAATACTTTTTATTTTCATAACTATTCATAATTTTAGCTTAGTTTAAATTTGTATGGTAAATACTAGAGAGTAAATTAAATTTGTTCCAGTATTAACCAGATAAATTTAATCTGGTAAAAACTTAGCGTAAATAAAAGGCACATTGTGGCAAGTGTGTTTTCAATAAATAGTGAAATTACATTCAGCATACATATTTATCTATGTATGCAAAACTACGGATGTACGAGGCGAATCCAGAAAGTAAGTTTCCCTATTTAAATTAAAAAAAAAGAACTCTCACTTTCACAGACATATTTATTGGCAACAAGTACATCAATGTTTCAGCTATTTTTCAACATAGCCATCACCAAAATTGAGACACTAGTGGTATTGTGGAATCAACTTTTGTATACCTCTGTCGTAGAACTCTGTTACCTGAATGGAACCAACTTTCCTGCCCCAGAACACCGTGCACATCCCTTTTCGTACCGACAGCGTCTGTTTGAATTTGGTCTTGACCGAAATTTCACTATGATGCCAATGCATTGACTGCTGCTTGGTGTCTGGGATAAAATGCGAAATGCAAGTTTCACTGCCCGTCACAATCCTGTCGAGAAACTCGTCGCCGTCGTCGTGATACCGTGGCAGAAATGTCAGTGCTGCTCCTAAGAGTTTAATTTTGTGTTCGGGTGTCAGTTTCGGCTCATAGACCTAACAGAGCTGACGATGAATTTAAATTGGTGCAATGCTTCATGCATTCAAGATCACCGACCGAACCTTGCAGGCGGCGAGAGAAGGAATTAAGAGTTTCCATTTCGGACCCCTGCTACCCCGCTACTGGCACGAATCGGGACTTGTCCAGCTGGCATATGATTATTACGTCATAGATCTGTTACTCACGCGCAATTGACAAGGCTAATTATGTTTACTTTAAAGGGGACAATATAACTTTCTGGATGCGCCTCATATGTTCGACTTCTGTAAGTTTGTATGTACTTTGTATGTATTTTTTATAAGGCTGAAAGTTTACTGTGCTTTGGAATTAGACTTGAACCCTTCCTCGAAAAAAAATTCAGGCTGCATAACTGTTTTTAAATAAGTAGTAGAAATACAGTTACAAAATTATTTTTTAAATAATGCATTTCATATTTTTTCTCATCTTTGCATCATTTTATGTCCAGATTAAATCATAAATGTATATGAAAAAAATATCTAACCAATAATCTCTTTTCTCTTTCTCACATACAGAACTTCAAGCACACAAATAAGAGAGAAAAAAATAAACTGTTGATAAAAAGCGAAACACTTTTTTTTTTAAATCCAAAAGTGAAAAAAAAAATCTCCTTCATTATAATGAAGCTTGGAAACAAAGTGGTTCGTTTCCGGAAACCAGATGTTTTTAGACACCATCCAAACTCCTAATGAAGATATCGTGAAATTGGTAAACAACTCCTGTTAAACGGCGAGCTCAGCTCCTCGTCTCTGACCACGAATTATGTTAATTTTCTCATATCCGAGGGTTAAATCTCATTAATATTCATGATGAGAGAAAATTGATGAAATTTTACTGCAGTCCTAAACAGCCCCAGGCCCTGATAGTTGACTTTTAAAGCTTCATTGTTGTACACTTCGGAGAAAAAAAAAAGATTTTTTTTTCTTTCAGGCCGCATTTTAATTTTGTGGTTTCAAGAGAAGCGATTTTAGAATGGGAAACTAATTTCCAGATACAAGGTTTTATATAAAAAAAAAGGTCTTGGGAGAGTAAATTTAGTGTTTCATTTTTTTATTATTCAGTTGAGTGAGAAAGATGTTTGTTTTACATTATGCCGAGCGAACTGTTGTGGTGAAAATTAATTTTTTAAGTTTAATTAACACAACTTTTTTTCTTTTAACTATTTTTTTAAAGTTCAGTGTGGATTACGCAAAGAGAATTTTAAAAGGAAAACAAGGAGTGAATTATACATTAGATATTCTGCTAAATTATAAATAAAAAAAAGTGAGGAATTATTCAAGAAATTTCAAATCTGCATATACAAAAGTATTCAGATTTTATTTTTTATATTTTTTAATATTAAGAGTAGATATTAATATAACTGTTGTTACAATGCCTAACTATTACGGTTATAATACCATTGCCTCGAATTTAATGCATTAGTACACCTATGCCAAGAAAAGAAGTCATTTGAATCTTAACTAAAAGTTAAATATTGTAATTTAAAAGAAGATAAATTTAAAAATTGTAATCATGAAAACTCCTACAGCTATCTTATTGTTAAATGACTTAGTACATAAGCCTTCTATATGGTATAAATTACATGGCTAAGTCCTCAGACAAGAATGGTGTAATATTACTCAACCAATTAGTGTCTACGAACAAAATAAATAATGTCCGCAAATGGTAATAATTGCCACGAGGAGCGTGCGGTTATCGAACCGTTACTACTTGTGTAATTATGTCTATAAGTATAGACTTAGTTCAATCAGTAGCCTTCTATTGGCCAAACTACTACAAAATTCCTTTTACTAAGCATTCCTCACGCGGACAAGAATGGTGAGTAATAGGTACTATTCTACAGCACCAATATGTAGCTCCAAACTTAACTTTGTTGGTAGTGTCTACGGATCTAAACCATAAATAATGGCTCCAAATGGTAATTGAAATGGCCACGAGGAGCGGCTGCGGTTATCGAAAAGCCGTTAGAACCACATTTCTACTTGTGTAATTATATCTATAAGTATAGACTTAGTTCAATCAGTAGCCTTCTATTGACCAAATTACCACAAAATTCCTTTTACTAAGCATTCCTCACGCGGACAAGAATGGTGAGTAATAGGTACTATTCTACAGCACCAATATGTAGCTCCAAACTTAACTTTGTTGGTAGTGTCTACGGATCTAAACCATAAATAATGGCTCTCAAATGGTAATTGAAATGGCCAACAGGAGCGGCTGCGGTTATCGAAAAGCCATTAGAATCATCTTACTATTTGAGTAATTATGTCTATAAGTATAGACTTAGTTCAATCAGTAGCCTTCTATTGGCCAAACTACCACAAAATTCCTTTTACTAAGTATTCCTCACACGGACAAGAATGGTGAGTAATAGGTACTATTCTACAGCACCAATATGTAGCTCCAAACTTAACTTTGTTGGTAGTGTCTACGAAACTAAGCCATGAATAAGGGCTCTCAAATGGTAATTGAAATGGCCAAGAGGAGCGGCTGCGGTTATCGAAAAGTCGTTAGAACCGTCTTACTACTTGTGTAATTATACCTGTATTTCGATCCTGCCTCCCGAAAAAGAAAACCAAAAGACGCTGTCCATGTTTTACGTATGAAGCCGTACCATGATCCGACGAAGCAGACCGAAAGTGAAGATGGAAGAAATCCAGGTGTCGTTCTTCCGGAAGAGAAGGCAAAACAAATTTACAAAGGACCTTTGACATGCTCCAGATCTAAATAGCAGCGAGATGCTGTGTTTTTAAGAAAGGAGCAATGCCGCATAAAGAAGATTAGCCAACGAGCTCAGTGGCCGAATGGTCAAAGTGCGCGATCCAGACACGAAGATTGTGGGTTCGATGCTTGCTATGACGGTTGATCCAAAGTACGGAATTTTAATTTTAAAATGTTATTTATTGTTTCCTTATGTTCTTTAATATGTAAATTAATTATTTCTCGAATATTCTGTTCGGGTATAAAAGCCGATACCCGCTAGTTGTAGGCAACTTCCCAATCTTGTAAAGTTGCGAGTTGCTATTTAGTGTCAATAAATTCATCTGTTAAGTTAAGCGGTGTGTTCACTCGAATCTTCGTGACAAATAAATTAACTTAGATAGTTCAGTAGCCTTTTATTGGCAAAACAACCCCACAACCACAAAATTCCCTTTTATGTAAGTATTCATTACACGGACAAGAATGATGACTAATAGGTACGATTCTACAGCATCAATATACAGCTCCAAAACTACTACATTTTTCGGAAGTGACTACGGAAGAAAGCCATAAATAATGGCCCGCAAATGGTAATGACTTGGCCACGAGGATCTGCGGCGGTTCTCAAAAATTCGAGGCACGGGAATAAAAGAGTTATAATCCGGAGGTAAAGAAAATCACCTCAGACATCAAGAAAATCTGGGTGGGAGATAGGGGGCGGAGAGCGAAACATTCCGTTCTATTCATCGCGCTATCATGAAAAAGAAGCGGAGTACTTTTTTTTATTTTCCACTTTCCCTGGGGCACATTTAATCCTCGCGTACACAAGAAGATGCGAGAAAGAGAAAGAAAATAAATAGGATCGATAGGAATTCATTGCTAAAGGAAACAGGATCGTAAAAAAAAATGAATTTTTCGGGCTGAAAAATGAAGTTAACATAGAGAGCATAAACTTCGGAGAGAGGTATGTTTAGGTGATGACTACGTGATAAATAGAATGGAGGAGGGGAGGGTAAACTGTGTTATTTTATGTACACAAAAAAGGACTCATCCAAGATTAAATGCGTCTGACGAAGTTGAAAAATTGAAGCATATTCGAAAAATAATACGTTTTATGGTTTGGTTTGGAACGCTACGGTCTATTGTTTTGCTACACGAGAGATATTGAGATGGGAACCTAAGGCTTAAAGTATATTCTGAACGATGACGAACATGCATGCCGTCGGCGGGATTCCAAACCGCCGATACCAAAGAACCGCGCTCTACCCATTCGGCAATATTAAGTTATGGAAAGTAACATAGTAAAAGGTCTATAAACACATTGTGTGCGGGTACATTTCGCAGCGGAATTGTACCGAGAGCGAGCGTTTTACGCGTAAATTTAGTTATTCAGTTAAATCTCAATAGATCGAAAATTATTTCATTTATTAACCAACTTTTCATATTTTATACTGAAATATATAAACAAATATATAAATATATAAATAAACAAATATATAATATATAAATATACATATATATATATATATAATATTTTCGCAAGAATAAATAAAAAGTTAATTTTAAATCTAAATTGATTTTTTAATCAACCTTCCCGTTCTGTGGTTCCGCGTCGACTGATGTAAAAACTAGTTTTTATTTGTCTCAATTTTTCCAGAATCTATGTAGTAGATGAGAACATTCGGCTTCGTTTTCCTGTATATACAGTTATTTTTGTACTTACAAGCAAACCATAATGTTACACTAACCCGTACTAGTACGTGACCGGCGCTCAAGTATCAATCGTCAATTTGGTTTGGTTTGGTGTGGTGTGGTGTGCTATGGTTTACTTTTTGCAACACGATGGCTAATGAGACCAGGACCTACAGCTTAAAGCCGATTCCGAACGGCTACGAACATCCAAGCCACTGTGGGATTCGAACCCACGAACTCCGGTACCGAAGGCCAGCACCCTAACCAATCGGCCGTTGTTCGGCGGATCAGTCATCAGAAAATGTACTATTACGTGTATCGCGCTCAAGTATCAATAGTCAGAAAACGTACTAGTACGTTTCCCGCATACAATGTGTTAATTTTCTGTTAATTTTGTAATATGAAGTTATGAAAAAGTAGCATAATAATAGTTATATTTTAATATTAAAATTGGCGTAATTTACATAATTAAATATTAATTAATAAAAGAGGCAGTTTTATTAATACTGCACAATAAGTAAACAAGGCCTCATGTTGCCCATCTATGTCCTATATTATCATTGCAAAGTATAATATCTGAGAATATTTTTTAAATTTAAAACTTTCGCCCAAAAGGGTAAACTGAAGATCTATGAACGGGATATCACATATTTGACCAACAATAAATCAAGCAAAAAAATACTGCTTACAAACAAAAATATTTTGGAATTTAGAACATAGGGTAGAAAATACATTAATTTTCAAAAAATAAATATTTTGTACTCGAAATAAAAAAAAAATCGATTAAAAAGGGCTAAATTTTATTTTTGAATTTTTTACAACGGTGTCCCGGATGCGTGAGAGTAATTTACTTGGATATTTTATTTGAGAGTAACGTGCTTGCATATTTTTTTATTCCCAAAGAAACGTATTATTTTGCAAATAATTTTAATCTGCAGGAAAACGTTTAGATCAAAATTAAACTGACTTTCTATTCCCAATGTATAAAATTTTATGAGAAAAAAGGAAAAAAAAAACTCAGAGGAGAAAACTAAACTATTTTAAATTTCTTTTTCTGGCGAAATTCTATCGAACTTTATGATAGATATGAGTAATGGGAATTTTCCTTTTTCAGAGTGCTACAGATTTTATTAAAATCAATCACGCATAGGTTATATTAGTTCCTATAAAAAAAGTCAAATTTTTAAGTGACAGAAACTTCCAGACAAATCTGCGCCTTTTAGTTCTTTTAATCGATTATTTTGGCACATGTAAATTGTCTGGCATTGTTCTAATAAAAGTCCACAAATGGAATTAAATTTGAGTGTTTATTTTTCCATACAGTCTACTACTATTTCCTAAGTTAAGGCGGTTATATAATATGTTCTCTTTTTCTTACATACAGTGTTCCCTCGCCACTTCGCGCTTCATGATTTGCAGCTTCAGTGCTTCGTGGGTTTTTCCAAATATTCATCAAAAAATAAAAATGGAAAAATACAACCATTTCGGCAGCCTGTTTCACGTTGATATGCGAGAGAGAAGGATCCCTGCATGTCATACAAAGAGAGGAGTTAACTCAGAGTACATATCACGGGCTCTCTTATAAAGGCGCGTGATTGGTTTCCCGTGTCACATCGACCAATGAGAGAACGTGTGAATTTATCCCTGTGAATTGATTGTCTG
>CM063498.1:196954992-197005678 GCA_032207245.1 Pardosa pseudoannulata
GTCATTTTCAACGTCATTGAGCCATCTTGTTGGAGGTCTTTCTCTGGTACGAGATCCCTCGGGGTTCTTAAAAGTAAATACTCTGATGGGTTGTTCTCTGGGCTTCTCCAGATGTGGCCAAGCCATCTTAGTCTGTTACTTCGGAAGAATATTAATGTAATTTGAAGCGAGACTACTTAAAAATTGGGTTCCCTTGGCAAATTTGGCGAAAATATTGGCGAAATTTACTAAAACACTAAGGTAATCCATCCAAACATTATATTTCTTGCTTTTTCTGGTGACTTTAATGAATGCACAGAGCGCCATCGTAATAGCATTATTTCAACTTAATTAAAGAAAACGACTTAAAAATCGGACATTTATATTTATGGGCAAATTAATCCTTAACAGTTTACACGCAAACAGCTCCAATTATTAAAAATCCCATAGTGAACCATTAATGGTTTGTTATATCACTAAGCATTGCGCACTTTTAATATATAAGAAAAGAGTTACACAAGGAGAGTTGGATGCAAATATCACATAAATTATAATATAGATACAGATTTTTTGGACACGGTGAGATCAGGAGAAAATGTTAGGCGACCATACTTAAACCATTATCGCCAAGTTGGCGGGGGAACCCAGTTCTTTAGTCAAGCCATTTGAGACTGTTGGTAGAGTCTATATAGCTCGAAATTATATCAATTGGGAAGATACATTTATAAAGGAATTCCTCTTTAATCAGCAAATCAAAATAGAATTTTCTTAAAAAACATTTTTCCGTAGCTTCTGGTGATAACAACTTTTTTTAAACACTGTATGATATTTCATTTATTTCACACACTAACTTTTTTAAAATTCACGTAAAATGTAATTTCTAACAGTTCTTCAACGATTAATTAAGAAAATCAATCTAATTTTCATGTTAGATATTGATCACCGCATCCTAATATGGCTATGTGATTTAATGACTAATTAAGTAAAGTAATCGAAATTCTATACGAGGTATTGATTTCCATATTCTAATATGAATATAGATTATAACTAAAGTATAATCATACATCCATGAAACATAGTTTAGAGCTTGGTTAACATATTATACACAACATAATTAGATACATAAATGGATTTAACTATTTGTAAGCTATAATTAGCCGATGAATTCCAATTACACTTGCTACAGTACTCACACACTGTTGATATCATCAGGCTGGACATGTTACATGATTGCTCAGAGAAAATATCACAAAGGTAAACAAACCTTGAATGCCCTGTAAGAGTATGAATTCACTTACTAAAATTCTATTTTAACTTTTAAGTGGTTGATCAAATAACTACAAACATTATTTATGTATAAATTTTGAAGAGCAAGCAATTTTACGGACATTGAGCAGAATGATTTGTGAAACACTCTAAATTGATTTATATAGTGTAATCTAGCAAAGATACTATGAAGCGTAAACCTGTTTAACTAGCAAAACATCTAATTCGAGTAATTCTAATTTGTTTTTAATGAAATTAAAGTTGTATAGAAATTCTTTACAATTCCTATTCTAATAAAATTGCTATTGCAGCTTTCTAAAGTTACTTACAGCTAAATAGTATAAAAAAACGCTAAAGTCGTAGAGTTTCGTTTAATGAAATTTAAAAAATCTTTTTAAATTAAATTTAACGCAGCTTAAAATTTATTGCATCTTTGTAAAGATACTTAGCGTAAATGTTTAACTAGCAAATGTGATGATATCAGTACTGTTTTTAATGGAATTAATTTGTTGTATAGAAAATTCTTTACACAATTCCCAGAATTCTAACGCAGCTCAAAATTTGCTGTATTGCAGCTCTTCTAAAATCATTAATCTTGTTTATGTATGAAATAATAGAAACATTTTTATGAAATTTAAAAAAAATTTTAAAATTTAAAATTTTAACACTCTAAATTATATAGTGTAATCTAGCAAAGATACTATGAAGCGTAAACCTGTTTAACTAGCAAAACCCTCGTGGAATTCGAGTAACATCGTGAACGGTTTGTTTTTAATGAAATTAAATTGTTGCATAGAAAATTCTTTAAAAATTCCTAGAATTCTAATGCAGCACAAAATTTGCTATATTGCAGCTCTTCTGCAATGTTACTTTACAGCTAAATCTTGTTTATCTGGCAAAAACGCATGTGGAAGTCGTAGAAAGTTTCGTTTTTAATGAAATTTAAAATATCTTTTCGAAATTGGCAAAACTCTAACGCAACTTAAAATTTATTGCGCTGCAGCTTTTCTGAAAAGTTACTTTAAAGCGTAAACTTGTTTAACTAGCAAAACCCTTGTGGAATTCGAGTAACATCTTGGACGGTTTCGTTTTTAATGTAATTAAATTGCTGCATAGAAAACTCTTCACACAATTTCCAGAATTCTAATGCAGCTCAAAATTTGCTTTATTGCAGCTAGCTCTTCTACAATGTTACTTTACAGCTTAATCTTGTTTATCTGGCAAAAACGCACGTGGAAATCGTAGAAAGTTTCGTTTTCAATGAAATTTAAAATATCTTTTCGAAATTGCCAAAATTCTAACGCAGCTTAAAATTTATTGCGCTGCAGCTCTACTGCAAAGATACTTTAAAGCGTAAACCTGCTTAACTAGAAAAAACCCTCGTGGACAGTTTCGTTTTTAATGGAATTAAATTGTTGCATAGAAAATTCTTTACACAATTCCTAGAATTCTAACACAGCCCAAAATTCATTGCATTGCAGCGTTTTTGCAAAGACACTTTACAGCGTAAACTTGTTTATCTGGCAAAACCCTTGCGGAATTTTAATGCAGGATACAAACAACTTTTAGAAAGTCAAAAGCTGGCTCCGTCTGCCGCAGTACTTTTTCATAATGATAATGTGCATACATACATGTATCGTGCATTACGCTGATGAAATACTCTTTACGACTACTAAAATGTTTCCATTTTATAAACGTTTATAACTAAAAAGCATATATTCAAATTTTAAAATGCACATATTTTGAAAGCAATATTTTCCTCAAACATTTACTATCCTCTAAAGTATCAGATACTTTCTTTTTACGAGAAGATCTACAACTGGTTTTTCCCCCTGCTTCTTATGTAAATCGATTCATTTAGAAAGGAAATGTTTCATAATGTCCCAGCACTGAAAAAATATTTACACGGTATCGTAATAAAATTTTGTACAGACTATATTATTTTTCTACTTTTTGTATTTTCGAACAAAAGGAAAAAATACGCATATATTTTCCCGGTGAAAGAGTTAATCGATCTTTCGTTTTTTCCCCCTAGTTATCCGATATTTTATAGGCAAATTTCATACCAACCATAAAGATTAGTTATTTTTATTCTTTGTTACGTTAAGAAGCAGAAATATTAAGGCAAGATACTGGTTTACGAGACATACTATGAAGTTAGATTGACTTACATTAAAACTAGCAAAGTTGTTACAAATTCTAGAGACGAAAAATTAGAGAAAATAATGGAAATGGTAAATAAAAATGTAATTCCATCCACGCACGTTTTTTAAAATTCATATGAATCAAAAGGTACTACAGTGGACTACGCTTAATTCTTATTTTTTAGAGACAAAATAAATTTAACAAAACTAATTAAATAAAAATAGAGAAATGGTGAAAATCCCATGTATTTACGCTGATAATTAAAAGAGACGCAATAATGGAAAATATAAAAAAAATCTGTTTAAAAATGCACTAAGGTGATGAGTCCCCTTAACAGAAACTGTAAATAAAATGCAGGCCAAAAGAGACAATATATTACTAAAAATAGTGAATTAAAATATATGTTTCACAAACTTTTCAAATAATTTAAAAGAAATATTCCCACAACTCAGAAAGTGAAGAAAAAAAATAAAAAAAATCTTCTTCATACCTGAGAATTTCACTTAAAAAAGTTTTCTTACCTAGAAAGAGAAGAAAGAAATTATGTCAGATTCAGTTACAAATAAAACATTTATTGTCATACAAAAAATTAATTTCTACATAAAATTAAATCCACTCATTAGAATTTATCGAATAATCTTTTATAAGTTTAGGTAGAATACACATTTTCCTTCATTTTTTTTTCTCAAAGATAGAAACTTAGTGCGCATATACATAAAGTGAACTCAGCTTAATGTGATCAGTTTGGGACACTGTGATTTTCATAACAATAACCGATTGATAACAATAAACGATATGCAAAATTAGATAAATTTACCCTTCTCCCTTTAATTCACACGTATTTAATTTCAAAACAAAATGAAAAAACACCTTATATTTATGTAATGTATATTATCCATTAAAACATAAGAATTGTATACATAATTAAAAAAAAATTGATCAATTGTTGACTGTCTACAATTTTTTCTAAGAAGCTCATTGGTGAATTGTTCGTAATCATAATCAACCTGTCATAATGATTTAAAATTTCGATCTTTTGTTTTAATGTTAAATCATTTCGCTTCCATATCGACAAGCTGCATGTAAGCGAGCAAGGCATAAAATGGGAATACGCTCCTTCTCAGTTCCGATAATAGTGTGTTGCCTTCCGCTTATTTGACAACCATTGACCACCAGCAGGGTGTTTGTATTTCTGAAAAATTTCGGGAACGTGTAATGCTCCACTCATTTGTTCCTTCTCCATTTCCTTAGGTTGAAGAGGAGAATTTTAGGAAATTCCAACAACAGCGAAGAAAAAGAAAATAATTCCTTCTGAATAGATTGTGAATATTCCTTTAAAATGAGGCTCGAAAACTCATCCCATTAACAGGTGTAACAATCACATAAAGCGATATTTATAACATACAAATGAATAGAAAAAATCGGGACCCAGTGATTTCGATAACAATAAGCGATTGATAACATTAACCGCGATCACATTAAGCAGAGTGCACTGTATAAATATTGAGTTTACGACCTTCGGTTGTTCAGTCAGCAAAGGCATAGATCTAGTAATTGCAGCGTTGCGAGTTACAGTCTCGAGTTGGCCAAAGATCTGCCGTGTGCATTAATGACGGCTTGGGGTATGCAACATAGGTTCTTGATCATAATGTCCTCTAAAATCCCAAACGGTACCTCTGAAAATGGTAGGTCAAACCTGGTTTGTACTACTTGGTTCCTGCTTCTGTATGACAAGGACCTACTTTATATTGCCCCTAGGGAGTAATATTGGCCGCCTACGGGTACTCCTATAATAAATTGGCCAATAAATATCTGCGGTTTGGTAATGGTGAATACTATAAAACCAAGCACTCCTGCAATGGAAATATATAAACACTGTTTACTGTTTGTAACTGATTTAACAGCACAATATGATAAGATTATAATGGTTTTAGTTTTTTATTCTTCTTAGTTTTGACTATTGTGTTTGACACTTTGTTACTTCGCAATGGATCGTGTACACTGCATAATGTATGATATTGATGTACATTGCAAATGCATATCACTGGATTCGATACGGATTTGCAAGGTATTGTGTGCTATATAGGTACGAATTGTAGATATGTTATATCCAAACAGCAAACAATGTATCATATATTTTGCAAATAAATATTACAGTGTATAATATGTATTTGGAAGGTATTATGTGCTGTATAGGTGCGAATTGTAGATTCGTTATACTCAAACAGCACACAATATATCATATACTTTGCAAATAAATATTACTGTATATAATATGTATTTGCAAGGTATTGTGTGCTGTATGGGTACGAATTGTAGATTTGTTATACCCAAACAGCACACACTGTATCATATACTTTGCAAATGAATATTACTGTATATAATATGTATTTGCAAGGTACTGTGTGCTATATAAGTTCGAATTGTAGATATGTTATACCCAAACAGCACACAATGTATCATATACTTTGCAAATAAATTTTACTGTGTATAATATGTATTTGCAAGGTACTGTGTGCTGTATGGGTGAGAATTGTAGATTTGTTATACCCAAACAGCACACAATGTATCATATACTTTGCAAATGAATATTACTGTATATAATATGTATTTGCAAGGTATTGTGCGCTGTATGGGTACGAATTGTAGATTTGTTATACCCAAAAAGCACACACTGTATCACATACTTTGCAAATAAATATTACTATATATAATATGTATTTGCAAGATACTGTGTGCTGAATGGGTACGATTTGTAGATTTGTTATACCCCAAAAGCACTCAATGTATCATATACTTTGCAAATAAATATTACTGTATATAATATGTATTTATTTGCAAGGTACTGTGTGTTTTTTGAGTACGATTTGTAGATTTGTTATACCCAAAAAGCACACAATGTATCATATACTTTTCAAATGAATATTACTGTATATAATACGTATTTGCAAAGTATTGTGTGCTGTTTGAGTAGGAATTGTCGATTTCAGAATTCTTAAAATTTACCTTATTCATAACTTTTTAGTAGTAGCGCCAGTATTTTCGCCTGTTATTAGATGCTTTTTGACTAGATTCATTCATAAACGCATAGCTAATTCCGCGCGGTGTGCACACCTAAACAAATGTTAGTTTTAACATCGTACCACAGGCTGTAATTGCGAAACTTATCGGTTCCAAGTTCCCCATCTCAAATTTGTAAGCGCCTGATTGCTAGCTAAGGTTTCGATGCAAAGTGAAGTCGTAACACTTTTCGGCAGGAACTCCTAGGGGCAGAAGGAGAACTGAAAAGGTATACGCGATGTAAACGCAGTGAATTTATGCGGCAGAGAAATGTTCTTTCGTACCTCAGAACACAATTAAGCATCACTTTCTTTGCTTCATTAAACACTTCAGCTACCGTTTCATTACCGAATTTTCAGCTAACATTTCATTACCGCGGAAAATCGTTAATTAAACGAACGAGAGAGGGGAGATAGATGACTGCTCTCTGTCCCGGTAGAGTGCAAATAACGGCTGGTTGCCTTCATTAAAGAACTCTTATTTTTAGTTCAATTTCCACAAACACTGTAACTTTGCCTTAATTTATAATGTCACTCAGCCGGTAGATTTTCTCGAGGGTGCGTGTATCTGGAAAGTTAATGTCTTTCGTTGCAGCGTACCTTGCTTTCTTTTAATGGACAATTATTAAAACACTTAAACAGAGAACTTTTAAACTGAAATCGTGTTATCATTGCTTTCTACCACGTTAAAATTGGACTTGTTATCGAATGAACTCAGAATCAACTTAAAATTATGTTTAAAGATTCATTGATTTTTTTACACTGTTTAGGTTAAAGGAGAAATTGTTTGCTTTAGAATAAGAAACTTTAAGGTATCGGATAGTTTATACAGCCAATTTTGACTCAAAATAACATATATATGTAATATATAAAAATTATTTAATTTTAATATTTCCTTAAAAACCTCCTCTCTTCCATTCTAATTCCTTTAAATCTTTTTCCCAGCCTCTAAATAGTTTAATCGAAGGAGTGTTTTCCACTTAAAATTCTTCCCAAAGCTTTCTATCCTAAAAATGTAAACTTTCTGTCTATTCAGCACGTTTCCCAGCTGTCGCCGGCAAATGGCTCCGCGTTTTTCCTGATCTTGCACTTAATTCGCTGAGTAAGTTTTTTGTTTACCATGGGAAAATTCTTTTTGTCTTCTCTCTTGGGTGCACCTCTGTTCGAGCAGAGTGATTTTTGTGGCTTGTCCTTTGTCTGTCGTTAAGTAGAAAATATGTCTGTTGTACACCATTTAATAAATTAAAAAAAAATCCTGTATACCAATTTTTTAAAGTAAATGAGTTATCTCTTTTAACTTCAGTTATACTATTTGTCGATACAGAAAGAGATAATATTATAAATACTGATTAGAAGCTAAGATGCGACAACTAAAAAAATCTGAAAATCCACAAACGATCTATTTATATAAATCGTATCGAAAACTGATTCTATTTAAAAATCATTTAAATTAAGATGTTATAAAATGTGACATTTAATTTTCGCTTGCTATACTGTAAACCATAATTTAAATGGTAACCTATACAATTTTTAAAAAAAGAATGATTGATATGCAATTCCAGTAGTAAAATCAACCTCTAGTATAAAATTCTAATAAAAGACATGCGCTTCAATCTTGTCGCCTTAAAACGGTATGGCTATGACTATCAGTCTATTTTATATCATCCTATTTTTATTTTATCGAATTGGAACGAAAGGAAAATTGAAAAGGAAGAATTCTGTTGTAAAATTCACTATACTCGAAAACTATACTCTTACTTTTTCGATGAAAAGTAATGAAAAGAAAATGCAGGACTTTACTACATGATTAAAAAGTAGGTATAAAAAAGTAGGACCAAATTACAAGTATTTCATATGAGAAGTACTTGTATTTTGGTCTCCAGTGTAGATATAGAGTAGACAAGGTCCTAGCCGCCTAACCAGAATTAATCACATCAATCGAGAGATACTTTAGAGTTAAGTATACCACAAATCTATGGCACAAAAGATTTATTTTTATTTGAGAAAATCTATTTACGATGAGTAGATCGCCCCGTTGGTGAATGCTTTAATGAAACTGTCGATGCTTTTGCCAAAGGAGAGTAACGGGGAAAGAAGTAATTGACTTTATTGTCGGGTAGTCCCTAACACGGATTAAGAACTTGTTAATGAAAGAGATTCTACCCACTAGTTGTTTGGATGGGATGATAGCGTTAAAGGAAGAAGAGTGCATGAAGTTTTCCCCAAAGTTAGCGTTAAATGCCTAGAAGGAAATTTTTATATCAATCAAATTATTACAGGTCATGAAGTTATTCCCAACTATCCAATTATTTTGGAAGGCGTGAACTTGCTCGGGAGACTATGCTGAAGAAATGATTGAACATCTTACATTTAATTGTCATCTGGCTGCTCACATTAGGAAGAATGGGTTCACCAAGGACTGCAAGTTTAAAGCCTTATTAACATTACTTAGTTTTCAGAACCTTATATTTTAAAGTTGCGGATGCTTCAAATCTAATGAGTAAGAGATTTATTTTTACACGAGAAAATCTTTTTACGATGGCTAGATAGCCGGCGTTGGTGAAGTATTTGATGAAACTGCCGATGCTTTTGCCAAAGGAACAACGGAAGGCAATAATTGACTTTATTGTCGGGTAGTCCTTAACACAGATTAGTACCTTGTTACTGAAAGAGATTCTTCTCACGGATAGTTTGAATAGGATGATATCGTTAGAGAAAGTTGCATGAAATTTTCCCCAAAGTTAGCGTTAAATGTCTTGAAGGGAATTTTTACATGAATCAAATTATTACAGGTCATGGAGTTATTCCTAGCCATCAAATTATTCCGGAAGAGGTCAACTTTTTGATGAAACTATGTTGACGGATTGGTTGAATATTTTATACATAACAGTCATCTAGCTGATCACATTAGGAAGAATAGGTTCGCGAAGTACTTCAAGTTCAAAACTTTGTTAGCATTACTTAGTTTCCATAACCCTATATTTTAGAGTTAAGGATGCCTCAAACCTAGCAAGTGAGAGAGTTACAAGAGAAAATATATTTTACGATGGCTACATAGCCTGTGTTGGTGTAAAAATAATAATGCTTCGGTCTAGTGTCTGAGAAAGAAGAAATCTAAACTCATTAAAAAACACATGGACAAATATATCTTGATTAAATGATTTTGTACAATTAAATAAATGCCTAAGGAATACAACTGTAATCAACTTATCATTTTTAGGTATCGAAGACTGGTCTCGAGTTGGCGCCGGCCCTTAAAAACAATATGGCGATGGTTTTCCTGAAAATGTCTGAAAGCCGCGAATGCCAGCAGCGTTTACTCTCTACTCTCCTCTGGTCACAACCTTGTCCTCTAAAAAAAATCCGACTGCCTCGTGGAGAAAAAACCGGGGTCCACTCCAGAATGGCTGGGGATCAGAATCTCCCAAACCAACGGACCCTTCTATTGGTTGGGAGAAGTCCGAAGTTTCTTTCTAGTTCAGACCGGTCCTTGCCTGTTTGCCTTTGGAGATGGCTAACGAGAACAAGCGTTGAAGCCCCGAATGTAACTTATTGTTACAATTGGTAAATGCTTTAATGAAACTGTTGATGTTTTTGCAAAAGGAACAACGAGGAAAGAAGTAATTGATTTTATTGTCGGGTAGTCCTTAATACAGATAAAGAACTTCTTAATGAAAGAGACTCTTCTCATCAGCAGTTTGAATGGGATGGAAGAAGGGAGAAGGAAGCTTTCTGCACCGTTACGGTTAAATGCCTTGAAGGGAATTTTTATAACAATCAAATTATTACAAATCAAGGAGCCATTTCCAGACATCCAGCAAGGTAAGACCTCAAGTGGCAGGTGCAGCGATACTGGCGGTACGGTTAAACATGGTTACTCAATTATTTAGAATAAAACCAATACAGAATTGGAATTGATTCTTAATTTAGTTTGAAACATCACAGTTTTTTTCTACACTAAAATTTTAGAATGGGACCTACTGTTTAAAGTCTATTCTGTACGGTGAAAAACATCTTTGGAAATAGCTGGTTCGATTCGAATCCGTAGAATCTAATACCAAAAGGCACTAGAACTTAAAAGCCATAACCCAAAATTAATTATTTAATTAGGAATTCCAAAGCACACCAGGCTTAATTTCGAAGACTGCATACAAAGCGTGTTTTCAAAGATGTCTAAATTAAAAGTTAATGTAACGAAATCGATACGTTCATGATGTATAAGCGAGGAAAAAAACGATTTACGAATTAGTATAAATAGAAAACTCTTAAAAGCTTTTCTTTTTGTAGTAGAAATGCTGTATTTCTAATTAGTATTTCTATCGACATTAGAGATATTAAATCAAATAAGTAAGCTGATAGGCGCTTGTTTATTTGCAGGCATATTAAAAATTTAGTCAGATCGCGAGCGTGCGTTGTTGCTGTAAGGAAATTTAACATTTACCGTAGTTTGTATTAATTACCAACCTACTTTTTAATCATGTAGCAAGGATCCTGCATTTTCTTTTCATTACTTTTCATCGAAAAATTTTGGAATCGCAAATTAAAATCATCTCTTAAGCGCTGCAAATTTGTTAACTGTGGTTTGTTTCTCCGCCCGTCTTACAGCGTAATCTCATTTCATGCATCTTTTAAAATTTCTTTTCCCTCCTTGTGAACGCAAAATTCGTCATCTGAATGATTAATTCGCTCCTTTTTAATCCGATGTTTGACTTTTTTCACGCGCTTTTATCCCTATCGGTTGTAATGCTTTTAAGAAAATTAAGCATTTATTTTTTTCCCTCCCTCTTCCAGTCGTTCGGAATATCTAATAAATGAAGTGCCATCTTAAATTGAACTTTTTGTCGTTTAACTGAGCTGAGGTAAAACTTATGTTAAAGGACATGACATTTTTTGTTAAAACAAATGCACCTTTTTATCGCCTTTCTTTTTGTCGATGCATCGTTACGGAGGTTTCGTGAACTCGCGAATGTAGTTACTTTACGTTTCAGATTCTTTAGAAATAAAATTCACTATTTTTTTTCCAATGCAGCTAGCTATATGAAAGACATATATATCTATGACTAACACAGCTACGAAGCTGTTACTATTAACAGCATCTGTGGAACACGTGCAGTTTAAGGAATTCTACAGACACGAATAACTTAGATGACCCACACCCACATCCAACTGAAGAAGTTTATGGATGCAAAAGCCTAAGTGGGTGGGGAGAACCTTTCAATATTATTCATTTTAATGTTACACAGTGAAATATTAACTTAAAAAATACTTTTTTTTATCACTATCACTATTTTTACCAAGTATTTTCCCTCATTTTAAAATTTTAAAATTTATTTTGTATATAAGAGTAGTTTGAATTTAACCCCTTCCGGTAAAATGACGAGTCTAGTTGGTCATTAGTTTTTTATTCCATACCGCACAATGACGAGCTACACTCGTCATGCGATTAAAGTTACTGTTAAATATGATAATTAATTTAGTTTAAAATTTCTAGTGTACTGAATTTGGCAACACTTTTATCACTTGTGAAAATCACAAGTCACTATTGCATATTGTTTACTTAGAATTTCTTGGTACAAGTAATTGCCAAATTAATGAGTCAGAATAAAAGAAAAAACACTAAGAAATGCCGTGTGTGTTACAAGAATCAAATTAAAAGTGAGACTACTTGGCGGTGTAAACAATTAAGAATTCCTTTGCACTTTGTTTTGAAAAGTACCACTAGCTTGAAGACTATTATCTGTATACCTTATTAATGTTTTGCTTTGATATTTTCTTAATTCTGATCTATTATTTAACACTATGTAAAAAGTGGATTTTAATTAAGAATATGTAAGAATTGTAAAATGAAACAAGTTTTTTAAATAAAAATTAAATGGTTATTTCATGCACAGTTTTTCATTATTAAATCATACCGGAAGGGGTTAATATATTATAAATTTCCTTTAACTTTTTAATATGATTACGATCATTATCTATTTTTTAAAAATATTCGATCTGTGTTTTGTTTTCGTATTTTTTATAATAAGCATCGGAACGAAATTACATCTTACTTGCATTTAATGCTGAGGATTGCCTATCATTCCACATTTACAATTAATCTAGTTTTTTAATTCTGTATAAGTAGGTTGGGAAACTTCCATGACCGGTTTTGTTCTACTTTAGACATTATAGTATAGGTTGCTCTTCCTTTTTCACTATTGTCCCAATAATCTTGCCAATATTTATTTATGTTTTCTTTCATATATTTTTTAAATATTGATACCGGGAGCCGTATTGGTTTGTAATTTATTGATTTCGTGGCATTCTTTGCTAAAATATCTGAATATTCATTACCGGTATTCCCCGTATGAGCTTTGAATATTATAAATTATATTAATTGCTCGGTTATTCATGTTTTTACATTCTTTTTGTATCTCGGTAATTAAATTGGATTTCGGTACTAATTGTTCTCGGCTCTTGATTACTGAAAGACTATCAGTATATATTGTCATTACTGAATTGTTTTATCTTTTTGAAGGAATCAAGTAGACACGAATAACATAACTCCCGCTTGATTTTCGTATTGTAAAAATCGAAGAACAAGTAGATGATCTCTTGGCTTGTCCTGCTACCTCCAGAGCTATCGCCATTGTGACGAAGAAACTATTTTAAGCCCCAGTCACCATTAATAAATACGGCGGATCTTTGGCCGGCTCGAACCTTGCTTGAACTCAAAACCTTCTAGTTATGCAATCGAAGCGTTTGTCGTCTGGTTATATAAAATTCTCTATAGTGATTGGGATTTGACACATAAACATTTAGGTTTAATTTGCAGGTCTAATGGTCTACCATTTTGCTACACGCGAGCTACTGAGACTGCGACCTACTGCTTAAAGCCAATTCTGAGCAGCTACGAATATCTACTTCAAAGTTTTTTGAATGCAGCAGACGATACAGACATTATCCTAACGCCTTAAAGAGGTTACGAACCTGTTACTCATTTATCACCACCTGAGGAGAATGATACGGCATAAGAAAAAAACTTAAACAATTAAAGACCAATATTTTTCATAAAATGTGATATGACCTTGCGTGGTGGATGAACTTTCCCTAACGGTTCTTCAACTGTTGGTTTGGAGTGCTACGGTCAACTTTTTGCAACACGAGGGCGAATGAGACCGGGATTTATAGCTTAAAGCCGATTCCGAACGGCTACGAACATCCATGCCACTGTGGGATTCGAACCCACGATCTCCGGTACCGAAGGCCAGCACACTAACCAATCAGCAATCGATCGGCCTTCAACTGTTGACTGACTTAACATCTTGTGTGCGGGTACATTTCGCAGGGGAATTGTACCGGGAGCGGGCGTTTTGCGCGTCAATTTAGTTATTCAGTTAAATCTCAATAGATCGAAAATTATTTCATTTTTTAACCAACTTTTCGTATTTTATATTAAAATATATAAACAAATATATAAAAATAGAAATATATAAATAATAACCATAAGATTTTTGTAAGCGAAAAATATATTTTTTAATGGATAAATTTATAATGGTATCCTAAATATGAAAAATCAAATAGAAATAGTAGTATATAGTTTTAATTTTTTCGAATTATGTTATATATATAAACATTTTTACATTATAAAAAAGAAAGACAAGAACATTGGGCTTCGTTTTCCTGTATATACCGTTAATTTTGTACCCACAAACAAACCATGTTGTTATACTACCCCGTACTAGTACGTGACCCTCAAGTTTCAATCGTCAGAAAACATACTAGTACGTGTCCCGCATACAATGTGTTAAAAGTCATTTATTCCGTCGAACAACTGAAACATGCATGCACATTGCCAAATACAGTTGGTTTTCTGTGCAACTATACGAAATTCTTCGTATTTGAATTCAAAATGTTACTTGTAACCAAATTCACTTTCATTACGAAACTCTCAGTGCCGTCTAATGATATACTTTGGAACATTTTTTATCCCGTACCATTTCTCCCTTCTTTCAATATATTCAGTTCAAATTTGAAGCCCTTCTAAACATTTTTTAACAGAATTTTTAAAGTGGGTTTGGTTTGATTTGGAGCACTACAGTCTACTGTTTTGCTCACGAGGGCTAATGAGACCGGAACCTACTACTTAAAGTCGTGTACTACCTGTAACCAGCCACCTATCCGAAGTCGGGTGTAGGGTGTTGAATTGCTGGTTCGGTCTGACCGTCCGGCAACAATGCGTTACGCAGGGGCCAAATCAGCATTTCGCCCATAATTTAAAATAATACGAAAATAAATGTAGACAATCTAGACAAATTAAGTACAACCAATGCAGTTTCTGGAAGTGCGGGGGATACTCCGCAGGAGTCCTGCCAGTCCGGTTGACCCGGTGTACTACATGGAACTTTCTGACATGAGAGCAGGTGTTGGTGAGGGAAGAAATAACTACACAGGGCAGTTAAGATGGCCTTTAGTGAAGGGGTACTTTGCCCTTTGCGGTGTGGTTTTAGGTTAAAATCTTCATGAACACTACTTAAAGCTGATTCCAAACGGATACGAACATCTATGCCATCAGTGGGATTCGAACCCGCGAACTTCGGTACCGAAGAACAGCCCTCTAGCATTCCGCCATCGTTTGGCTTTTTTAAAGTGGAACTTCAATCAAAATCACACTGTATGTGCATAATTTAATAGCGGTACTAGGAATTCAAGCAGTTATCAGTATTCAAGCCCTATCAGATTTTTTAACTGCATTTTATATTTCTATCATTTCAATGCAATTTCGATATATGATATCGTTAATCATTAAAATTCATCATTCCCGCAAACCATTCCGTTTAGTCGTATATTTTATCGTCATCATGAATGCTAGAGACACGCACTCACAGAGGGATCGAAATAATGACGGAGATGTACGTTCACAAGCCGCGTCATAGCACTATATTGTCGAAGCTATTCCATATTTATGCGCGCACGAGTGGTCGCCATTCCGCATATCATAATCTAAATTTGGCGGCTCCAGCTCCATGCTTGCCCTTTGAGGATGCATTCCGGAGCGCACCAGCTCGCAGTAATTCAGACATCACAGTGCTAATCATAATGTAGTCATAAAAGACAGTTCGAGAGAGAAGCGTAACAGGTACTAGTCCGTTCAATAAGGTAGAAGATACTTATGATGTAGGGTACTCAGAAGCGACGCAGCAAGTTACATGCGTCCGACACTAATAAAACATTCGGATGTTCTGGGATTTAATTCGAGATCCTTAACACACTTTAGGTAGGTATAAATTATATTTCGGCAGTACAAATATCCTTTTATCATTCTCACATCCAATATATCTTAACAAGTGAAGTGTCAAAAGAAACAGAATCGATTTTCCGGTGCAGTGACGAATGGAATAATATTGGAATCTAAAACTTGAATATAAATAATAATGGTGCAATTGAATTGAAAATAAAAGAAATATACGAAATTAAAACCAGGGGTGGCATGTTTAAATCAGTTCATTTAAAAAAAATCATTGATTTAAATCATTTTTTACACTTCTTTTAAAATCTATATTCCACAGACAGGAGAATTGGGAATCAGTCAGCAGATTAATACCAATAAGTAAATAAGTGTCAATAGATAGCATGTGTTTTCCAAGAATTTAGGGGTTGTTATCAGAAAGTATGTAGTAGGGGTAGGTATAATGATTGATTATGACTGGTGGAATTCATTTTATGTAATGGGAGGCAAAGAGAGTATTACAGAACTTGAAATCCAGTTTATCTACCAAATAACAACAGCCGTGGCTTCATCTGCTAGAAAGGAAAGACAGTTTTCTTCTTTCGGTATTGCTCATTCTAGCCTTCATAACTAATTAGTAGTGGATAAAGCATCAAAGCTAGTGTTTTTATTGAAACAATTAAATCCATAATTCGGTGTTTAAAAATATTGAAATAATTGTGATTTGTTTTTTTAAATAAATAGTTTGCATTAAAAGAATATTTAATTTGTTCTTTATATTTACATCTTATTTAGTTTGCACTATCCAATTACAAAATAATGGAATGTATTTAGATTAAAATTTATATATTTAATTTTAGGTAATCAGTGTGTAGAATATACTAGATAGATAAGATGTTACTTCTTATAACAAACCATTCAATGTATATTGCAAAAAACATAAAAAGAACAATTAAAATTAGTATTCAGAAAAAAAATCAAAGAAATCTGATTTAAATAAAAAAAAATCTCATTTGAATCAAATAAATCTAATTTTTTTATTTAAAAAAATCACGATTTTTTTTCAACCCTGATTAAAACTCATAAAATAAAATAAACTTAGTAAATATAGTCAAAAAACAAGAAAAATTATATTATCCGAAATCACATTTTAAATGCCGTCAGACAAATATAGTAATTTAAAAGATTGTTAATTATTTTTAATATCTAATTTAAATGAAAATATAGCTTAGTCCAAATGGAATCATCAAACAACGCAATTTAGATTTTTTTTTTTTAAATAATAAGGTTTTGTTCTCCACACGTCCCTGATCTCCGAACCATTTGACCTATCTAAAACCTTCCCAGAGTTGACCTGAACACCATGTAAGAATTCTAGCTCCTTGCCGAACGATGGCCGAATGGTAGAGCGCTGCTCTTCGGAACCGGAGTTCACGGGTTCGAATTCCGCTGCTGGCATAGGTGTTTGTAGATGTTCGGAATCGGGGTTAAACTGTAGGTCCCGGTCTCGTTAGCCCTCGTGTGCAAAACAGTAGACCGTAGAGCTCCAAACCAAACCGAACCAAACCAATTCTATCTCCACTGCCATTGACTTCCGAACAATTTAACCTGTCTAAAACCTTCCCAGAATAACCTGAACACCATGTAAACGTTCTTTCTCCATAAAAAAAAACTCCAAAAGATTAATCTATTTTAAACCTTCTTAGGATTAACCTGAATGCCACAGCCGAACAATTTAACCAGTACAGTTTGGATGAACACTATTTTAAACTAGCATATCCATCATGTGACGTCCATCATGTGACGGGATTAGTAAAATTCTTAATTTTCCAGAATTGTAAAGAACCCTATGAGGCAGGTAAATAATGGTTTGTTTTTTGGCTGAGGATTATCTGGTACACGCTCAGTAGTTTGTTTATCTTCATACTCCTCTAAAGTCTTCCGATACTGTAAATGCAGTTTAGAATCAAATTGAATTCATTTAGTCAAACCGTGTGGTTATGTATAAAATACAAACACATAAACAAACAAACTTTTTTAATTTTCAAAGATATATAACTTAAACGCTAGATATTTATTAGTTCGTGAAATAGACTCATAGACTTTTAAGAAAAGAATTTTGTTGTTATTACCGGTGATAAAATTTTCATTGCAACAAAAAACAATCGGTTGATTAAATTTAAAATTATCACATATGTACCTAATCTATTATTTTAAGCCAAATATAAAAGAAAATTAATTACGCAATATCTTAATTGAGATAAAACGTATGAAAATCATGCAGACGATATTTCAATAATGTAAAATAAGAAATGAATAAATAAGATGGTTAAAGGAATGCAAAAAATGTTATTTATACCTATTTATCATGGGATAAATTTAGAAATTTAATCGCCTGCTCTTAATCGGGGAAAATAGGGCTCGAAAAAATGACATTAAACTCTCGAAAAGGGGAGAAGGGGTGGATTTCGAAAGTTTTAAAGATCAACTTTTATGAAAACAAATTGTTATTACCGGTGATAAAATTTTCATTGCAACAAAAAACAATCGGTTGATTAAATTTAAAATTATCACATATGTATCTAATCTATTATTTTAAGCCAAATATAAAAGAAAATTAATTACGCAATATCTTAATTGAGATAAAACGTATGAAAATCATGCAGACGATATTTCAATAATGTAAAATAAGAAATGAATAAACGAGATGGTTAGAGAATGACGTTATAATGCTAAAAAAATGTTATTTATACCTATTTATCATGGAATAAATTGAGAAATTTAATCGCCTGCTCTTAACCGAGGAAAATAATGGCTTGAAATAATGGCATTAAAAGCTCGAAAAGGGGGGAAGGGGTGGATTTCGAACGTATTACTTGCTTTGAATTTTGCTAATCCTAGTTCATCATGAATCCAATGTGGATGCCCCTATGCCCCTATCCAACCGCTTCATAAATTCGATAGCAGACGGACAGATAACTTAGGCTATTATTATATAGGGGATTTTGCCGAGATATTTCAAAATGAACACCGAACATACGTACAAAGAATTTTACATAGAGAAATTTTTTAGAAAAAAACCAAGTTTTTTATTATATTGTATTCGATTTACTGGACTGTATTTAATTTTTTAAACATTCCATTGAAAATTAATTAAGCTGATATAATTTTCCTTATATGTTTGGTTAACGTCTTTTACCTTACCCATAGATGTAGAAGGGGCTGTCGATTATACACACCCGAAAATCTAGCACGAATACGCTAGTTTTGCAATAATAGAAAAATGCCCTTACTGCGTGCTGACCATCTTGAAATACCACCTATGATAATACCGTAAGAGTTTTAGCGTGAAAAAGTTCTATTTTATTCTGAAGCACTCACTGTACGAACTAATGATGGCGGAACAGGTCAATGCAAAAGATATAAAGCTGATATCTAAAGATAGAAACTTCAGATAAGCGAAAATAATTAGAAAGAAATGAAAGATTTTTACTCGGAGGCTTTGTTACTGTCACGTCCACTACGACAATTGTTCGATGGAATCAATTTTATTTCTCTAGAAGTCACATGGGACATATCTGAATTTATAGAAAACCCCAATGTAGATATTTTATATTAAGTTCAGAAAATTAAACAGATCCTAACAAACGATTTTGAGTCAAAAATATGATTTTAGTTTAGAGTGTACAATGTATATCTATATATAGTATGTGTGTGTATATATATATATATATTATATATATATATATATATATGCATACATATTTATTTATAGACATATATATATATATATATATATATATATATATATATATATATATATATATATGTGTGTGTGTGTGTGTGTGTGTGTGTGTGTGTGTATAAGACTGACTTCACGATGGGTGGTTGTAGTCATGGCCCATAAAAATGGCACCGTTTTAGCTAAAGACCTTTATTAAGATAACGTTTGGCGGACGGGTTCCCACTTCATCATAGGGACAGGACAAACTGAAGGGTTAGCTAACATGAAGTTATATGTAAGAAGGCCCTTAACACCTGGTCATCTTCTGTGGAAAAATGTCTAGAAAAATCTGCCTCCAACAGCTTTCATCTCCTTTTTGTTTGGAAATTTCCTAAATTGTCCGCTAGGGAAATGTAGAGTTATAATTGGTCACACCCCTTCTCTGAGGGCGTAAACTGTAGAAAAGAAAGGATGGGTTACTTCTGAGAAGATTGTGAATATTCTGCCAGTTAAAATGGGGTTTGAAAACTGATAACATTAACCGATGTAATGATCAAATAAAACGATGATTTTAACATACAAGTGAATAGAGAAAATCGAAACGAAGTGATTTCAATAACAATAAGCGATTGATAACATTAACCGCGACCACATTAAGCTGAGTCCACTGTATACATGTATGTATACATATGCGTTTATATGTGCGTATATGTATATAAATGCACACACATATATACATATATATATATATATGTGTGTGTGTTGTGTGTGTGTGTGTGTGTGTGTGTGTGTGTCTGTGTATTATACAACAGTATGCATAACAGTACACGTAAGTTTGAGTCAAAATGACTCCAACAGGGGATCTAGTGTTGTTAACCTACCTGATTAAACGTCTATCTTTGCTTCATAAGCAATCCTAATATTTATTTTCCTTTTAGAGTCAATGTACTTTTTTACTGTGCAGAACATAAGCAGTCTTAGATCTTTATTTTTATTTATTTATTTTTGTGTGTGTCTTTGTATTTTTTATTTGGCAAAATGCCCAAAGTTCATGCATTGCTATTTCATTAATGTTACCCATTTCATATTTTTATTCCTTGCTTTATTGTTCGGATAAAAAAATATTCTCTTTAAGGAAAAAAAATCTCGTTTAATATGAGAGAAAATAACCTAATGTAGGATTGAAAAAATGAAGGGGCGCTATATTTCTAAAAAAGTAAGATAATTTCAGATTGAAATTCATGGATTCAGAAAGATTTATATTTTTTCGTCCTTGTATATTACCATAACCATTACCATCAAACTAAAAGAAGTATAACATATGCCATGATATACTTCTTTTAGTTTGATAAAATAAAACAACTTATATCTCAAAGACATATTTATCTAGTTATTATTTTAAAAAATCTGATGTGTACACAAGATTATATCATACTTCTATTTTTCATTTTGTATTATGGCCCATCAGAATTTGTACATTCTCTTGAGGATTCAAAGTAGGTTTTGGTTTTTATGGTATCCATGTTGCCCAATTACAAATACTGCCACCTGGCAAAGACCTCCACTTTAATATTTGTCACAATGAAACTTTCTGTTGTACAGATATTTCATTTTAAACCGAAATTTCGACGATTACAATACTTACGTACCAGACGTAATAAACAGAAAAATATAAAATTATTTACCGCAAATAATTGATTTATATAAAAAGGATTTTTAAAGCATTTTCAATTTCATTTGAATATGTAGAAAACGTTTGTATTGTTGTAGCCCTGTAGCATTAATTACCAATTGCTTAACCCATTAACGCCCGGATATTTCCGATGACTATATATTAGTAAATACCTAACATAGAAGCTATTATAGACACCTGGAAGTAAAACAAAATATGAAATTTAAACACCTTTAAATATGACATCAAGTCATCATTAGTGAGGAGGTGTCATTTTAAAACATAATAAGATGTCTTAAAAAAAGGAAAACTTCGTGATAAGAGATTTATTTGCTATCATATATGAGAAAAGTACTGAAAAGAGATGACTTATTACAGATATGGCTATTCGCCATGATTTTGACCGGTATACGTTCAGAATACCGGTCATAATACGTTCCTATTCTAAGCTTGAAAATCATAAAATGCCGATCGAAATGACAAAATTATAGACAAGATCATATTTGAAAACTTGGGAGATTATTCATAAGATTAATATCTATTTCCATTAAAAAGGAAGAATCGTTTCAAGAAAACAAAAACTCTACAAACCATTTTTTGACTGTCCTCAAATAAGGACGCTGGGCGTTAATGGGTTAATATTTTTTTGTATAGAGAGTACGGATTGCATTCAAAAATGAAGGTAAATAACTAGATTTTATAATAGTCCAAAATAAAAAATTTCAACTTTCTAAGACTAATTACTTTCGAATTATACCACACAGCATTAACATACTTTATATTGAAAATTTTCGTTATATAGAATTTCGATTGCAATCAAAAGAGGCACTACTAGATGTTATAACTGTACAAAATACAAAAATTCAACATTCGTCTAGCTTTCCTTTGTGACGATAGTTGTAAAACAGTTTGCAGTACTTTTATGTACGCTTAAAACGGTTTTTCCTTTTTAATAATGCCGAACGATGTCCGAATGGTTAGGGTGCTGGCTTTCGGAACCGGAGGTCGTGGGTTCGAATCCCACTATGGAATGGATGTTCGCAGCTGTTCGGAATAGGCTTTAAGCAGTAGGTCCCGGTCTCATTAGTTCTCGTGATGCAAAAAGTACACCGTAGCGCTCCAAAACCAAACCAAACCTTTTTAATAATAAAGCTGGATAGCAATTATAAACAGTTTCCCAAATTACTACTAATTGCAATAAAATAATTAAAAGCAATTCCACTATATATTGATTACAGATATATATAGCTGAGATGAGAGAAACAGCGGCCGATCAGTTTGGTCTGGAGTGCTACGGTTTGCTATTTAGTCACAGGAGGTTTCATGAGACCGGACATACAGCTTAAAGCCGATTTCGAACGATTATGTACATCCTTGTTATCAGTGGGATTCGAATCCTATACCTCGGGGAGAATGGCGTGCGGTAGATTTACATGCAGGGTGTGCAGAGAACATGGATTTTCCAATAAATCCTTAATTATTGAGACATCTGATTTCTCCATTCTGAAACGGGTTATTTATTATGAATATAAATTTAAAGATTACAATAAATAAAATATTTACCTACGAGTAGTCGAGTTATAACTATAAAAACACCTAAACCTATGAGAATTCTACTAGCACTGAAACAAAAATCATGTCTTTTGTTGTATGGTGTCATATCGGCGTCGAAAAAGCAACGCTTCGGGCTTCCTCGAAAAAATCATATGTTCAGCAAGCGTAGCACCACATGGCGTCCGCATCTGCGGTGCCTCATCCTGATGCTCATTGGTGCCGACAAATCGAACGTCTATTCCACTTGCAGAGGATTTCACTGCGCTCTGGCACAATAGAGCAAACTGTTTCTTGTTCGGTCAGTGGATTAAAACAAAATCAGGGATATGATGTTACATAATATAACTTATATACTGTCTGTAAGACAAAATGAGTGGTAAAATTTGGACTGTTTTCTTTAATTCTTTTCTTTAAAACAAAACAACATTGTTTTTCAGCTAATTATTTCAATAAATAGAATACATCACCGAAATTAATTTACCACACTAAAACATTTCACTTTATATTGATGAAATACTTCTTTTATATTTCCATGAAAACAAAATCTTATAATATATAAATTTAAACATTAACCGTAAAAAAAAGGTCCCCGCTCTAATACAACGCTTAATAAACCGTAGCTTCGGATGATTCTGAATGCCAAGTGCAGGAAAAATGCACTTGCCTCAGTACCATAGTATGCTGTTCTTCTCCAGTAGCTCATACATATAAAGGTGATTTTCAATTTAGTGCACAGTGCGTATACATCAGAACTTCCTATGTTCGTTTGCGCGCTACGTAGTGCAGCACCTAGTACCGCACGCACTGTGGGAATACAAGCAAGCAAATCAACATAATATTTGAATATATTATAAATAATATTTATTATATACCATATAAAGATAGGTAGACATAAGTGCAGAAAATTATTTTCCCTCATAATTTTGCCAGGGTGTGCAGTGGACACCCTGCACGTATGGACCGCACGCCACTGCTCGGGTACTAAAGATCGACACCCGGTAGCGGTTAAATGGACAACAGACTGATAAGTGTCGTAACTACGGGTGCATGCAAAACGTTTAAATCAAGAGAGAGTAGAGAGAATTTCGCTCGGTCTATCGCCTCGTGGGTCGGTATACAAACGGAAGACATTTCCGTAAATAACTCGCTCGTTACAAAAATAACAGACACATTTAAAAGCATACGTATTCCTTTCCCCGTTACCTTGTATCTTTTATCAGTCACTAGTTGAATAAACCTGTTGCTATGGTGACCGCTCTCCAGATGAAATGTTTCCGGTTAAGTTTTAAAATATCGAGTATTAACAACGATGGAAAGGAGTAGAGCTCCGCGCGAGGAGGAACGGGTAAGGGGATTAGGAGACTGAGTGCTTAGTTATTTACAGAAAAGGGTCTTGAGAGAAAGGAGACGTTATTACGTCTCGAGCCTTACGAGAAGAAAATTTATTCGTAAAATCGCGAGCCTTAAGTAAAATCTCGGAGACGAAGCGAATATTCAGAGAGGGTTAAAATAAATTAAAATCTATGGGGTTTAATAACACTGCGATAGCAAAGCGTCTTTTTTTTTCTCTAAAGCAAGCAGGGCATTCTATATTATTAACAGGGTCTTCGGAGAAACGGCAGATAATTTAAAATTTCTCCCTGGAAACTGAAATTTAGTTATACGTCAAAATGTGTAAGACGGGAACTTTTTCGAGGGAAAATCTCATTTCTTGCTCATAAACCAATTTGAAGCTGGAGTAAAAACTTTAATACACACGGGGATGGCGAGATAAAAAGTTTTAACGTAATTTGTATCGACCATTCTCTTCAAACCGCATTTTTACACGACCCTTCTCTACGCTTCGGAAGCTTAATACGTTATAAAAATTTAATGACCCAAAATAAGCTAGTTGCATAAAGTAATAGCTGGAGATATGTTGTGTGGAGTAAACACATTATGAATTTAATATCGAACCGTTCACCTAAGTATGAGATACTCTTTAAATAAATTTTAATCCATGGTAACGAGGAGCGAATGGATATCAATCGCAGATACTTGGCGAGAAGTCGAGATTATTTTTGCAGCCGTTTATTTATTGATTTAAACGTTTAAAAAAGTTTAAATGACTGGACAGATGAAACTATTGCTATATTTTTCAATTTTTGTCAGTTCTTTAACTCGTAAATCAATCGAAAATTATTTTACCTTTAATTATTAATAATACGTGACTATTTTAATTATCAGCATAACCTGTTGAGCAGAACGATGGGCGAATGGTTAAAGCGCTGCTCTTACTAGAGTTCACGGGTTCGAACTGGCATTAATGTTCTACTTGCATGAATGTTCATAGCCGTTCGGAATGGACATTAAGCGGTAGGTTTCAATCTCATTAGGCCTTATGTCACAAAATAGTAGACATTATCTAACCAACCACCTTCAATAACCTATTGACTTAAGCTTATATTTCTTCAATAAAAAATGCTATCATACGCATTACGAATTATGACGCGTTACTCCTTGGAAATGTTGAAGAATTTATATAAGTGTTTGCTGTGAATGGCACCAGAAAACTGCTATGTAGAGGAAAAATACAAAGAAGAAATATTATTAACATGCAGCTAGTAGTGTGTATTCTAAAAATATGGAAGATGTGACACACATTTATGTATTTCTCTTGACGCAAGCAAATTTTACAGACCGACTTAATAGTTAGCGTTTCTAATATTGTGGCACTCTGAAGAATATTTTAAAAACCTTTCATTTTTGATACAACACATTATTAACAGGTAAAATCGACACTACGTCGTAGTATAGTAAAAATTTTAGATACTAATATCCACACGAGTGGTGTGGCGAGATTAACTGTCACTCGAGGCATGATGCCTTTATGACGTCGCCTTCTCAATAGAAATATCGTAATATAAACATTTGGTGCCACTCTGCGTGTGGCGTTTGTAGCATGATAGATCCCCTTGTTCTCTTCTAACTACGCCACTTAAAGAACGCTTAGGTGATTCCCACTGATTAAAGCCGATTCCAAAAGCTTACAAACATGCATGCCAGCAGTGGTATTCGAATTCGTAAACTGCAGTACCGAAGCTTAGTGTTCTACGAATTAGACCATTGTTAAGCTACAACATTTGAAATAGAACACAGGTTGAAAAAGTAGCAGATTCAAATTAAGATTCGTTTTATTGGCGAAAAATGTACAGATTTCTTGTGTTACTGCGCAAAAATTTCAACCAATTTATTTTGGTTTAGGATAACTTGCGATAAGACCTTTAATCATTTGAAAAACATTCGCCCTCACACGAGAAAACCGCGTATTCTTCAACCGGTACATAAATTCTATACTGAATCTGCTGCTTTTTCAATGAGGAACATGTTGACGTGCGATGAGGCCTTAAAACCTCCTTTTTACACGTACAGGCTAAAGTATGATAAGGCCTTTAACACTAAATCTACCAAGAGGGGTCAAATGACCCCATTTTTCGTTATTTTTGCCCTTATAAAAAATGTCCGGTAGTTTTAGTGTTAATAGATTTAAAAAGATTGATTTACAAAGTGCTTAATGCAGTTTTCGATAACATAAATCCATAAGATAATGATTTATATACACTCCTTGATTCTTGTGTTTAAGAATCATACCTATAGACACGATACACGAAATGGAACATTTGTGTTTCCCCAGACAACATCGCTTTAGCTCTCCATATTATCCAAATGCATCTTGCATTACTTGGAATAATAAACCCAGGAGTCCTTTGTATTTATATAAAAGAATATTGCTGCTATTGCCTGACAAATATTGAATGAATGGTCATTGTTCCTCGATGGATCATCCTTCTATTTCACTGGTAGCGTAAATGGAATATCTAACCGATGTAGTCTGAAAACCATTTCCACGCTACGGTAACGTGAAAAGGAAGATTAATTTTCATTCCAGTAACAAGGAATAACAAGAAAAAAGATGCGCTTAGGCTTGAATTTTATCCGATAGTACAGTTCATATTTTGATGGAGGGTTTTAACACAGAGAGACTTAATCAAGGGGGAACACCACATTTAAACAAACAAATAATTTGATTTTTCAATTTTTCAAATCTTTAGGCATTTTTAAATCGTTTAAAACAAAGATCACTGAAATATTCGAATCAGAACCTGTAAAACTAAACAACAGTTGAAGTTAAATTACAGATTTTAAGTAAACTATAAAAACTTTAAATGTATATTTCTGAAAATGGAATTCTTTCAACTTGAGCGCACTGTATTTATAAAAACTGTTGCACACATTAATTTCAAACTTCCACAGTAAATACATTACAGACCTACGATGAAACTCTACCAACTTTTTTTGCTGCTGCTTATTTCATTTGGTCCTTGTTGTTTTTGTCTTGTCCAGTAAAGTAATGCAATGGAATGAAGTTGATCCAAAAGTTTCCAAGACAGCCCTGTCCACATATACAACTACCGAGGAATAGAGGAGTTGATACGGGTGATCAAGATGGATCCTGATGAGCTTCGCCAATATGGCAGGGCAATCAAAGATGTGGTCGGGAGAGAGTTCAGTATCTATGCAGTGAACACAGCTCTTGTAGCTTCGATGGTTATAGGGAGATATTTTCATTCCCCTGAAGTATTTTGTCCTCAATATGGCTATGGTTGTGGAGATAGCACGGTTGAAGTTTAGGGCGGGGATGTAGTGCTTCTCAGAAGAAACATGAAGTAGTCTTGGGACTAATGTTGGAAAATTGAGGGTTCTCTCAGGCTTCTTTAGCAAGGATATCAGCTTTCTAATTGCCACGATGTTGACGTGCGCTGGTATCCATTGAAGAATACAGATTCTTTCAGCTATGGTTATTTTGTTCAAGAGCAGGATGATATCTTGGGTAAGTTGGGAGTCGCCCCTTAACATGGCTTGAGGCAGATCTAGAGTCTGACAATAATAAACACCCACTGGAATTTTCGATTGCTTAGAAGTAGTAGATCTTCAAAGCCTCCTCGATGGCCACTAGCTCACAGGTAAAATTTGCGGCAATTTTTACCGACAGGTATTTTGTGGAATTCAGATTTGCCATTTGCATAACTGAAAAAGATGCCGGCACCACCCCGGTCAAGGCTGGAGTCTGAAGACCCATCCGTAAGTGCGGTAGCAATATTTTGAGTCGAATTTGAAACCTCATAGATGGTATGGATACCTATCTCCTTGACAACTGCAGCTGGCTCATTTTTGTGCAGGGATCTAGAAGGTTTAGATTTATTTTTGCCTCTGGTGAGGGACTAATGGGGAAAGAAGGTTCTTGAACATAAGCAAGATCCTCATGCTGTAAGTATGAGTAGTGTAATATTTCATTTGGTATTTATAGCATTTGTAAATTGAGACTGTTTGTAGAGCCTATATAGCTCGAAATTATATCTGGTTCTCCAGCAACCTCGTTCCTGTATAAGCCCAAAGACAGTTCTTGACACTTCTCTCGAAAGTCTCCAGGACTCAGACTAAGATGACTCGGTCATAACTGGTGAAGCCCTAAGAACAACCCCATCAGGGTTTTAAGAACCCCTAGTGTTCTCGTACCTGAGGAAGACCACCAACAAGGTGGCTCAATGACATTGAAAATGACCTTAAAATTTTAGGAATTAAAGACTGCCAGATAGTTGCGCTAGACCATGTGAGTTAGAGGAAGCGTGCTGTGGAGGCAGCTAAGACCTGAAATAGGTTATTAAATAAGGAAGAATTTCCAGCATTTGAAATGGGATTTTTAACCATCATTTTAGTTTTATGGAAAATTTAATCTCTTGGTGTAATATTTTTGATATTTATTAAAAATTTAAATTGATACAAAATTACACCTAATTATTGTTTACAAAAAAGAAAAAAATACTATGAAACTCACTTTGTGTTGTTCTAAGTCTGCCCACAATGTGTCAGAAAAATTTAAAATATTTTGATAGAAGCTCTCACTTTTTTTACTTTATTAAAAAAAGTTCTGGTTTTTTTAGAAACAAAGTAAATTTGACAAAATTAATTAAATGTGAATAGAGAACAGATGCTGAAAATCTCATGTATTTAGGATTTTATTTTTAAACGATACGATCTACAGAAAAACAAGTGTTACGAGCTTCAAATCTGGGTTCGGGGATTAAATGGACTTTAAGTAAAGGACCTAGAAATCTACTTAACAACTATCTCCGTTTCTTCAAGATCTTCAAGATGATAGGTCATCTGGATTACCTGGGCCTAGACTGAGATTTCTTACAGTAAGCAGAGAAATTGACAACGAGCAGAGCATAAACAAATAAAAGATGAAAAATAAGGATAGAATGGTGGATTCGTGAGTTCATAACACAGTAACTAAAAAGTAGACAGTTTAGGGATAGGAAATCACAAAAATATTTTTTGGCCAGGGACATCAGAATAGTACTGAAAATAACTAATTTGAATACGACGCTCCGCTCTCATCACAGTGAGAAGAGCCAAGTAAAGCGAAATTAGAAGGTTGAGATGAAATGTAAAGCATGGTAAAAAAAAAAAATACTAAATGATGATGTATGGCCATTTTAAAGCTTTTTGTTACATTTTAAAAGATTTTATGATTTTATTTTTCATTTTTTGAAGACAAATCGCACAAAAAATTTAAAGATCTTTGGCAAGAATGGCCAAAGGCCTTCTTCTATTGCAAGCATCAGCGGGGTCATAATTGACTAGATTATTAATTAATTCATTGTTTAGATTTTTATGAAAGTTAGTGGAGAAAAATGTGGAACGCTTCACGATTTTGCGTGTCATCCTTGCGCAGGGGCCATGCTAATCTTCTCTGTATCGTTCCAATTTTAGTATATGATCCGAAGCAAGTACTCTCTCCGTTTGGGGCTCAGCCTGCCTTATATAGGCCCGAAGAAACTGGTCGAATATTCCAGATTATACTCGAAACCGGAACCGTAATTGTAAAGTATCGCCACACTTGGCATCGTTTGGCGACAAACTTGGTGACAAAAATAAGTTGCCAAAGCCGTTATCTCGCCAATTTCGCGAGATACCCATAGAGTTCCACGTTAAATTTAAGGTTCACTAACAAATTCGTAAGACAAGAAAAGATCTTCCTTTTAAAATTGCTTACAGATGATGTGTTTCTTAAATAAAAATAAATAATTTACTTTTTTAAGGTTAATTTCTCCTTACATACTCCAGCTGCCATCAATAAACACGGCGAACCTTTGATCGGCTCGAGCGCCGAACTCACAACCCTTCGGTCATGAGGTCGACGTTACCGCGGATGATTTCATTAAAATAATTTACTTTATTTAACTGTTTTACAATTCGGCAGCATTATGACTCCCATGGGGGATCAATTTTTAAATATTTACGTAATGTAAAACAATTAAAAAAATCTCATACGCTTAATACATCAGATACAATTAAGGTACAGAAGATTATGATGCATAAAGTTTAATTTCATAACAAACCGAAGAGAAATTCTGCTATAACACAATCTTAACGATACCACATAAGAGATTAGTTCCGAAAGCGAAGATTCTACGCGAATTTTCTTTTTTTTAAGATCTAAATCCTTCGCTACTCTGTAGGCGTGTTTGGGTAAATTATAATCTACAAAGTATAACTTTTAGAGCCTCGCAGTTTTCCCAGAAGAAATACGGTTTTATATTACTCTGCACATGAGGGAGGTAATTTGAAATTTCTCCTCACGAAACGAAAATTTAGTTATCCAGTTGAGAAATGTAACTTTTGGAAAATTTTTCTTCATCATTTTCAGATAAAACCCATTTTGTTAAAAAAAAAAGAGAAACCTGAAAGCCTACACGGCATATTTCTGGAGAAAAATTATTTCCATTTGCCTCAAGTTTCATATCTTTTAGATAATAGACTTTAATATTTTTATGAGATTTATGTTTTCAAAATGTGGACTTTCAAAAACTAATTTAGTTCGTTTTTAATCTATCTCCTTGCATAGTTAGTTTGGTATTAGTAATATATGCGTGTAAATGTAGTTAAAAGTCAAGGTAAAATATTTTTGATGTTATCTAAAACATGTAGGCATGCGGTATTAAAATCGACAATATTTCTGCACTCCAATTGGCAACGGTTATAACGCCTAGAAGTAACTGCCTGTCATTTGCAATATTGTATTCTGTACTTTAAATATGAGGGGCCGTCCACAAATGACGTCCGGTTGAAGGGGGGGGGTCGTATAATTGTGACAGTTTGTGACAAGGGAAGAAGGGGTAACAAGAAGTGTGACATCACATATTTTGATTAAAATTAAAACGTGTAAAATTAGCAGATTAAATTTTGATGTTATTTTAAAATTATCAGAATTTAAAATTAAAGGTAAGATTTAAAGCAAAATATATTTTAAATTCATAATATAATGTGTTAGCGTTGCTTAAAGACATTATTTATGTAGTGTGCTTATATTTTTGTAAGAACAAACAAACGATAGCAGGAACAAAATGTGAAAGACGAAAAACGTTATTCATCTTTTGTCTAAATCAAAACGATCTCGAGAATGATCTCAGAAAATGATCTCTAGTTATTGTATTCTCATACAGACACACACACACACACACACACACACACACATAATTCCAAAAATAGTATATCCATACTCAGGAATGTCCAAAACGAAGATCAGACAAAACCATGAGATCGAATTTTTGGATGATTAACAATAACTTCTCAATTCGCTGTAGCTAAGGCGGCAAAGGCGTTGTAAAATATTTTGACTCTAATATTTCCCCTTCACATTACATTTTGTGACTGGTTACTATAGTTACTAGTTGTGATTATTATACTATTTATGTCTTCTAAAAGTTTGTGTTTCAAAAGATGGCAACGTTATTATTATTATTTTTTTTGGATATTTCAGAATTTTTTTCTGAAGTTGATGTCATAATAAAAATGGCGTTTATTTGTCGGTAAAAGAAAGTTTTTTTATTTAGAGTAAAAAGAGAGTAATTTGTTTAATAGGAGTCAATCTCATAAACGAACGATTGCGAGTTCGAGGCCCGAGCCAGACAAAGATCAGCCGTGTTCATTAATGGTGCTAGAACACGTCAAATATAGGTTCATAATCGCAATGTCCTCCACGTTCAACCGGCACCGGTTGAAGGTGCCGGTTGAACGTGGCAAGTCAAGCTCGGTATGAAAGTGGCAAGTCAAGCTTGGAGGTCCACTTCTTGGTCCTTGATTCTAAATTACAAGGACCCCAGAGGGGAAAATGTTACTGGCGTCTGTAGCATTCCTTAACCCCTTAACGTGCACGCTCGAGTTAATTCGAGCGCGCTAAACTGACCAAACTGTGCCCACTCGAGATAATTCGAACGGCGTTGTACTTTTGTAGATATTGCGCTGTGTGCTGTGCTAAAAGAGATAGCAAAGGAAAAGAAAAGAGAGACGTTACACGTGTAATAGTTGCAATGTTGGGCTATGTGCTGCACCTTGTTTTGAAATATATTACACAAAAGAAAATTTTGATTCATTTTAAGAATACTAGTGTTATTATTATTTATGCTTTAAAGGAATCAATAATTATTTTTACTGATAATAATGTTTATTCTGAAATGGGAATTCGAAAAGAAAGATAAAAAAAAAAGTGAATGTGCGTGTAATATTACAATATTCGACTATTTTCTGCAATGTTATCAAAATCTAAAATTGTAATAAAAGTTTTGATTATTTTTGTATTTTTGTAATTTTCTTGGAAAGACAACGCTCCAAATTGTATTCTTACATTAAAAAATGATTTTTTTGTCTCGTGTCTTTTTAACAAAACTGTGCATTAAGGTGTTAAGCTACACGTGCTTCTCGGGTGGTGCTAAATGAGCAACAGCTTCTCAGCCGTGATTGGCATCAAAACATCTGTGTTGCCAGCTGTATTGAAAAAAAAGACAATAATTTCCTTACACTACAAGGAATAAAATATTAGCCAAAATATCTATGTTTTCGTGTATAAAATTTCCTTTCATTACAGATCATGCACAGTCTTTAGTTTGAAGTATAATTTTTAATTAAATTTGTTTTACATGCTGTAATATAATTCTATAAATTTCAAAGGAAAAGGACAATTAGATATTCACCTGGAGTGCTCCAAGTATTGATATGAAAAAAAAATTGCTCGTTTTGAAAAAAAAAGGTTAAAGTTAATAATAATAATTTCGTTAATTTGTAGTATTAATTATATTTATTACAGAATACAGGTAATACTAACATATTGTGTGTGGGTACATTTTGCAGCTGAATTGTACCGGGAACTGGCGTTTTGCACGTCAATTTAGTTATTCAGTTAAATCACAATAGATCGAAAATTATTTAATTTTTTAACCAACTTTTCGTATTTTATATTGAAATATATAAACAAATATATAAATAGACAAATATATATAATATATAAATATACATACATACATATATATATATATATATATATATATATATAATTTTCGCAAGGTTAAATGAAAAGTTAATTTTAAATGTAAATTGATTTTTTTAATCAACCTTCCCGTTCTGTGGTTCCGCATCGACAGACGTAAAAACTAGTTTTTAATAGTCTAAATTTTTCCAGAATCTATGTAGTCGACAAGAACATTCGGCTTCCTTTTCCAGTATATACGGTTATTTATGTACCCACAAACAAACCATGTTGTTACACTAACCCGTACTAGTACCTGTCTCGCACTCATGTATCAGTCGTTAGAAAACGTACTAGTACGTGTGCCGTATACAATGTGCTAAAACTAACCGCTGTCAATTTTTTTCTAGCCGAAAGTCATCTGTCAACTTAATTTACTAAAGGCAGAAAAATAACACCTTATAAATAAACTAAAATGTTTACGCATGGTATAAACGACATTTTTGTGACGTTGAAAGGAGGTTGATTACCACATCGGTTCGAAGAGCTTCTCAAGTAACGAGCTGACGTCACTGAAGCCATCTGCTTTTAAAAACTGAACTTAAGAGAAGATAAATATTGTCCCAAGCAAATGAATTTGTATTCATTTTATGCTTTTATTGCTGTAAGACTGTTTAAATATATACTTCTCCAAATAGAATTGAAAATCTGTTTGCCGATTATGTATTGGTAGGATTGCGGAACTCTGCACTTATACCTTCACTGTATATATTAGAAGATAATAAAAAACTGTAAAATAAAAGCACGTTCACATAAACATATACAGTTGATCCATAAGAGCGTTTCGCTGATAACTGTCAAATTAGAGCGCAGATACCGGATTAGTTTGGTTTAGTTTGGAGCGCTGGTCTACTGTTTTGCACACGAGGGCTAATGAGACCGGATACAGTTTATAGCCGATTCCGAACGGCTACAAACATCCATGCCATCACGGATTCGAACCCAACTCGGTTCCGAAGAGCAGCGTCTACCATTCGACCATCATTCGGCCCAGATACAATTAATTGAATGTGTTCTTCAAACATTAGAAAAGAATGTTCTATGGTTATATTCTTTATTCGATTTGTTTTGCTGTGTTTCAATCAACAATTCCAAAATGAGTGCCGCGCATGCGAGCCGTTTTGAGGCAGTATTTCTGTGTAACCATCCAAAAGGACCAAAAATGTCTTGTGCAGCTGCAGCCCGGTACATGAGAAAGTCGGAGTCGTTCGTCAAGAAATAGGTACAAAATGTGGATGACCTACCGGAACGGGGTAAACGCCGCTCGACGTCAAAATCGAATGATAAAGTGGTTCCTTGCATAATCGATAAAAATGGGTTCTGGACAACTAACTTATGAGGTGAAATGCATTTCAGTTTAATATGTATACTACACGGTGCAAATGCTTTTTAACTCATTCGTTTGTATTTTCAGAGAAATAGACGACACACTCTTATGGAAGACTGTTGTAATTCATTCATCCTAAACTTCTTACGATTTTCTCCATTATATTACATGTTTGTGATTGGCAACGCTGAAAATATGTTTTGATTTAAATTAGTATTTTTTTTAAATGTTATTTTGATAAATGAAGACATTGGGAGTAAAAAAGATAACCAACATTAAATCTTTCAGTGTGTTATAATTGCAGTAACTTTGACTTTATATTTTTTATTACTATTGCGATATTTTTAAAGGTGCATATGCATTATAGACGCCATGTTTTTTCGCCAAATTTGGCATTTTTTTTGGCGGTTATTTCTGACGTCTGTACCCGACACTATTCGACAAATCTCAGGATATTCTTGGTGTCGTCTAGGTCAAGTTGCATTTTTTTTGTTCTTATCATTTTCTGCGATTTAAAAATTTAATTATGGCAGGTTTAGTTATTTCGGTTATTACTTTTTTTTAAATTGTTTAAAAGTATCAGGTTATTCTTAGGCTTAGTGTTTGGAAAATATGAAAATTAAGTCAGAAAAGGGGTTAAGAGATGTGTTTGTTTATATTTGTCGGAAATCTGTTGCTGATAAAGTTTGTGGCGCTAACAAGTCAATTAGAGAGGGTTCTTGGTTCAATAGATCTAAATTAACAATGGAAGAAGTAATGCTTTTAACATATAATATTAAGAAGGGGGAGGAGATTACAATATTAGTGCTTTTTTTCGAAAAAGTTTAGTTTTGTTAATTGTTGTGTTTCAAACTTGACATGTGACCGTTGCCACGTTTTTTTTCCTCCAGAAAATGCGTACCGCCGCCATGTTTTTTTTACTAGCAATTTTTCAAAACACGCGTTTTTTTGTTGCCCCCCCCCAAAAAAAAAACCATGACGAACGGGTTCGGCGTTTATAATATATCTGTTGCTTTTTAAAGACGGTATTACGTACTAATATATTTCACTATAAGTTTTCCAATTTGGATTTTTTTCGATGTACCTGGCAACTCAGATATCTTTATACTAAGCACGACTACGTAGCGGTTACTTATTTAGCATAAACCGAGGAGCACGCATAGCTTAAGGAATGCTACGGATGCATACAAGAACATTAACTCTACAAGTTCTCGTAATTTGGAAGCAAGTACCAAGAAGACCCCCTATATCACTTCCAGACATATCACTTCCAGAGGTATCGTCTGAAGGTCGTAACCCAGGTCGGGGGGCTCACCGAAGCAAGTTCAGTAGGCACGCCAAGCGTGGGCGATATCGCCAAATTCTAGAACCCAGTTTTCTGGCAAACCTTGTTCTATTTTTTATTTTCTATTTTTTTAAATTTGTATTCTTCTTAACAAAATTTCAAACCTTTTTTTGTTCAAAATATTCTTTGAAATTGGGTATAAACTTTATACAAAATGAAACACAAATTGTGAACATCCCTTGGCGACAATTTGGCGATCGCTTGTACAGAAATAGAATCAAAAACGTGGCCGGCCCCCGGAACTGGGATTCTACCTCGTTGGAACTTGGAGGACACTGTAACCCCCTAAACCGATTTTACATGCTCCAGAGTCCATTGATGAACAAGACGGCTCAAGCCTTGAACTCACAACCCTGTGGTTATGAGATCGACTCATTTGCTGAATGAATTAACGCGGTTCTGAAATGTTTAACAGTTAATATTGCATGAAAATGTACATCTCTTTATCTCTAAACTACAATAATATGGATTATTACTTTTTACATTAAGGCTTAAATATTTCCCAAACGTAATGAAAAAATAATAAAACAGCACACAATAATCTGAAATTATAATTTAAATCAACTCATAAATTCTAAAAGCAAATTAATTTATGGAAAAAAAAACTTATATAGAGAGTCAAGGGAATATATCTAGTTTGTAATTTTAAAAATATTTTTTTCAGAAATGAGTGGCAGCATATTAAAATTGTTTAAATCCCCTACAGATAAACAATATTATTTTCAGAAAAGGCTTTAAGCATTTTTCATTTTATTCATTTTGCATAAAAGATAATTTTAGATAACTTGAAATTTAATAAAATTTTTCAAATAAACAAAAAACGGTTTTATGCATTCCCAGGAGTAAAATTTTAAACCGTTCCACTTTATGATGCAAGCCATGTTTTCGGGAAGATAATCTTTCGTTATACGAGCGAGCGTTTTCATGAAATTTTATACGACGCAGAATCCTTCAGTAAACAACTATAGAGGTATGTAATGAGTGTAGTAGTACAGCGATATTAGTTTGCGGATAAAGCTACGGTTATCGAAAGTAATTAAAGAAATACTACACGCGGAGTTATTTAAAAGGGTAATTAAAAGGATAGACGCAATTTCTTTTTTTTATATTCAGATTCAATTTATTGTCTTCTAGTTGATTAATTCAAATTTTAAAGTTTTCAGTACCAAGAAGTGAGATTTATTTGCATAATTTGTTATGTCTGAAAAACGTTAATCGTAATGTTTCTAACAAAATACATTGGACTCCGCTTAATGTAATCAGTTTGAGACACCCTGATTTTGACAACAATAAACGATATGGAAAATTAGATAAATTTACCCCCCCCCCCATTAATTTATACGTACTAAATTTCAAAACAAAATGAAAAACACCTTATATTATCCTTCATTTATGTATATCCTATACTATAATACGAGGAATGGTTGTCAAGTCGAAAATCGCCCCAGAATTAATAAACTGTAGTAAACTTGGGGATCTGGGGTTTTTGGTCACGAGGAATCGATTGGCATCGGTTTTGACGCGCTAAGGTCACGTAGTTCGGCGCTACAGATAGGGCCGGGTTCGAACCCCGGTGCGGGCAAACTTTTTTCTCATGCGTCCAAACCAAGTGAAAATTGGTACCCGGGGGTTTTCGACCACGAGGAATCGATTGGCTGTAGTTCTGACGAATTAATAATAATAATAATAAAAGTCTTTATTGATTTGTCTTTATTCCTTGATATCGGTTTCCATTTTTATTTTCTATCAACTCTAAATATTAAACTAATGTAGCAAAGTATATATAACACATAAACGATATAGTAAAAAAAAAATAATGCAAACAAAAATTTTGAAAACCAACCACAAAAAATTAAAAAATAATGCTTCACTAACGTGCCGAAACAACCTCGCCGTTCAATTTCCAAAGCGCAGACTAAACACAGAGCATATAACTTATCAAAGTCCGTCGCCGCGTTAGTGCGTCGTCGGCATACCAGGAGGTGCCGCTCTGACGAGCCAGTGCGTCGGTGGCAGCGAACGTGTTAAGGAACTGATTTCGATTTCAAATCACCGTCAACAAAGTTCGACATTTCAACATTCATCAGATTTCAAGCTACATTTTCAACATGCAGAACGCACCTCTACATGAAAGGCTTCAAGGAGCCGGAATTTTGGAACAACAAGCGATCAACTCAATTATACCCGCAAATGGACAACTAGAAGATACCGTCATTGTCAGAATGCTTCTCCATTACGCCGAACAAGCTTACCCGACTGTCAAAGTTGCCGTACTTCACCCTGAATTTGTCGCACGCTTCTACGTTACAACAGCGGATGGCGCTTATGAAGGAATGGCTCTTCTCAACGATATCAGCGACCAGAACAAGGCTTCCAACTATCTATACGGCGTTCAACAAGGATTCGACGTGCTACTAATTCCCATTCACAAGAGAGCTCAAATGGATAGAGGCGAGCACTGGATGCTAGGAATTTACGAAGCAAGCGATGGAAAACGTCAACTATTAGTCTGCGATCCAGTCGACAACCCGCTGCCCATCGATGCTGATTTGAGAAAAATACTGCGACACGTTTTGAATACCGCTGTTACGAATGAAAAGCTGAAAGGATGCATCGTGAAACCTCGCAACGCTTACAATTGAAAATTTAAATCTTCGAGTTAGCTTCGATACCTGTTTTCTCCGAGCGGAGCTCGGTCACCCGGTACTACGTACTAAATTTCAAAACAAAATGAAAAAAACCTTATATTATCCTTCATTTATGTATATTATCCTTTAAAACATAAGAATTGTATGCATAATTTAAAAAACTGATCAATTATTGGCTGTCTACAATTTTTTTCTAAGAACTCATTGATAAATTGTTCATAATCATAATCAACCTGTCATATCGATTTAAAATTTCGATCTTTTGTTTTAACGTTACATAATTTCGCTTTCTGGTTTCCATATCGACAAACTGCATGTAAGCGAGCAAGGCATAAAATGGGACTACGCTCCTTCTCAGGTCCGATAAGAATGTGTTGCCTTCTGCTTATCTGACAACCACTGACCACCAGCAGTGTGTGCGTATTTCTGAAAAATTTCAGGAACGTGTAATGTCCCACTCCTTTGTTCATTCCCCATTTCCCTAGTTGGAAGAGGGAGCATTTTCAAAAATTCAAATAACAGCGGAAGAAAAGAAAGCATGGCTTCCTTCTGAATATATTGGGAATATTCCTTTGCCAGTTAAAATGAGGTTCGAAAACTGATTCCAATAACCGATGTAATGATCACATAAAACGATCATTTTAACATACAAATGAATAGAGTAAATCGGGACCAAGTGATTTCGATAACAATAAGCGATTGATGACATTAACCACGATCACATTAAGCGTCCACTGCATTTCAATTAAACACTGGGTCATTTCTTGATAAGCTTATTCGTTTACACATTTCAAGATAAGGGTTTTATTTCAGCTTGAAGCTTGGATTAAAATAGACGTCATGAATTCGTTGTAAACAGGACATACCGGCCCGATTAAACCTCGTGCAGAAAAAAAGTGACAGTAGCACTTTTAAAAACATATTGGTATTCTTTTCTAGATGATTTACCATTAAGTTTAATTAGTATCAAGAAGTGAAATTTATCTACAATATTTTATGCTTGCAAAAATCCTTAGCGCTTTTAACCAACATAATATTTCAATTAAACAGTAGTTAATTTCTTGATAAGCTTATTCCTTTACACATTAGAGGGTATAGGGTTTGATTTACACTTCTAGAATGGATTAACTTGGACGATATGAATAGGTTTTAAGCAGGAAATACCCACCTGATTAACCCTCGTGCATGAAAGAATAATTAACAGTAGCACTTTCTAACAATCATGTTGCTCTTTCCGTCTAGTTAATTTATACCTAAATTTAAAGTTTTCAGTACCAAACAGTGAGATGTGTTATGTGGGAAAAAAGTTAATCGTAGCGTTTCTAACAAAATATTTCAATTAAACACTGATTCATTTCTTGGTAAGCTTATTCTTTTACACTTTTGAAGATATGGGTTTCGTTTCAGCTTGGATTAGACGTCATGAATCCGTTTTAAACAGGAGATACGGGACTGATTAAACCTCGGGCGGAAAAAAATTAACAGTAGCACTTTTAAACAATATGTTGCTTTCCTTTTCTAAATGATTTACCATTAAGTTTAATTAGTATCAAGAAATGAAATTTATCTATAATTTCTTATGCTTGCTAAAAGCTAGTCATAGTGCTTCTAACCACCATAATATTTTAATTACACCCTAGTTAATTTTTTGATAAGGTTATTCTTTTATACATTCGAGCAGGGTATGTGGATTGATTTACGCTTCTAGAATGGATTAACTTGGACGATATGAATAGGTTTTAAGTTGGAAATACCCGCCAAATTAACAAAGAAAAATAACAGTAGCACTTTTAAACAATCATGTTGGTCTTCCTTTCTAGTTAATTTATACCTCAATTTAAGGTTTCCACTACCAAGCAGTGAGATTTATTTATATAATTTGTTACACTTGCAAAATGTTGGCACTTCAATTAAACGCTAGTTATTTTCTTGATAAGCTTATTATCTTACTCATTAAAGACTGTGGATTTGATTTTCGTTTCTAGCATGGATTAACGTACACGTTATGAATTGGTTTTAAACAGGAGGTACTGGCCTGATTATGTAACCTCATGTAGACGATTTTCACCTGATTTGATGCTTTCCACATTGGTTTTTTATTTGCATTAAAAGTAGGGGACAGTATTGATGAACCATCTAACTATTGTAAAGGCTCCTCCACACTATGGTCCACTGCAAGCCATTACCACCATCTGGAAGGGGTATGGCTTATCGTGGTCGACAATAAAATAGCCTTGGTGGACGATGGCTTCGAAGACGGTTTTTCTCCAAAGATCACAGGCAGCCAGATGCGCAACTGAAGTGCGTAGTAGACCCAATGGACGAATCCAAGAGATCGGCTCATTTAGTGGCCCAGCGTGTGGTTGCAACCCGTGAACCATCGTTCAAGGTCACTATCAGGAAGTGGTGAACGATTGGCCATAGTGTGGAGGCTACATAAATAAAAGGTTAGACCTCTAGCGGCTATAGACAAAAACACTCAGTTATCCTCCAGCATTCAGAGATATAGCATCACCATTATCATTTTGTCTTGTTGATTTTTTTTATGTTTAAAGTGTTTTGTACCAAACTGTTTGTTTTTGTGGCTCAGTAAATTTTAAATGTAATAATTTTTAAGCTAACCATCTGTCATTATTTAAAATCTCTCACACTTTCAAGATATTGTCTTTTTATTTCTCAATTCATGGTACATTATATTTAGATCCAGATCCCTGTATTGTTTCTTAATTTAATACAATTCTCTCGATCGATTAAAATATTTACACACGAATATTTTTTACTTTAGGATAACCAACATGTCGTTGTGTATTAGATATATATTTGTTTCGTGAAAAATTAAAATTACAACTTAGGCCTACTATTCTGAAATCGTACTTTTATCATAAACATCTTACGAAGAATGAAGAAGTCTCGAAGCAGATAAAATGATGCACCAAAGTATAAAATATAAAGATCTTGAAACGGTTATGCAAATAAAATAACAAAACCCTTACCTGAGTCAATGTGATATTGTGAAACTCCCAACATTCTCGTTCACCTCCCTAAAATAAAAGGAAATATTTTAAAACAAAATATTTTTAAGAAATCTATGAAAATCAAACATAAGCATTTAAAAACAATTACTACTGATACATTTTTAAAATACTTTAAGTTATTTCAACTGATACTCCCTGGTTTTTATTTAGAGAATTTTCAAATGTATTTTTGGCATAATTTAATATTAATATTTGGCAATACATAAAAAAGAATCATGAAATCTTTAATGGTGTCTGCTTAAGTTATTGCTATTATGAAGTAAAACAGGCAATGCTGTTCTTAGTTCTGTAAACAGTCAGATTGCATAAAAAAATTCGATACACGAAAAAATATTAGCGGGTAATTCACTGGTTTTTACAATACTTGTAAATATTGTATATATGTATGCAGACATCGTTATTTTGAAATAAAATTTGTAAGTTTGATCAAATGGCATAAATATACAAAACAGAAACAACGATGACACTTTCAGAGATAGAAGCAATTTCGTTAGATGTAATTTCGTTATAGTACATCGGATAAGAATCGATGGTAGATGAAAATGATTAGATGGTTTATGAACCACTACCGAAATTTCAATTCCAGGAGCAAGCTGTATTCCAATTGATTGCTACTTCCAAGGAAATCAAAACAGATGATTTGTGTTGGATTCTTCTATGAAAGTTAATGATAACTTTTTGTAAATTTTAAGTACACGTAATGCTAAACTAATTTAATATTAACCTTACTTAAACTCATCACAATTGTAGACGCGTTTTATAAAATATATTCAAATTCAAGCCAAGAGAAATAAAAATAAGCCTTTAAAGTAGCCTGTATTAACACTACCTTTTTGTCTCTCTTTTCATGGGACAACAAAACGAACTAAGGCCAAATTTCGAATCGAAAATGACATTCGATAACATTTTATATTTTAGATATTATAACATTGAGGTCGAGATATAGTAATCACGATTTATACATACATTTCTGTTAAATGGAGGTAATAAGCAAGCTTACTTCCTAAGTAAAAGAGAGCAATTTTACGATATTAAGTAACTTAATAAATATTTATGAAACCCAAATAGAAACCATAAAGTCATTTACTAACAATTTGAAAATTACGAAGGGACATTAAATTATTTACACATAAATTAGAATATTATTCGCTTTATTACAAGTCAACCTGTACGCGTTGACAGAGAACTAGATTCATTTTACGATTAATTTACTTGATGAAAAAGGCATTGATTTTTCGTGTGAGAATGAAACATTTTGAGCCAATTTATTAAGGTTCAAGTAGACATAAGATAAGGTTTTTAATTAGATTTTTAATTAATATTTTTTTGGTTCTCCCACGAGAAATACGCACATTCCTCAACAAGAAAAGGAATCCTAAACTGAATCTGCTGCTTTTCCAACACGTACGGATTGACATGTGATAAAGCATATTTACAACAATGAAACAAGTCAAACTTTAAAACGATTAAGCACTACAAAGCTACTTCATGTACGTCACGAGTAAGAAACAGTTAATAACTTTTTAAGAGAAAGTGATTCAGTTTAGGATTCCTTGACCAGATGAAGATTTCACAGATTTCTCGTGTTATAACGAAAAGTTTTTAACTTATTTATCTTGGTTCAGGTTGAAATAAGATGTTGCAAACGAGGCCTTTAACCCATGTCTTATCGCCTTGAAAAATCATCATTAAAAAATAATATTACGGAATAATGAAACAGCAAATTTTTATCAGTATTAACGTTGAGGGCATGTGCTTATAGAATTTCAAAAAAAAAATTTAGTATATATTTGTACAAATGTTTTAAATTAACACAACAATCCATGTCAGGTATAAAATAGTAAAATTTAGCCAAATTCAAACACCTGTAAAAAATAAAAATTATGAAAATTTAGTTAAGAAGTTATGAATATTTATTAAACTTTAAATTTATTCCAGTATCGCATAAAAAAGTTGCATTATAGAAGAGTCTCGGTAATTCAAAGTGGATGGGACCAGGCTAGCTCGAATTATTGAAAATGATTCATATAATAAAATGCAAATATAAACAAGTTTTAAATTTCAAATATATATATTCCAATAAAAAATTTTCTTATATAATATTATTACATTAATCGTTAAAGGTAAGTAAATTATATCTTAAAGTGATTTTCAAATGTTTTTTGTTTAAATAAATTTTTCTTTTGCTTGCGGCAATATCAAGCCATCTCTGAGAACCACAATGTCAACTGGAGTCGCTTCAGGTTGTTGTTCTACGTACCACATGGCGGCCTCCAGTGATTTATTATTCTAATTTTTTTTTAACATTTTATTCTATATTCTATTCTATCTTGATTTATTTCTGTATTATTCTAAATTTATTATTCATTTTTATTACTTTTTGGTAAGTCGGATTTAACTCGCATTTATTGGAATATCGTGTAATAACGACGGCGCACGCGTCTTCTTCCGTGACCGTTCGCCAACTTTTACAGGAGCAGGTACGGTAGGTTCGCTAAATGGACTATTTTTTTCTTCTTATTCGTCAGCCCTACAGCCTGTTACAGGCCAAGTTTGTCTCCACGAGCTTCCTCCAACTGACTCTAAAGGCCCCTCCACACTATGGCCCACTGCAAGCCATGACCACCGTCTGGAGAGGGTTTGGCTTATCGTGGTCGATGGCGGCAGACGATAAAATAGCCTTGCGAACGATGGCTTCAGAGGCGGTTTTTCTCCAAGATCAAAGGCAGCTAGATGCGCTACTAAAGTGCGCAGTAGACCCTATGGACGAATCCACGTGTTTGGCTCATTTAGTGGTCCAGCATAAGCAACTCGTGAACCGTCGTTCGAGGTCACGATCAGGAAGTGGTGAACAATTGGCCATAGTGTGGAGGCTACATAACAGAGACACTAGATCGCCAATGATGAACTCCCAGTTCTCTTAAATCAATATCTTACCGACAATTAATTTCAAAGTAGTGATTAACATTAGACAAACACATTTATTATTTACAAATTACGAATACATGAGAATTAAATATTAATAATAATAACAGATCGCAGTCTGAACCATCAGGAGAAAAACAGTCCGCATATGTCTCTCTCTCGGTTAGCCAACTTTACACCAAAGCCTCTTCACTCCTCCATTATCGGAACAAGCATGCCCCAGTCCCTCTACTTTGCAACTGACGAGGACGAGGGTATAATCCTTCGTCCTCTTCCTCAAATTTTCGCCTCTCTGGGGTAAGGCTTCCTACCCTCTCTTGGTGTGTCCAAATTTTTGGCCGTATCAAAATAACTTGGGAATCATTAGAGTACTGGTCAAAAAACTGATATCGCGCAAGCAGGAGTCCATCGTCTTACGACACAAGTCTTGAATCTAGTATAGTATACCACATCCAACAATCGAGACACGAATTATAGAGGCTTTACTGTACTTTCAAAAATGCAATTGAGGCTAACTGTCTTATATATAGAATAACGATGGTAAAACACGGGTTTCAACTGTATTTTACCATCGTTGGAAGTATTCAAACACTTTCGCACCAACAATCTTCAGCATAAAAACTTTTCTATTGTAATTGCATATATTTTATGTTTGCCTGCTACAAATGCTCCAGTAGAAAGAGTATTTTCGATTATGAAAAAATTGTGGACATCTGAGAAAATCCAGTTACAATTTTCAGTTCTAAAGGCGATGTTGATAATTAAGGTGAATATAAAAACGTGTCAAGAGTTTCATTCTTACTTGAAATCGTCACCAGCTATATAAAAACAAATTTGTTCTTCTGATAAATATAAATATAACTAAACATTTTGGGTACCTATATTTTGTGATTCGTAACTTTTAAGCCAACTAACTTTTTCTGAATAAATAACTTTGAAAAAGTGTTGTTTTTTCATTAACTACCTATGATTTGACCCAAATAAACCAATGTCCCGTTTTGAGTCAAAAAATAAATGGTCACGTTAAGTATACCACATCGAACAATCGAGACACGAAATATAGAGGCTTTATTGTATTTTCAAAAATGCAATAAAGGCTAACTGTCTTATATATAGAAGAACGATGGTAAAATAGGGTTTCAACCGTATTTTACTATCGTTCAACATCGTTCGAAAATTTTCAACCGGTTAGGTTGAAAATTTTCAGCTTTCAGAACACGAGAAATCAGGAAAAGGAATTGCAAATTCCTTGCTTTTCCAACAGGTACAGGTTGGCTCTAATAGAGCCTTAATAATAATAAACACAACAAATAAAGTTACATTACATGGCGTCAAAACCATTGCGAACCGAAATGCTATTTATGTACGTACAAGTAAAAGTTAATAACTTTTCAAGAGAAAGGGATTTAAATAAAAAAATATTCTATTACAAATAAACATTGGCAAGTACACTTCAAGAGAATTTTTAAAAAAAATGTTCCACACCTTTATGAAAAGTAACGGAAACGTAATAAACGCTTCCCGAATTTTTAATGCTCCAGAGGAAGTTATGTCTTGTTCCCTTTGATCTTCATTCGCAGATCTCCGAGAACATTAATTCTCTTTTTAATTATTTAGTTGTTTATTTGTAAAGGGTGAAGCCGTATGCTTCCGACACTGTAGCTGCTTCCAATGGAATCTCTCGTTTCGCTTCCCTAGTTCTTTTAAAAGAACCGAAAGAATTCATTCGGAGAGATTTTCCATTTATTTAATTTCCTCACCACGCTTAAGGTACAGCTGCGTTCGTAAATGCGGCAGAAGATAACAAATGTTTCTAAGCTAATGAGCCGTTTATTGGGAGTCGGACATTTATTGTGATTTTGGCTTTCGTTTAAGACAATGAAAGCACGAAAAGCTGTACCTGATAAGACACTGACGAATTTCTTAACGGGGATAATGTTCTCAGGTTATTATTAAACATAAACGCGAAAGGCAATTATTAATGAGTTAACGTATGCTAAAGACGTTTATAATATTTAGAATACGATTTTTGTTTAACGCAATTAGGTAACTAGTATTTGATTATACACACACACAAACACACAAATACGTATACACACAAATATATATATATATATATATATATATATATATATATATAATATATATTATATGTATATATATGCATTTATATATATATATATATATATATATATATGCATATATATAAATAAAAGTTGAGTTTAAAAATGGGGGTTAAGAATTAAGCTAGTTATAATTAAAAATAATTGGAACTCATTAACGAAAACGTAATAGGAGAAAGACACACCCCTCGAGTGAAAAAGCCGAAGCGGAAGTATACATAGGAATTTTGCTTAGGTATATTGCTCATTATAAAAGAACTTAACGCGTAAGGATTGAGAGAGAGCGTCTTGAGAAAGGGTTACTGTATGAACCATCGCTGAGTATGACTCTTTGTTAAAGTGTGGACGCTACAATATACATGAATCAAGACATCAGGAAATCATCGAATCCCAGACTTAATGCCTGACACACACACACACAACATATATATATATATATATCTATATATATATATATATATATATATATACATATATATCAGATTTAAAAATGGGGGTTAAAAATTAAGCGAGATAATTAATATCAGTTAGAACTCATTAATAACAACATAATACGTAGAAAGACACATCCTCGATCGGAACTATACAGAGTAAAAGAGATGACACGGAAGTACGCATAGGAATTTTGGTTAGGTAGCAACGACAAAAGAATCAGTTCTGAGCGGGAACTCGAGCTGAGAACATCCTCCACGCTTGTCGTGGTAAAGTATGAGAACAAAGGATTTCTAAATGGCATAGCTATGGACAGAAGGATTATAATAAAGTTTTTATATATGAAATGAAATGCGTCTTCCATGCCTTAACCCCTCGACCATGTCATATATATCAGAAAAATAGCAGCAATAAACTATTAAATGCTGACATTCATTTTTAATTTTAATTCGGTATAGAAATTTTTTCTTAGTCGAAAACGTATAACGCGAGAGAATTTCGGAACTCTTTAACCTACGTCTGCTAGTTACCGCGTGTTTTAGAATACAAGTAAAAACTGTAACATCAGGAGCGCAATTTTATAAATTACAGATCCGCAAAATTCTTTGAAAACTTTCTTTTTTTTTACCTGTACGTGATTTAAACGTGGATACAACTTACTACGCACTGTATAGTGTTGGAAGTCATCGAGTGTTTTATATTCCGGAAATGATTCTTCAGTTACGACTGTTCGTTTTATCAATTACCTCCCTCTCTGATTATTATTTAATTTTTGGCATCACTTTGGATTAAAAGCTATTCTTAAACATTCTACATTATTAAACACACTTACATATACATATTTATATATGTAGAATTTGAAAATATAAAAGACTTAATGCTTCAACATGCAATAAATATATTATAAAATTTTAATATGCAAATATATTTTGATTAGTAGAATAAATAGAACATTGAAAGATATTTTTATATAAAATGGAAAAAGACAATTGGTAATATTGAAATGGTTTTGTGAATATACAGGGACTATAAACATTTCATTAATACAGTACCAGAAAAAAAATTTTTAAATAATTTTCCGATTTCAAATTTGGAAAATAAAAAGATTCAAGGAAAAAGGACTTTAAAAATATTAAATTGGTTGCTGAAACATCTAAGAGATTTTTACATAATTAATCAAGTAAATATATGCAATTCTGAAAGATTTTACTTTTAATGAGCCGAAATGCATGTCTAAAAGTATTATAAACATCATACCTTAAGTGCTGGAATTTTAATCTTAACTTTACACAAGGCAGAGGTAATTTCATTTTCAACGTCGCACAACTTGAAAATATCATTTACGACGCTTTCTACGTCATCTGTGTCACTCATTTCGTATAAAATGCAAACTACTTTTGTTCAGAAAAAAAACAAATGATTACTGTAGTGATTTGAACATGTTAAAACAAACACGTGCTTCATAAGTATTTCATTAGTAGTTACCACCATTGATAATCATAAAACCACACTAAAATGCAATATTTATGCATTTAAAGTAATATTTATAATAAAATGTTAATGTAACTTATCATGCGAAAAAAATATTTATACTTTAATATTCATGAGAAACGTTTTCCAGGAAATTATACAAATGCAAATATTTTATACATTAGCTACTATAAAATACTTCTTGCTAAAGATAAAAAAAACTCTCTTTGCTAAAATGCAATTATAATGGCACATTAAATTCTTCTTAAGATGGTCATATAAAATTACTTTAGTAAACACTTTGTTACAAAATTATTCTTAACCTATTCTTGGTGTAAAATGTTAAGAGTGGTTCTATAATTTATATTATCACAACATAACGAAAATATATATTTTGCGTTCTAAGCCAATTTTGCATGCTAAACAATTTCTTAAAATATATTTCTGTAGATAATTTCTTTCACATGAATTATTCTTTTAGAAATCAGTTGTACTTTCTTGATACAAAATTCGCTCTAACGTTGATGCGGGCAACACATTTTATCCATTTTTTGAACATTATGTTACTTTAATTATCCACTTCTTTTTCCGAAAACCAAAATATATATATCCATATACGACGTATCAATCAGATTCAACAATAATTATAACGACGTATCAATCAGATTCAACAATAATAATAACGACGTATCAATCAGATTCAACAATAATAATAACAACGTAATAATCAGATTCAACAAGTAATCTTCGTTGGTAAACAACTGGAAATAGCAACAACGCCTAATGAACAGACAGCAATTCTTCAAAAGTGTGATGATATCACTTCAAAAAAGAAGTTATGCAAACTTCATCTAAACACAAACGTGGTATTATTCCATATATAAAACAAAATGGCGATATGAAATCTAAAAACACAATTCTTTCGTTAATCCAAAGCGGAACTAAAAGCACTATTGCAAATCGATTCACAGAACCATGGTTTTCAAAACTTTAGTTTTTCCCCGTTTTTAGTAATCTTCGTTGGTAAACAACTGGAAATAGCAACAACGCCTAATGAACAGACAGCAATTCTTCAAAAGTGTGATGATATCACTTCAAAAAAGAAGTTATGCAAACTTCATCTAAACACAAACGTGGTATTCCATACAAACAAAGTGGCGAAATGAAATCTAAAAGCACAATATTTCGTTCATCCAAAGCGGAACTAAAAGCACTCTTGCAAATCCATTCACAGAACCATGCTTTTCAAAACTTTAGTTTTTTTCCGGCGTGGACAGTCACTAGCTGAGAACAGCGAAGACTGAGATTAAGTTTAGGGTTGATATTCGCTTATCACAAGCCGTCAGCGAGAACATCCCGCCTTGTTTATGTTAGAAAGATAGACACCCCGTGTCATCACTCCAGCTATGGGAATATATATACAAGGACGAAGTCTGTTTACAGAGCAAATGACTTTACCGAAAGCCGCACGATTTTCCAGGCACGAAGAGATGAGTAAGAAACGTTAGATAAAAATGATTGCAATGTTCTTAAAATTAATTTTTAATTTTCACCTTAGAATTATACGCATGCATTTTGTATTAATATTTAACACATTATGTGCGTGATACATTTCGCAGTGGAGTTTACCGGGAGCGGGCGTTTTATGCGTAAATTTAATTATTTCAGTTAAATGTCAATAGATCGAAACTTATTTAAATTTTTTTAACCAACTATTCGTGTTTTATCCTGAAATATATAAACATAGATATATAAATAGAAAAATAAACAAATATACATAAAATATATAAGTATACATAAATATAATTTTCTCAAGGATAAATAAAAAGTTAATTTTAAATCTAAATTGATTTTTAATCAATTTTCCTGTTCTGTGGTTCCGCATCGACAGATGTAAAAATTGCTTTTTATTTGTCTAAATTTTTCCAGAATCTATGTAGTAGACAAGAACATTCTGCTTCGTTCTCCTGTAATACCGTTATTTGTACCCACAAACAAACCATGTTGTTATACTAACCCGTACTAGTACGTAACCTGCGCTGAAGTATCAATCGTCAGAAAAAGTACGAGTACGTGTCCCGCTCTCAAGTTTCAGTCGTCAGAAAACGTACATGTCCCACGTTCAAGTATCAATCGTCAGAAAACGTACTAGTACATATCCCGCATACAATGTGTTAAAATGAGCCCAATATGTACTTCCTAGCTCAAATATATGCTGTGATATTTAGATTGATAAAACTCACTATCATGGAGAAGTAGCTGATTTTTTGAACGGCGATAACACAGAAACGACAAGTATATAAAAAAAATTATATTCTTTATATTTTCTATAAATTAAACACCGTAAATCATTCGAATCTGATACT
>CM063498.1:197005778-197008278 GCA_032207245.1 Pardosa pseudoannulata
AATAAAATGCAAATATAAACAAGTTTTAAATTTCAAATATATATATTCCAATAAAAAATTTTCTTATAAAATATTATTACATTAATCGTTGAAGGTAAGTTAATTATATCTTAAAGTGATTTTCAAATTTTATTAAATAAATTTTTTTTTCTTGCCGCAATATCAACCATCTCTGAGAACCACAATGTCGACTGGAGTCTTCAGGTTGTTGTTCTACGTACCACATGGCGGTTTTCCAGCGATTTATTATTCAAATTATTTCACATGTTATTCTATTTTCTTTCTAGCTTGATTTATTTCTATATTATTCTAAATTTATTATTTATTTTTAATACTTTTCGGTAAGTCGGATTTACTCGCATTTTGCGAACCTCGTGTAATAACGACGGCGCACGCGTCTTCTTCTGTGACCGCTCGCCAACTTTTACTGAGCAGGTACTGTAGGTTCGCTAAATGGACTATCTTACCGACAATTAATTTCAAAGTAGTGATTAACATTAGACAAACACATTTATTATTTACAAATTACGAACCCATGAAAATTAAATATTAATAATAACACATCACAGTCTGAACCATCAGGAGGAAAACAGTACGCATCTCTTTCGGTTAGCCAACTGTACACCAAAGCCTCTTCACTCCACCGCTGTCGGTTCAAGAATCTCCCAGTCCCTCTACTCTGCAACTGGCGAGAACGGGGTTGAAATCCTTACTCCTCTTCGCCAAATTTTCGCTTCTCTGGAGTAAGGCTTTTTACCCTCTCTTGGTGTGTCCAAATTTTTGGCCGTAACAAAATAACTTGGGAATCATTAGTGTACTGGTCTAAAAATTGACATCACGCAAGCAGGAGTACGTTCCCTTACGACACACGTCTTGAATCTAGTATAGTATACCACATCGAACAATCGAGACACGAATTATAGAGGCTTTACTGTACTTTCAAAAATGCAATAAAGGCTAACTGTCTTATATATAGAAGAACGATGGTAAAATACGGATTTCAATCGTATTTTACCATCGGTGGAAGTATTCAAACACTTTCGCGCCAACAATCTTGAGCATAAAAACTTTTCTATTGTAATTGCATATATTTTATGTTTGCCTGCTACAAATGCGTAGAAAGAGTATTTTCTATTATGAACAAATTGTGGACATCTGAGAAAACTCAGTTACAAATTTCAGTTCTAAAGGCGATGTTGATAATTAAGGTGAATATAAAAACGTGCCAAGAGTTTCATTCTTACTTGAAATCGTCTCCAGCATAAAAACAAATTTGTTCTTCTGATAAATATAAATATAACGTTTCGGGTATCTATATTTTGTGATTCGTAATTTTTAAGCCAACTAACTTTTTCTGAATAAATAACTTTAAAAAGTGTTGTTTTTTTCCTTGATTACCTATGAATTGACCTAAATAAACCAATGTCCCGTTTTGAGTCAGAAAATAAATGGTCACGTTAAGTATACCACATCGAACAATCGAGACACGAAATATAGAGCTTTATGTATTTCAAAAATGCAATAAAGGCTAACTGTCTTATATATAGAAGAACGATGGTAAAATGGGTTTCAACCGTATTTTACTATCGTTCAACATCGTTCGAAAATTTTCAACCTTTGGTTGAAAATTTTTTAGCTTTCTGAACACGAGAAATCAGGAAAGGAATTGAAATTAACCCTTCCGGTAAAATGACGAGTCTAGCTCGTCATTAGTTTTTCATTCCATAGCACAATGACGAGCTACACTCGTCATGCGATTAAAGTTACTGTTAAATAGATAATTAATTTTCAACACTTCTATCACTTGTGAAAATCACAAGTCACTATTGCATATTGTTTACTTGGTACAAGTCATTGCCAAATTAATGAGTCAGAATAAAAGAAAACCTACTAAGAATGCCGTGTGTGTTGCAGAATCAAATTAAAAGTGAGACTACTTGGCGGTGTAAACAATTAAGAATTCCTTTGCACTTTGTTTTGAAAAGTACCACTAGCTTGAAGACTATATCTGTATACCTTATTAATGTTTTGCTTTGATATTTTCTTAATTTTACTGTTTCTGATATTATTTAACACTATGTAAAAAGTGGATTTTAATTAAGAATATGTAACAATTGTAAAATGAAACAAGTTTTTTAAATAAAATTAAATGGTTATTTCATGCACAGTTTTTCATTATTAAATCATACAGGAATGTTAAATTCCTTTTCTTTTCCAACAGGTACAGGTTGGCTCTAATAGAGCCTTAATAAACTCAACAAATAAAGTTAAATTACATAGCGTCAAAACCATTACGAACCGAAATGCTATTTATGTACGTTCAAGTACAAGTTAATAACTTTTCAAGAGAAAGGGATTTAAATAAAAAAAAATATTCTATTACAAATAAACATTGGCAAGTACACTTAAAGAGAATTTTTAAAAAAAATGTTCCACACCTTTATGAAAAGTAACGGAAACGTAATAAACGCTTCCCGAATTTTTAATGCTCCAGAGGAAG
>CM063498.1:197010778-197013278 GCA_032207245.1 Pardosa pseudoannulata
CGGTATAGAAATTTTTTCATAGTCGAAAACACATAACGCGCAAGCATTTCGGAACACTTTAACCTACGTCTGCGAATTACCACGTGCTTTAGCATACAGGTAAAAACTGTAACATCAGTATCGCAATTTTATAAATTATGGATCCGGAAAATTCTTTGAAAATTCTTTTTTACTTGTAGTTTAAATGTGGGAACTTACTAAGCTCTGTAGAGTGTTGCAAGTGATCGAGAGTTTTATAGTCTGGAAATAATGATTCTTCGGTTACGACTGTTAGAGTTTTATCAATTACTAACCTCACTGATTATAATTTAGTTTATAGCATCAATTTGGATTAAAAGATATTCTCAAACATTGTACATTATTAAATACACTCACATATACATATTTATATATGTAGAATTTGAAAATATCAAAAACTTAAAACTTCAACACTGCAATAAATATATTATAAAATTTTAATATGAAAATATATTTTGATTAGTAGAGTAATAGAACATTGAAAGATATTTTTAAATGAAATTAGAATAGACAATTTGTAATATAGAAATGATTTCGTGAATATACAGGGACTGTAAACATTTCATTAATGTAGTACCAGAAAAAAATTTTTTTTAAATTATTTTCCGATTCCAAGTTTGGAAAACAGAAAGATTTCATGATAAATGAGTTTTAAAAATATTAAATTAGTTGCTAAAACATCTAATGGATTTTTACATAATTAATCAAGTAAATATATGCAATTCGGAAAGATTTTACTTTCAATGAGCCGAAATGCATGTTTAAAAGTATTATAAACATCATACCTTAAGTGCTGGAATTTTAATCTTAACTTTACACAAGGCAGAGGTAATTTCATTTTCAACGTCACACAACTTGAAAATATCATTTACGACGCTTTCTACGTCATCTGTGTCACTCATTTCCGTATAAAATGCAAACTACTTTTGTTCAGAAAAAAACAAATGATTATTGTAGTGATCTGAACATGTTAAAATGAACATGTGCTTCATAAGTATTTCATTAGTAATTACCGTCATTGGTAATCATAAAACCACACTAAAATGCAATATTTATGCATTCAAAGTAATATTTATAATAAAATGTTAATGTAACGTATCATACGAAATAAATATTTTTACTTTAATATTCATCAGAAACGTTTTCCAGGAAATTATATAAATGCAAATATTTTTTACATTAGCTCCTATAAAATACTTCTTGCTGAACATAAAAAAACTCTGCTAAAATGCAATTATAACGGCACATTAAATTCTTCTTAAGATGGTCACATAAAATTACTTTAGTAAACACTTTGTTACAGAATTATTCTTAAACTATTCTTGATGTAAATTGTTAAGAGTGATTCTATAATTTATATTATCACAACATTACGAAAATATATATTTTGTGTTCTAAGCCAATTTTTCATGCTAAACAATTTCTTAAAATATATTTCTTTAGATAATTTCTTTCACATGAATTATTCTATTAGAAATCAGTCGTACTTTCTTGCCCCAAAATTCGCTCTAACGTTGATGTGGGCAACACATTTTATCCATTTTTTGGACATTATGTTACTTTAATTATCCACTTTTTTTCCGAAAAGCAAAATATATACCCATATATGATGTATTTAAAATTCTTTCGTTAATCCAAAGTGGAACTAAAAGCACTCTTGCATATCCATTCACAGAACCATGGTTTTCAAAACTTTAATTTTTCTCGTTTATAGTAATCTACGTTGGCAAACAGCTGGAAATAGCAACAACACCTAATGATCAGAAAGCAATTCTCCAAAAGTGTGATGATATCACTTCAAAAAAGAAGTTATCCCAACTTCTTCTAAACACAAATGTGGTATTATTCCATATATAGAACAAAGTGGCCAAATGAAATGTAAAAGCACAATTCTTTCGTTCATTCAAAGCGGAACTAAAAGCACTATTGCAAATCCATTCACAGCACCATGCTTTTCAAAACTTTAGTTTTTCCCGGCGTGGACAGTCACTAGCTGAGAACAGCGAAGACTGAGATTAAGTTTAGGGTTGATATTCGCTTATCACATGCCGTCAGCGAGAACATCCCGCCTTGTTTATGTTAGAAAGATAGACACTCCGTGTCATCACTCCAGCTATGGGAATATATATACAAGGACGAAGTCTGTTTACAGAGTAAATGACTTTACCGAAAGCCGCACGGTTTTCCAGGCACGAAGAGATGAGTAAGAAACGTTAGATAAAAATGATTGCAATGTTCTTAAAATTAATTTTTAATCACCGTAGAATTATATGCATGCATATTGTATTATACTTAACATTATGTGCGTGTACATTTTTCAGCGGAATTTACCGGGAGCGGGCGTTTTATGCTTAAATTTAATTATTCAGTTAAATGTCAATAGATCGAAACTTATTTAATTTTTTAATCAACTACTCGCGTTTTATACTGAAATATATAAACAAATATATAAATAGACAAATAAACAAATATACATAAAATA
>CM063498.1:197018278-197025778 GCA_032207245.1 Pardosa pseudoannulata
TAATTCTATCATCATTTAAACTCCGCAAACAGGTACAATAAAGGATCTCTGCTTTTAAGAGGAATTTTTACACGCCTAGATTCTAATACTTCAGTTTGAACAAAGAGAAATATTTCAGAATCATACATTTTAAATCCTAAAAAATATTAAATCTTAAGGTAAAATATTTCCAGACTCAAAAATATCTAACGTAATGTTTTCCAAAAAACATTAATGTTCTGTTTTAAATTGCCCGATTGAAGATACGCTGAAAGAACACAGCTGTTTCGGAGTATACAACATGCAGTATTTTACTGAATATAAAGCAAATAGGGTCAGTAATCTACTAAAAACATAAACTGGTGGAAGATTTGTCGAAAACGTGATAGTTGTATTAAAAGACCGACTTACATACAGAAAATAGACATCTTCCAAGTTATAATGCTAAGCTGCTGATTTTTATGAACGGCAAGTAGGATGCCTTAGTCCATGCTCCCGTTAACGGTTTACGCATTTGTATGTGCCTATCAAATAGGGTACCCAATGTGTACCACTTCGTGCTTTTATCGGAGTATCAACCTCCCGATAAAAATCTTTACTGCTGAGTCTGATATAAACAAAAGTAAAACCCTGTAGAATTGTCAGATATTCCACAGGGATGACTAAATTTCATTATCGAAAATGGTTTTGGATTAAGCCTTGTTCAGATTCCGAATAAAATTGCTGCCCGATCTACCTTTTTTAATTTAATAACACTATCTACAAATTTCTTATTGTTCCAAATTATGGGTGTTAGAACTGAATCTATGAAAGATATTAGCTTATGTAAAGAAAACGTTTATCCCGAATAAGCATCCATAATTTTTCTTAAACTGTAAGAATCTAATTCAAAACATAACTATCTTTTACAATTTTTTAATAATACTATGTCACCATAGAAAACCCACATCACAATTCTATTTTTCTGTCGTTTAACTAGATTTCAAAGTTTAAAAACTTATTATTAAGACTTACTGTTTCGCCATGAACGCTAGCGTCATCTGTCGCGTTTGTTCTGTATGTTTTATTTGAGTTTCTGTGCAGGCTCTGGTGTTTTTTAAAGGCCCCTCCACACTATGGTCCACTGCAAGCCATTACCACCATCTGGAGGGGGTATGGCTTATCGTGGTCGATGGTGGCAGACGATAAAATGGCTTGGTGGAAGATGGCTTCGGAAGCGGTTTTTCTCCAAAGATCAAAGGCAGCCAGATGCGCAAGTAAAGTGCGCAGTAGACCATACGAACGAATCCACGAGCTCGGCTCATTTAGTGGCCTAGCGTGTGGATGCAACCCGTGAACCATCGTTCAAGGTCACCAACTGGAAGTGGTGAACAATTGGCCATAGTGTAGCGGCTACTTAAAGGGTTCTCCAAACACTTTCAATGGATGGTACCATTGTTCCCATTGAGATATATTCCTAGTGTGTGAAAACTTTTGTGAACACATAGAAAATTTTACTTTACGTCATTTATAAAAATACTGTTTCTAAACAATGTTAACAAAATAATGAGAAATAGCTGAACTGGCTCTGTGTTACTAGCGGAATCTAAACAAAGCCACCATGAGCAGGAAGTATAAACGTTAGATAAGAATAAGTAACAACCAAGATAACGTTAAGCGAAGTTAACCGTTGATTGTTAAAACATTATTGGCGAAACTGCAAACGACAGCATTAAAATTGTAAAGATCTTCAGTTTTCCTGGGAGAATAACAGTTGGGTAAGAGAAGGAAAATAAATGACTACACTTAGCGATTATTAATTCAAACTTTAATTTTGGGAATTGTGGAAGGAATGCCAAACTCAATTATTCATATCCGTGTTTAAAATGGGATGGCTGGGAAAATTAAGATTAAAACAAATAGAACTTGAATTAAAAGAATTGTGAAGAACATTAGGGGCAATAATTTTCAATATTATATACGTCAGGTTTAAAAATGGGGTTTAAGAATTAAGCGAGTTACAATAAAAAATTTTTGGAACTCATTAACAATAACGTAATAGGAGAAAGAACTATACAGAACTATAAGAACTATACAGAATAAAAAAGCTGAACCGGAAGTAGACAATATGAATTTGCTTAAGTAGCAAAGCCAAAAAAGACACTTCTGGGCGGGAACTCAGGCTGAAAACATCCTGCACTTTTGTCGTCGAAAAATGTGAACAAAGGATATCTAAATGGCGTAGCCATGGACAGAAGGATTCCAATAAAGAAATTTTTATATACGAAATCAAATGTGTCTTCCATGTCTTAATCACTCGGAACGCGTCATATATATAATTTCAAAGAACCCTAAAGTAAAATTTCGCATCCAGGCTCTGAATTATAGTTGAACAGTCTTGAGAACCATGCTCAAATTCGAATTGTAATAGTTAAAATAACAACAACTAAGTAACGCTTATTTCTTGAAGGCAAATGACATTTTAAAATTTATTTTGAGTTTTTGCAGAAAATAATTTCTTTAAAGTAAGTGTTTCAAAATCATTTTCCCCCTTAAACTAAGCACAAATATTCTTGAAAAATAAACGCTTGAATAATGTTTTCTAAGAAGAAATATTCACAAATATTGCTTCGGAATATGTATCCATTTTGCTTTACCCAATTCTATTGAAAGGAAAGTCGGAAAGAATATATTCGAAAAGAACTCCAGGGTATCTGCTGTCTTCCCAAATCCAACCAGACTCTCCATAGATATGAAACTTCATTACAAGTAGTTTTGAATAATAATAAAAAATACAAGGAAAAGAAAAAAAGTCACCGCGATTTCAGAAAATAAACTCCCGAAATCTACAATTCTTGCAAATACTGCATTGCAACTACTTAAAAGTGAATATGCGGTGAAACTACACAAAAAAGGACACTGTTTAATATTCGTCTGCTGTTATGAGTTAACTTCTACACGCGGCACAATCATCATAATTCTTAAAAAAGAACTCTTCCGAAGGGATTTTTTTTATTTCTTGAGGGGAAGAGGGGAGGAAAAAATATATATTCCCTAATTGAATGAAATTCAGCGGCAATATTTACATTTGTTTCTTGTTCTCTTTAAGTTGGCGATTTTTTATATTGATCTTGTAGTGCCCTCGAGGCACACGTTCGATTTACATGTCACATGTTAAGCAGGTTACTGTATGTTAACGTAGGAAGTCTAGCGTGATAATTTGTTAAATAAACAAAGGATGGATATGCATTATTCACCACCAGAGACTGATTGACTTCTTGAAATCTGTGTGCCATGGAAGAGAGTAAATGTTCACGTGATATCAAGTAGCCACGAAATAAAATAAATTACAATGAAACCTATGAGATTTATATGGACCTAAATATACTCTTACAAAGAAAGTATTGTATACCCGTATTCACCATTCCCGAATTTTTCATTTTTTCGCATTTATCGTATAATCGTATATATATGTCGCATAACGAAGTATACAAGAGGGGGTGCAGTCATGGTGAGGTGGTTTGAGATGAAAGAGGAACTGATGACTGTTTCACTGGCGGAGATACTTAATTCCGTAATATGGGTTTGATGTATTCACATTTTATTTTAGAAACGGAACGGACTGTGAGATCATCTAACACACATGGAAATTTATAGGTGTGTGATCCATCCAATCAGGATTCTCAATGGTTAATCACGTGGGAGTAGCTTAATCACGTGGATCAAGCGAAAGTAATTATATAAAACGTTATATAAGAAAGTGCTGATTGAAGCAGGAATTACTTTTGGTATTTTAGGACTCGCCAAATTAGTAGAAAGAACAAAGATAGTCGCCAAGTTTTGCCATAAAAGGATAAAATCGCAGGAAAATTATTTTAAGATAGACTTACGTTAGTTAGCTTTTTAGGTTAAAAATATATATGTCAGGTTTGGAAATAAGGTTTTAAAAATTAAGGGAGTTTTATTTAAAAATAAGTGGAACTATTTAAAGATAATTTAACAGGAGAGAGGCGTACACTCGGGTGGATGTACACAGCGAAAAAAGTAATTGCAGATGGATATCAGAAAAAAAGGTTTATGCAAGGAAATATGTGGCGCACTTTTGAATCGGAAGATGGAACGGGCAACATCCTCTAAGCTCGTTGACGATATAATGGAACAAAGGAGTATATTTGATGACGTAGCCAAAGCTTAACTAAAGGATTGAATTTTAAAAAGAAAAGAGACTTGTGATTAGTTGCCTACATTACGGACTATCATATATATATGTAATATATCAAAATTATTTAACTTTAATATCTCCTTAAAAATCTCCTCTCTCCGATTCTAATTCCTTAAAATCTTTTTCCCAGCCTCTAAATGTCTTAATCAAAGGAGTGTCCTCGACTTAAAATTCTATCGATACATTTCCCAAAGCTTTCTCTCCTATAGATGTAAATTTTCTGTCTATTCAACACGTTTTCCAGCTGTCGCCGGCAAATGGCTCCGGGTTTTTCGGATCTTAACACTTAAATTCGCTGAGTAAGTTTCTGGTCTCTTAGTAAAATTATTTCTGTCTTCGCTCTTGGGTGCACCTCTGATCAAGCAGAGTGATTTTTGTGTTTTTTTCTCTTGTCTGTAGTTGACTAGTAAAAATGTCCGTTTTAGCAGCTCTGAAATAAAGTTTTAATTAGACTTGTGCCGATCTCTTTCAATGGCCCGACAGCATCGTTATTACTGTTTACTAATGATTAGGCTTTTCCTTGCCCTGTAGCCCAGGCAAAAAAAAAAAAAATAAATAAAAATAAAAAGGGTTATAATGTCCAGCATTATATATATATATATATATATATATATATATATATATATATATATATTTATATATATTGTAGCCCAGGCAAAAAAAAAAAAAATAAATATATAATATATATATTATAAAAATATATATATATATATATTATATATATATATATATATATATATATATATATATATATATATATATATATATATATATATCATAGTTGGAAGATATGCCAAGACTATAAAAATTTATTAACAACTATACAAAATAGAATAAAATCATAAGAATGTACAAAAGGGTAAGAACATGTTAAAGCGACTTACGTGTTTTTATCCCAAGGAAGAAAAAATTCTATTTTATAATGTAGAACTTTCGCGATCTTTCAATAAAGCTGTGCTGAAAGCCCTAAAGCAAACATAGCGGCTCAAGTAGTACATCTGAGTGACTAGCGATGAAATTTCGATCATGCATTTGCATTACGATTCGTGAAGATGAGATTGCCTTGAATTCAATCGCTATTATCCACTCGTATTTTGAATATGTTAACGGAAGCGGAGTTTTCAATTAATAATTGCTTCAGTTCACTCAGCTCACATATGCTACGCTGTTAAGGGCTGCAGTGATTAAGTAATGAGGAAATTTAACATGTACTGCCATAGCTGTTAACTTTTAAAAATAGACATCATAAAACATTTCGGTTGAAACATTGGATGGTTGGTTGGTTGGTTGAAGTTCAGTGGCATAAGTGATTGTAATTTTTAAAAATTAGTAGTATTTTTACAACTCCAAGAAAATCGCAATAAATAAAACCTTTATGCATTCATTATTTATGATAAAACATTAACTGTTTTTTCAATTAAATTTGATTCTAGAAAAGTACAAAAATTACTTATTTTATACAGCACATATATTAGATAAGAGCAGAAAGAAATTATTAAACTGATAAATAATACTGATTTTGATCATACTTATTAGAATTTTAATAAATAAAATTAAATAATTTTCATTTGTGAGTCCTTTATTTTTTAAAACCGTTCACAATAGACTGCTGGCGCAAATGTGCAATAAAAATACAATATCTATACCATATTTGGCGTTCGCTGCAATCATGCCAATGTGCAGTTATAGCACAGAAAATTATTTAGACCTTTTTTTTAAATCAACTATATAAATTTCCGCTAAAATTTAAAAAAATAATTTTTACAAATCACTAAAGTGAAAAATCCATTGTCCTTTGCCCGAACGATGGCTGAAGGGTTAGGGTGCTGGCCTTCGGAACCGGAGTTCGTGGGTTCGAACCGCATAGTGGCATGGATGTTCGTAGCCATTCGGAATCGGCTTTAAGCTGAAGGTCGCGGTCTCATTAGTCCTCGTGTTACAAAAAGTAAACCGTAGCGCTCCAAACGAAACCAAACCATTGTCCTTTTTTGAAATTGACAAATTTGTTTTCACTGAACCAAAAACCGTAAAATATTTCTGTCTAACCGTAAAAAAACCAAAATCCGTAAATATTGTGAATAATCTCTGATATGATGCAAAAGCCACGACCTAGTCCTTACAGACATTTCCAAACGGCTAAGAATATCCATGCTAGAAGTGAGACTCAAGTTTCTACAAAAGTAAATATAAGTATAGCGTTTTAGAGATAGAATAAAATGACGAAAGTGTAATTCTGTGTTTATTCTTTTAAAAACCTGTTTTACGGTCACTGCAGTTACATAATAATATACACTTCATTACATAAATAATTAAAATGAAATTTGTCAGCAATCAAACCAAAGCATAATCGTGAATATCGTGGTTGATTGATTAAGTTAAAAAAAAACTTAAAATTATAATTGTCGGAACAAAATTTTAAACAAAGGACTGCACACGACTAAACAAACTCGTCTAGAACACAGTAGGGAAGATTCTGTATTTTTAAATTTTGAGGTATGTATCGTTTTTTAAACACATTGGTACATAGAGCTAGTTGCCACCTGCTTGCAAGACAGTATTTGGCCGCCCCCTACTAATATAATTCCCTAGTATATTCATAACTTATATTAATATATATTAGCTTACTATTCAAAGTTTGTGTGATTCAGATGACTGTTCCATACAAACTGACTAGGGGTAAAAAACATGTAAAAAACGTGTACATCATATATTTATTCTAGTTAATTAAAATGGATACTCTATCAAAAAAATTGTATCAAAATGCACCCATAAACTGCATTCTTTACCCTTTCTTATTCATCAGTTCATCAATAATATCTGATAATTCTAAACTTTTACATAATTTCTTTTCTATTTACAATGGTCCTATTCAGCGAGTTAGAGAGAAAGTAAAATTTAGCATTAAAATTATACATTAAAACTTCTATCCCGATCCTATTAACCATCTTTTTTAGTCGGCATTTATGAAATTTCTTTTGGTTTGGAGTGCTACGGTCTAATTTTTGAAACACGAGGGATAATGAGACCGGGACCTACAGCTTAAAGCCGATTCCGAAAGTCTACGAACATCCCTGCCACAGTGGGATTCGAACCCACGGACTCCGGTACCGAAGGCCAGCCCCCTAACCAATTGGCCATCGTTCGGCATATAGGCGATGAAGAAGTCATAAAAAAACTAACCCAGGTTTATGACATTAATTATTTCTATTTCTAGTTATTAATTATTTCTAGTTATATTCTTAATTATTAATTATGCTAATGAGACCGGGACCTACAGCTTTAAGCCGATTTCGAACGGCTACGAATATCCATGCCACTGT
>CM063498.1:197040778-197045778 GCA_032207245.1 Pardosa pseudoannulata
GCACTCCTTTGAACATTGAGAATAATTATAGTCAAAAAATACTTTTCAGCTAACAAACTTTTTTTAAAAACTTTCATGCATTTTTATGCCTAAAATTTAATACCGAAGTTTAATTACGGATTCAACTATTTTACTTGTATTCTTCATTTATTTTATATTTAAAACAGAGGATTATAACTTTTTCTAGAGCAAAATATTTGAACGCCGTTCACATTTATAATACTGAATAATACCAATTACTAAATAGTAAAACTAACACCAACATAGCCAAAACTTTTTTTTTTAATTTTCATACATTTTCATGCCTAAAGAATTATAACCGAAGCTTAATTACGGATTCAACTACTTTACTTGTAGTCTTCATTTATTTTATATTTATAAAAGAGGATTATAGCTTTTTCTGGAGCAAAATATTTGAATGCCGCCCTTATTTATAATAGTGAATAATACCAATTACTGAATAGTGAAGAATACCAATTAATAAATAGTAAATAATACCAAGATAACAAAATGTTTTCATAAATTTTCATGCATTTTTATGTTTAAAAAATTAATACTGAAACTTAATTACGGATTCAACTATTTCACTTGTATTTCTCATTTATTTTATATTTAAAACAGAGGATTATAACATTTTCTGGAGTAAAAATAGTTGAACACCGCCATCATTTATAATATTGAATAATACCAATTACTAAATAGGGAATAATACCAAGATAGCATTAACTTTTTTTTAAATGTTCATGCATTTTTATGCTTAAAAAATGAATGTCGAAGCTTAATTATGGATTGAACTATTTTACTTGTATTTTTCATTTATTTTATATTTTAACAGATGATTATAACTTTTTCTAGAGCAAAATATTTTAACACCACCCTCATTTATAATAGTGAATAATACCAAGATAGCATAAACTCTTTTTTTAAATTTTTATGCATTTTTATGCTTAAAAAATGAATACCGAAGTTTAATTACATATTCAACTATTTCACTTGTATTCACTTGTAATTGTGAATAATACCAAGTATTAATATCACCCGTTGTAAACGATTAAGATGACTAGGTCATATTTGAAGAAACCCAAATGATGATCCCACAGAAATCTTAACAATTAAAAAACCTGATGGACTCCGGGCTAGAGAAAAACCAGCAACAATATGGATTATTTATTTTAGACTTAAAATAGAGGTTTATAAGATTTTCTGGAACAAAATATTTGAAAGCCACCCTCACTTATAATAGTGAATAATGCAAAGTTATTTAAATGCTTCAACGCATCATGTATGTCTGCTTTATCTGCCTATCTATCTATTAAGGAACACAAAATAGAAACTAATTAAGGCTTTCGTCAAAGTTAGTAAATTATAAATTGTTTATTAAAAACTTAATAAGCATAAAATCAATAAGAAACTTTAAAAAAAATGAGATAATCGACATTGGTAGAATTTTAACAAGTTGTTATTCTTGGTTTAAAGCCGTCATCGGGGAAAGGCCAACAGATATATCTATAATGATATCATGATATCTATCAAAAATAATCCCAAGGTTCAGACTCTTTCCACAGAAAAAAAATTAAACACTTTTTAAGCACCTTTTAAGCACTTTTTAAGCACCTTAATTTACATTGTATTATGATCGACCTACAGCTAAAGCTTAAAAACTGAAGCTTTTCATGAGCTTTATGACTTGTAAAATGACATTAAATAATATATATATATAGATCAATTTAATAATTTTATTAAACACAATTGTTGATATCTCATACTTTAGGTTAAGACATCTTTCTTTGCAAACATAAATTTTAGAACAGGAATAGTCCTTATTGATCAAATGACCCCCCCCTCCCAAAAATCTGAAATATTTGTAAAATTAAGAAAGTAACTGTGGTGGAAGATCAACAAGTTCCACATCATAGCAACAGTATTTTTACAGCAACATAGATGTAAAATATAGTAAAAAGTACTTCTGTATCATAAACAGGTAAATATAATATTCACACACACACACAGGGAGAAAAGAAGATGCAGTATCTACACTAAAAAATGTTTAAATATGACATACTCAAAACAAGATTCAAGAAATTATCAATGCTATTTTAAAAATGTAACTGAAGAACTGTTTCCATTCATAATAGAATATGAGAACCAAAAAATATAGGAAGGGGGGGAAAATAAGAGAATATGTCTAATTTTGAAGTTCATTTTTCTTTTCTTCTATACATTTTTTAATTGGTCTAACTCTTCTTTCTAATATTTAGCTTTGTTGAATGGATTGACGATTAATTACCAAGGGAAAAAAAAATTCAGCAACCAATATTTGGGGAAAAATAAGCACTTTTTAAGCACTCGGAAAAACTTATAAATTTTAAGGCTACGAAATGAAAATTAAGCACTTTTTAAGGACTTATTAGGGACCTTAAAAATGGATCTACAAAATAAGCACTTTTTAAGGATTTTAAGCACCCGGCTGAACCATGTAATCCTGAGTGGAATAATACTGAATTTACCATAATAAATGCGATATTTTTTTCAATTAAATATTTCGTAATTTAACCATGGGCCGCCGTTTGGTCACCCCCCTGGGCCAGAATACTGAAATTTTTAATTGCTTTTCCGTCATTTTATTTGACTAAACGTGGGCTCAGTGTAATTGCTAGTTGACTGTCGAAGAAAAGGAATATAACTGAACGGGGAGATTTAAGAATGATATTTAACAAATTGGGTAGTGGCATCAGTGGCGTATCTAAGGAATAAGGGTGTGTGGGTGAGGTCTGCACCGGGAACCATATTTTATATATTAATCCAAAGAGAAAATTTTAAATTTTGATATTTATTGTAGCCTGAAAAGTAAAATAAAATGGTGAAATAAATAAGGTAAATACAAAAAGTTGTCGGAGTTAATAATCGTTGTTATTTTCGATAATTATTATATATGTAAAATTAATAATATTAATTACATAGTTTTGACGCTTATAAGACCTGTTTTACTCCATGCCAGTGAAACATGGCCCTAAACAAAGGTACAAAACAATAACTTATTTTTAAGTTTTTACTAAACTATATTTTACAACATTAGATAGTCGTTTTAATTAATTTCTCCTTCGTGATTCTTAATAGATAGCTAGGCAAGTAGAACAGATATATATTACAGGCAACACTATTTTAATATTTCGTATAATTAACTGTTATGGGAGAGGAAAGGGCGTTCGAATATTTTTTCTTGTAAAGGGGGTGAGAGTTCAGAAAGTGTGGGAAACAACTGCTTTAAAGGTTAATCTATTTCTAATTGATTTTAGAATTATTTTTTAGTTTTTTCTAAACAATATTTCATTACATTTATTGGCCGTTTAATTCACTTCAACTTCGTGAGTATTAATAGATAGAAAAGCAGATAAAACAGATAGAGATAACACGTAACAATATTTTACTATGTGGTATAGTTAACTCCTATGAAAGAGGACGTTAGAATATTTTTTTCTTGCACACGGGGTGGTGGCCCAAAAAATGTCTGGAACCTCTATTTTAGACTGAGTATTTTAAAACAGATAGAGCTAACAAGTAACAATAATTTAATATGTGGTATAGTTAACTCCTATGAAAAAGGGTATTAGAATATTTTTTTTCTTGCAAAAAGGGGTGGTGGCCCAAAAAAGGCCTGGAACCTCTAATTTGGACTGAGAATTTGAAAACACATAGACATAACACGTAACAATATTTTACTATGTGGTATAGTTAACTACTATGAAAGAGGGCATTAGAATATTTTTTTCTTGCAAACGGGGTGGTAGCGTAAAAAATGTCTGGAACCTCTATTTTAGACTGAGTATTTTATATCTCGATGCCTCCAATTTATCAGCGTCTCAATAGATGGCGCTGGGTTACCGAGTAGATTACCTGGACCAAATATATGCTGTCAAATGTTTCCGAGCGCAACTTGAAGTAGAGTGTTTATTCAACCTTCGAAACAACAGTTGAATTCCACGTTTCTAGATATTGAATACATATTTGATATTCGACGTGGCGTATAAACTCAACAACACATAAAATGGTCAGAAATTCATGAGGATTTATATTGTTGCAATCGTTTGTATCCAGATTAGATTCAGTAAGGTAGAAATTATTACAGAGCATAAATTAGTTGCACATGGTAAAATACTACTCTCTCTTCCTCTCTGTGTGTGAATGTCTATACATACATACATACATACACACACACACACACACACACACACACACACACACACACATATATATATATATATATATATATATATATATATATATATAAATATATATATATATATATATATATATATATATATATATATATATATATATATATATATATATATATAAACAAATATATGACATGGACGAGTGGTTAAGGCATGGAAGACACATTTCATTTCATACATAAAAACTTCTTTATTGTAATCCTTTTGTCCATAGCTATGCCATTTATAAATCCTTTGTTCTCATACTTTCCCGCGACAAGTATGGAGGATGTTATTAGCCCGCGACCCCACTCCAAACTGTCTTTTTTGGCGTTGCTATCTATGCAAAATTCCAATGTCTCCTTCCACGTCAGCTCTTTTACTCTGTATAGTTCCGCTTGAGGGTGTATCTTTCTGTTTATTACGTTGTTGTTAATGAGTTCTAACTATTTTTAATTATAACTCGCTTCATTCTTAATCCCCATTTTTAAACCTGACATATATATGTCAGGAATTAGAAAAGTCTATTATTCGATGATTTCTTGATAATGTCATTATTCATGTATATTGCACACTATAACAATCAACCATAAAACATGGCGGCGTGGGGCTAGTGGTTGTTAGAAGGTGGTTGTTAGGAACCAATGGAGCCACACTCACCTAGGGTTCATGCAGCAACCCTTTTTCAAGACGCTCCCTCTCAATCCTTCCGCGTTAAATGCTTTTATAATGAATTATTAAAGATTCATGCACCTGCTTTAAAGGAGTGAGCTGCGTATCTGCTCT
>CM063498.1:197050778-197055778 GCA_032207245.1 Pardosa pseudoannulata
TAAGCAGCGGCTTTAAGTTTTGGTGTCATTAGCCGTCATATGCAAAACAAAAACCGTACGGCTCCAAATCAAACCAAAATTCTGAAAAACTCCTTTTATCAACTTTTTTCTAATCACAGATATGAATTTAATAATAATCTGAACGGAAAATATAAATCTATACAGTGGATTTAAAAAACAAAAACTTTATTATGTCTTAATACTTTTTATTCCATCGGCTTCCCGACTGTGTCCCTGCTGGCAAGCAAGACCATATTCATAAGTAGTGCCCTGGGGGTTTGCACCCATCCACCCAACAAAAATATTTAATAAATGTATTAAACGGTTTTTTTAACTTACCCCCCCCCCTTAAAAAATGTGTACGTCACTGACAGTAGGGTTGAAAAATGGAACTTGCTCGAGAACCTTTTTAAGTTTGGCAATCACTGACTTAGACCTTAATTCCGCAGGTGTATCAAAAGTAAAAATGTCACATCTAAATCAGGAAAAGAAAACCTGTATATTCGAAAATGAAATACTCGTTATTCGAGCAGCGAGTTTCTTTGAGGTATCCAATTGGAAGTGGAGCGTGAAGAGCAGAAGAATTTTAAAGTTTCCAAACTTTTCGGCCTTTATCATTTTATTGGAATGGGTCAGGTTGCCGAAAAGTTACGTAATACGGGGGCGTCGGGCGAAAAAATGCCTTCATTCCATCGCAAATACCCCGCATGGAGATGGATTTATAGCGCCGATTTCGACACTCCCCCTGATTGATTCTTTCCGAAAGAAAAGGTGACTGGCGGAGGGTCCTTCGAACAAAAGACGGTTCCCGGAACTCGGAGTGAAAAATTGGTTAAACTTCCGTGAAAGGTTCTTCGATTGACAAATGTTAGCAGCCCTGCTACGGCTCAGCGACCTACCAGATTCTGTTTAGGGTAAAAGAAAGCTCTCAAGATTTCATCCAGTTTATTTGAAAAAATATCTAGTAATGCAGATCGAAAAAAAACTACTCAACTCAAAGTTAGTACGGATTTTATATTTATTTATTTCCTTTCAAAGTTCAGATGTAATACTGCTCAATTTTCATGCATCGATTTACTTACTGCGTATTGCAGTCGGAAACGTAAAATGAAAAATCCCAAACACTTCTTAAGATTGACACATCGAATACAACGAATTTCAATAAGAAATCGCAAGCTTAACACATTTCATTTTACAAATATTTGAAGTTTCTCCTTTTCGGGTTTTGAAATACTTTCGAAGACAAACCGTTATTCCAGAGAAAGACATAGAAATTAAATTTGCATTTGGAGATAGCCCTCGGCAAACTGCCTGTTGTAAGTTCAATAACTCATTTTTCTCAAATTTGAGATCTTGATTCTTGAATAGTGTCAGATGTTTGTGAGAAATTACAATGGATATGACCTAGTCGCACGATGTATTGTGTATACAGATTATCAAGTAAATCAAAGATGTAACCACAAAAATCTTACTCCATGCTTCTCTCCCACCTGTTCCACTGTTGGCATGGATGTTCATAGCCGTTCGGAATCGACTTCAAACAGTAGGTCCCGGTCTCATTACCCCTCTTGTAGCAAATCAGTAGATCGTAGCGCTCCAAACCAAGCCTCCCACCTGTTTACTTCCCAACTTAAGGACATTCAGACTCGCAGGTTTATTCTGCAAGTCCTTCGGTTCTACAGGGATCTTTTCGAGATCGTGCTAATGTTCGATATTCGAACCTCTAAACCCTATTAATCCATTTCCTGCCATATTTATAGTTTTAAATACCGACAACTCTGCTAAGAATGATTGCTCTATTTGAGTATTTCATTAAACCGCATCTTACGCACTACACATTTAATGCTGATAAATGCTTCTTCTAATTATTTTAATCTTTTCACTTAAACATGGCGTTATATTCATGTACGCGTTCAATCATTCAGAAGTAATTTTTTTAAGAGAGCAAAATAAAATATTTATTAAAAAAACCCGAAAATTCATTATGAAATTCTGTCTTTGATGTTTCGCGAAGCAATCAAATATTCATAAATATAAATATTTAACAAGCTATCCGCTCTCGCTTGTGATAGTTTCAAATACACTTTCTGCATTAATAATCAGAATAAAGTAATAGAAAGGGATAATTTCGTTAAATATGCATTCAGTGTTGAATTTAACCACCGTAAAATATTTTCTATATTTTCGAGAGACCGGTTGACACGAAACCGCAAGAAAGAGAAGCGTGTCTTTTAATAAGGTGGAGTGCGTCATCATGCAGCTTTCAAATCAGTCTTACATATACGCTGTAAAATATGGCCATACCGACCAACTCTTACAAATTGCTGAAATGTCAAAGTGCGTTCTTGTGTAAGATTAGCCTCTCTGAGAACCTGTGACAACAATTTTCTGTTTAGCTTTCGTTTTCTTGAGTTTTTTTAAAAAAGAATTGGGGATAACAATAAGCTAAACCAAGAGTCGGCAAACAACGGACTGTATATGACAGATTTTTGCAAAAGCGTTTGCGGCTCATCCGACTGTATTGAACAGAGAGGAAAATGGTAGGGGGTAACCCAGAATCATTTGTAAGTCGTATTTATGTATGGAGGACCTAGGATAATGGCCGAATTGTAGAGACCTGTTCTTAGGGACCGGATCTCGTGGATTCGAATTCTGCTGCTGGCATGATGTTCGAGGCCGTTCGAAATTGGCTTTAAGCAATAGGCACCAGCCTCATCAGCTATTGTGTTGCAAAAATGTAGACCGTAGCGCTCCAAACCAATCAAGCAACAGTTCTCCGTCTCACTAACCATATTGTACCAAAAAAGTAGACAGTAGCGCTCCAAACCAAACCAATCAAGCAGTAGTTCCCCGTTTCATTAGCTGTCATGTAGCAAAAAAGTAGACTGTGACGTTCCAAACCAAACCAGCCAAACGATGGCCGAATGGTTAGGTCTCTGATCTTCGGTACTGGAGTTGTTCGTGGGTTCGAATCCCACTGCAGCATGGATGTTCGCTGCCGGCGAAATCAGCTTTAAGCAGTAGGTCCCAATCTCATTAAGCGTGTTGCATTAAGTATACCGTAGCATTACAAAAACAAACTAATCAAGCAGTAGTTCCCCGTTTTATTAGCCTGCGCGTAGCAAAAAAGTAGACAGTAGCACTCTAAACCAAACCAATCAAGGAGTAGTTAGTTCCCCGTCTCATTAATTGTCATGTAGCAAAAAAGTAGACCATGGCGTTCCAAACCAAACCAGCCGATTGATAGCCGAATGGTTAGACGTTCGGTACTGGAGTTCATGGATTCGAATCCCACTGTAGTATGGATTTTCATTGCTAAAAATCGAAATCGGCTTTAAGCTGTAGGTCCCAGTCTCATTAGTCAACGTGTTGCATTAAATAGACCGTAGCGTTCCAAACCATCCTCGTCTCATTAGCCCGCGTGTAGCAAAAATGTAGGCAGTAGCACTTCAAACCAGTTAAACAGTAGTGTCCCGTCTCATTAGGCCGAATGTAGCAAAAAAGAGACTGTACGGCTCCAAACCAACCAACCGGGACCGTGATCTTAAAAGGATTGCTGCGAACATCCTTACCGAGATTGAGATTATTACGAACTCATGCACTGAAGGACAGTGCTCTTACCATTTCAATTATCGCCCGATTGCATCATAAAGCAATTATCTAAAAGAGTTAATTATCTGTTAATGTTTGGAATCTAATTATAAATAAATAAAGCAGTAATCTAACTATCCCAAACAAAAGGTATCAAAGCCTCAACTTAATTTCGAGAAAAAAAAAATAATATTTAAGGCATGCAGCTCAACTCTTTTTCGCGCTCTTTTTTATTACAGATCCAAACAAAAGAGCTTAATTAATGGCTTGCACTACTTACAGAACAAAAGTCAAATTTATTATGGAAAGAATAAATTCACTCTTTTCGGGTATAGGAAAACGTAAATAACGTTATATTGTAGTTCACGAAGCTTGCAGTCTTTATTTCTCTTGCATCGAAATATGATAGTTAAAGACTAAATATCTAATTATATCCCTACTGCGATAAATAAGATCCGCGGAGAAAACGTATAACTCTCTAATTGATTTACAGCCGTCGTTACCCTCCAGTCTGTTTGGAATACCCTTTCATAATAGACATTGTCGACTCTTATTAAGAATTCATTTCAGCCCAAAAAGATTTTTAGAGATTACATTTTGCTGTCTATTTCAGAGAATCATTTCCAATTTTATCGAGCAAACGTATAGTAGGAAGGATATAAGAAATATATAGCATAAACTATAAACAGCGACATACCCATCGCTTTTATGTGAACACTAATATTGTTTTAGAGCTTCTAATATTTTTTATTCCATGGAACACTTTTCTTACTATATACCGAGTGGCCATAATAATTATGGCCACTCATTACGTTACAGTTGCTCATTATGGAACACTATGAGCAACTGACATTGCGCATAGTGTTCTGTAGCGCGATCTATTTGCGAGAATGACTCCACAGTTTCTAGGAAGATTAAACAAGACGGGGGACGAACGATTCAGCAAAAAAAAAATTAGTTTCTAAAGTCACCGCTAGGGGAATATTTGGCGCAGTGTTATAGAAAATAGAGTGTTAAAAAATGCAAATTAATACGGAATAAAATTACCTTTTATTATGCACATTTTCTGATTTAGTTCAAGTGCAATATGGCAACACTTTTAAAAAAGCGTAAAATCTACATAAACACCGATAAAGTCTCGTGATCTGCAATATCACGTACGCTGAGCAGCAGAAGAAGTTCTCTATTCAAATTTCACGTTACATCCATTAGCACAGTTAAAAAATTAATTAACGTATTGATTTGCATTTGTTAACACTCTATTTTCTATTACACAGCGCCAAATATTCCCCTAGCGGTGACTTTTGAAACTAATTTGTTTTTTTCGCGGAATCCTTCGTCCCTCGTCTTGTTTAATCTTCCTACAAAATGTGGCGTCATTCTCGCAAATAGATCGCGCTACAGAACAC
>CM063498.1:197060778-197098278 GCA_032207245.1 Pardosa pseudoannulata
TAAATTTTTAAAAAAATTCAGAAAAATAAAATATATTTAAATAAAAAAAGTTTAAATAATATAAATTTTTTTTGATTTAAAAAAAAAATGAACAACCCTGATTTTGAACAGAATTCTTGCCAGTATGCGAACGATAGCCAACTGGGTAGGGCGCTACTCATCGGTACCGGAGTTCGTAGTTCAAATCCCACTTTTGCATGGATGTTCGTAGACGTTCTGAATGAACTATAAAAAGTAGAATTTGATTAATCTTCGTTTAACAAAGCAGTAGGACGTAGTGAAACGTGTTCTGTAACTGTTTGTCGGTTTTAAATCTTAAGGTACTTTTAGTATGTAATATTATGTTTGTCTTACTGTTGTACTTTTTTTTTTGTCGTGATCTTTTGAATAGATTATCGAATAAAATTTTCAGAGTTTTTAAACTTTTAAGAGTTGTAAAGGTGTTTATTTAATGTATTAAATTTATTATTGTTTTTTTTATCTGTTTAAAAATATTATTATAAATGTATATTATTTGTTTACAATTTACAGTAATTAATTATTACAGTAACTTTGCCTTTGACTTAAAAGCACACAAACAAAATTATGTATTTCCCTTCACTACCTTCAACAAAGGGGTCAACAGGAATCAACGGGACGAGCCCGTCATTCCTGAGTTTCTGTCAGTGAGCATGAATATAATCGAGCGAGAAATAAAACAAATAAATAGGAAAAGTACAGATGATAGTGGATTATATGACACAAAAACTAGAGAATTATGTTTGGAGCGTTGCAGTCTACTTTTTTACAACACGAGGGCTAACGAGAGAGGTACCTACTGATTCCGAACGGCTACGAACATCGGTACCACAATAAGATTCGAACCCGCGAACACCGGTACCGACGATCAGCGCCCTAACCAATCGGCCAACTTTCGGCAAAACTAGAGAGAAGAGAATTTAAGGATAGAAAAAAAAAACACGATATTTTTGTGGTCAGAGACATCCGTTCACGTCGAAGAACCGTGCGGAAACGAGTAATTTTGATAAATTTTAAGATCCTGACGGTCGCAGGACAGCCAATCAGAAACGAGAAATGGGAAAATATCGAACATGAGAAGAGGATGTAAACTATGGATATGATGGCCATTTTACATAAATTTTAAATTTTTTTCCTTTCATTTTAAAGAATTTTAAACTTTTACCTGTTGCCTACTTAAAAAATTGGTAAATTACTGATTTACTAGTTTTTTACAACGAATAACTGGTAAATGAAATAGACAGTAAACTACAAATCTATCACATTTTGTTCTTCAAATTTGTAACGCTGCTTTAAAGAGTAAATAAAGCAATATATTTCTTATCAACTCAGTGTCGTTCCACAACTGAGTGAAAATTTATGCTTCAATCTTTAATTAAAATTAAATTTAATGAATTCCCCTTTTTCCATCATCATTTTGGACAAAAATAGTTTTCAAGCGGATACAGTCTGCTTGATACAGCATAAAAGTTCCTCCATTCTTTTTCGCTAAATCCCTCCACCCCCTTCTTTTATTTTTCATAACACTTTTTTCCCCTCGAACCGCCTGAAATTTCATGTTTTCATTTCTAAAACATATGCTCGTTGAAAATTCGCCATTTTACTCCACCATGACAGTAACAGCTGCTTGCATTTTTGGAATGAAGCCAAAAGGCTTCCCTTTATAGTCCACTCGGAACAAGCTGATTGCAGAAAACATTTTCATCTTTTGGAATTTTCAGTTACAAGATGCATGTGTGTGTGTGTTTATAAATAAAAAACAAAAGAACTGTTTCACTTGTCTTTATCTGTTTGTTTTTTTTTACTCTCCCTTCTTTTTTCCCGACATGCATTGCAGAAAGTAATGCAAAGTGCCATGTGTTGACAGTTATTTATTATCACTTTAAAATCGAAAAAATTACGGAGCTGCTCATAGCGTGTAACGTGGGAAACCACAAATGGATTTTTTTCTCGAGTTGAAATGTGTCTTTGTTTATGACTTGTCAATGTGGGGGGAGAGACGAACGCGAAGTAGCATTTAGCGTCCGTTCTCCGTGCTTTTTTTTTTGCTACTTAATAGAGGTGTTTAGCCGTCACACCTACAGAAAAGGGGAAAAAATCAATGATAAGGTAAAGAATAGATATTTTCATTAAGAAAGAGTGACATTATTTTGCATTTCAGTTTCTGGACGGGTCTGTACATTGTGAATTATATTCCTATCCGAATGGTGGCTGAATAGGTAGGGCGCTGCACTTCGGTACTGAATCCATTTATATATGTAGCCGTTTGAAATTGCCTTTAAAATATAGCTCCCGGTTTCATTACCCCTTATGTAGTAATTGTAGTACTAATTGATGTTATATTAAATCAGAATTATTCATTTAATTTCTCAACATTTGTTAATTGATATTTAAATATATGGAGTATATAATTATTTTTTTCTTTCTTTATATAAGGATAAGTTAAATAGATAACTTAATTTTAAAATACAATTTGCCCATACCATATGTGTAATGAATGTAAACGATATCGTAATGCTGTAAAAGTGTACTATATGACAGTGCATATTAGGTATAGAATCGCCAAAAATTTATTACATTATGAAATTTAAATTTAACTTATTCGGCTTAGAAACCGGTACAATATATTAAATTTCAGTCTAATTTTATTAAATTTCCATTCAATTTATTATGCTAAAATACCATTACAACAAACGATGGACGAATGGTAGGGCGCCCTTCCTTGGTACTGAAGTTCGCGGATTCGAATTCCGTTGCTGGCTTTCGCAGCCTTTTAGAATCGACTTTAAGCAGTAGATTCAGGTCTCATTAGCCCTCGTGAGCACAAGAGTAGGCCGTAGTGGTTCAAATCAAAAATTAAAGTATCATTACACACACACACACACATACACACTGTCGACGTGGACCAATAACACAAACAAAAAACGTAGATAATAACATTTGCCTTTAGACTTATTTTAATAATCATAATGCCAGCAGCAACGTGCGGCCATCCCTCACAAATAGTTCTCCTTCTTAAACTAAACTACAAAAAGTGTTGCCACAAAAATGCAACTAAATTATACTACAAAAATTAAACATAGCACACGGAGCATAAAACATAACAGTACAAAATGGAACACATTGAGTTCGAGGATAAACAACAAAACAAAATACAAAACATTAATAAATGATTCAAACACACACACACACACACACACATATATATATATATATATATATATATATATATATATGTGTGTATGTATGTATGTGCAAGCACGTGTAATATACTAAAAATTATCCTAAATAAATAATTAAATTTATCACTACATCAAATTATTAACGCTTGTTCGGAGATAACCACAAATCGTAAGGTAGTAAAATTAATCCTGTATTTTCTGTATTAATTTTCTGTAGCTCTTTTTCAGTTGATAAATATTTCTAATAAGTTTAACCCGCCACACACGACAATAGTTTGAATGAGGGAGACATAAACAATTGGCTCGTATAGACTAACTCAGCCAATAAACAAACCCAGTGTAAACAACTGTGTGGCCAACGAATTATTTTATGTCAGAAAGAAAACGTTACTAGATTAAACACGATTTTTCCTGGAGAAGAGAAAAAAAAACCAATTCCCGATCAATAAAACGCACCTCGGAACGGAGCTATCGGGCAAAGATGCAAATTATCGATACAGGAGAAACATTCGACATTTCTCGACGGGGAGCACAAAGGGGAGAGAGCGGGGAGTCCCAAGATTTCGGATGACAAATAGTGTGGACTCAATAACGCAGATTTAGTTCTCCGGCGGGTGCATAAAAAGAATCTACGGAATTCTCGCTCAGGAGAAGGAATCTGTGGATTTTGTAGAGGAGAGATCTGCAGGGTTAGTTTTCGGTGTTCTGTGGCCCGAGAACACGTGTACCGGCAGGTTACAGGGGACGGTGATTAATCGTTCACTTTCAGGTTAGCCGTGATGGATGTGTCGCAGTGCATTTGTTGTGAAAAGTGGCGGCGGGTTTCTTAGAAGTACGTGTCCGCTTTTCAAAACCTACATAGGACGAGGCACGGGCTAGCAGCTTTTAGGGAAGGCTCAAGCAGTTTTGTTCCCCTGGGTAAAAATGTAAAATGCTGATTCCTCGCTACATAATAACAAATTTCCTTTCGTTTCAATTAGCTATAACAAAAAATAATAATTGTGTTCCAGGATTCCAAGCTGTAAAGAATTATATTTTAAAAGTAAAATTTATACAATTTTTTCTTTATATAAATTATACTTTACAAATTCGTGTCACATGCCACACCTAAAATTTACCGCATCAGGCAGAGGTCCAGTGTGTCCACCCTTGCAGTTTTATTTAGAATGGTGATGTAAGGCAGGATAGATTGACTGTTAAGATGAGTAAAAACTTTAAAGTAACTCATGGTTTCGTTTGCGGCTCTACGGTCTTCTTTTTTTCTCACGAGGCCTACTGGTTAAAGCCGATTCCGAACGGCTACGGACATCCATGCCAGCAACGGGATTTGAACGAAAACTTCGGTGCGGAATAGTAGCGCTCTTCTATTCGGCCACAGTTTGGCATTAAAGTAACTGAAAAGATGAGCTGTTATCAGTCATTCTACTATGAAATTAAAATTTAGCTTTTTATCACAACGCAGCAGGCAGAATGGGTAGGGGCTACTCCTCAGTATCACTGCTGGCATACATTTTTGTAGCCGTTCGAAATCCGCTTTAAGCAGTAGGTCCCGGCCTCTTTAAGCCTCATGTAGCAAATCAGCAGACCGTAGCGTTCCAACCAACCAACAAACTATAAGTCACCATAGAAAGATTAAATATGCAAGTATTTAATATCGGCTGCAAAACCTTAACTCATTACGGGCCTGTCTCACCAAAGTCGTTTAACGAGTAACCGCGATTAAACCTATCAATGGTGGGACGCAATTCTCCGATTAAACAGAGACTAATCGCGGTTAGCCGTTAAACGACTTTGGTGAGACCGACTCTTAGCACTATCCGATGATCCCTTGTAGCACATGCTACGGATGCGGGCAACATTGCTACCGCTGGGTCCTCATTTACTTTTGATCCTGAGGCTTGTACTGCTACTTCCAGAGAACTATTTTCATTTGAACTTGGAGGACAAGCACGAACCTATTTAACGCGTCGCAGTTGATGCTCGATCATCGAACCCGCAAACCTCCGGTTAGGAACTCAATGACTTTGCTGACTGAGGTACCACGGCGAAAATTTACTCTCAGAGATGCAAAACTTTGTAATATATAAATGATCAAGGAGGATGTAGTTCATTTTCACTGGACATGCTAAATAATATTATGTCATCATGGGATCTGTTACTATATACCGCTTTTGGACTTTTTTCAGTGTTTTGCAACATTTATCACTGAACCTATATATATAACCGAACCAAATATGTTTAAATACTTACGGTGTGTTATTTTATAGCTGATACACTTTTATTCGTCATTCTTTTTCCATTCATAAATATTTTTATATTTTACTCTAAAAAGTAGTAAATTTATTTAAGAAATAGCTGAACGATGGCTGAATGGGTAGAGTTCTAATCTTCGGTACCAGTGTTCAAATCCCGCTGATGGCATAGATGTTCATAGCCGTTCGAAATCGCCTTTAAGCAGTAGGTCCCGGTCCCATTAGCCCTCGTGTAGCAAAACAGTAACCTGTATTACTACTAACCGAACCAAATTATTTGAAAAACGTACGTTGCATCAATCCATCCTCGCGGACCGCACTTCGGCAACTCCTAATATGCACATAAATATCTTTATCTTATGCACATAAATATCGCCTGTATAGGCGTTCAACTATTCACCAGTTACAGTTGGACAACGTAATAAACGACGTGACGTTTAATGCGCAAGCATTGAAATACATTTCTTGTAACTTTTACCCAACTAGTTATCGTTATTTGCATTTTTTGGTGAGATCGTTAAAAACTTAGAAACTTGGTGTCTTTCCGCGGGGTATGAATATGAGTTTTCACTCCCAAAAGAGAATGAAAGCAAACACCGAGGCGCTTTCACACTGCGGAAGGAAGGAAAAATTTAATTGGATTGCTACAGCCTTGCTGGTATGATCCCGTTATAAGCGTCTACGAATTACAGTTCAACCCAGATCGAAGTTGGGCTTAGCCTCTAGGCACTTCGTTATCTCCGACTTAGAATTCATCTTCACTCTGGCACCGGTAGCATAGGATCTTCAAGCCATATATATGAGAGTAAGTGTGATGGTTCCTCTTTAGATGCTTACATCAGTGTGTGTTTCTACACACACACATTATAGTTATATATGTATGTGAATACCGGGTGATCCAAAAGTCCGTTAAAAATTTAAAAATGTATAAAAATGGAAAGAATAATAATAAAGATGCGCGGTTTGCCCGACAGGACTAGAAAGTATAGTTCACACTTTGACTGCCAGACGTATTTTTGCTGGTTTGCCCAAGGTAAACCAGCAAATTGTCTGTATCACGTGTTAAAGTTTGTTTAACTGGAAACCACCAAAAAATAGAATATTTTCCTCCCATACATAATCACAGCGCTATAGGAATACAATATGGCACCGAGTACTAAATTTTTTTCGACATAAAACTAGTAGTCTCGCATTGTTTACTATAAAAATTTAGTTATAAAAAAAGAATCATCCTACCAGGCGTTCTAAAATTTCACTCCCTTTTCATCATAGTGAGTTAAAAAATTTTAAAAATTCTTAATTGAGTAAAGTTTGCCTGATCAAAATTTTCTTTTTGTGATGGAGCGCACCAGCTCATGTTTCATCTTTTATACTAATTTTGAGAAATGATTAAAATTAAAAAAAAAGATACAGAACATCCAGATTAATCTTGTTTAAACACAGAGTATCGTATTTCTTAATCAAAGTACGAGACAACGGAATTATCTTTTAATAAAAGTTTGTCTAGATTAATTATGTAAATAAAGAAAAATAAAATGCTTCTTATGGTACTTTTTTTGTAATTTTAAGTACTCATTTTACTCTAAGTACTGTAAATTTAATCATAATTTTATGTTTACATGAGTATGTTATTTAATTAAAATAAGGTAACTTTTTTAAATATACTTTAATATATTAATTCGAATTTCAGAATTTGTTACTAGTTTCTACTTACATACGGTTTTTTTAGTTGGTTAAATATTTACCTATCGCTTATATTTTCTTAAAAGGTATCGTTTTTGTGATATTTCTATGTAACTGCAAAGAAGGGGAAATTATAAGGGTTCGAATAGAAAGAGACCAATGTATAATATCCTGAAGCATAATAAGGAATGTAGGGTAAAAAATTGAATCACGGTGTTTGACATGTTTCATCCACACATGCGTGTAATTGGTTAGTTTGGTTAAAATATCTTTACATACATACACATGAACAGAATTATATATAGGTACATATATACAAGCAAATATATATTGTATATGTAAACATAAATACACATGAGATGACCGGTTTAGCTGTCTAATCGTCTTTGAAGAATTCCGTTGTTCACATTTAAAAAAATATCAGGAATTGTGAAGAAAAATTCATATTACTAAAAACTTTCATATAATCAAAAACATGTTGGTGGAATAAATGGATTAGTCAATGAGATGCGAGTTTTATAGTCTAAAGGGGACACTATCATACACATGCAGAGAGTTATGTGAGGATTATGTAAGAACAGCTGAGTGGTATAAAATTTAGCTTGGCAAATAGCGCTCGCAAACATACAGAGGGGAATAAAAGAAAAAGATAATAAAGAAAATTTAGCTAAAAGACAGAGAGAGGTATGTTTTATGTATAGAATTGCCAAAAAATTATTACTGAGTGCAATTAGAATTTAAAAACAATTATTAGTGCAAAAATAATTTTGCACGCACATATATTTACGGTATTCATTTTTTTACTAATATTATTTTTTAAAAATGAGTCAAGAATCCTTCTCTTTTCTTGAACTTAGTTAAATGTATTACAGAAATTTGTATGTTTAATTCACGAAAAATAAGAAATAAACGCAAGCTCGGTACATTTCAAATAAAACTGTCTTCCTCATTCATATTTTTTTTTTCTTCTTCTTTCCCAGTCGTGTTCGAAGTTCGGATTTTAATCCGTTTACAATAAATTGCTGCATACTCAAATTCCGAATGCCCATCCCTCCGAGACTTAATTCTCGAAAATCCTTCCTTAATATGGACAACCTCCCGAATAAGGCTTAAGTCGAGAACTTTCCTTCTGACGACGCCCCCCACCCCCAGCCTGTCTCAACAACGCGCATCTCGAGAGGTGACTTGACTCACGGCGGGGGGTGGCAGTACAGGGGGTAGAGATGAGAATTAATCCGACATCCCTCTCACTTAGCCATTTCTCTGTGGGCAAATAATTCCGAAGAAATTCGATATTAGTCGAGCGTGGGGCGACTCGAATCGAAAGTAGAGTGCCGAGGAAAATATATCGGCTTCTTAAGAGTGTGTCGGGGATTTTTTTGCTTTTCTTTTCTTCGCGTGGCGGAGGATTTTACATTCCATTATGTGGATTTTCTTGATATATTAGTATTTCCGAGTTTTGTTTAGTGCGATTCTTTGCAGAATTAGATTCGATTGATTGAGTTATTCCTGCTGAAAAATAGCGGTAATATTATTTAAACATTTTGAAATGATAAACTAGAAAAAAGAAATTTTGTTTACTGAAACTTTGATTGAGATCATAGGTTCCCAACTGTGGTATAGCCACATCCTATCTAAAAGGGAATACCAGAAATTACCGGCTTCCTGAACCCTCATTTTATGGTTTGGGGCTTGACCATGTTCAAGTCACCTTCAATTTTCCCACGCTGACCATCCGTGGGGTGTCGTTTTGCTCACCCAGTCTTCCACCATTTGTCCAGCTTGAGCGTTGCTTGGCGTTATGAATTCCTAGTGCTGGAAAACCCCTTCTACATTTTAGAGTTTTCTTCGCAAATATATAATATGTGCCTTATGGTGTAGAGTCACGCCACACCTGGAAGGTATAATGCTAAGTTTTACAATGAAATTTTACAATGTTGTTCACAAATCATTTTATAAATTTAAGGCTTTATCCAAAAAGAAAAATGCGTCTTATGTGTAGGTCCGCCACACCTGGTAGATAAAAAGCTAAAGTTACAATAAGAAATGCTCATACCTCGAACATTTTTGTACATAGAAGTTAGTAGCTAGGTATTATGGAATTAGAAAAAGGACAGTTTGAGTTCTGAGTTATAAAAAATTGTGGTCAATACTTCAAAAGAAAACTTGCTCGGCGATCGTCTATGGTTCCTACTGGCTGGATTTTTCCACTGACCTCGCTATGCGCGGTGTTGAGTAGGTATCATTTGGCCGATTTTTTTGGAGAGGTCACCCGCATTTTTTTTTTGGAGAAAAATGATCCTCTTTTTATTTAGACATTTTGCTTTTGGTGTGATGTCGAGGAGCGAGTAATTTTAGACAAAGTCAGCAAGTGACAAAAGGATAATAAATGTTCCTTTAAGCTAAAGAATGGCTCTTTTTTTTCAATCCTTCAATTTTCATTTATCACTGTTTTAATATCGACGGTAAGCTATCATTTGACTAATCTGAATTGTGTCTGCAGCCGTATATATCCACTAAAGAACCAGTGAAATATTTAACCTTAATATTGTTTTTATTTTAAATTAGTATCATATACTTTTTCAGAACATTTTACTGGATGTTTAGAAATTTTTTCTTACATAGAATCAATCACCCATGGCGGGATCCATTTTCGAAAATTACATATTTATATAGTAGTTAATTAAAATATGAATATAAATCGAGAAGAATAAAACTAAGGAATGATTAATTCTGACAAGAAATTAATATTTTTTTATAATTAAAAATAATTTTAATAAACATGTGTAAAAAGATAATTCCTAACAATTACAAAATTTAAACTACTTCAAAAAAAGATTAAATAAAAATATTTGATTTTTGTATCAAAGTTACAATACATAAGAGCATTTATCCGGTTTATGAAAATATAGCTGCAAAAAATTAGATTATACCTTTATTTCGAATCTTTACTAGTTTATAGGATCTTTTAAAGCAAAACACAATTTACGAAAAATGCTGCTATATTATGTAAAAAACTAAACTCTGCAAACACGAAAAAATCAATTTTTTTTCGTCCAAAAGGAAATACGACATAAATCATTTTATCGATTTATTTAAATTAAGGATTTTGTTTTTCCCCGGTGCAACATTTGGGGAAAGAAATTTCATTTTTACTCCCTTTTTTTAATCGTAAATTATGATTAAGGGCTTAGTTCTTGTGCTAGAACATAAACTAAAAATCCTCTATGTAAAGCTAACAGCTTTTAGAATTTGATTTTACAGTTATAGTAGAAATATTTTAACGGCAATATATATCAAGAGTGGTCTACTAATGTCAATATATACAACTTTTATATACGATAAATATCTAAATATATAAGCATAGCTTCAAGAAGACCAGATGGTAAAAAACGTATTGCAATGTTAAGGTCTCTTAAAACCGTTACTTTTTTTAGTTTTCCCATTTATTACACAACTTTTAAAAATAACAGAAAATATACACCAAATTTAAAAAAATGTAATTTTTTTATACCTATGAAATAATTTTTAACTATATATGCATGTGTGTGTATGTACTTAATTCATAGAAATATGGAAAATTAAGAGCAGAATTTAAATTTAAAAACATGAACCTGATGTCAGATAAAAGTGAAATGTATTCGAATAGATAATATATGTACTTAAAGCGTTGGATAATTGGGAATCCAATATGGGAATGTGTATATATATATGTATATGTATATATATGTATATGTATATATATATATATATATATATATATATATATATATACATATATTCATTAAACAAACAATTTTATGATCATATTGAAGTAAAATAAACATTTTATCCTGTAATCTTCTTACATAAATGACATTATAAAAATAAAAAATAATAATAATTATAAATAAAAAACTGTTAAAATGATAATTTAAAAAAGATTATATCATATCATGCTACAAAACCAAATGTGTCACTGGTATTAAGATAATACCGGATCATGGAATATAAAAGATAATTAGTTTCTTCTTCATATAAAAAATTAGCTTCTAATTTAATGTGGACTGATAAGAAATTGATAATTCAATGATTATATCATGCTATAAATTAAAATATATCACTTGAGGTTCACGGATTATAAAAGATAATTAGCTTCTTCTTGAAATAAAAATTTAGTTTCTAATTTAACGTGAACTGATACTAAATTGATAATTCAAAATTATATCCTGCTATAAATTAAAATATATCGCTCGAGTTTCATAAAAGATAATTAGCTAGTTCCCGATAAAAAAAATAGCTTCTAATATAACATAAACCGATAATTTAAAGAAGATTCGATTATATAGTGTAGTAAAATAAAATGTATCTCTCCTATTAAGATAGTTTAGGTACATAGAGTATAAAAGATAATTAGCTTCACGCTGAGGTAAAAAATAAACTTTTAATTTATAAATTTCAAAAGTTTTTCTGTTAAGTGTATTTCAACTTTTTTCATTAGGTATACATATTATATATTACTAAAAGAGCAGTTATTCTACAAAGAAAATGTTTTGATCGAAAACAGGCTATTATACTAAAGATTTTTGGAAACGAAAGGTACTACGTCTCTTTAACACGAGGAGAATGAGCTAATAAATGCATTCGTCTTCATGGAGTTTCCTAGAAAGATAATTTAATCTTAAAGCGGATAATAAAATAATTAAAACTTTTTCACGGTTAAATACTTTTAACTAGATTAGTATTGATTTCTGTCGAAGAGAGTTAAATGGGTGTTAGACCTGCACGGATTTTTCTCAGAATTCCAATAAAAAATATAATTTAATCTGGAAATATAATTTAAATTTTCATAATTACACATTTTAATTCAATTTGTATCAATTTATGTCGGAGAAATTAATGATGATGATGAAATTATATTATGAAATTAAAACTCTCGACAAGAAGTCCTAGGAAAGATAATTTACTACACATAGCTTTGAAATGGTTTCAATATTACACTTTTAACAACATTTTAAGTTCTAAATATATCAAACCTTTTTTTTTATGGAAGATTGTAGAACAGATTTTTTAGAAATAAATTATTTTGATAACTTTAGCTAAGACGAGTTATTCTTGTGCAAATCTAATAAAAATTCTCAAAAAAAAATTCTGTTTTTTCCAACACGTTTTATAAAATAACAATCATGTATCATTTGAAATTTAAATATGAACGCTGCTGGTATACGCGGCTTGCGAGATAGACATTACACTAGGCCAACGTAAGATTATTTTTACATATACCTAACTTGACTTTTTCAGAATAAAGTATCCTTTCATATTTTTAGTTAAAATATGAAGGTCCCTTGTTTTCTGAAAGGGAGAATGTATCAAATTACGCTAAAATATAGTCTCCAAAGTGTTCTATCTCCACATGCCCTTGACCTCCGAATTATTTGACTTCCTTAAAACCTTCGCATTGTTGACGTTAAATGCAAAATCCTGACATAACCGTTTCAGCCATAAACGAATGAATAGCGAACATACATGTAATAAGACGGATTTCTCGATGGGTGGTTGCAGTCATGGCCCATAAAAATGACACCGTTTTAGCTAAAGACCTTTATTAAGATAACGTTGGAGGACGGGTTCCCACTTCATCATAGGGACAGGACAAACTGAAGGGTCAGCTAGCATGAAGTTATATGTACAAGACCCTTAACACCTGGGTCAACATCTGTGGGAAAATCTCTAGAAAAATCTGCCTCCGACAGCGTGCATCTCCTTTTTGTTTGGAAATTTCCTAAATTGTCCGCTAGGGCAATGTAGAGTTATAATTGGACAGACCCCTTCTCTGAGGGCGTAAACTGTAGCCCTAGTGGTCAATTTAGGTTAGGGGTTAAAAAGGGAAATGCAAAAAGGAATGCACGCGGGAAATTTCAGCCTTTAAGTTTTGAAAACCCCTGAGAATTTTACTTACACACACACACACACACACACACACACACACATATATATATATATATATGTATATATATATATACATATATATATATATATATATATATATACATACATATATACATATACACACACATTACGGCAGCTGACCATATAAAGATCGGTCGTTATCAAGATTGGACATGTGGGAAGGGCGGGGGAATTTTTAGTCCTTGATTTCAGATTCGAAAACCCCTGAGAATTTATTTTACATAAATATATAACAGGCACAAAAGATTTTATAATGTACATATAGGTGGATCGTAATTCATATAAAGAAAATGGAATCTTAAATGAAATGCAGCAAAAATCAGTATAATTTAATAGATATACAAGGAAGTCACATGACGTCCACATCAGATTATTTTGTCGATAATAAATAATGTGCATTCCTTCCTCTTACGGAAAAAGACGTATAAGAATGGCGTTAAAATTTTTCACGGGCCAACGTAAGCATTAACAATGTTTATGTGCCGTGTGACAGAATCAAAATAAATGCGATAAAAAATGGGGGAGAAATGAAAACTTCTCTGATGGTGTCCAATATTTATTTTTTTTGCTCCCAGTGTTTGATTTGTGGAATCAATATATGTGTCTCCGTGCACACATATCTCAACCGGAGTCCATCGAGATTCCGCCATTTTCTTTCTTGAAAGTCGTAAAAACGCGATTCGCGAAGTCATTCTCTCGATAATCTGCCTTGGAAAATACCGGTAAGTAAAAACGGAAATAAATACAGATTTGTTAAGCTAAGGCTCGAAGGTGTATTCCATAAGAGGAATATTGGAAACTTGTTGCCCGACATAACTTCTCGGGTAAGAGTTTGGTTACTGACACCATCCAGTTGAGGAAGTAGTAAAAGAAAGAAAATGGCTTCGGCATTAAGCTCACTACATTTAATGAATAAAACCAACTACTTTGGATCGCGCACTCTTTAGAGTTTTTATTTTATTTTTTGTAACATAATGGAAAGGGGGAAAGTTGCTAAGTAGAATAACAAATATTTTTAAGACAAATATTTGAAGAAAGGTGGAAAAGTAAGAATTAACAAAATATAAGTTGGGGAGAATTTTTCGGAGGGGGAGGGACAAGGAATGATCGATTCACAATTCACAGGAAAAAAAATTGAGATATCGATTGAGTAGAAAATTTAATTAATGTGGGTAACTTTTATAATTTTTCAAGAAAAAAAATAACTAGCCCAAAGCATTATTTTCTTTAAAAAAAGTTGAGAAAAAGTCATTTTTCGTTGACCATTCTATTTCGACGGTTCTATCTCATGAGAATTAATTTTTGAAATTGACTCTTGTAGAATTTTCATGATGCATGTAGTAAGCAATAATTTCATAAATAATAGGTTTTCAAAATTTATTTTCCATCAATGTCAATTTTACTGTTTTAACCTCATATATATCCTTTATTTTTATACACTTCCTTTATTAAAAAAAATGAGGTCTCTCTAAAATTCTTTAAAAACATAACATTTTTTAACATAAAGAAGTCAACTTTTAACATTTGGGTTCGTTCTTTCAACAGACTTTCTCCTTACTCCTTTTTTCTCTCCTTTCTCCTTTCCCAACAGACTTTCTCCAGTATATTAATAACATAAACTAATTTTAAATTAATTGATAAAATTTATTTTCAATTTATGTTAATACTACTATCTTGCCCCCATATATCCTACCTTACTATACATTAAAAAATGTGATCGCTTTAAAAATATTTGAAAATATAACATATTTTTAACATAAAAACAGTCAACATTTAATATTTGATTTATTCACTCTTTAAACAAATAGAATTTCCATGTACAGTGCATTAATTATATAAACAGTTTTAAAAATGAATCATTTTTAATCAAAGCTCTGAGTTTACGACTTTTAAACTTTCTTTAGGAACAAAATATTATTTTTTAAAGTATAAATAAACTGCGAGCTATATTCTGGTTGAAAAGTATAACTAATTATAATTTTAAAAATTTACTGTATCCTCAAAATGGCAACAGTCATGGAATCTTTTTATGAAACAACAAACTAATAGCTTGAAATTTTAGAATGCTACATTAAGAATTGCAATCTAAAATCCTTTTTAATTCCATGAACATAATGATGAATAACCTTTCGCAAATACAACTCCGGCTGATGCAAATACAGATACTCCTTTACTCTATTAACTCTATTAATATAAAAACACGTAATTTATACAAGAAGGTTTAACCCTTGTGCCAAAATATACCAACAAATGCAAAAACAACGTAAATCACAAATAGAAGAGATTTCACGTAGACAACTGTTTAAGAGCTACAAGTGTTCTTCATTATCAGTGATGTATGAATATGCAGACTAAGTGAGGATGTAATGTTATTTCTTTTATATTCAGTGCGTGAAATATATAAGAAGTTTATTTTCTATTTCATCATTCAGTCAGCTTATTCAGTCATTTATTTACTAGTTTTATTTCATCATTCAGTCAGCTTATTCAGTCACTGATTTACTTGTCCTATTTCATCATTCAGTCATTTTATTCAATCATTGATTTACTAGTTCTATTTCCTCATCCAGTCAGCTTATTCAATCATTGATTTACTCGTTCTATTTCACCATTCAGTCAGCTTATTCAGTCATTGATTTACTCGTTCTATTTCATCATTCAGTCAGCGTATTCAGTCATAGATTTACTTGTTCTATTTCATCATTCAGTCAGCTTATTGAGCCATTGATTGACTGGTTCTATTTCATCATTCAGTCAGCTTATTCAGTCATTGATTGACTGGTTCAATTTCCTCATTCAGTCAGCTTATTCAGTCAGTGATTTACTCTTCTATTTCACCATTCAGTCAGCTTATTCAGTCATTGATTTACTCGTTCTATTTCATCATTCAGTCAGCGTATTCAGTCATAGATTTACTTGTTCTATTTCATCATTCAGTCAGCTTATTGAGCCATTGATTGACTGGTTCTATTTCATCATTCAGTCAGCTTATTCAGTCATCGATTGACTGGTTCAATTTCCTCATTCAGTCAGCTTATTCAGTCAGTGATTTACTCTTCTATTTCCTCATTCAGTCAGCTTAATCAGTCATTGATTTACTCGGAAGGACAAAACAGATAGTTCTTAGTTGCGAAACATTTGTCTATGTTCAATATTTTCTATTTATCCTTTGTTTGCATTGACTGTAGAACTGCGGAATTTATATAAACAGAACATTTCTCCAAAGTGACAATTAACGTGAAATAACAAGAAAGATAACATGATCTAAAAATTCGAAAGAATTTTAAAAGTTAATAAAAGTTGAATTATTAATTGGAAATCCGGGGCCAAAGATAGGACTGCCTGGTATCGAATTCTGGAGAACGCTAGGACCCATCCAGAGCTGTTCACTGAAGAAGGAAAGTTGAAATGCATATTAAATTTAAGAGATACATTATTCGTTTTTAATTAAATATATAATAAAGTGTGTGATAATTGTTTAATTTTCCTACACTCAGTAAAATTCTAGATCCTTCTGTGTAGAATTTCTGCGATGTCAAGAGACTTAAAAGTACATAAATGACAAAAGTAGGCAAAAAAAATTTTTGATGTTGCTCAGATCTCAAAACAATTTTGTTCCCTCCCAATTATTTGGAATATTCGATTATTTTAAAAACATACTTTGTGTACATTTAAAATGTACTGAATATACATAGATCATTTAAGTATTTTGTATTTAAGATAAAAAGAAAAAACTCAGCACTTCTTTTTACAGTTTTAAACTGCCAAACATGGTAAAGGCATAATTCTTTAGCCTCCCTCATTTCTCTTTTGTCTCCCGCATAAAAATGATGGAAGACGTTTTAAAAAACTCAAATATTTAACTTTGAATTTTTACCGCTGATGTTCACATGTATTCTACCAAAGCTTAAAGTGCTTCTAATTGAGAAGTGACATTTTTTTAAACCTTCCTTTTCTTCGAAGTCTAAAAATTTGATGATATAATATTCAGGTTTAACGAATTATTTATCGTATATGTTTGTGTCTATTTTAATTTTCTACAAACACTCGATTATTTGTTATTAAAAACTGATCGAAAAAGAATCCTAGAATTTTCTATACATATTAAATCTTTTTTATGTATGTGTGTGTTTATATTGGCTATGCATTTAAAAATGGGTAGATCAATTTTACATGGAGTTTCTAATCAACCTTGGGAAGGTTTTATTCAGATCAAATAGTAAGGAGGTCAAGAGAGTGTGAAGATAGAATGCTATTTTAAAATTTAAGCTGTTTTTGGTGACTGTATTTTGGCACTATTTGATATATTTTCCTTTTAAATATGTGCTAAAAATTTTTATTTTTTAAGTAATTTATGTATTTTTAAATAATATAACTTGTCTTGCTTTCAGACCCTATTTAATTGATTTATTTCATTCTATTAATTTTAATTTGACATATTTAGTTGACGAATTAAAAGTTTAAATTTCTTTAATTTCTATTCACTTACGCCATTTTTTAAATCTGATTTTTAGACGCCAATCCTATTCCACTCCTAAGAGCGTCATTGTTTGAAAAAGTATTTAACATTCCATGTCACTTAATACATTTATGCATTTATTTATTTATTCTCTTTAATTAATGCAGCAAAAATTTGGCTCTCTTTAAAAATTTGGGGTCTGCAAATGCACCAAATATCGGAAAAATTGGAAAATGACTGGTTATAAGCCGAAAGATGGCGAATGGTAGAGCTTCTTTTCGGAACGAGAGTTTGCGTTCAAATCCCGCTGCTGGCACGGATGTTCGTAGACGTTCGGAATCGGCTTTAAGCAGTAGGTGGTGGTCTCATTAGCCCTCGTGAGCAAAACAGTAGACTGTAGAGCTCTAAACTAAACCACTGGTTATACAGTAACGTACAAAACGGAGATAAGTTTTTTTTTGTGATAGTATGCCCGTTTTAAAAAATCAAAGTCCTGAAAATTACTCTTTTCGTACAACTTTCATAAAAATGAAATCTCTTTTTTTAAGATGAAATAAAAAATGGTATGGTTTTGTTTATCTTGTTATATCGCTGATATACATTATTTTATAAAGTAATAAAAGAGTGCTAAAGTGAAAGTTTGCGAGAAAACAAACGCGAACATACATTGATGGACAATGATATAGCCATCGGTAAAACACCAAATACGTATTAAACTGAAATAAAAATTGTACTGTTTTGTACGTCTTGAAGTTTTACATGAAGATATACATTATTTCAAAAGAATTTACTTCAAAATTTTACTTCAAAAGAATTAAAACTGTTAACAGAATCCATTTGTCAGTAAACACATGCTAGCATATAATCAGGTGACATGCATTGCTGGAAAATGTTATAGTTTGCTACAAAATATGTTACAATACAATAATAATTTGGCAAAAAGAAAAAAAAAATCTGACGTCATTTAAAAATTGGGATTCAGGAAGCTCGCCAAATATCAAAAAAGCTTGAGAACCACTAGAATACGCAGTTAAGTTGAATAAAATAAAATGGTGATAAGTTTTCTCTATGCGATATTATGCCTGTTTAGGAAAAAATCATAACCCGGAAATTATTCTTATTGTAAGCATTTTATAGAGGGTAATTTTTTTTGTTAAACGAAATAAAAATGGTTTTGTTTATTTTGCAGAGGTCTACCCGCTGATATACATTATTTCATACTTTAAAAGAATTAAATCAGTGTAAAGACCTTATCACACTTCAACATGAATGTGTTGAAAAATCAGGAGATTTGAGAGTTCTTTTTCCCGTTGAAGAATACCAGAATTTCTCGTGAGGTAATGACACATTTTCAGACGATTAAAGCCCTTATTCCAAATCAGCCAGAATTAAATAAATTGCTAGAAAAGTTTTTTGCAGTAATACAAGAAATCTGCACATTCTTCACCAGTAAAAAAATCGTAAACTAACACATACATGTGGACATATGGAAGGCCTTTAAAGTGAAATTTTGAGAAAAACAAACTCATACTCAAGCCATATACAGTAATGAATAATTATATAAGTAGCTTTAAAATACTATAAAACCTTTTAAGATAAAATAAAAATGATATGCCTTTATACGTCTTGAAGAGTTTTACACGAAAATATAAACTTTTCTATATTTTAAAAGAACTAAAACAGTGTTAATGGGTCCGTCTGTGAGTAAACACATGTTAGCATACAATTAGACCACATGAATTGCGCGAAAACGATATCGTGGACTTTAACTTACTACAAAACATTAAAATGAAATAATCATTTATTGAAAAAATCTTTGCCATTTAAAAGTTTGGATTCAGCAAGCCCGCCAAATATCTTAACACTTTGCATACGTGTATACTTCACCGCCAACTTGCGCATGCAGCGGGTGTTTTTTCGTGAATCACCCGAAAGTTGAGTTATTCAGAAAAACAGCAGTAAATCGAAAACTACTTTGTTTTATGAACGAAACTTTTTTTTTATTTTACACTTTAATATATACGGAATGATTAATTAACAAAAAGAAAAAAAAAACAATATTTTACGAAATCACAAAAATAAACGATTTTTAAAATTAAAGTCCGATAATAATTTCTTTATCACTATCTTTGTCACAACGGCTCATTTTATCAATTTTGTATTCAACAATAAAAAAATCAAGCTTCGAATAGACAAAACACGACTTGTAACTTCTGGAGCTAGGAATTCGATTGAAGACGAAATAAAGAAACAAAAGACAGAGTCTCGACAATCATAACTTGTGGAAAGAAAAAAATGCAAAGCGTTGCATAGCAACGCAAACAACACGCATATAATGTCACACATACATATAATTATACGTATTTAGTATATTTGTGGTGGTTAACGGGTATCCACCACAAATCTACTAAATACGTATTTTTACGTGAACCGAGATCCAGTGACAGACTGCGAAAAACGTAAAAATACGTTGACCTCACGCTAAGTGTTAAAAGTGTGCCAAGTATCAGGCTACACAGAAGCATTAAAAATGGTGATTTATTTCCTTCAGTCGATATTATGTCTCTCTAAATAAAATCAAAACCTCGAAATTCCCCTTTTTGTAAACCCCCAAATATCTCTACCTTTCATCAAAAGGTACGATAATACCGTAACACACAAAACTATCGATAAACATAAAAAACTTCTCATTATCAAATTAAAACAAAGTGGCGACTAATTTGAAACTAATTAATAGTTCTTCACCAGGCCTCCGTAATGACAATCACACTTAATCATTATCTGCTTGAAGAACTATTAATTAGTTCGGGAAAAAGTTGTAACTTTTTTTTAGTTTTATTACGGATCGAAGTAATTTCCGTTTTTTATTTCAGACTACCCAAAGTTAAATTCCACTTTTGTTTATTTCCACTTGTGATAGAAACAAGCATCTTGTGACGTAATGACGTAAGTGGTATCACTATCTAACTCACTAGATTTCATACAGGAAGCGTTTGTCAAAACTCAACAGAACACACATTTTAAAGACGATTTGCTGCATACGAATATGTTTATGTAATTGAGTTGCAAAGTTTTTAATCGACAGCGTAATTCTCTTTGCGTTATATATCGTTATATAGTTTTCATTATATAGAGAGCGGTTAGCAATTTCAAGTTAGCAATTTTTATAAAATGAACACACCTAAATGTTATAAATACAAATTTTTAACGTTTTACGACTAACTGTTCTTGAGTTATACTCACAATGTCAGGGGCGTTCGCAAGAGGAGGTTTTAGGTGTTTAACCACCCTCCTTGAGCTCAGACAAAATAAAAATTTTAGTAGAAATTATGCGGGCTATTATTTTTTAGAATTATGAACCCCACTTGAAAAAATTCTGCGTACGCCACTGAACAACGTTAATACATGTAATATTGAAATTTTTCTTTATATTGAGTGCAGATTGCAATCTAAATGAGAGAATGGCAACTAGATGTTACAATAGCCCGAAATACAATTTTTTAACGTTTTACAATTAATTTTTTTGAGTGATGCACGTAATATACACGTAATATTGAAAATTTTCGTTACACGGTGCTGTGATGTAGTACATTGCTGTTGTTATTTCAAAGCCATTAATAACCTAAATTTTCTTTATATCGTCTTTAATTATAGTAAAATGCCACTGAACTATATTACAATATTCAAATATAGAACAAAAGACAAGGAAATATGCTAAAAATATATATGCAGATTGAAATCTAAAAGACAAGCACAATTAGATGTTATAATCCTAAACACAAATTTTCAATGTTTTATAACTAATCGTTTTTGAGTTATGCCCCCAACGTTAATACTCGTTACATTAAATTTTTCGTTATATAGAGAGTAGATTACAATCCAAATGAGAGAAGGCAACTAAATGTTATAATAGTCATAAATACAATATTTCAACGTTTCATTACTAATCATTTTTCACTGATTACGATCAATCATTGTCACAGCGTTAATACACGTAATATTGATATTTTACGTTATATAGAGTGCAGATTGCTATCTAAAAGAGAGGTGTACAAGTAGATCCTATAATAGTCCTATATACAAATTATTAACGTTTTACGACAGCTAGTTTTTGAGTTATGCCCCACAACGTTATATTGAAATTTTTGATTATATAAAACGCAGACTACAATTCAAATGAGAGAAGCACAACTAGATGTTATAATAGACCTAAACGCCCTCACTTTATCCCACTTTATTTTAATTATTTATGAGGTAATTAAACTAATATTATATAGCATTTTAGTTACGTTTTTACGATCTAATCGCAATGTCAAATATATATTATGATCTTAACTCGCAAAATAATCTAAGTAAGAATTCATATATAAGTGACTTCTTTCAATGAAAACTCTCTTCTTTCATAATTTTTCTTTCACTCTAACATACACTTCCTGTGTTTATTTGATACAAATAGCATTTAGATAAAAAAAAATTTGGGGGGAACAATATTTTGCCTTAATTACTTTGTTATAAAAAACTAAGGTGTTTTGCTTTTAGAAGAATGGTCAGACGTTATATACTTGAAGCAGTATATTAGGTTGCAGTATACTTCGTATTTTAAGAACAAAGAACATATTTTAATTTAAACCCGAGCTTTTATTTTTGCCATTTCATTTTCATTTTTTAAAAATGTAAGAACACAAGATACGATTCTGCAGACAGTATTCTTTTTTCTTCCTGTAGAAAAGTAAAATATCACGAAATGAAATTTTAATATGCAAATTTTTTATGAGGTAATTAAACTAATATTATTTAGCCTTTGAGTTATTATGTTTTCACGATCTAATCGTAATGTCAAATATATCTCATAATCAATCTTAACTCGTAAAATAATCTAAGTAAGTATTCACATATAACGAGTCACACATTTTTCGTATAATTAAATGAAATTGAATAAATAAATGAAAGTCGAACCAATAGAGTTAATGGCAACCATCTTTCAATGAAAACTCTTCTTTCATCATTTTTCTTTCACTCTAACATCCTCTTCCTGTATTTATTTGATACAAAGAGCATTTGGATTAAAAAATTTTTTGAGAATAATATTTTGCCTTAATTACTTTGTTGTAAAAAGCTAAGGTGTTTTGCTTTTAGCAGAATGGTCAGCGTTATATACTTGAGGAACTATATTAGATTGCAGTATATTTCGTATTTTATGAACAAAGAACATATTTTAATTTTAACCCGAGCTTTTATTTTTGCCATTTTATTTTCACTTTTAAAAAATGTAAGAACACAAGATCCGATTCTGCAGACAGTATTCTTTTTTTCTTCCCGCAGAAAAGTAAAATGTCACGAAAATGAAATTTTAATATGCAAAGAAAAAGTGCTTTTCTAAATATATTAACAAAATTTTTTTCAAAGAAATCCCACTAATGCAAATTTTGGCCGAAAGGAAACACAAAGTACAAAATTAAACTTACTTTAATCCGGTATGAAATGTGCAGAGAAAGAAAGAAAAAAAAAGAAAAGAATGAAAAGGATTTTAACTGAACGACTTTAAACCTAAACGTCTTGAGAAACAAAATAGTCTAAAGAAGATGTGTTTTTTTTCCACCCTTTCACCTTTATTAAGTTGAAAATTATCTGAAGCGATGCAAAACGCAGCTGAAAGATGACGCCTCTTTCTTCGTGGGAAAATTTTCTGGGGAGCAAAAAAACAAAAGAATGTTTGATACACATCGGCGCATGAAATGTTTTTCATAAAAGAAGAGGATTTATTTGTTTAATGGGGCGTAGTTAATGCAATACTTCTGTTACTTTCAGATTTTAAACAACGCTTAATACGTGGGTATTTTTGGCGGGAATTTTTATTGCTTTCTTTACGTTTTAGGCACTTTTTCTTTCTGCCATTGTGATGTTATTCTTTTCTTGTTCTCTCGTGTTGTTTAACATTCATTAATCATTCCGCTAAGAATCGCCCTAAAGCCAGCGCACGAAATCAATTACTGGGAACAAATAGAAGTGTCGAATAACTTGCTAAAGAGCTAATCTCGTCTCCGCAGCCGGTGGGAAAAACGAACAAAAATGTTGCCACCGGTGTCTGAAATTTTTTTGAAAAAGGAATTCATTCCGCTGCGACGTAAAATCAAAAGCTCACATCCGTACTTTTTGTTCGGCTTCTTTTGTAAAAGAATGTGATGCTCATTGTTTTCTGCTTAAATTGATAATGTGATGTTAAATACATTCCAATTTATATAAAATAGATTTTCCAGCTAATTTCTTTATTGTTGCACTATCAGAGCAGAATAAAAATTAGAAAACAGGCTGAGTCAGCTTTCATTTTTTTTTCTGTGTATAGACATCGTTTTCTGGATATCTTTTTTCTTTTCAATAGAAATTATATCCTCATAAAAAGACAAGTGGAACTATTGTTGCAGTATACTCAAAGGTACAACGGTACTCAACTTTAAAAATCCCCCTTTGATAACACTGCAATTTCGTTTAACGGACCGAGCCAATTTGACTCATTAAAAATTTGAATACTATATATATATATATATATATATATATATATATATATATGTATATATATATATATATGTGTATATATAATATATATATATATATATATATATATATATGTGTGTGTGTGTATATATATATTATATATATATATATATATATATATATATATATATATATATATATATATATATAATATATATATACATATATATATAAAACTTCAATATTCCTTTTCAAAAATATGTTGGTTTTTAGTTAAGTAATAAAATATATGTAAACTTTCATTCCTCTTCCCCACAGATCCCTTCATTTCGTATTATCAAATGTGATATACCTATTTTCTCGGTTGTGACCAAATTTGACTCATAGAATGGTTTAACAGTTAATTGCATAACTGGAAATTTACTAGTCGACTCAAGTAAATATTTCATGAAAAGATTTTATTTTCCAATTGGCTCAAAAGCTAAGAAGTAAATATAGAAAAGTCGAGAACACTTCCAAATTCATGCTACTGTCGCACGGAAGAATCGTCAAGTTGAACATTCATGCAAAAGAAACAGATGTAGAAACCATTCTGGTAAATGTAATAGAAATGTTTAAGGAAAATGGGTTCCAAAAACAGATTTTAATACGTAAAAAATGTTTTCCATGTATTTTTTGATAATAAACATTTCATTTAAATCAATGTGGAACTATTTTCTTTGCAAAAAACTTCAATTTTCTTGTATGAGTCAAATTGGCTCACTTCAGTAAAAATAGGTTTATGATAAACATCCGTAAATCTAGTGTTAATACAATCTTGTGTCAAACCAAGGCAAAACTATTTGTAACTATAAACTATCTGTAACTATAATTATAAATATTTTAGGAGGGGGGGGGTCGAGCGCTACGATCAATTTCTTTATCTTTAAGAAGGCTAATGAATCCGGGACCTATTACTTAACCTAGGATTGAACTGCTGAAACTCGAGCACACGAGCTATGATGCCGAAGAACATTACTCTGTTTGGAATTTCTTATTTGTTTAAGGTCATATTGGATTTCTCGCGTTCTACGTTAATTTATAGAAAAAAATCTTTCTGAGCGATTTGCATTCTTAAGATTTCTTGAGACCATATGATAGAGCGAAAGTTCTATAGGAAAGTTTTAAGTATTTCACTGGTGACTTTTTTTAAAAATGTAATTAAGATAATGGAAAGATTTTGGTTACTGACTGAAAGGAGAAATCACAAATATTTATAGTCATGTAACACAAAGTAAAAGACATTGCTCAGACTTAGCTGGATAAACACAGGAACATTATCTAAGTACAGGCGCCCAGCTGGTTCCGTATCTATAATGCTGTTTACATATCTCAAACTACTCACTGCCAGATGACAAGACTAACAAATGTAATTGAGCGGTACCAATGACTGATCGGCGAGGCAAGCCAAATATGTATAAGCATCCATAATTCACCGAGTTATATATGAATCCAGTATTCCAACGTGGAAATCCTCCTTCAGATAGGAAACCGCATTATTTGTGCAACTTGATATCACAGGCTTCGATTTATCACGGAGATATATGTGCCTAATTTTGCCAAGGTTCAACATAGCTCTGGGAAAATAATTTTTTAGCTCCACGTGCTGTTACTCGGTCACAAAAAAATTCTTCTCTGTGTCTGTCACTGTTTCAAAGACCTTTTTTTCTGATCGTGTAGTGGACATTGCGAATCTTCTATCATCTGTATGGCAACCGAAAATCAGCTTTGAATAACTACCGGGTTAATCAGTGTATAATATCACTGTTACAACACTTAAAGAATCAATAGTGTTTATAAATCTAGACCCAAAATCGTTGTGTAAAAGTGCTGATATATTAATAGCAATATTATTTTTAGGCTCACCCGTACTAGAAAAATGAGTGACGATGTAGTTTTTAGTCTCGCACCTAGCGAGCAAGAACTTTCGAAAGTATTCCTGTGTCCGGAATCTCGCCAAATTGGCTAGAAATTTGGTAACTTTTAGCGAAAAGACGCCAACTTTAAATTAAGTATCTGAAACAATTGTAAACTTGACAAAATTTCGCTGAATAACGGAATTATCTATTGCCCACTGCATTAAACCCTTAACTGCAGAGGACGTTTATATACGCACTGCACAGTCAATACGTTAACTTGACTTGAGCGTATAAACCTTCATATGCAGTTAATTTTTCACCAATATTCTTCTTGTCATATAAGAAATGTCATATATTACTTTAAAAGCTTCTAATAACTTGGATTTTAAAATAGAATAAAAAAAATGAAGTGCATAACATTTGTATATTATATATATATATATATATATATATATATATATATATATATATATATATATATATATATATATATATGCAATAATAAAATTCTATTAAAATAAAATCCTAACTTAAATGCTTTCTGTTTTCCATTGAATATCCCTATTGATTCCCCTATTGACAAATTCTAAAGAACATTTTTCATAATAATGGCGGAGAACACTCATTTCCTGGCACCTTGAATTTACAATTGCAGCTCCGTTGGTTCATTTTTCCCGCGCATTTTTGAGGTACTATATCTCCTAGAGTAAACTAGAAGTAATTACAGAGACCATGTTTGGTTACCGGAATGACATCAATTTTGGAGCCACACCCTTTTCAATGGTTAATAAAAGGGTTGGCACACAGATTTCGTGGCTTTCCCCTTTAAGATCGCTATGTAAACAATATCCTCCAAATATTTGTGTTCTTTTGTGTTTTTTTCCCTACGGGGATTTGTGTGTTCAGTGTCATCTTATGTTCTAAATAAAAGTTGTAAATGAACGTCTGCATCAATATACTTGGCTACTACATTTAATACTTTACAGTGATGACTACAGTATTTTTAAATTATATGGACGTTTTATGTATGTATACATATATATATATATATATATATATATATATACACATATTTGAGTATGTATATATACATATATATTATGAATATATAGCCGAAATTCTTAGCAACAGCAAGTAGCAGTAAGTCAAGGACATTCTAGTGTTAATTGTATTTCTTCATATAAAAAAACTAAATATTTAATAGAGAGTCAGACTGTATAAAATATCCCCTATATAACAATAGCCTAAGTTATCTGTAAGTCTATCCTTGAATGTATGGAGCGGTTGAATCTGAAATGGACAGACGCCATATTGGATTTTTGATGAGTTAGGGTTAGCAAAATTCAAAGCAGTTCGTAAACGTTTGAAATCCCCCTTTCTCCCCCCCTTTTAGATCGTTTAATGCCATTATCTATTTTCTCCGGTTAAGAGCAGGCGATTAAATTCATCAATCTATCACATTATAAGTAGATGAAAAAAACATTTTTTTTCTAGCATTATGAAGTCATTCTTTTAACCATCTCATTTAATCCTTTCTTATTTAAATATCGTGTGCATTATTTTCATACGTTTTATCACTGAACTTAGATATTACGTAAAATTTTTTTTTATATTTCGCCAAATAATAGATTAGGTACATATATGAAAATTTTAAATTTAATCACTGATTATTTTTTTGTTTGAAATGAAAATTTTATCACCAGGTAACGACAAATTCTTTTCATAAAAGTCTAGGAGTCTATTTCACGGACTAATAAATATCTAGCGTTTAAGTTATACATCTTTGAATATTAAAAAGTTCGTTCGTTTGTGTGTTTGTTTATTATACATAACTACATAGTTTGTAATCGGTTCGCTTAATTTTGTACAACATTCATATATGCCGACAAATAATCACTGTTAATATTAAAACCTCTGCTGTTCATACTATCACGTAATATGACAAGATAAATTAAAGTTGGCAGCAAACATACAGTTAGTAAAGATAAACAAATTATTGAGCGTGTATCGATAATTCTCAGCCAAAAACAAACTATTTTTTTACCAGCCTCATAGGGTACTTGACAGTTTTGGAAAATAAAAAATTTTATTAATCCCTTCTTATGACGGGGCCGAACGGTGGCTGAATGGTTAGGATGCTGGCCTTCAGAGCCGGAGTTCGTGGGTTCGAATCCCACTATGGCATGGAAATTCGTAGCCGTTCGGAATCGGCTTTCAGCAGTAGGTCCCGGTCTCATTAGCCCTCGTGTTGCAGAAAGTAGACAGTAGCACTCCAAAACCAAACCAAAACAATCATATGACGGGCTATATGCTAGTCTAGAAGACTTTTTATTCTAAACAAAACAAAACTTTATTTTTGACGAATAAAAAAAGGCTGCTTGCTTTAATGAATACTTTTCAGTTCGAAAGGTAGTATCTCCCTTAACGAAAATTAAGTGTCCCCATTTAAAGAATAAACGGGTGTCGTCCCACTGATCTACAGTATGAAAACTGAAAAGAGAGAAGAAGAAAAAAAAGGGTCGGATCATCCATAATTCATCGCATATTGATGAATTATTGATGGCGAGGGCTCGGGGCTGTAATGCTTTTTTGCTGGGGATTTTCTTTTTCCCTTCTTATTTCACAGTTTTAACACATGATGCTCTTTCAACCACTTATCGCAGTTAACGGAAGCTGTGTTGCTTCACATACTGATAACGTCACTTTGAAGAACATGACCGGCATAGCCCGACAGCCCCGTTCGAAACTGAAACTCGCCACTGTAAAGAACGCCTCTCATGTTTGAATACTAATACCCTTTGGCTATATAAATTGTTTTTCAATGTTTCTAATATACCAACGCATCATCGTGATGTTTTAACCCTTTAACGGACAGTGGTTTCATAGCAAAACCACCTATTAAACATCTTTTTTTTTTAACTTTACTTTTTGGATTACTTTACTTTATCTTTTTATAATTATTTACGGCTCCAATCTCATACATCTGTGATATATGGAAGCCAATGATGTAGAATCAAGAGCTTTTGCAATTAAAAAAAAACTTTTTGGAGACATGGATGAGTTTCCGATTTTATATATATATGTATATATGTATATATATATATATATATATATATATATATGTGTATATATATATATGTATATATATATATATGTATGTATGTATATCTATATATGTATATATATATATATATGTATATATATGTATATGTATATATATATATATTTATATATACATATTATACACTTTATACATATTATATTTTTGATATTTTAAATATATAACAGATGATAGTTCTACGTTTAACTTATTTCTTTTTCTATTGAAATATATTTATTTAAACATTCTGTACTTGAGAAGTCAGATTCAATTTATCTTACTTATGACCTCAAATAAAAGTATCTATACAAACAACACTTTTTAGTTGTTAAGCTATTTATTTATTATACCAGTTTAAGGATTATCATTTATTGTTCTTCCAGTATAGCTAAACTTTTAAAAAGGCATAATGTTCAAGCTGTACAAGGGGAGGGGTTAGTCAGTTTATCCACTTCTCAAACCCTAATTTGGTATCCTTTATGGCAAACCCTTTTAAGGAATGTAAAAAAAAATTATATATTTTACATATACAAGGCTTATAGATAACATTTATAAACAAATTACATTATATTCCCATGAATTTATTTTGGTGACCTTTAAAGGGTTAACAGATTACTAAGATTAAAAATATTTACTAAAAATATTTTTTTTTTAATTTTGGCTGATATTTTTTTTTGATTGATTGAATTATTTTATTTTAATTATAATTTTATTATATACAATATATACACAATTTCAGGTCCTGAGGTTACACGTGCACCAAATTTGGCTAAACGCGATCCAGCAGTTTGGACACTATAGCTGTGACATACATCCTGACGTACGCGCTCACAAAGGTTTTTATCATTACAGATCTCTCGCTTTATAAAGCCCACGCTATTTTCCTTACATTTTTCAAAGTTAAACTTCTATGGAATTGATACGATATTACCGATACGATGTTTGGTTAAAAATATCCCCAATGCAAATTATCGCCAATGGTGCCCTATACAAAATTTACTCTGACATTCTTCCTGTTTATCTAAAGAGATGATTATATGCAATCAATACAATTATTATTTCGCCAATTACTAAATTGCCCTTTTAGCAATAAAGTATCGGTTTGGTTTGATTTGGAGCTCTACGATCTACTTTTTTGCAACACGACGGCTAATGAGAACGGGACCTACTGCTTAAAGCCGATTCCGAAAGGCTGCAAGAAACATGCCACATTGGGATTCGAACCCACGAACTTCGTTACAGAGAGCAGCACCCCACCCATTTGGTTATTGTTCGGATGTATCTCACATGAAATTAAATTTAAACAAACGATCTAGTTAAGACAAACATCCTGAGTTTGATGTATTTTTAAAAATGATATCAAAGTAGAATGTAAAGTAGATTTGGTTTAGTTTGGAGTGCTACGGTCTACTTTTTGCAACACAAGGGCTAATGAGACCGGGACCTACAGCTTAAAGCCGATTCTGAACGGCTACGAACATCCATGCCACTGTGGGATTCGAACCCACGAACTCCGGTACCGAAGGCTAGCACCCTAACCAATCGGCCATCGTTCGGCAAATGTAAAGTAGAAGATAAAGTAATATTAAAAAAAATAATAATAATGCCTTAAATTACTAGTTTAAAAAGTATTGAACACAACAGGTTTATTATGACGCATTATGATAATATTATTTATTCATTGTAATTAAACGCATACAGCTAATATACATAATATATTGTGCTACATGGCTGAATAATGGCCTGTTAAGTTGACAGTATTATTTATTTTTTCATCAACTAAATGTTTTCTTTTACAGTGGGAAAGGTGAATTTTATAACGAAAAGAATTTAGAATAAATGATGTCGGACCCGAAATGGTTTACAATTGCAGAGATAATTTATATCTCAAAGAAATAAAAAAAGAAGTGTTCAAGATTAGAATTTTTAAAAACTGTACAATTCTACCTGCAAGATAAATTAAAACTTTAAATTCTCGACCATTTCTCCACTTTTAAGAAAAAGCGTTGTCATTCTAGCACCAAATTTATCAAAACATCGCGTGCGGCCCTGAAAAAAAATATTAAGTTACGTTAATTAATTCTCCATTAATCCACAAATAAAAACACGAGAATTCCCGAATGAATAATTAGAGTTTTTAAAGCTACCGTTATTGTTTTTAAACTGGCCGAACGAACACCGTATGCAAAAGTCATAGGGGAGAAAAAAGCTCGAAAAATTCCTGAAAAACATAAGCTCAAATTAAAATGGAAAACAGACGATTTCGGTAAAATCATTTTACATTTTTAGAACTAAGAACTGTCTTAGCTTTTTATCGCATTAGAAGTAAAAATTAAAAGAGAATTTTTTTCCGGAATAAAGGAAGTAATTCCATTTAAAAGTCGTTACAAGATTTCCGAGCGGATCGAAAAATTATTCTCTACAGAGAAGAAATAGAATTTTTCTACAAAATAAATAAAAGTTGAAAGGCACTTAAAACGCGGTAAAAATTTTATATAAAAAGAGGAATAAAAAATTAATTCTTCTCGTGGAGAATGTATTCTAAGATGAAGAGGATGAATGTATTCTAGGATGCGTCATATGAAATACAAATCTCAATCTCAGCCATGCATAACCGTAAAACTCGGTAAAAATTTTATATATAGAGAGGAAAAAAACTTAATTCCTATGATGGAGAATATTTGCTAAGAAGAACTAAAGCAAATGCGTTACATGAAATACAAGCTCAATCTCAACCAGGCCTGACAAAAAGACACGGTAAACATTTGAGATAGAGAGAACAATAAACTATTAATTCTCTTTACGGAGAATATATGCTAGGATGAAATGGGGTAAGTGTGTCATATATGATGCAAAGCTCAATCTCAACCACGTTTAACCAACAACCGCAGTAAAAATTTGGTATAGGAAGAATAAAAAATTTATTCTTCTTGTGAAGAATGTATTCTAGGATGAAGAGGATGAATGTATTCTAGGATGCGTCATATCAAATACAAATCTCCATGTCAATCATGCATAACCGTAAAACTCGGTAAAAATTTTATATAGATAGAGGAAAAAATTAATTCCTATGATGGAGAATATTTGCTAAGAAGAACTCAAGCAAATGTGTCACATCAGATACAAGCTCAACCTCAACCAGGTCTGACACTTTAAAAATTTGATATAGAGAGGACAAAAAATATTAATTCTTTTTTACAGAGAATATATGCTAGAATGAAATAGGTTAAGTGTGAAATATAAATTGAAAAGCTCAATATCAACCACTTTTAACCAACAACCGTGGTAAACATTTGGTATAGGAGGACTAAAAGATTTATTCTTCTCGTGGAGAATGTATTCGAGAATGAAGAGGATGAATGTATTCTAGGATGCTTCATATGAAAAACAAACCTCATTCTCAGCCATGCATAACCGTAAAACTCGGTAAAAATTTGACATAAAGAGAGGAAAAAAAAAATCCTATGATGGAGAATATTTGAAGAACTAAAGCAAAAGCGTCACATGAGGTACAAGCTCAATCTCAACCAGGCCTGACAAAAAGACACGGTAAAAATTTGATATAGAGAGGACAATAAAATATTAATTCTCTTTACGGAAAATATATGCTAGCATTAAATGGGGTAAGTGTGTCATATAAGATGCAAAACTCAGTCTCAACCACGTTTAACCAACAACAGCGGTAAAAAGTTGATATAGGAAGAATAAAATATTTATTCTTATGGAGAATATATGACAGGATGAAATGGATTTTGTGAGTTATATAATTCAACCACTATCACGTACAACCAACAAGCGCGGCATAGTGTTGGATGAATACAAAAATTAATTCCTATCATGTAGGAAAAATATTAGGACGAGTGGGGTAAATGCGTCATATGAGATGCAAAAGTCATAAAAATAAGAATACTCTGGATTACAACGGGCAGGCATCTAATAACTACCAAATTCCACAGGTGCCAGCGTATGTAACAAAATGGATGGAAAAAATATGACTAATTAAGGTATTACACCACTTCATCCTAATTCATATGTTTTCCGAATTCTATAAGGATTGTTTTTGCACATGATAGTATAATAATCAAGGCAGATGAATAATAATTTTATTTCCTTTGTGATCAATATGCCTTGTTAAAAGAAAGCATATAATTGCTCATGACAGTAAAAATTGTAAAATAATTACTAATACGATAACTAAGACGCTAATTTGACAGAATGTCCCATTTATCTTCAAATAGGAAACGAATTTTATTACACCAGATGGTATACTATTGACCCCTTCGCACCCATCTTACCGGCACGGTAAATTTTCGTTCATCAGTAATAATGACATCAGATGGGATTTTGCATAGATCAGCATGTAAGAAATACTACTGCGTCGCTATAGCAAAACTGACAATACGTGGTGGCATTCCACCTTATCTAACAACACACACTCTCCGTGCGGCCATTATTCAAAATTTAGGTTAGATAAGACTGGCCGCAGCATCCCTACTTAATATACTTGCGAGGGTCGAATTTGCCCCTCGGACCCTGTAGTGTGGAATGAACTTCTAAAGTTTTGGAAAGAGAACTGTTTATTGGAGTAGTCTACAGGAGCAGAAAGATTACTGAGACCAATCTACCATATTTCACTAAGTCCTGACGTTGAGACCTGTAATATTTTTTGCCTTGACAAATACAATAATCCATTTTCATTTTACTTTGCGTCATGGAGAATTGAAAATTCTCAGTATTATGCCACTAAATTTAGGGAACACATTTTGTCGAACAGGAAACGCATTTTTCAATCAGAATATAAATTCCATCCACTTCACCGGGAAACAGAATATTATATCGAGGTACTAGTTTATCCATCCACTATTTAAACAATTCAAATTTAAGTATCCAGTTTTTCAAACGGAAAGAAAAATATCAGCAGCAAAAATGATTGCAGCTTTCAATTTAGAAAAAATATCATTTCCCCGTTCAGATAAAAAAAAATAACTGCAGAAATTAATACTAAAAATATTTATATTCAGAAAAAAAATTCAGCTGAGTAATGCATTTCTAAAAGTACCTTTTAAAGGGAAATATGCTTATGAACGCAAGATGAAGATTAAAATAAGAGAAAAGTGCGCGTTATTATAAAATATCTCTCTCTTTTCATAATTTTCAAACGTCTGATTGTTATCGAATTTATAAATCAGACTTCCTTTTTATTTTATCTCTCACTGAAATGAAAGAAATTCAATTTTAGTTCCTAAAAAAAAAAAAACTACCTGAAAAAGTAAATTTCTGAATAATAATAAAAGGAATTATTGAAATAAAGAAGACGTATATTATCTAGAACAAAGGACGTAAATCCTCGAAATAAATTAGGAACGCAAGGAAACGTCTCTAAAAAGTTAAAGGTAATGAAAGGGCGGAAGTTTTAATCAGCACACACCAGACATACCCACATAGTGATGGCGGAATAAATGAAAGTTATAAAACGAAATTCCTATTCTATTATAATTGAAGCAACTTCATGAAAGATTCAAGAAAGGCCGTACGCCTTGAGTTTCATGAAATTATTGCTGTGTATTTTTTCCAAATATCTCTTGGTCCTATGTGTACTAACAATTGTCACTAGAAAGATGGGTAAGCCGAGTTTCCAACAGAAATAAAGAATCAGACACAAAGGCGATTCAAATCCTATCCCAGATAGCAAATTTTAGTTTGCAACAAACTTGCAGCAATCTTGCTTTACAAGCTTGCTAACAAGCCTTTAGAGCAATCTTGCTTACAAGCCTTTGCAGAAATTCAGCATGACAAGTCTGCAAGTTTGGAACAAGACTGCGGCAAGTTCAGCATGACAAGTCAGAAAGTTTGAAACCAGACTGCAGCAAGTTTAAGAATTTTCGCTTGCTTCAAGGTTGTCATGACAAGGTTGCGACAGTTTTGCTGCAAAAGAGTGGTCGTTTTATGTTCCGTCTAACTTGTGCAGGAGTTTTGATGCAAGTTTGTCGAGTGAAATTTGTTATGGAAAGATATTATCCATAAAAAAATCAAACTTGCTACAAGTATGCATGCTATCTGGGACTGTAGCGTCCTCAACTGTAAGGGAGCTGGAAAAAGAATAGCGGAGGCCTACGTGTAGACTTAAGATCCTTAATAAACACAAATACATCGAATATTTACAGAATGTACAAGAAATCAGTGATCGTTACGGGAATCAGCTTTCCCAATCGTCGCTGCTCCGGGTAGACAGGTACGGAGAGAAAAAAGTATGGGGGGGAGGACACTCTCAGTCGATAATCAGACGCTCCAGTCGAGTTCACAGGAGACTCGATCGGACAAAAATTCCCCAGAGCAAAGTCGCAGAGTAAAGTTGGCACAGAACTTCTTGGGCCTAGCCATCTAGTTCTGAGATACATGGGAATTTTTACAAACAACTATTGGATATGAAATGGCTATGACTGGGACATTGAAAATACAGTAGGCCATGGATGCTTGAATTTGGGCGAGAGAAAAAATAACACATTAAAATAAAATAGAAGTTTAGAGTAATATTAGCATTAATGAAAACAGAAAATGTTTCCGGTTTAAGCAATTTAGTATAATATCAAGAGGTATAATTTAACACAAGTACAAAACAAATGATTTAAAGTTAATTAATTTTTTTTTTCAAGAAAAAGGTAGCAAGGCTACAGGATCATTCCCCTGGGCCATGAATTCCGTCCTTTTTATACCGTCGTCTGTCCGTAAATGTTCTTTTCGGCTGATTGGACACTTAGTTGATGACGTAGTCAGGAAGCGTTTTTGTAGAAATGCTATCCGGACAGGTGTAATCAAGGTTCCAAGGAACTGATGGGAGTTCTCAGTAATCGAGAGCAATCTCGCCGATTTACAGGACATTATTAATCGATGTCTCTGGCAAAACCTTTACAGAACAAAGGAGGCAAATGCTGGTGCTTCACTTACAATATATAAGGTTTCTGTCGTGCGAGATGCTATTGAAATTGATACCGGAGATACTTCACTTGCACCTTATGAATTTCTCAGACAGAATGACTGAGATAGTTCTCGGTGTCAACAATCCTCTATTCATCATCCTATTCTACTGGAAACAACGTCCAACCACAAGGTAAATAGGAGCTAAGTCCAAGCGTACATAAACACGCGTTCACTATTCCTGCCAGATGCCTTTTTTCTCACGGTAGTAGATGAGTCTGTATCTGGGAATCTAATGTAATGGAATTGTTACACAAAACAGTCACTCATGGAATTCCGATAGTCTAACTATTTAATGCCTAGTGTCTCAATTTAGATACTGCTAAAAATAGCTTGTAGAATTTTTATGTTTTCTTGGAACGCGTTTCCTTTTGAGAGTAGGTATAAAGGAATCTTATAAATAAGCTACAAAAGTTTCAAGTAATTTCTATTATTTATACATTTTTCTTTTGGATCGATACTTTATGATTTTTAAAACAGCGTATATACATTTACTTTTTCGACAGGTACATAAGACTGAAATCATGACAAATTGCTTTATGGATTTTAAGACTCCATTTTACTGTATTTATTTTACATGTAATACCAAATAAATCTTTCTTTCACGAGGTTTTTCCTTTCTACAAATGGTACCCTATGATGTTTAAAATCATAGCTAATTTCCAATGTGACGTGTGGTAGTATTAAAAGTTCTTTAAACTTCATATTTATTTTATTATGTGAAGTCTATGATAACTTACATTTAAGACATGCATCGATATGTTATCGGCAGAAATGACTCGGGAATTAAAGGGTTAAGTCAATGGACCCTAGTCCAGAGAGGAATGATCCTTTGGGGATCTGGACCCTCCCGGAAATATTTTCAATGTAAGCTTTATAAGATTTTTTTAAGCTTGTTAAAATTTGTATTCACTGCACGTGTGGAAATACAGTTTTTAATTATAAAAGGATTACAAAAAATGTTCACATTACTACTATTCGCAAGATGTCACAAATGTAGCATTACTTTCAATTTGAAGCGCTATAGTCTGCTTTTTTACAACAAGAGGGCTGATGAGACCAGTACCTATTGCTTAAAGCCGGTTCCGAACGGCTGAACATCAATAAGATTTAAACCCACGAACTCCGGTACAGAAAATCAGCGCTCTAACCATGACTAGGAATGCAGATGAAAATTTGTACAAGTTGAACTTAAAAGCAAACGAATTATTTAACAACTCTAAAACCTTTGTTTATAAATTACTGATTCTACCATACTGTTTTTATATTTTGATGTCATACAAGATATGTAATTTTGTAACAGAAAAACAAAAAGTTATGTCCGAATTCATTTTTCTATATATTTTTATTTTCCTAGTTACTCTTAAAATTACTTTCGTTGTATTTTGATGCCATACAAGATTTGTAATTTTGTAAACGAAAAATGAAAAGTTATGTCAGAATTCATTTTTCTATATATTTTTATTTTCCTAGTTACTCTTAAAATTACTTT
>CM063498.1:197103278-197120778 GCA_032207245.1 Pardosa pseudoannulata
AGAAACGAATACATCCCGCTGTAAACAAAATCATACAGTTTCGCGTTCTAAATTATTCAAGATGAAAAAAAAATCAACGAAAGTGATTTTTCATAAAGCTCAATATGTCTCGATCTCGGCAAAACAAACATCTCTACACCGATTTACAAGGGAACAGGGGGGGAAGAGAAATTATTGATTGCAGTAGCGCATACATGCACTAAGCGATAGAGGCGGCAGGATCTGGCTATAAAATATTTCTGAACTCCAAACGGAAACAAGAATTTTCAATTTTCCTTTTACTTTCTCATCGATTGGCAGCACAAAATTTTCAGAAATCACCGGGAAAAGATTACCGGAAAGGATGATATACGAAAATATAAAGTAAGACAGGACAAAAGAAAAGAAGAAGTAAAAAATAAAATTTAAATGAATTCGGAATTCTTCCGAGATTTCATTGGCGGAAGAATTGCCTGGCGAAAAAAAAAATAAAAAAACGAGATGAGAAAAATAAAATGAAAATGGCTCTAATTGAAAAAAAGAAGGGGGAAAGGCGGGGTTGTAAGGGAGGGAGTTAATGCGCTGAAAGCCATTCCAGATCAAACAGAATTGAAATCTATTAAGACAAGTGGTTATTTGAGCGCCCCGTTTCAATCAAAACCATTCATCGACGGTGCACGGAGAAGGCTTCAAAGTTAAGAGTTAATAGAATCTATAGCTATAACAAAATTTATTCATTGCGACTCGGAAGCAGATAAGATGTTAAATGGAAAATGGAATTAAAATCGCATTTAACTACTCTTTTATTAAAAGTAGAAAGGGTAGAAAACCCGGAGAGATGAAAACGAAAGGTTAAGAAAACTTTCGAGAGAAATAATGCTTTTAAAGAATTGTGTCTGGGTCATTTTTTTATGGTGTATATGAACTGTGTCTGCTCGGAATACTCTGCTATATTTTTTTATTCTTGAGAATAGGATAAAGGAATCGTGAAGTTTAGAACATCATTTTTAAGAATAGTCGAATTTTCCCTGGGAGCTTCGTTTACCTTTTGACTCTGCAGTAACGTTAAACTTTATACAGTCACATAAACACATTATAAATAATATTCAAATGGTAAACGGTACTTAGTTGGCAGATTGGGTCCAGTCCTAGGTTTGGTTTGGAGTGTTACGGTCTACTTTTTGCAACACGAGGGCTAATGAGACCGGGATCTACAGCTTAGTCAGTTCTCTCGAACGTTTTCTCCACCTTCCTGCACCTAAATAAAGCCTATGAACAAACATATTTTACGTGCCCCAGTCACCTTTATAGAACACGGCGGATCTTACGCTGGCTCGAGCACCGAACCCGAAATCTTTCGGTTACGAAATCGCTGCCGTTCTCGACTGAATGGATTGGTTATGTTTGGAGTGCTACGGTCTACATTTTGCAACACGAGGGTTAATGAGACCGGGATCTACAGCTTAAATCCGATTCCGAACGGCTACGAACATCCATGCTATAGTGGGATCCGAACCCACGAACTTCGGTACCTAAGGCCAGCACACTAACCAATCGACCATCGTTCGGCCCAGTTCTAGTGCCTCAATAATCCATCCAGGACCACCGTCATCCATGTGCTACGCCGCTGCTCGGCGTTACTGAGCCGATCCCTTTTACTTTTAAATATTATTTTTACTCATTTAATTCTTAATAATACATTTTAATTTAATTGACCTTAAATCCATAAGGTTACCCAGGTTCAACCCTATCGGCTCAGGTTAATTAATTTCATTAAGACATCAAAAGGAATTTAGATTAAAAAAAAAGAATTTATTAATTATTTACATATGTACAGTAAATTGTATTATAACTTGTCACTGCTTTTTAGAAAATAGTAAAAATAGAACTTACCCCACTGCAGAGAAAAGGACATCTTTTTTCAGCCAAAAATAGTATCACTCCAATCAAACTTAAAGAAGAAAATTTTACTATATATATTCTATCTCATCTAATCTAAAAATCTCATCTCCTATCTAAAATCACTAACTAACTAACTAACATCACTAATCCCGTTCTCTCCTCTTTCCCCCGTATATATCCTCTAATCTTTTTTTTCTTAGCCCCTCCTTTTTTCCGTCCCATTTGGGAAAATAGCCACTCTTGAAAATTCAGGTGGTCAGTTCTCAAATTCTGATTTTTCATTGGATTCGTACCCCACGCTCGTATTTATTTATTTATTTGCATTTTCATATTTATATTTTTTCCTAAACTCTCTTCTCGAAACATGCCTATCTTGAAAACGTGCCCTTTTTATCTTTTTCCCCCTTTTCTCTCCTTCTCGATATCTTTGTATACTGACCCTTTTTTTTGCATTGAAGGGGGGTATAGGGAGTTATTCGTAGCCGCGGCTTCTTTTATGATTTTCCGAAAATACTTTCTCATTCTTAAATCTATAAGTGCGGTATCTTTGTACCTATTACACCTGGCTTAAATTCCGTTCTGTTCAAATCGTGCTTTTCAAGAGCTCGCGGTTTTGCGCAAGTTTTACGAGCCGGTCTTCTTTTGAAGTGTTGACCACAATTTTATATTATTCGGACCTCAGACTGTCCTTTCTTTAATTTCATAATACCTAGCTACTAACTTCTATTTCTAAGAATGTGCGAGGCATGAGCGTTTCTTATAATACTTTTTCTTTTTCTCTACCAGGTGTGGGGGATTTACACATATGCCGCATTTTCCTTCTTTTTGAATAAAGCCTTAAATTTCTAAACGGGGTTTGTGAATAACATTGTAGAAAGTCATTGTAAAATTTAGCTTTATACCTTACAGGTGTGGCGTGACTACACGATAAGGCGCGTACCACATATTTGCGGAGAAAACCCTAAAATATGAAAGGGGTTTTCCAGCACATGGATTTCGTCCATCTAGAGTTTTTCTGGAAGGTCAACAAACAAAAACACCGCTGGTTTTTTTTTAATTGAATGTAGATTCATCCAATCTATCTATTAGTAGAGAGTGCCTAATTATTTGTATGTATGCTTTTATAAAAATCCACAGGGTTTGTCGTAGAGTCACCATATTTCGGACAGATTTACTTTCATACCAGCAGATAGACACTGAGATAATTTCCATTCATCAGTGGGGTTAGATAGTTTAACGGATATTTACATTTTCGGTCGATGACAATTATCAGCCAAATAATTTTATTGTTGCATTTTACCACGTGAAAATAATATTAGTTATTTCGTAATTTAGCAACTAGTAGTTTATCAAAGCCACACTACCTAAGTCGGCAAAGGCGTTGATCTTATAACCGGAGTGCTGTGAGAAGTTTCGAGCCGTCCAAAGATCCACCGTGTTCATTTATTAACATTTACATGACACAAACTTACTCAAATATAATCATAGTGTCACATTCCATAAAAGATACATTTAGTTTGGTTTCGGTTTGGAGTGGTTTGGAGTGCTACGGTCTACTTTTTGCAACACGGGGGCTAATGAGACCGGCACGTACAGCTTAAAGCCGATTCCGAACGGCTACGAACATCCATTCCACAGTGGGATTCGAACCTACGAACTCCGATACCGAAGGCCAGCACCCTAACCAATCGGCCATCGTTCGGCAAAAGACACATTTAAACTTTAAACACACATTAAAACATATTTAATTATTTTAAGCTGCAATAGTAAAGCGTCAGTTCTCTCAAACGTTTCCGTCATATTTCTGCACCTAATTCACAGCAGTGACAGAAGATCGGTTTATTGATCCTTAAAATGAACATTCATACGGCTATCTTAAAATACTTTAACAAACTTCCTTAACATTCTATTTGTCAATATTTTTCCATACACTTTACTATTTTCCCAAGGAATTTCAATCTTCATCCTATTTTATACATGAAAAAAATTAACGACAGAGCCTACATGCCGACGGGATTTTTATTTGACAGTGATGTTTTATAAATACTTAAAACCGCGGTAGCTTAGTCGGAAAGACATTGATCTAGAAATCGGAGAGGGAGTTCGAGGCTCGAGCTGGACAAAAATATGCCTTGTTCATTAATGGCAACTGGGGAACGTATTATAAATTCATGGTCTCACTGTCCTCCCAATTTAAACAATGCCTCTGGAGGTGACAAGTTAAGCCTTAGAGCTTTTCTGCTTGGTCCATGCATCTAAATTACGAGGACATAGCTGAGCAATGTTACTCCTTTACGTAACATACCTTAAGCCAGTCGTATTATCTGGGTGGTGCTAAATGACTAACAGCTTCGCATCTGTGTTTGATATAAAGGTATATGTCTGTACTACTACTTGGATTGGAAAAAAAGTAGCTTATCTGAAAATAAAATTTTATGAATTGAAAAACATTTAAAAGCGTATTTATTTCTTAAAAAAGCCTTAAATAATATCTTTTATCTAATTTTTGAGCGATTATTTTGTTACGATTACAGAGGATAAAATCTTAATTCTTAAGAAAATTTAAGATTAAACTCCATACAATAACAAAAGTAGATTAATGTGTTTTATAAAAAAACTGCATGTTTGTTTTTAAAGCAATTTATAAACAACTCATTAAAGACAAAATTTAGAAAATAATATTATGGTAGCAAAAATTAAGAAGCTATACTTTCTTCTATTTAAGGATTATTATGTGGGCTTTGATTAACTGTGAGCTGTTGTTCTCAAGTATTCTTGCTAAGGAAGATAATCCATAAAAAAGAATTTAAGCCTATTTTCTTTCGTGCTGAATTGGCTTGTTAGATATACGGTAAACTATGTTAGCGTATTAAGATTAGTAAATACAAAACAAGCATGAGAAAAAATTATAAATGATAAGCTTAATTGCGTCGGATTATCAGAGAAAAAATTAACGCGTATCAAAGAAAACAACTTCTATTATCTTCTATAATTTCTTTATTCTTTATTATTTTAATCTTCTCCAATTCTACTTCATAAAAATCGAGTTTTTTCATTATTCTATTTATTTTTATAGTTTTGTTCACAAGAATTTCGGTAAGTCATGAACTGAACTAACTATAGAAATCAAAATTTTAAAAAATATTAGCCCTGCCGTTTTTAAAACTAGCAATGTCGCTTTTGTCAATTTTATTCTTTTTTATTGTGAGATATATATTTATGAGGGATTGTTATTACTTTTATAAAATGAATTTACATACAATTTGTACATTTCTGCTAACTGCTTTGTTAAGATTTATGTATGAGGTAGCTATGAAAAAAAAGCTCATCATGTTGAGTTTTACTGTGAAAAGGAGTGTTCTAGATGAAAAACAATGTCAAGTACCCCAGCAAAATACAAAAAATGCTCAGGAAGTGACAAGCTTAGCTTGGTCAACATTATGTCTTAATTACGTCTCTTATCAAATTGTTGGATAGTCATTGAATTACACTACTCATGACACATTACCGGCAACAGTTGTCAGGATTTTACTCTTTAATCAAAACTTTCAACTCTTCAATTAGAAGATTTCCTAAATTAGTCAAACAATTCCCCATCACATTAATCTTTTTTATTATGTTGTTGAATGCTTCTTGAATATCCCTTCTTGTGAGACACTACTGGTAACTCTTTTCAAGATTTTACTCTTTCTTTAAAACTTCCAACTCTTCAAAGAGAAGATTTCTTAAATTAATGAAATAATTCCACACTACGTTTATCTTATTTTATCAAGTTGCTGAATGTTCCTCGAATTCCTCTCCCCCTGAGATATTACCAGTAGTTCTTTTCAAGATTTTACTCTTTCTTTAAAACACTTCCAATTCTTCAAAGAGAAGATTTGTTAAGTTAATTAAACAATTCCAAACCAAAATTATATCTGTTATCAATTGGTAGATGTTTCACTACGCGTGAGACATTATCGGCAACTCTTTTCATGATTTTACTCTTTCTTTAAAACCTCTAATTTTTCAAAGAGAATATTTTTTAAGTTAATTAAACAATTACACACCACAGTTATATCTCTTATCAAATTGTTGGATGCTCCACTACCCGTGAGACATTGTCGGCAACTCTTTTCATATTTTACTCTTTCTTTAAAACTTCCAATTCTTCAAAGAGAAGATTTGTTAAGTTAATTAAACAATTACACACCACAATTATATCTCTTATCAAATTGTTGGATGCTCCATTCCTCATGAGACATTGTCGGCAACTCTTTTCATGATTTTACTCTTTCTTCAAAACTTTCACCACTTCAAAAGAGTATAACCAAATTAACTAAACAATTCCACACCACAATACTATTCGTAGCCATACTTATTCAGTTGAATCTCTACTGATCCACGTGAAAACGCGTTTGTTCTAGTTGCAGTCGAATAAAATCGGAAAACATCACAGAAGTGTGGAGGCAAGTTATTTAACTTCATTTTTAAAACTCGAGACATAAATAATTGAAATGTCTTTTAATCCATACGTATAGCAAACAATAAACTATTAAAGATAGGATATTTTAAATTAAGTATTACCTTGCTTGACAACACACAAAGAGAAAAGCAAAACTCCCCGGTATAAACTTTCTTTTCCTCAGAGATTGTTTTGTAAAAAAGGCAATTTTTACTTACCTAAAGGAAAGAAAGAAAAAAATTATATTATAACGCTAATAACATTCTACATACATAAAAATTGAGAAATTATATTGTTTATATAAATTAATTATATTGAAATTATATTGTCAATTACAAAATTTTATTCAAATTATAGTCAAATATTAAAATTAAATTGTTAATTATATTTGAAATTATATTGAAATTGTATTGTTTATATAAGTTTGTAAATGAGAAATGAGGTTTACTTTTGATTAATAATTTCAACAAATTCAATATTTTCAGTAAAATTCTACATATATAAAACTGAAAATTATACATAGAAGTTTGCAAATGAGTGATGAGATGTATCTTTGTGTACAAAATTTTAACAATTTCAATAATTTTAATAAAATTCTACTTATATCTAACTGAGAAATTATGCACATAGGGTTGCAAATGAGTGATGACATTTATCTTTGTGTAATAATTTCAACAAATTCAATAATTTTAATAAAGTTCTGCATGTAGGAAATGATACACATAAATATGTTAATGAATGATGAGATTTATTTTTGTGCAATAATTTCAATAAATTGCCACAATAGAAAAATTAACCATTAAAAAGTTATAAAATTATAAAACACAATATTTTTTGACTGGAATAATAACGGAGGAACAGGATTCCAAGCAAAGTTTGTCTGATAAATTTACTGAATCCAAACTGACAAGATTCTTTGACCACATGATATGCACTATCAGCTCAGATGTAATTAAATTTAAAAGTGGCGTCAGATATTATCAATACTGGCACAGTTACTAATTTGAAAGCATAATAGCTTTTTAGATTGATTTTTATAAAATTAACACAAAATAAACTTATAATAAGCAGCTGGAAAAAAAAGAAAAAAAGAAAGAAAAAAAAGAGAGAAAGATCCAGTAAATTGCAGCACAAAATATGTTATGAAATATATTATATATATATATATATATATATATATATATATATATATATTATATATATATATATATATATATATATATATATATATATTAACCCAACTAACGCGACTTAGCAAGTTCACAAAATCACCAAATTTGGCGAGATAAAAAAACGGCGAGCTAGATGGATCTTTACCGATATAAGATACAATATATCACAGAAATCAAATAGAGTGTTTTGAGAAACTTGGTTTACACACGAATGCTAGAGGCTGCATATTTTATTACGGCTTGAAGCATATTCAATTCTAGTTTTAATGACATTATGTTCTATTAAAAAATTCTATTAACAGACATTTTAAAATATATTTTGAATATAGTATACAATTTAAGTAAAACATTTTCTTTTGTGGTCAGATATGATGGTAGTAAAATGTCAATTCTAGTACTGCAACTTCTGAGTTTTGCATTGTATGTGAAAAGGAATTCCATCATTCGATAGAATCGGTTTCCTTTCATGAAAATCTCTTAAACAGGTGAGCTATTCAGACAGTGATTGAAATCAGAGTGCGTTTTGTTTAAATTAACTTATTCTTCTATTCTAGTTGGAACTATTGTCCAAGTGCTGATAATAGGGAAACGAATCTGGTTTCTCCATTGTTAGAACAGTCGGAACTCGGATGAATTTCCGACTATGGAGTGGTAACTGCAGGTGATTTAATACCACCTGTTGTTGTTGACATTTGTTATTGTAAACACTTGGTGAGAGCTGTAAACTTAACCTCTAGCCACATTTAAAGAGACAAGATGAAATGACGGAATTTGAGAATTAAAAAGGTGTTTTGCTCTGTAATAAGTATGCATTTCATTATCAAAACAAATGTTTTGTAAACTAACAAATATTTGGCGATAAAAAGAAACTATTAAAGAATGAAACTTAATCTTTTTAATGTATTAGTGAACATCATTTTGCTGTACGGAAGTGAAACCTTTTTTTCCCTAACGCAGCTGGAAATACAGGCACTATATACCTTTATGCCTATACAAGGCTGCGCAGCTGTTACACATTTAGCACCACCCGGGATCATGTGCAGCTTAAGGTATGCTACAGACTCGAGTAACATTACCCCTGCTGGGTTCTCGCAATTTAGAAGCAGGGAACAAGCAAAAGACCCCCCCAGGTTTGGCTTGCCACCCCCAGAGGTATAGTTTGAGAACGTGGAGGTCATTGTGACCATGGACATATTTTACGTGCCCCAATCACCTTTAACGAACACGGCTGATCTTAGACCGGCTCGATTCCGGAACCCGAAACCTTTCAGTTACGAAATCGCTGCCTTTGCCTACTGAATGGATAGGTTTCGTTTGTAGTGCTACGGTCTACTTTTTGCAACACGAGGGATAATGAGATCGGGACCTACAGCTTAAAACCGATTCCGAACGGCAACGAACATCCATGCCACAGTGGGAACCCAGGAACTCCGGCACCGAAGGCCAGCACCCTAACCAATAGACCATCGTTCGGTTGTCGACTGAATAGAAATTAAACCTGAAAATTAATTAAAGCATCGAATGTGAGTGTATGTGCGTGTAATGATTTATTTTTATGAGATTGAAAGTTCACTCAACGTTGGACCATCCCGGAAAAAGAATTATGTCTACGCTATGGATTTACCACATTTTATATTTGGACCTATTAATAAATAACATTGAATTCCTGCAGTCGGTGTCACGTACCATTCTACTATATTTTGATTCGTGGTGCCCCCAGCGAAATATCGTGGAACACCAGGTGTTTCTCTTTAGAGAACACAGTTTAAAAACCAATGAAATTGAGTAATCGAACATACTTTCAGAATATTGACAATCTGAAAATTGCAAGAATACTGAACGAGTCACTCACATGCAATCGGTGTAGTTTCACCCGCTAATTCCAACCTATTCATTCCTATTACCTTACAATCGTTAAAAAAAACAAAAGAGGGGGAGTACTCAATTAGTGGTCTGGAGTCATTTAGCAGAGCGGATCACCAGAAATACGACATAATGCTAATAGCCATTCAGCTGAGATTAATACTGCAATTATTGTTATTTGCCTGGCTTTCTGAGTACAGCAGTTCCACCTGCAGACCCATAAAAGATCTCAATACAGACGCACGCATGCGATCTCTTAATTCCTCCCAATTTAAAGGCAATATCACTGAAACATTCGAAAAATCAAAAAGAATCCATTACCCAAATTGCCTTTTAAAATTTCGCATGCATTAGGTGCTCTCTTAACGACCCATTCCCGGCATCGCGAGGGAGGAAAACGTTCGAAAAATTTTTCGAAACTTATCGATTCGAGCACGAGGAGGGCATTATCGGAACAGAATCCAAATAAAAGGTGAAAGCATGCAGGAGAGAGAAAAAATATACATATAACTGTCTTTTGGCGCGTGGATTAAAAAAGAACCTCACCAAAATGCAGACAGCCACTGAAACGCCAGGGGCAACGTCAGGTATTATAAACTGCTTAATTAGAATCTTTTCCTGCGATGCCGAAATTAAAATTGCCAGGACAAAACGAAGAAAAACGCAGCGCTTCGTATCGTGTAATTATTAGCTTTTCATGAGTAATAACGCATCTTTTAATATTTGAATAAAAACAGAGCGTAATCTTCCGTGTTTACGAGCGCGGTAATTTCATTAATTAGCGATTTATGCAGAAAAAGGGAGGGATATTAGCTAATGATTTATTCATCGCAAAACAGTACGGATGGGATTATTCCAGTTCTGAAAAATTCATATTTTAATCCTTAATATTCCGTTAGCAAACGATACAGAAAAAAAACTTATGGAAAAATGGGAAAACGAAGTTTGCATTACGCAAAGTTCACAGAGTTGTTTTCAGTGCGAGCATTGTTAAATAGTATTTCTAGTATTTGTGTAAATTTTCTAGAAAAAAGTTTCAATATCTAGGTTACCAGTATTAGTCTCTTTATTTGGCAACTTTTCCTCCTTCTGGGCAGACTATAAGAATATTATTTAACTTAAAAATTTGAAACTTCTCAAAGAGAAACTAATTTTACTTTCACAGTATACTCTATGAAAACAGACGTCACCTGACTACATATCTACATATCTACTATTATCTGCATATTTATACCTCTCTCTCTGTATGTACATATATATATATATATATATATATATATATATATATATATATATATATATATATATATATATTATATAATATATATATAATATATATATATATATATATAAATATAATGACAGGTCCCACTAAATGACACTAGTTCGCAGTACCACTTCATCTCTTTATTTAAATCTCATCACACACTACTCTACAATGGCGCACATTGGCGCCCAACTTCTAACAAAGGCAGGTTTAACTGCTTCGGGGAGCTACAGGTCTGACCATATCACTGCGCGTGAGCCGTATTTATGTGGCTAGCTCCTCATGTCGCGTCAATCTCAATAAAAGAATACCTAATTAAAATCTCTTAAAATTAATCTACATTTTAAATCTGACATATATATATATATATATATATATATATATATATGTGTGTGTGTGTGTGTGTGTGTGTGTGTGTAATGAGACGTCTCGATGGGTGGTTGCAGTCATCGCCATAAAAATGACCCCGTTTCAGCTAAAGACCTTTATTAAGATAACGTTGAAGGACGGGTTCCCACTTCATCATACAGACAAACTAAAGGGTCGGCCAGCATGAAGTTCTATGTACAAGACAAGTAATATGGGTCAACATCTGTGGGAAAATATCTCTAGAAAAATCTGTCTTCGACATGTATATCCTTTTTATTGGACATTTCCTAAATTGTCAGCTAGGGCCATGTAGGATTATAATTTGTCAGGTTTCTATAAACTGTAGCCCCAGTGGTCAATTTAGGTTATTAAAAAAATGCAAAAGAACGCGGGAATTTTATTAATTTAAGTTTTAAAAACCTTGAGAATATTTAGACAAACAAAAAATAAATAAAATATATATATATATATATATATATATATATATATATATATATATATATATATATGTGTGTGTGTGTGTGTGTGTGTGTAAAATACTATAAAAATATGATTAAATTAGAAGACCGAAAAAATAGAATCACTAACAAGGAGAAATAATTATTTAATTGAGAAATGACACGTTTCCACTGCGATTTTAGGTTTTGTCTGTTGCGACTAACTTTGTATAGGTTCAGCATCGAGTTTCCTTATGAGCCTTATGACGGCTTTTTTATTATGAAGACAATTCGGTCAAAGAAACCAAGTATCTTTCAAAATTTTCTACGTTTACTCAGTTTCTAGGTCTCTACGCATTGTGCAGAATCGAAAATTAATAAAGAAATATTATTATAGTTGAAAAAAGTGAATCAAGAAGGAAGACACTTAAAAAATATTTTTTTTGTTTTTATTCAAATTCATTTTGTTTTTATATTTATTGATGGTATATACTTAAATATATGAAGTCATTTATTAATAACATTTTTAATGATTGTGTATTATAATTTTCAGAGCTTCAAATTAATATTTAAAAAATTATGTTTATGTTTAAAGTATTGTACTGATAGTGGACCTACTGTAGTTTCAATGAAATTCAAGAAACTTTAATGCCTTATCACACGTCAACCTGTGGATTTTGCGGATGTCTCGAAAATTTTCAATTGATTTATTTTGGTTTAGATTAAAGAGTGATAAAGCATTGAATCAGCCGAAAATATTCCGCTACGAGAAATGCTCACATTCTTCATCAGGAAAAAGGTAAATTCATTCTTCTGTATTTTCAACAAGTAGAGATCGACGTGTGATAAGGCATTTAGTTCGTTAAAACGGGTGATCTCTCATTTGTACGGTTCTGAAATGACTTTACTGTCATTCTATTATAAAAGTCAGCTTTATTTTCTGCTTCGCCTAAAGGTGATAAATACAAAAGATATGCAGGTCAACTTTCCTATCATTGGAAGAAAAATATAATCAAGAATAAGTTCCGAAGAATATCGTGATACTTTTTAAGTACTTCAATTCTAAAAACATTATTTCATGTCAACGTTAAAAAAACTTATTCAGACTTGTACAACACTGTCAACAAGTACGTGTAACTATATGATTTCTTATAGTGGTGAAAAATGTGTAGATGTTATAACAAAAACTTTTCGACCGCTTTATATTAGTTCATGTTGACTTGTTATAAGGCCTGTAACAGGTTGAGAATGTTTAGTAATTACACGAGAAATCCGCGTATTCTTCAACGAAAAAAGGAATCCCGAACTGAATCTGCTGCTTTTTCACATACTGAGGTGTGATAAAGGATTTACAATTCCTTGGTACGCTATCTTTACCGTTCTCTTCGAATCTCCATTTGTTAGTTTCATTCTCTCCAGTTGTGGTACTAATCCTTCCTTTTTTAAGAGAACAGCAGTTTAAAACTTAGAAGCTTCAGTAAGTCTTGTCCCCATACTCTGGACGTTGCAAGTTGGTTCGAACGTTCATTGTGACGTCACTTTGACGTCAGCTTGAGGACTTTATGCGAGCAAACGATCAAGCTGGCGTCAAAGTGATGTCACAACGAACGTACTAACCGATCTTAACTAACGTACTAACCGTCGAGAGTAATCCCCTTAATAACGCTTAATTTTCCGTGTAAGGCCTTAAAAACAACTATAACTTACAAGGATCAAAGTTCGCTTATATTACCCTTTCTACCCTCCCTGCGCTGACTTATCATTTCTTTTTATTTTAATTTCCAATAGTCGTGGTACAAAACCTCAACGAAACTTAGGTATAGGAAAGAATGCAAATACTACATACATAACCGCTGGTTAGTTAATAATCTGTTCACATGCACATTATTAGATCAAATAACTGATCTAACCTCAATTACATCCTTTAACTGATTAAGAACATGCCTATATTTTATGTGAGGGCTAAAAAAATTCAAACGATTAAATTCCTTATTACACGTAAACCGGTACGCGTTGAAAAAGCAACGGTATTGAGTGTATAATTCGTTTTCCCAATTAAGAATTCTTGGATTTCTTACTTGGACAGCGAAAAATGTTCAGTCGATTAAAGGTCTTATTACAAGTCAACCTGAAGCAAAACAATTTGGTTCAATCAAAATAAATAATCAAAATAAATTACTATCACACAAAATATAAGCACATCCTACATCGGTAAAAGAGGAACCGTAAACTGGATCCTTTGCTTTTTCAGCGAGTACATGTTGATAAGGCCTTAAATGCTCTATGACCACATATTTTACATACTGTTATATATATACAGAACTTTTCAGAGAATGAACATCAAACAATTAAAGAATACATCAATTTTGATCATTATAGTGTTCTATGCGGTCCTCATTTAACAAAATTCATGAAAGCGAAAAGTTCTTTTTTCTTCCCTTCGTTTAAATTTTCAAAGATACATAATACAGAGTTTAATAGTCATTTAGCAAATCATATAAATAGGAAAACCAACATAGTAAGGAAAGTTCTTTGCAAACAAACCATTTAAAGTACATCAGTAAACCAAACAAGAGAAAGTACAAGGAGTTTTAAGTTAACCACACGTCAAATAAATCGTTAAGAAAAGTTTATTTAAAAGATCCTGACATAGTACTAAATGCCATTTGCATACAGTTTCGGGAAATACGGGAAATTGACGATAAAGGGTGCGTTTGCAAAACTTTTCTAGTTTTCCCGAAACAAAGTTTTAGCGAGAGTTTACCAGCGCGTTTATCTGAAGCAGCTATGAATAAAAGATAATACTAGACTAAATACACCATTTTCAAAGGATAAAGGGACCAATTGTTTGTAAAGTTTACAATTTTCTCTTAGTTGTCGCTGATAACTAGAAGTTACAACTCTAGATCATCAACGAAAATTAACAACTCTTAATGTACTTATAATTCTTATTATAAATAAGGATTTATACCACAGTATTTTACCGCAGCGTTAAATATACCAATATATTAACCTCCTAAAATGTATATAAAGCGTAAAGTGTATGTAGTAGATAAATACAAATATATACAAAAATTTATATATTATATTCAGAGAATGAGATGAAAGAGATGAATATAAAAATATATTCATCTCTTTCTCTGTGAATATATATATATATATGTAACAATTATTTAGCTCTAGTCAGAATAATTATGTAGCCCCTATAGTTTTTACTTACCCGGGCTACTGCACACTTAGAAAGCTAAACAGCTAGTAGTAATAAAAATGCAGTCGCTCCAACATTGAAGAGAACGGCACAAGTCTAATTAAAACTTTATTTCAGAGCTGCTAAAACGGACATCTTCACTAGTCAACGACAGACAAGGGGTAAGGCACAAAAATCCCTCTGCTCGAACAGAGGTTCACCCAAGAACGAACACAAAAAGAATTTTCCCACTTACTCAGCGAATTTAAATGCAAGATCAGGAAAAACGCGAAGCCATTTGCCGGCGACAGTTGGAAAACGTGTTGACTAGATAGAAAATTTACATTTTTAGGATAGAAAGCTTTGGGAAGAATTTTCAGTCGAAAACGCTCCTTTGATTAAGATATTTAGAGGCTGGGAAAAAGATTTTAAGGAATTAGAATGGGAGAGAGGAGGTTTTTAAGGAAATATTAAAGTTAAATAATTTTGATATATTACTATATATATACTCATATATATATATATATACATACATAATATATACATATATATATATATATACAATATATAAATATATACAATATATATATATACATATATACACAATAATATATATATATATATATATATATCATATATATATATACATATATATATACATATATATACATATATACATATATATACATATATATCACATATATATATACATATATATACACACATATATACATATATAATACACATATATATACATATATATAAAAAAATATATACATATATATACATATATATACATATATATACACACACATATACATATATACACATATATATACATATATATACATATATATACACATATATACATATATATACACATATATACATATATATACATATATATACAAAAAAACACACACATATATATATAATATATATATATATATATATATATATACACATATATGTGTATGTGTCCGTAAACATGATAAATTTTTTTTGGCATTTAACAGATTTAGGTTATAAATATAACCTATAGTTTGGTTTGGTTTAGGGTGCTATTGTCTACTTTTTGCAACACGAGGGAGACCGGGATCTACTGCTTAAAGCCGATTCCGAACGACTACGAACATCCATACCACAGTGGGATTCGAACCCACGAACTCCGATATTGAAGATCAACGCTTTAACTATTCAGCCACCTTTCGACAAAATATAATCTATGGACATTATAAATATGAAATATGTGAAAAAATGTGCATTCCTTTGGTTGAGGGAGAAATAATTGTGAGAGCATATCTTTGTCCTGCGTTAATCTTTTCTTAAAAATTTAGTAATAATGGAAGAGAAATGAATAATTATGATTAAATTGGAGTAAAAAATAAATAGTTAAACAATTTGTAGGCGTTTATTATTAATAAGTTTATTTTATTTGGGGTTAAAAGAGAGAAAAGTAGAGTTTCTGATTTTTTCCATATAAAGCAAGTTTAAACATATATATTTTTAAAAAATCAAATGTAGAGCTACTTTATATTCATAGTTTAATATATAGCATAAGTGTGAAAAACATAGGAAATCGTAAAAAGCTTTCATATGTTTTTAAAAAGAAGAGAAAAAATAATAGATGTTTTTATCCATGTACAGTGTTGCCCATGAACAACAGTATTAAGATGTCGAGTACCACAAATTTCTCTGCTACATGAAGCAACCACGTATTAAGTTTGATACCGATGGGTCAGATATTTGAATTTGTATGCGAATAAACATTTTCGGAAATCTCATTTTTACACAATGGCAAACTCCGTAACCCGGTGTTGGTCGGACATTGTCGAATAATGTGTCATTCCTTATCAGAATGAAAGAAGTGAAGTTACCTGATATATGTTCATTGTTCTTTTTGTGGTGAGGGGATTTAGATCATTCTATTTATTGTAATTAATAGAAATAAAACGGGAAGTGAAATGCTTGGGATCTAAATCTGACCTCATCACATCTTTTGTAAAGGACAGATAACCTATAAAAATTAATCGAACGGATTCGTCGTGTGCGGGATTCTAGGGCGGGGTTCTGATCTCAGTCCCAGATTAGAATCATGTCTCCGTTTATGACACTAAATAAGAATGTGCTTTTTGGAAATATTTATGAGTCCCTAAGGGACAGTGCACAATTTGAAGGGGTAAGGTTTTCCCCATGTTTGGAAAATTTTTAGTTCTTCTTGGACCAAGTGTTAGAATCTTTTAAAGAGGGGAAATTTTACACTAGAAGCTCAGAGATAACAACGGTAAGTTTTAGTAAGAATAAAAAAGGGAAAAAACATGTAATATTTTAATATTTCATATCGTGTAAACTTCTATTTTAATTCTCTAAAGGTTATTAAAGGTTTTTAATAAAATTGCGCTTCCAATGTTACACTTTCTTTTCATTAGTGTATTGATAAAAATTGTAATATTATTACATGCACTAAAAAATAATCAATAAAAAATAATGCATCAGATAATAATTTCTGAGAAATGGAAGAAAAATGCCATAAAACCCGAAAAAAGCTTCGAAATATAATAGGTTACCCAATATTTTTTTTGGAAACTTGATATCTGAGTATTAATAATTGTTAAAAAAACTAATACCAGTTGAAAAGAAGGGAGAAAAGCATTTTTCAAAAACTTCTCACAAATTTAATATTTCATTATTTTTTGATCCATGAATAGTCCTGTGTAGTCAGCCTGTGAATTTTTAGCGGTTTGAATATAATAAGGTACTTTTCTTTCTACAAGCGCAATAAATATATTATTACAAATAATTCCGGTGATTATAGTACGGATTACAAATAAAAGAAATTTGTTCAGGCTTTTTCCGTTTAGATAATAGCATTTTGTAAAG
>CM063498.1:197128278-197135778 GCA_032207245.1 Pardosa pseudoannulata
TACAGGATTATTGCAAAGGGGTTGTTGAACACATTTTGGCTCTGTAGGGGGTGTTAGCCTCAAAAAGGTTGAGAACCACTGCAACACCTTTATAATTGTCCAATAATAGAAAATGTAATGGTTTCAACGGTGTTGCATTGAAGAAAAACACCAATCCGGAAATCAATGTGTTGTAATGCAAATATTTAACAGAGAAACACATAAAACAAAAGAAACTGACTCCGCAAGAGCCCTTAAGTCAAGTCTCTATTTTTCTAATAGATCTCAAGTACTCACTCGGAGAACAAAGGAACAAAAGACAGCAGAAATCACTCACAATTAATGCGCTCGAGAAAATCGAGAAATTGAAGAAAAAACAGCAGGAAGAGAAGAAAAAAATAATCAGTTATTCCTCATTAGCGGGGAGAGAAGTTGCGAAAAACTTCATCCTATCGTCTCGAATAATCTGATTGGTAAGTCCCGGATTACCTGGAAGTGTGCTTTATCTGCTTCGGCAAAAGGTCACCCCCTTCGCCGGTACGTGATGCACTCCATTCTTTCTTTCGGGAGAAACAAGGGAGTCGTAATCAGAGCTCAAGTAACTGCCAGTTGATTGTTTATGCGCCTTAACTTTTCGGGAAACGGTATTAGTCACATACACACGCAGAAGATGGAGGAGATCGGCGAATAAGTGCTGAGATGCTGGATGTTTTTTCTTGTTTCGTTAAGTAGCCGGAATGACTTGATCTGAAATAAATGTCCTACTTTCCAAATAATGGCATGGAAAATGTTGAAAATGTTTCACTTGATGGTTAAATATTGTAAAATAAATGGAAATATTCTCTACTAATGTAGTAGTACAGTCAGTACCGGCTATATGGTCACCCGCTTATATGGTCAGTTTTCTTAAGTCCCGTCTAACTTAATAGGAAACATGTGTTAAAGTGCACCGCTTATAAAGTCATATTCTTTTTCTTGCTAAAGGTTATATGGCCAGTTTCATGTTTTCAACGAATTTCCTTTGTTTATTTTTAAGAAATCGGAGAGGACCTGAATTCAAGCCTTTATTTCTTTCCCTTTCTTGTTTGTGTAGACATCACCTCTCTCAGTTCTTTTGCCCTCTGACAAGAGGTGAGCATCTGTCTGTTCATTGGTTGAAGTTACCTCTCCCTGCTTAAGTTGAAATTGAGACGAAACAAGTAAAGGAAAATTTTGTTGCATTTGGATCATACGTCACGAATAAGAACGTTCATTTTTTAATTATGGCTTCGAAAAGAAAGAATTTATCATTTGCTGCCAAAAAGGAATTGATTGAAAATTTAAAAAAAAAATCTAATTTTTTAAAGGCTACTTTCGCCAAAGTAAATTCGATTACCCGGACGACATAAAACAACATTTTAGCTGCCAAACTTTGGTCCTCAAGAGTTGAAATCGGTGATCAGTGCTAGTCACCTTATGGGAATGTGGATAAGGTTCTTCTGTTATGGATTAAAAATGCACGGTATATGCACATTAGGGTTGTATTGTTCCGCATATATAGTCACCCCCGCTTATATTGTCTTATTTTTCTGGACAGCTGAGCTGACCATATAACCGATACAGACTGTATATGAGAATGGGTCGTAAAGATTGGTAAATGTATGTAAAATGCGATTTAAGATGCTTTAAAGCTCATTTAATCATAATTTTCCTGTAATTTTGGTAGCCATGGCACAAAAAAGTACAGACGAAGCTTCTATTAAATACAGTAGACAATGACAAATTCCGTTATTTGTCGAGATTTCGCCAAATTGGCGATTGTTTTGGGATTTAAATTTTAGTAGCCAATAGAGTCACGGCTGCTCAGTCGGCAAAGGCAGCGATTTTAAAACTGCAGAACTGTGGGTTCGGGGCTTGAGCCGGATAAAGATCCACCCTGTTCATTAAGGGCGACTGAGGCATGAAAAACATGTTCGTGTTTACAATGACTTCCAATTTACCAAACGATAGCGATGACGTATCAAGCCTGGGGGTATTGTACTTAGCTACTGCTTTACGACGAACCACTTTGTTTCTGTTGCCCCAGGGATTAGAGTTAGCTGTCTATATGATACTCTCATAATATAATGTGAAATAAATTCCTTGGCGTTCTATAGATGAATGATTCAGAAGCCAGAACCCTGTCGTTTTTTTATAATAAAAAAAACCAATAAATAATTTATGCGTAGTCAGACATTTTATCGAATTTCTAGATCCATCTCTCTTATCCATAATTTTTACACATTTATCGATCATAAAGGTAATGGCCGAAGAGATAGAAGGGTAATAATTGTCGGTACTGAAGTTGGTGGTTTTGAAACGCATTGATGGTAAGAATTTTTGTAGCTCTTCGGAATCGGTTTCGTGAACTTAGTCCTGGTCTAGATTTTAATTTAATCGCTGTTAGACAATTTAATTCCCTAGAGATAATTAAAAAAAAATAGAGTTTGATCAAAGTTTCAATCTCATCACTATTGAACACACTTAGCAACCAAGAACTTACACATTTTGTAATATCTAAATCATTTCTTAACACATTGTGTACGGGTACATTTCGCAGCTGAATTGTTCCGGGAGCGGGCGTTTTGCGCGTCAATTTAGCTATTCAGTTAAATCTCAATATATCGAAAATTATTTAATTTATTAACCAACTTTTCGTATTATATATTGAAATATATAAACAAATATATAAATAGAAATATATAAACAACAACCATAAGATTTTTGTAAACAAAAAATATAGTTTTTAGTGGATAAATTTATACTAGTATCGTAAATATGAAAAATCAAATAAAAATAGTAGCATATAGTTTTATTTTTTTCGAATTATGTTATATATAAACATTTTTACATCATAAAAAAATGAAAAGAGCAATCATAAAACTAATAATGTAAAAACTAATTTCTATTTGTCTAAATTTTCCATTAGTTCATCTAAATTTTTCCAGAAATTATGTAGTAGACAAGACCATTCGGCTTCGTTTTCCTGTATATACAGTTATTTTTGTACCCACAAACAAACCATGTTGTTACACTAACCCGTACTAGTACGTGAGCCACGCTCAAGTATTAATCGTCAGAAAACGTACTAGTACGTGCCCCGCGCTCAAATATCAATCGTCAGAAGTGCGTGTTCCGCATACATTGTGTTAAAAGTCTGAGTATAGAGGATAAAAGTGTTATTCCTCGAAGTTCTTTATAAAGAAGTTCACCAATTCTATATTATTCAACTACGTTGTAATTCTGCGAGTTTCGTTAAATTCAAAAGAAAAAGAAAACCGTTAGAAATCAGATTATGGTTCCTAAAAGCGAACAAAATTTGATACCTTGAAATTCTTTGTAACGCAGTTCACCAGTTCTGCAATATTCAGCTACGTTGTAATTCTGAAAGTTGCGTTAACCGCAAAAAGAAAAGAAAACTTCTAGAAGTCAGATTATGATTTCTAAATGCGAACAAAACTTTGGTTCCTCGAAGTTCTTTACAAAAAGAGATTTGCTATCCCTATGATATTCAGGTACGTTGTCTTAGCAGCAAAAGAAAAAGTAAAGAGCAAGAAATCAGATTATGATTTCTAAAAGCACATAAACACATACATTAAACGGAAAAGTAACAAAAAAGGTTTTAAATGTGACAGTAAAGCGATCGTGTATTTAAATAACTTAATCATCTTAAGAGTGCTCGACTCGCTGAAGAAGAAAAATTAATTTGAAAGCTGTTAATTATACGAGATTTTACAGGAAAAAATTAAAAGCTGCATGGGCGGTGAAATTATTTGAGATAAAAAAGGCGTGAATTCAGTGAAAAATTGTACAACTCATAAATATTTTGATCATTAATATACATCTTTTGGCAGCGACAACATTTTTCACACGAACAAAAATTAAAGGCTATAATAAAAAGTAATAAAGCGTTCATTGTTTCTCGATCCAGATCATGAGAAATAATGGAAAGATGGTCCTCAACTTCCACTTTATTCATCACGTTATTTAAAAGAACATGAAAAATCGTTTAAAAATTAAGTGTTTGTTTCAGTAAAAGGTACATAATTACTACTTTTTAGGAAGTATTTATTCGTTAACTACAATTTTTTTAAAAAAAATGACAGCATATTATTTACTTGTACGCCTATGAAATTATACATTTTTTATTTTAACTGTATGATTGTCATCAGAATTTTTATTTACACATTCTCTTAAAGGTCCAATGGTATTTCGTTTCTAATAGTAACGGTAATTTATGAGCAGAGTCGTGATCTTCCCCACTCCCTCCCTAAAATTTCTCCTACTGTTTTCGATTCATACTATTTCAACTGCATGTTAAATGGCCATGATCCGTTCCCAGCATATTTAGCAAGATTTATCATAATATATAGCTATAATTGTGTATATATCTTCCCATTACCATGCTCCACTGTCGTTTTACAACAAGCAACCTTTCACTTCCACCATCAGGAGGTCAACTCACCGGGTCGAAGAAAATCAATTCCATTTGTATCCATTATATGGACCATCGTCCTTTGAAAACAAACCTACACTTCCACATTCCAACCATCGGAAGCTGAACTGAACTTGTCAAAGAATTTTAATTCAAACCACTATCTCCATTGCATGTCACACCGCCTTTTGACAACAACCTTTCACTTTCACCTCCCCACCACCAGGAGGTGAACTGACTTTGAAGAATTTTAATTCTAACAGCTATTTTCATTAGATGCACCACTAGCCTTTTTGTAACAAACTTTCACTACAGAAACTCAACTGACTTGGTCGAAGGAACTTAATTCAAACCATTATCTCTACCAAACAGCAGCCAAATTGATCTTGGATCTAAGATTGTCTCTTGGAAAGCCAAGGACATATCTTAACACTTCACGTGCGGGCAACGTATTTTTACTTTTTTGCAGTCTGTCACTGGAGCGCGGTTTACGTAAAAATACGTATTTAGTAGATTTGTGGTAGATACCCGCTAACCACCACAAATCTACTAAATACGTATAATTATATGTATGTGTGACATTATATGCGTGTTGTTTGCGTTGCTATGCAACGCTTTGCATTTTTTCTTTCCACAAGTTATGATTGTCTAGTTACTCGGTCTTTTGTTAAACTATTTTGTCTTCGATCGAATTCCTAGCTCCAGAATGTAGAAGTCGTGTTTTGTCAATTTGAAGCTTGGTTTTTTATTGTTGAATACAAAATTGATAAAAATGAGCAGTTGTGACAAAGATAGCGATGAAGAAATAGGCGCTGACAGATTATCGGACTTTAATTTTAAAAATCGTTTATTTTTGTGATTTCGTAAAAATAGTTTTTTTTTTTGTTAAATAATCATAGAGTATTAAAGTGTAAAATAAAAAAAGTGTAGTTCCTAAAAACAAAGTAGCTTTCGATTTACTTCGATCTTTCTGAATAACTAAACTTTCGCGCGATTCACGAAAAAACGCCTGCTGAACGCCTAAGTTGGCGGTGAAGTATATCAGCATGCCAAGTATTAATAGCAAACTAATTATTTTCTCTCTCTCAGATTCCCACTTTGGCTCTTTTTATGGTGCCGGATTCATGCTGAGTGTATTTTGAACGCTGACATTAAATTAGAAAATATTGATAAGTTAGTTGCAGTAACAAAATTACTGAAGATATATCGAACCGAAATAAAACTTTTCGATTCGGTTCCGGTTCAAAGCTATGGTTAAAACCTTAAAATTGGGTAGAATAAAAGAGGTCTGTTTCTTTTCTACAGAATATCGGTATGGATGAGTTTAGTCAATAATAGATTACCTTACTTATTAACTAATTTATAAAACAGAAATTGGGAATCACTTCCCTTTCTCATACCATATGAGAAAAGTAACTATTTCAATACTTTCTCTATATTTTCTAAGATTTATATTTATTTATATTTTTTATAATTATTATTTTTATTTTATTATTATTATTATTATTATTATTATTATTATATTATTATTATTATATTATTATTATTATTTTTATATTATTATTATTATTATTATTATTATTATTTTTATATTATTATTATTGTTATTATTATTTTTATATTATTATTATTATTATACTATTACAATTATATTATTATTATTATTATTATTATATTATTATTATTATTATTATTATTATTATTATATTATTATTATTATTATTATTATTATTATTATTATTATTATTATTATTATTATTATTATTATTATTATTATTATTATTATTATTATTATTTTTATATTATTATTGTTATTATTATTATTTTATTATTATTATTATTTTTATATTATTATTATTATTATTATTATATTATTATTATTATTATGGTTATTATTATTATATTATTATTATTATTATTATTTATATTTTCTAGATTTATATTAATTCTATATTTGAAATTCTATATATCTAAGAATGTAAAACACCTGATTCTTCTCCGAAAACCGGTATGGATGTATTTAAGCAGTGATAGATTACCTTATTTTCGAATAATTTTTAAAACAAAAAACAGTCATATGGGATCGAACATTTTACGAGATGCAATTCAGTTCTTGCAATGTCCAAATCAAAAGACAGTAGCAAAAGAAATTCGAAGTCTCACGTTCACCCGACTTCGAGAGAGGAAATATTTCTTAATTAAATGGAGTGGGGAGGAAGGGAGAGTTGTTTGTTTATCGTTTGACGAAAACTCTTTAGGATAATTGATCTGAGACCCGCCAGGTGTCGGGAAAGCTTAAATGATTTATTTTGTTTATTTTTCTTTCGTTCTTTTCCTATCTTCCCCCTCGGAGTTTTCTAATAAAAATTAAGCTAAGCATTTCAAGCTGAGTAGAAGATGCAGAAAATACGATATTTATAACAGACGGACTTGAAAAAATGTCTTGTACGTTTGTAATAAACACATTTTAATTACGTATTCGTTAGTTGTTTAGTAGGGATTAGAATAAGAAAAAAATATTCCGACAAAAACGAACCTTTGCTCTTGGTAGATGGTATATTAGAGCAAGTCAGTATGAAATAAATAAGGCCTGGTTATACACTCAAGAGCAAAAACATTATGACCACCCCTACATTTTGCAATGAAATCGCCTGGATGACGTGGAAGGCACGTGATCAGTTGGAAATGGTATTTAACTGCTGCTGGAGAATCTGAAGAATCATTCTTTCACTTACTTCTGTGTGTGATGTGGATCTAAGCGATTTTGATAGAGGGCAGATTTTAATGACTCGAAAGCTCGGAACAAGTATTTCCGAAACTGCACGACTCGTGGGTTGTTCGCGATCTACAGTTGTTACTACTTATCTAAACATCATTGCGCACCAGTTGCACCCTTATTGGCCTCTGTTTTTCCAGCTGGAAATGGAAAGTTCCAACAGGACAACGCCCCGTGTCACAAGGCTAAAATTGTGTTGGAGTGGTTCCAGGAACATGATGCTGAATTCCAGTTAATGTTCTGGAAGTCTAACTCACCGGATCTCAATCCGATAGAACACATTTGGGATGTC
>CM063498.1:197143278-197165778 GCA_032207245.1 Pardosa pseudoannulata
ACAAACATACACATATATATATATGTGGGTCCTGGATGGTTTGAGCACACAATTAACGAGATTTATAAATACAGACATTTAATTGAAATATATATGCAGTTAAATACAAAAGCCCGTCTGGCTCAACATCTCATAATAATCATCGACAAAAAGAAGGAAGCTCAGGTGCCGTCTGCACCTAACGACCATGCTCGTCTGCGTCCGACTTCCGTCTATCTCTGCGTTCCACTGGGCAGAGTTGCTGTTACCAAACTGCAAAAGGAAAACTTCGCTCGGAATAAATTCGCTTCGCTGAACATTGCCATGGGTACCACTTTTACACATATATTACATCAAAATTATTACTCCTAAAATAACTATCGCAAATTCTCCTTTTCCCCCTTCTTTATTTTTAATACCTAATTTCCTAGCCGTGGAATGTCAGATTAAAAGTAATGTTTGCCGACTTAAATTCTTTTTACCCGTCTCTCAAAACTAACGCTTGAAGAAATGCTAGTTTTCCGTCCACTGCTCACATTTTTCAGCTGTCTCAAAAAAATAATTTCGCGTCTCCAATAACTAAATTGCTGTCTGTGTCGTTTTCGAACTAACTTAAATGATCTAGGTTCACTCTTGACTCTCAAAAAATGCTAAATAATCATGAATTTTTTGTAAATAAAATCACGTGATCTCTCGCTCCTGGTGTATGATAATCGTTAAAAGATTGTTGTATCCTTGTTGTATTTTTCTTGTAGCATTCAACGTAAAGCTCTTGTTCCCACTCAGTCTCTCTCCACACAGACAAGCACGCACGCACGCACACACACACACATACGTCTTATACTTGTCAGTAGAATAAACATTGAGAATAAAAAACACATAAATAACAATAACAGATAAAAACAGGTTTCCGTTATAATATTGTAATCTCAGCATTACATTGCATCAGATTTTCCTTGAATTTTGTTATGTTTCTTTTATATTCTTGTTTGCTTAACTGTGATTGGTTCTGCTTTTAGCTTTCTTTTTGGTACAGTTTTATTGAATTCTTCTAAAGTTATAAATATGGGATGATGTTCTTTGTTCTGTTCAGTTGCCTTGTAACCGTTTAACATGTAACAATATATTATTTCGATCCGGTCTCGCAATCTTTTATTTTGTCTATTTATCAGTTTTAAATAGATGTTCCAAAAAATGTAAAGAAACAAAAATGCTTATTTTGGACCGCATGTAATACTTCAATATTCTTATTTTTTTCACCATACATTATTAACTTTGATTTTATTCTGTGTTTTATAAATGTCATCCAAAACAGTTTTATAAGTAAATATATATATTAACCAAATATTTTATACTAAATATTTAACTCAATATTTTTATTATTAGTTAAATATGTGGAATTTTAAATAAAGATTTTGAAAAAATCCACATGGGTTTTTTCAAGTGGGCTTTTCGGAAAAAACCCGCCAGGGTTTTTTCGATTTGGGCAAATCAAGCCAACCCTGATTTAGTACATACGAAAAATAGAAAATCACTGCCGATAATACACAAGTGCAAATAAACTGTGCACACAACTGTTTCAGACATGCAGAGGACTTCCTCCTAAATATTATACAAAACAAGACCTGAATGGCACAAGATTTCAGATTTAGTTGAACTTTTCATTTTTCTGCATTATTGATTCGGATATACTGTTTAAAGTTTTCTGCAGTTTTACACAGAATCTTTTCCCAAATTTTACTACAAACAACGTTTCGAAAACGACACTCTCAAACATTAAAAAGTGTCTCTTACACACGCTCCGATAAATTCATAGCCTTTAGCACTAGGCACGTTGTTAAAGAATTAATAAACTTAAAAGGACGCGGTTAAACAATAGTTCAGATATTGATCAGATAGTGGCATAATTAAGGTTAATTTCCGAATTTTAGTTCATTGAAAGCGTATGGATCATTCTTGAGGTCAGTCCCTGTTATGATAGATAATTTCTAAAACTGTAGCAGATATTTCTGACACAAATTTTCTCCACAAAGGCCGGTTTAAGGAATTTTTCTTGGTCATAATCTTCTTGGTATCTGATTTGAATTAATATCTGAATTTGGATTAATCTGATGATATAAACTAGCCCCTGTCCCATTATAGTTAATTATGCCAAATATTAAAATATTAATATATACATAATTGTTATTATTTGTGTTTTTATCTAAGATTGACAAAGTAGAAATTAATTAAAACGACAATCAAATGTACTACATATTATTTATTAAATAAATAAAAATAAGCACAAATTCAATAAGAAATAAAAAAAATAGACTGTTGAGACTGGTAAAGATTTACCATTTTGTTAATGCCTCATTCCTGTTTTGTAAACATCATAAAAATTTTAGTTAATTAGATCATTTATGAATCTAAAGGTATTTTCAAAGCATTTTTAAAATTCCCTAAATAGATAGTTATGTCACGGACGTCCCCAACTCTGCCTATGTCACGCATTTGCCTATGAACATTCCACCGTTTCCCTGAGAGACTCCAGCGTCCAATGGGGAACATTATCGTCCCTATTGTCTAACTATGTACAAGTAACTCTGTACATAAGTAACTTTGTATGACACCCTTAATTTAACTCTAGAATGCTGGTTTGAGTCATGTCGGCTCCAAGACGTGCATTAATTTTTAAAATTCCGTAATATATGTATGTATGAACACACACACACAGAGCCAAATGTGTAGTAAATATATGTTGTAATAAATTATGTAATACCTTAGTAGTTTCTAATAATCTGAATGTAACACATGATTATAAAAATTAATGCACACAGATATAAAGTGTGTCAATGTATATATACATAATACGTCTATATATACGTATATATATATATATATATATATATATATATATGTATGTATATATATGTATATATGTATATATATATGTATGTATATATATATATATGCATATATATATGTATATATATATGTATATATGTGTGTATATATATATATGTATGTATATATATATATGTATATATATGTATATATATATATATGTATATATATATGCATATATATATGTATATATATGTATATATATATGTATATATGTGTGTATATATATGTATGTATATATATATATATGTATGTATATATATATATATATATATATATATATATATATATATATACATATATATATATATATATATATACATATATGTATATATATGTATATATATATATATATATATATATATATATATATATATATATATATATATATATATATATATATATATATATATATATATATATATATATATATATATATATATATATATATATACATATATATATATATATAACGTATGTGTATTTATGTATTCCTATATACATGTATAGATGCATACGTAATACATATGTGTGTACATATGCATATGTGCATACATAACACATATATAATTACACACACACATATATATTTATATATATATACACATATACATATATATATATACACATATATGCATATATATATATGTGTGTGTGTGTGTGTGTGTGTGTGTGTAGGCTGACATTCATATCCAGGCATTGTAGTGTTAAATCACCCAAAAAGTTCCTGACCAAATAAAAGAGGTAACTTCATAAAACTCTTATTCTTTTATGTAAGAACTATTTTGGTTAAATTCTATGTCTTTATATCCTCTTGAGAATATATTAAAAATCTTATGTATTATCTTGGTTTGGAGAGTTACGGTCTACTAATTTACTTACGAGGGTAATGAGAATGGGACCTACTGCTTAAAACCGATAACCGTTGGCGTGAAAGTCCGAACGGCTACGAGCATTCACGCCAACAGCGGGATTCGAACCCTAAACACCATTACCGAAGAACAGCGCTCTACCATAAGGTCATCGTTCGGCTAATCTTTACTGTAAATTATTTTTGATGAAGAAGTTAATACTTTATTTAAAATAAAAAATAATACCGAACTAAAATTATTTATTTATACCCGATACCATTATAATATAAATACATATAAAAATATCTATAGGAAATTCTATAAACAAATTCTTTCTCGATATATATATATATATATTTTAATTTTATGCATTCATTTACATTTCTGTGTCAATACTCACTCCGAATGTAAAATATAAAAAGTCAACAAAACATAATTTTTGTTAGGCGTATTTTAGAAATAAAACGTGCTTTCTTAATTTTTCTGCTACAGAAATTTCTTTTGTAACAATCTTAAGTCAAAGCCATTCTTTCATGATTTCACAAAGTTATAACAAATTTCTTTTACACCAAACAAATAAGTGAAAAGGTAAATATACATAAATTTGAATGTCTCGTTTCAAAGTTCTTTGCTGTATTAAAAAGAATTTTAGAATCTAACAAATCCCTTAAATAAATTCTTTCCAATTCAATGAAGTGTACAGCATTTTAACACTAAAAATTCAGCAAAAACAATTTTGTCTTTTAATGAATAGACGTTACTTTTAACTTCAGACAATGAGGATTTAAAACTTCCATAGAGACTCTTTAAAAAGCAAAATTTTATTAATATATCTTAAACTAAAACAATAAAGGGATTGTTGGCAACATGAATAAAATACAAAAACTAGTTTTGATGTTTACTATTAAGTATTGAACTTTTCAAGTATAAACATATGAAATATTTTTCTTTGTAAAACAAATATTAAAATCTTTAAAAACCTTTTACCTTTTAAGGTAAAAAATTTTGAACACTAAAAAATAAATTCATACGTCTTAATATTTCTTGGACTTATAAGTTTCTGCAACAGCTATAATGCATTCATTAGAAAATATATTTTTACAATACTGCTTGTACTTAACGTACAAGTACAAAAATCGGTAATTGTAAAATTCGGTTATTCAGTAATTCGGTATTTCGATTACTTGATTTCGTAATTCAGTTATCAGCAGATTTATGCTGATATTATAAATAAATTCTTATTGAAATATAGTTTTGTAAAGTCCTGTAGCGCTATAGTCTGCTATTTTGATACATGCTAACGATATCGGAAACTAATGATTAAAGTCGATTCGAACAGCTACGAACATCCATGTCTGCAGTGAGATTCGAACCCACGAATTACGTTACTGGAGAGTAGCTCCCTGCCCATTTGGCCATCGAATGACCTTGAGAATAAATTGCTATATTATTTTGAGGGACAAAACAATCACATAGGTTGATAATTTATGGCATTGACGTAGCAAGAATTTTTTTTTTGAGGATGTCTTAATCCAAAGTACAGTGATCTTTTGCCTTATATAAAGTACTCATTACACAAAAACACACTTACAAAGTACATACATACATAATTAATCTTATACCTTGTTCATCCACAGTTTTGCATGCATACATACATAAGTCGGCATACATAAACTGAAGAACAGGGTTCTCCGCCAACTTGGCGATGAAGCTCTGAGCATAGTAGCCTAACTTTTTCTTCTGATCTCGCCTTGTCCAAATAGTCTGTATCTATATTTTAATTTATATTATATTTGTATCCAGTTCTCCTTTCGGAACCTATTTTTTATATATTAAGTACATGTAATGCTTAAAAATATTAGATATAATAAACCATTAAAGGTTCACAATGGCTAATTTTTAATAATTTGGAGCTGTTGGCTTTGTAAATTATTAAAGGATTCATTGCCCAAAAAAGTAAATACCCGCTTTCTGAGTGGTTTTGGTTAATTCAGTAAATATATATATATATATATATATATATATATATATATATATATATATATATATATATATATATATATATATATATATATATATATATATATATATATATATATATATATATATATATATGTATATATATATATAATTCTATTACAATGGCACACCCATTAAAGTCGCCCAAAAAGCGAGACAGGCAATGTTCGGATGAAATACCTTTGTGGTTTAAAAAATATCGCCTAATTTAACAAGGGGCACCCTGTTCTTCAGTATTACCTTAAATCTTAAAACGGATCAGCAACGCTGAATGCAATGTCTTTGTATATTGAAAATTGTATTATGCAACCACATTGTATCTTTTAATATATCACATTGTAGCTTTTATGAGGTTTGTATTTGTCCTGGTAAATACTAGAGCATATTTAATTTATGCTCCAGTACTCATTGGAAGAATTTAAACTAAGTAATTTTATGAATAAATTCGTCTAATAAAATAAAAAAGTAAAAAATATTTAAAGAGAAATTATGACATATCCTTTACTCTTCTTTTACAAAATTTCAAATCTTATACAACATCATAACTGTAAAACAGTATGACATAATCAGTAATTTTTAAACTATCGTTTTATAATATTAAATTAATTCTTCCAGCTTTTAAGTTTTATATAGTTTGATCAAACCATCATGTATGTTCATAATCCTACATATATCCAACGAAAGTAATACTGAATTTCTAAATCTCTTGTGACCAATAAACCTTTTTTTTTGTATGTGTAAAACTTTCAACACTTTCAGTGGAAACGTGAGGAACGAAAATTTTAAAAAGTTAAAAAAAAACCTTCTAATGTTTACATTGAAAAAAATTCAGAGGGTTTAAATTTACCTGACCTTCTTTCTCCCTCCCACAAATACGTTGATGGTATAAACAGTGATATAAACAAAAATAAATAACAACCTTTAAATAAGAAGCAAAAATAAATTTTTTGTTAACTATTTACTTCAGAAATAGTAGTGTGTGAGAGGTGGGGTGGGGGAGATTTTTTTATATAGGTTTCAAAACCAAAGATCGTTAGAGCTCATTCATCTTGAAGTATGAAATTAGCGTTCGATTCGGAGTGTGTCGGTTTACTTCATAAAATTATAGAATATTTGTGATTCCCAGACAAATACCAGCAATTACAGTATCCAGAAATATTTTATTCATTCATACGATAATGCCGTCTATATTTGCTATGTTTTTATATATGCCAATCGTTCGATATGTATTGATCAGGGCATTGAAAGGAGTCTATTTTAAACGATAAAATTTGTTAAACAACGCTAAGTAGAATAGTCTAATTTAACGCTGAAAAAAGCTCAGAAATAAAAACATTCGTAAGAGTTTACAAAGCTTTCGATTTCAAGCGGATGTTTTGTATAAAATTTACATTGCTAAGTGGCAATTTAAAATTATAAATGGAAGATGTGAAAATGCATATTTAGATAACATTTTAATAACTTCTTTCATATTTTAGGAACCACTGGGTGATAAGGAAATGCTGTTCTCGAATTAAAGGATTCTGGATAGAAAGAAAATATCACATTTTTACTTATTTGTATAGGTAGTATAGGGAAACTATTATAATTAATCTTTACGTTTTTGACCTCCATAAGGTCGAAAATATCTTTTATTATTTTAGAATTATTATTAGTGTGTGTGTGTGTGTGTGTGTGTGAGAGAGAGAGAGAGAGAGAGAGAGAGAGAGAGAGAGAGAGAGAGAAAAAGAATACAATAATTTGAGAACATTTTGACTTACAAAAAAACAAATTTTTTTATAAAGGTTCCAAAACCAAAGATCGTTAGATGTTATTCATCTTGAAGTATGAAATTAGCGTTCGATTCGGAGTGTGTCGGATTACTTTATAAAATTATAGACTATATGCAATTCCCAGACAAATACCAGCAATTGCTATATCGAGAAATCTTTTTTCATTCATACGATAATGCTGTCTATATTTGCTATGTTTTTATATATGCCAATCGTTTCATATGTATTGATCAGGGCATTGAAAGGAGTCTATTTTATACGACAATATTTGTTAAACTACGCTAAATAGAATAGTCTAATTTAACGCTGAAAAAAGCTCAGAAATAAAAACATTCTCAAAGGTTTACTAAACCTTTGATTTCAAGCAGAAGTTTTGTATAAAATTTACATTGCTAAGCTGCAATTTAAAATTATAAATGAAAGATGTACAAATGCATATTTTGATAACGTTCTAATAACTTCTTTCATAGTTTAGAAACCATTGGATGATAAAGCAATGATTTTGTAATTCTATACATTATTGTATGGACATTAGTCTCGAATTAAAGGATTCCGGATAAAAAGAAAATATCACATTTTTACTTATTTGCATAGGTAGTATAGGGAAACTACTATAATTAATCTTTACGTTTTTGACCTCCATAAGGTCGAAAATATCTTTTATTATTTTAGAATTATTATTATTAGTACGTGTGTGTGAGAGAGAGAGTGTGTGAATACGATAATTTGAGAACATTTTGACTCACAAAAAATAATTTTTTTATATAGGTTTCAAAGCCAAACATCATTTGAATTCATTCATCTTGAAGTATGAAACTAGTGTTCCATTCGGAGTATGTCAGATTACTTTATAAAATTAAGAATATTTGTGATTCCCGGACAAATACCAGCACTTACAGTGATCAGAAATCTTTTTTCATTCATACGATAATGCCGTCTTTATTTACTATGTTTATATATATACCTGCCAATCGTTGGATATGTATTGAGAAGGGCATTGAAAGATGTCTATTTTAAGGGACAATATTTGTTAAACTACGCTAACTATAATAGTCTAATTTAACTCTGAAAAAACTCAGAAATAATAACATTCTTAAAGGTTTACTAAACCTTTCGATTTTAAGCGGATGTTTTGTATAAAACTTACAATGTTAAACTGCAATTTAAAATTATAAATGAAAGATGTACAAATGAATATATAGATAACGTTCTAATAACTTCTTTCATATTTTAGTAATCATTGGGTGATAAAGCAACGATTTTATAATTCTATACATTATTGTATAGACATTAGTCTCGAATTAAAGGATTCCGGACGGAAAATTTTAGAAAATATCACATTTTTACTTATTTGCATAGGTAGTATAAGGAAACTATTACAATTAATCTTTACGTTTTTGACCTCTATAAGGTCAAAAATATTTTTTATTATTTTAGAATTATTATTTGTGTGTGTGTGTATGTGAATACGATAATTTGAGAACATTTTGATTTAAATACGTGCATTATTGCAAAATTGAACATTTTTATCAACTTTTAGGATACTGCTGGATTACCAACTACTCCCTGCTGTGATCACTTGGATTTCTTTTCTATACATAAGTTCCTAAAATAACGTGTAAGCGTAATTAAAAGACGGATATTATTTATATGATAGTGTTCACATATTTTGTAAAAGTAAGAGCAAAATCCTGATAGATGAAATCATAGTTTTCTATCATCTTTTAGGTTACTTTCGGTTTCCGAGGCTGTTATTTAAGTACATAAAATAACTTGTTAGCGTAGCTAAAAGTTAAATATTTCTTATGCGGTAATTTTGTAAAACTAAGAATAATAACATAACTAATGAAAAGGGCTACTTTCCTTTACTGTAAGTATGCGAGTATGTCGAGGGTTTCTATTACCGATTTTTTTTTAAATTACAAATAAAAGATGTAAAATTGCATATTAATGTTTATAATTACTTCCGTAACACTGGGTGAGTTTAAAAATGATTTTACAATAGCCCAAAATATTATCTGAATATTTGCTCTATATTACTTGTTATTATAAAAAATTACATTTTTTAAACATTTTTAAAAAATTACATTCTTTATAGTTTCAGATCACGGCAACTTTTTTTTTTCAAGTGGCTCTTTTTTTTAACAAAAATTTTTGCTGGTGGGTCACATTATTTTTATTTTAGATTATGCATATCTTAAATTACAGAAAATAAATACTTGTATATGTGGGATAATCTAATATATTTTAAATATTCTATATACCTTAATTTGTTTGCAGGAATACCTGTCGATAGCCTTAATTAAGAAGTGTTTAGTGGATCACTAAAATGTTCCCAGAAACTTATCCTTTACCAAGAGCAAAAATTCGTTTATCTCAGAATTAATTTTTCTTTTCGAATCTTCAATTTCAGATTGATACATTTGAAATTTCGTTCAAGATACAAGTCTGAAATTTTATATAGGAGATGAGAGACGCAATTTTCAGATAACGTATGTTTGTTCTCATACTGACTACTCGAATGTTTAACAAATTATTAACCTAAACATTCCTTAAATGAGATTTTATAAAACATTCTTTTATACGACTATTTCTCTCATCTGTCACATCTGTGATATTGTCAGCAATGAATGACTGAGAGTTTACCTAGTTAATTTTTTTAAGCATTATTGTCAGAACGAACTCAGCTTTCTGGTAACGAAAGAATATACAACATTAGCAGGACGTTTATATTAAGTATATTTAAATTTTCGGCCGTTCAGTATATTTACTTACATACCTGAATAAGAGAAAACGGGTTGATGGAAATAGATTAAAAATTGCATGCATTGTAATCTGTCGGATTCCCAACACAATAGCCTAATGGATTCGTCGACAAACAACCAGTGTATCAGATTTGCAAAAATGCAAAAGCTAAGCATTAAATATCATAAACCAGAAAAATAATAGCACGGAGACATTGGCTAAAGAGCAAAATCCCTTAGAAACACAATCACGTTTAAACTATGCAAAGCTCCGAAACGCTGAGTAAACAACTGAATAATTCACAGAATTATTACTGTCTGCAGTATCTGTTCGGATTCAGCTTTTCAAAGTTTTAGAAACGAAAACCCTTGAAAATATTCCTGACGTTGCCTGGCGAGGCAGTTTGATTTTTCCAAAACAATTTTACGCCGCATTTATCCATAAACAATGAAATAGCTTCAGAATTCGAGAGGGGAAAAAATTTCGTATTTAAATATTAACAATCAATTTATTCGTCTTATTCAGTGTGCCCTAGTAATTACATGCAAGGCATGTAAGCATAATTTATTTTTTTACTCTCATCCTCCTTTAATTACCGTTCATAAAGTCATAGACATGTAGTCGGTAAATATTTACTTAAGGTCTTTGAGGCACGGTCCCATTGATAAATGGAAAATTTGATACAGAAAATGAATCTGTAATTGCGAGCAAGTAATTAGATATCGTCTCGCTTTTTGGCGACAACAAAGTATGTAACAACGCGTCTGGTTAGATAAAACATAAACGCTAATTTTATTTTTCATTCTAAAGCACAGAGATGACATTAAGTAAAATGAAGATTTTTTTTTTTCAAAGCGAGTAAAATTTTCATTGCTGAAAAATGTTTGAAGTTGGTTAACCAAGATCTTCTACTTTAGTTTTCAAGTAACGATGACACGAGGAATAAATTTTTAATGGGATTATTAAACATGTTTCTTGAAACAGTAAGTGCAAGTAAGACAAAGTAAACACTAAATGCGATGTAATAGATGTAGAGAGTAAACTTCCATGAAAAAAAAAGTGTTCCAAATGAAACGTTATTAGTCGAATAAAATATATATAAAGGGGGTGTTTAAATTAGAGGGTAATATTCTAAATTTAGACACGGTCATATCTACTTATTAATAATATTTAGACATTACGGCGAGAATATCTTTGGCATTTTTAAAACTTTAGATTGGAAGTCCTAGATGTCCCAAAATTTTCAAGAGCAATTATTCTTAAAGAAAATGTATAAAGTTAAGCTCACCATGAAAAATTATAGTCAGAATTAAAATGCAATAGAAAATAAGTAAAATAACTTTTGTCAAATTCATGGCATGTGAACAATAACTATTCAGATTCATGGTTACAATGGATATGATTTTAACCATATTTATATGGTTTAGGCTGAATATTTATTAGTTTGAAATTTATACTTTTACCGTCGGACCAAAGTTGACAGTAAATATCTACTTAAGGTATTTGAAGCCTGTTTCATTGATAAATTGAAAGGTTACATAAATCATAAACGACAATTTCATATTTCAATCTAAAGCATAGAGATGACATTGAGCAAAATGAGGATTTTTTTTTAAATCAAGCCAAATTTTGATAGCTCAAAAATGTTTGAAGTTGGTTAACCATAATCTTCTACTTTACTTTTTAAGTAATGATGACAAGAGGAATAGATTATGTTTTTAATGGGATTATATAACGTGGTTTTTGAAACAGCAAGCGCCAGTAAGACAAAGTAAACACTAAGTGCGATGTAATAGATGTAGAGGATAAACTTGCAAGAAAAAAAGTGTTCCAAATGAAACGTTATTAGTCGAATAAAATATACATAAAGGGCGTGTTTAAATTCGAGGGTAATATTGCCGCATAAAGAAACCTCGCCAACGAGCTCAGTGGTCGAATGGTCAAAGCACGAGATCCAGACCCGAAGTTTGTGGGCTCGATGCTCGCCATGGCGGCTGATCCAAAGCGTGGATTTTTAATTTAAAAATGTTATTTATTGTTGCCTTATGTTCTCGAACATTCTAGATCTTTCTTTATTATGTAAATTAGTTATTTCTCGAATATTCTGTTCGGGTATAAAAGCTGATACCCACTAGTTGTAGGCAACTTCTCGATCTTGTAAAGTTGCGAGTTGCTATTTAGCCTTAATAAATTCGTCTGTTACGTTTGACGGTGTGTTCATTCGAATCTTCGTGACAATATTCTAAACTTAGACATGATCATATCTACGTATCAATAATATTTAGACATTACGGTGAGAACATCTCTGGCATTTTTAAAACTTTACATTGGAAGTCCTAGATGTCCCAAAATTTTCAAGAGCAATTATTCTTAAAGAAAATGTATAAAGTTAAGCTCACCATGAAAAATTATAGTCAGAATTAAAATGCAATAGAAAATAAGTAAAATATTTTTATCAAATCCATGGCATGTGAACAATAATTATTCTGATTGATGGTTACAATGGATATGATTTTAAGAATATTTATTTGGTTTAGGCTGAATATTTATTAGTTTGAAATATATACTTTTATAGTAGGACCAAATTTGTCAGTAAATATTTACTTAAGGTCTTTAAAGCCTGTTTCATTGATAAATTGAAAGGTTAGATAAAACATAAACGACAATTTCATATTTCAATATAAAGCATAGAGATGACATCGAGCAAAATGAGGATTTTTTTTTCTTCAAAGCGAGCTAAATGAAGATGATACATTTTTGAAGCTGGTTAACCAAGATCTTCTACTTTAGTTTTTAAATAATGATGACAAGAGAAATAGATTAGTGTTTTAATGGGATTACATAACGTGGTTCTTGAAAGAGTAAGTGGCAATAAGACAAAGTAAATACTAAATGCGATCTAATAGATGTAGAGGATAAACTTCCATGAAAAAAAGTGCTCCAAATGAAACGTTATTAGTCGAATAAAATATACATAAAGGACATGTTTAAATAAGAGAGTAATATTCTAAACTTAGACACTGTCACATCTAAATAATATTTAGACATTACGGTGAGAATATCTTTGGCATTTTTAAAACTTTAGATTGAAAGTCCTAGATGTCCCAAAATTTTAAAGAGCATTAATTCTGAAAGCAAAAATATATGAAGTTAATCTCATCATGAAAATTTATAGTAAGAATTAAAAGGCAATAAAAAATAATTAAAATATTTTTTGTCAAATCCATGGCATGCGAACATCCATGGCATAGAAAAGACATTGAGCAAAATGAGGATTTTTTTTCTTCAAAAGCGAGCCAAATGAAGCTGAAATAATTTTGAAGATGGTTAACCAAGATCTTATACTTTTTTTTCAGTAATGATGGAAAGAGGAATATATTAGTGATTTTAATAGCATTATATAACGTGGTTCTTTTTAGAAAACTAGTCTTTGTCGTTCAGTCGCCTAAAGGTCTAACATTTGGTGATGAAGGGGCGACAGTGAGCCAGCCAATGAGTGTTAATATTACTCACATGAAGAAGCGAAACTAAGTTACGTTAACCCCTTAACGTGCACGCTCGAGTTAACTCGAGCGCACTAAACTGGTCAAACTGTGCCCACTCCAGATAATTCAAGCACCGTTGTACTTTACGTTGCTAAAATTTTTCACACTCGACTGCAATCGAGAATTGAAAATAACAATGTCAAATTTTTAATGATAATAATGTTTATTCTGAAATGGGAATTCGAAAAAAAAGATAAAAACGTCGACGGAAATTTAAATATTACAATATTCGACTATTTTCTGCAATGTTATCATAATCCAAAATTGCAATAAAATTTTTGATTATTTTTGTATTTTTGTAATTTTCTTGGCAAGATAAAGTTCTAAACTGTGTTTTTTACATTAAAAAAATTGATTTTTTTGGCTGAGCCTTTAAAAAAATTGTGAATTAAGGGGTTAAGGAGTTATATAAGAAAATTTGAGCTAAGCTGGAATATATTTTGGCGTTCGCGAAGTAGCCAAAGGTTACCACAGTTAGAGGTTTGGCTTTGGTTTTGGAGCGCTACGATCTACTTATTGAAACACGAGGGTTAATGAGACGGGAACCTACTGCTTAAAGCCAATTCCGAAAGGCTACGAACATCCATGCCATAGTGGGATTCGAACCCTCGAACTCCGGTTCAGAAGGCCAGCACCCTAACCATTCGGACATCGTTCGGAACCACAGTTAGGGGAGAAACAAAGAAATTTCGGCAGTTTGTAGTTTTAGGGATAAAATGGCCATAAATTTTCTTAGAATATAATTGTAACTGAGTTGGTTAGTTGTGGTTAAAATATCCTTACATTATATATATATATATTATATATATATATATATATATATATATATTTTAAATATATGTTTTGACTGACTTCTCGATGGGGTTTTGCAGTCATGGCCATAAAATGACACGTTTCAGGATGACCTTTATTGACATTAAGGACGGGTTCCCACTTATCATAGAAAACTGAGAGCTAGCATAAGTTCTATTTACAAGACCATTAACACCTGGGTCAACATCTGTGGGAAAATATCTCTAGATTTGTCTGCTAGCGTGTATCTATTTGAAATTTCCTAAATTGTCCGCTAGGGCCATGTAGGTTTTTATTGGCCAGGCCCTTCTTGAGGGCGTAACTGTAGCCCCAGTGGTCAATTTAGGTTAGGGGTTAAAAAGGGTATTAAAAAGAACGGGAATTTTTCTTGATTTAAGTTTGAAAACCTGAGAATTTTCCTTACATATATATATATATATATATATATATATATATATATATTATATATATATATATATATATATTATATATATATATTCTTATTGTAGCGGGTACAATTATTCCCCTCTCCTTTTTTTACGATAGGTGGCGCTAGAAAGCCATCGAGTGTGTTCTAATATAGTGTCAGTGGTCAATGAGATTGTGTTTTGTGCTCTTTGTTGTTTGTGTTCTGTGATGTGGAAGTTTGCAAGAAAATAAAAATGGTTCCTAGAAAAATAGACTAAATTATTTTCTAAACGTCTTTTGATATAAGAGGCTCGTCCTTCTACATTATAAATCTATCTATTTATATATGTGTGTAAATTTGTGTATTCATATATATTATAAATATTATGTATGTAAAATACATGTGTATGCATATATTTTCATATACATATATTGGCCACATTCTCGCAAGCAGTAAGTGATTTCTGTTAAATAAAAAGCTTGAGCTAAAAATATTATATTTATATTTTCATTTAAGCATTGTATTGGCTCTAATAGAAATATTTCCATGTTATTTTATCAAAATGATAAAAACAACTCCAAATACAATAAAAATGGAAAAATTTAAATTTTTTTTAGATGTAAAGGTGACAATTCTGCTTAAACTACAGAAATAAAGAAGATAGTTAACAGAAAGATATTAATAGAAACTTATATACCCGCAGTAAACACAAAACGTGATTGCGACCTCAAACAAAAACTGAAAAGTGAAAAACCCTATGGAGAAAAATATCATACACATATGAGGGTACAAAACAGAAAGAAAAAACGAGCATAAAACTAAATAATTCAGCGAATTTATTCCATCAAAAGAATAAGCGGCTCTGTTTGAAATAAACTTGTGAAGCTCCAAGCACTAGAAACGAAAAATCATTCGCTCTTTCATCTCTTGAGAATAGGTTTGATTTTTTTTGTACGACTTTCTACGATATTTATTCACATACAGTGAAAGAGTCTACACTAGAATAAAATAAAAAAAAGGTGTTTAAACATTAATGAATAAAACTTTGCGTCGCTCGAGATGCGCGAGACACTAAAATAAATCTGTAAGTACGAGAGATTTAATTTAACATATATCTTCTTTTAAATACAGACTGCAAATATTTGTTTAAGAATATCAATGCATGTTTTGTACCCGAAAGAAAAACCTATCTTTATAAGGCGATTTCACGCAGCAGGGCAGATCTGAACTTATGACAATTCTGGCTTTAGTTTCAAATGGAAGAGCCGTTTATTGTTTGTCTATTGGCTATTGTAAACATGAAAATGAATGTGAAGGGCATTATAGTAGTTCGTGACGTTGCGACAAATTCCTCTATAAGGTGTAAAATAAATTATTTTATACAGGAGATCTCATGGCCAGATATATGTAGTGTGCAACCATATTGCGGTCGAGATATGCCACAGGCGACTTACGCGTCATAATAACTCAGAAGTCGCCAGAGAGGGTATTTAAGCTACCCCTCTGGTGCAATTCGCATCTCTGAAGACCGCTGACGTCATTTTGATACGAAATTTCTTGTGACATATCTCGACCGCAATATGGTAGCAAGTGTAATTATTGATAAGTTGCCGATAGTTCATTATTTAGTTGTTAAAATTAGACTGCTGACGTCATTTTGATACGAAATTGCTTGTGACATATCTCGACCGCAATATGGTAGCAAGTGTAATTATTGATAAATTGCCGATGGTTCATTATTTAGTTGTTAAAATTAGACTGCTGACGTCATTTTGATACGAAATTGCTTGTGACATATCTCGACCGCAATATGGTAGCAAGTGTAATTATTGATAAATTGCCGATGGTTCATTATTTAGTTGTTAAAATTAGACTGCTGACGTAATTTTGATACGAAATTGCTTGTGACATATCTCGACCGCAATATGGTAGCAACTGTAATTATTGATAAATTGCCGATGGTTCATTATTTAGTTGTTATAATTAGGAAGAAAGATGATAAAAATAAATAATGAGTTTTAAAAGTGGATGCTGCATGCCACACTTGTAAATAAAATGATAATTTAGGATCCTATCATTTGAGTCATAATGACGCCAGATATAAAAAAAATGGGAATTTGATATCATAAATTCCCCTTCCTGGTGACTTTTCACGTCATTAGGATGTATTCTGAAATTATTGTGACATGTATATCGCCTGTGTTGTGTCTCGAACGCAATATGGTTGCAACTGTAATTACCGATAAATTGCCGATGGTTTATTATTTAGTTGTGAAAGTTAGGAAGAAAGATCATTAATAATCAGATTCAAAAGTGCATGATGCATGCCGCACTTGTAAATAAAATGATAATTTAGGATGGTATCATATTCTGCGTCATAATGACGCCAGAAATCAACAAAGATGGGAATTTGATATCATAAATTCCCCTCTCTGGTATCTTTAGTAACTCTGGTAACCATTAGGGAGACTTCTGAAATCATTGTGACACGGATATCGCCTGTGTCATATCTCGACCGCAACATGGTAGCAACTGTAATTATTCATAAATTGCTGATGGTTCATTATTTAGTTGTGAATGTTAGCAAGAAAGATGATAAAAATAACTTATCAGATTTAAAAGTGGATGCTGCATGCCACACTTGTAAACAAAATGATAATTTAGGAGGCTATCATATTCCGCGTCACAATGACGCCAGAAATAAAAAGAAATGAGAATTTAATATCCTAAATTCCCCTCTCTGGTGTCTTTTAGCATCTTTAGGATGGCTTCTGAAATCATTGTGACACGGATATCGCCTGTGTCATATCTCGACCACAACATGGTAGTAAATGTAATTATTCATAAATTGCCGATGGTTTATTATTTAATTGTGAAAGTTAGGAAGAAGGATGATAAAAAAAGTAATCAGATTAAAAAGTGGATGCTGCATGCCCTCACGAATATATTTTAAGTGTTATCATATTAACAGCATCCGAGTGGCCTACACCCCAAAAGAACACATATTGGAGAGGTCCTTGGCTGAATTAACACATTGTGTGCGTGTACCTTTCGCAGAGGAATTGCACCGGAAGCGAGCGTTTTGCGCATAAATTTAGTTATTCAGTTAAATCTAAATAGATCGAAAATTATTTAATTTTTTAACCAACTTTTTGTACTTTATATTAAAATATATAAACAAATATATGAATAGAGAAATAAACACACACACACACACACACACACACACATATATATATATATATATATATATATATATATATATATAAATATAAACATATATATATATATATACAAATATACATATAATATATAAATACATATATAATATCATTTTCGGAAAGATAAATAAAAAGTTAATTTTAAATCTAAATTGATTTTTTAAATCAACCTTCCAGTTCTGTGGTTCCGCATCGACTGACTCAAAAACTAGCTTTTATTTGTCTAAATTATTCCAGAATCATTGAAGTAGACAAGAACATTCGTTTTCAGATATATACCGTTATTTTTGTACCCACAAACAAACTATGTTGCTACATTAACCCGTACTAGTACGTGTCTCGCGCTCTAGTACCAATTGCCAGAAAACGTACTAGTACGTGTCTCGCATACAATGTGTTAATAAAGGGGGTGTCCAGCAACACACTTGTTGAAAGATAGGTTGTGGGTTACCCCAAATTGATATCTGTCATACATTCATACAATGCTGAAATGATATTCATTTCATCATTATTGACAATGTAAACGTACGCTAAGTAAATATCGGATTATGTAGGGCATTTCAAAACAGCTAAATACGAGTTACCTAATAATAATAATTAAGACAAAAATCCTTGACACTAAATAAAAAGGTAGAAAACCTCTATCTATAATTAATCCAAATGCCAGAATTCATTTCTTACTTCAAATACGAGGATTTCTAAGGATACAAGGATTAAAAAAAAAGAGGGCCACTAGTTTTATTATGAGTGCTTCGCCCGTAAAGGGCGATACAAAAGAAAAAATGTAAGCAAACTGCTCGAAATCCAGCAGGGTAAACAAAAGACTGTTAGTTTCTTCCCTGTAAAATAAAATCACTCCGGGGAAAAAAATACTCCCTCAGGCAGTGTCTTCCAGAGAATTAATTCATTTTGTCTCATTAAACAGAAGGACAAGAGTTAAAAAAAAGTGAAAAGTGAATCTAACGGAAAATGTTGACCAAAGAACACTTTTGACAGAGTAAACATTAATAGTGAAATCGGAGAGAGAACTCCGACAGAATTCCATTTCTCTTTTTCCGTTAGGTATTAAGCAGAAGGTGTAGGAGTGAAATGATTTTATTGCAGGGCCATAACCAGAGGGGGAGAAAGGGGGTTGGATGGTTTTGTTCCACCCTAAAACTTCATTGCATTTAGCATTGAAATAAAACTTCATTTTCGAAAAGAAAAATTTTTAAGACTGCATATGTAATCAAAATTTTAATTATTTAAAACTTCCATTTTTTTAATTTCAATATTTTGGAATAATTTTTTTTAATCATTTGCTGGGATATATTACACATAGTACATGGCATTTTTAGATGAATATAATATTAAACTTTATACAATTTTTAAGACTTTTATTAAATATTACTACTAAATTTTATATATTTTTTCGTTAATAAATCCAGAAATATTGGAGGGTCTTAGTACAGTTTCTGTCCCCTTTCCAACACTAAATGCTGTGTGTGTCCCTGTTTTATTGTATACACACACACATACTATACATATGTATGTATGTATGTATGTGTATATATATATATGTGTGTGTGTGTGTGTGTGTAATAAGACGGACTACTCGTTGGGTGGTTTCAGTCATGGCCCATAAAAATTACACCGAATTAGCTAACGACCTTTATTAAGATATCGTTGGAGGACAGGTTCCCACTTCATCATAGCTACAGGACAAACTGAACGGTCACTCATTGATAAATTGTTCGTAATAATAATCAACCTGTCTAATGATTTAAAATTTCTATCTTTTGTTTTAACTTGATATCATTTCGCTTTTTGGCTTCCATGTGGACAAGCTGCATGTAAGCGAGCAATGCATAAAATGGGAATACGCTCCTTCTCAATTCCGATAAGAATATGTTGCCTTCTGTTTACCTGACAAACACTGACCACCAGCAGGGTGTGCGTATTTCTGAAAAATTTCAGGAACGAGTAATGCCCCACTCCTTTGTTTATTCCCCATTTCCCTAGGTTGAAGAGGGAAAATTTTCGAAAATTCAAACAGCGGAGGAAAAGAAATAATGGGTTCCTTCTGAATACATTGTGAATATTCCTTTGTCAGTTAAAATGAGGTACGAAAACTGTTAACCTTAACCGATGTAATGATCACAAAAAAACGATATCTTTAACATATAAATGAATAGAGAAAATCGGGACCAAGGGGTTTCGATAAAAATAAGCGATTGTTAACATTAACCGCGATCACATTAAGCGGAGTCCACTGTATTTACCAAACAGAAAATATGCATTCGATTTGAGCTATAAGACCCCAAACAACAAAATAATAATATAAGGTTAAAAAGACCTGCACCTATTCTTTTAAACATATTTCGAACATTTCTGACCATTTGAACCCACAAACAACAACCACAAGAAAAACAACGACCTATTTAATCGGCAATCTTTTGCCAAAGAAAATAATAAACGTAAATATAACAGTTCTACGATGTCATTTACGTTAGGCATACATTAAATTGCAAGTTTCGTGTCATTGATAGAAACAAGTGTTTTTCTCTAACGAGGCACAAGTGTAAACAGGTGTGTCGCACGCGCTGTTTAATATCTTCGAGTGCTTTAACTCGGCAGCATTAGCGCAATCACTCATTTATAAAAATAACCAGATCCCGGAAACGAACGATAGTTTTCCCTCCGATTTTCTCTGACACCTGTATACGCTCCCGAATCAATTATCGTCTGACAGGGGAATATCATCGAGAGCTCAGCCCCCTTCTTATTTAATTACGAGAGCACTCGAGTTGTGTGTTGTTAAGGCTCCTAATGAGAGGGAAGCCCGGAATTGTTTTAACCGTTTTCACTCACTCCCCAGCGAATTTAATGGAAAATTAATCAGCAGGGTGGGCCCGCATGTTTTGGAAAGCGCGGAGTACATGAGGCGCGTTTAAATACTACGCTCGTTACAAAGGGAAACAGCGCCCTCCTCAGAAGTGGGCGCGAAATCGGAAACTTTAGAATTATTCCTACGAATATTACCTTGATCTGTTTTTGCATTTTTAAAAGTACTTACAACACTTGACAACAAATTTAACTGTATATAATTATATCTTACTAAGACTGGAAGAATATTTCTAAGAAATTGAGAATCTTTCTAAAAAATATATACATATATATATATATATATATATATATATATATATATATATATATATACATATATACATATACATATATATACATATATACATATATATACATATATACAAATATATATATACTACATATATATATATATATACATATATATATATATATATATAAATATATATATATATATATATATATATATATATATATATATATATATATGACATGGACGAATGGTTAAGGCATGGAAGACACATTTCATTTCATATATAAAAACTTCTTTATTGTAATCTTTCTGTCCATAGCTATGCCATTTAGAAATCCTTTGTTCTCATACTTTGCACGACAAGCGTGGAGGATGTTATCAGCCCGAGTTCCCGTTCAGTACTGTCTTTTTTAGCATTGCTACCTAAGCAAAATTCCTATGTCTACTTCCGCTTCTACTCTTTTACTCTGTATAGTTCCGCTCGAGGGTGTGCCTTTCTCCTATTACCTTATCGTTAATGAGTTCTAGCTATTAATCGTTAATAAGTTCTAACTATAATACTAATTTAATTCTTAACTTCCATTTTTAAACCTGACATATATATATATATATATATATATATATATATATATATATATATATATATATATATATATATATATATATATATATATATATATATTTCCGAGACCAAGGGCTCTGGGGTACGAAGCATATATTTTGCTTTGGTGGTCAACCTTACGCAGAAACCCAATGTTTAGTTCTTAAGCATGCTTGATCCTCAGTTTGTCTGACTCAACCATCTCAAGCCGGGGGATCGAACCACGGACCTGTGTTATTGATGCCCGAAGCACTAAGCCATAGCTACTAGGCTTTTATATATATATATATATATATATATATATATATATATATATATATATATATATATATATATATATATATATATGTGTGTGTGTGTGTGTGTGTGTGTATATATTTCCTTAAAAACGTACTGTCTCCCATTCTAATTCCTTAAAAACCTTTTCCCAACCTCTAAATGTCTTAATCAAAGGAGTGTCCTCGATTTAAAATTTTTTCGATCCATTTCCCAAAGCTTTCTATCCTATACATGTAAAATGGCTCCGCATTTTTCCTGATCTTACACTTAAATTCACTGAGTA
>CM063498.1:197173278-197179630 GCA_032207245.1 Pardosa pseudoannulata
TATTAGATTATATATGCGTGGAATATAACCACGGTAAGGCTTTTCTTATCGCCATAGCCGATATAAAATTTGTTGACTTCATCTTCACGAGTGGAGTAAAAATAACACAATACCTATATGCATTATAACAGTCGTTTTAGTGGCATTAATAAAAACAACATGAATAAATCTTAGTTAACGACTGGATGGTGTACTTCTCCACTTTTCATAAAAAAACCGAAAAAAAAAGAATTTCAACATTTTTTTTTAAATAAAAAGAAAATTTCAATTCGAAACACTTGCAAGATGTGTTAATATTCTAATGTTCACACTTCATAACGAATGAACTACCTAGATTTTTTTTTCCTACGTAGCAATAAAGAAATGATAATCTACACTATTTGTAAACGTATCCCAAATACCAAGTAGCGGAGTCATTTATCCTGCCATTTTTGTTCTCGGCTTATCGTTAAGAGAAACAGCGTTGCTAGTAAAAGACCACGATAATGACTTCAAATATTAATAACGTGTTGACTTTACTCCTCTTCATCGCTTTCTTTCCCAAAGCAGCTCATATTCTGGCTCGATGGCCTTCATTAACTTCATAGCCACTGATAATTTTTTTTCTACCTCCCCCCTCTCTTGCCTTTCGGCGTTTCTAGTAATTAACGGTTTTCGATTTGAAACTTTTTCCCCCCTCGCTGCAGAAGAAAAATTTTTCAGCCCGTGTTTATTCGAAAAACCATTTATAACTTTTCATAATCAAGAGTCGCGTGAAATATAGCATCTGCAACTTTTTCCCTCTCCTGTCTCCGACGCCTTTTTCTTGGCGAAAATTATAATACATAAACACGGCGAAAAGGTGTCGCGCAAATTAATAAATCGTTTGCGCTGTTCTGCGAGTCGTGCAAACAGTGGGAGAAAAGAGCGAAGTGAACCGAGGGGGGTGCTAGGGGAAAGGCCCGTTGTAATCATTATATTCCAGTGTAAATATATTTTTGCAAGCATACGTTGCGTCCAAGACAAGCTTTTTAACAATTACTTTGTTATTTATGATAAGTGGCAATTATTCAAGCGGCTTTTAAAAAAATGTACGACGGCCGAAGGGATTTTAGCCTTCCAAACTGCGGTTCTTTAACAAAACGCTTAGGCATTACGACATAAACTTCTTCCAATTTTAGTGAAATGAAATTGTTTCTACTTTCTAAAATGTAAACGAAAAATATACCGTTAAAATTAGCTTATGCACTGGAGGTTATTTCAAAATTTAACTTAATTTTCACCCTTCAGAGTAAACTATTATTTAAAAATTGAAAGTAACTAAAAAATATGTTATGTTTAATGTAATGATATAAATTTAATTTTCATTTCAATGGCATTTTGATTTAATTTTACAAATCAGGATGGGTGGTTACCGCTAAAGGTTTAACCCCTTAACAGTCAGTTCCATTTTTTTTTTCTAGAATTCGATCCAAAAAATGTCATATTTTTATTGCATATTTTTGTTCCTTTTATATCTGTAAGCTGGAAAATGTTATTAAAAGTAATATTTATTCTACCGATTTACTTTCCCAAGATGGTCAGAACATGTATACACAGAATTGGATTGAATTGAAAGCATACAAAGTATAAAATACAAAGTACAACGCAGCTCGAATTATCTCGTTTCTCCAGTTTAGCGCGCTCGAGTTAACTAGAGCGTGTACATTGAGGGGTTAAATTAGATTAATTTGTCGTTTAACTAGGTTAACTAAACACATTGAGAAAGGAATTATCACATATCCTTTTGTTTATTTATTTTTTTTTAATTACATATCTTCTATGAAATCAAAATTCGAAAATAGTATGGCATAATCAATAACTTATATACTCTCGTTTTATAGTAGTAAATTAATTTCTTCTAATATTAAAGGGTAGCTTGTTCACACCTTCATCAGTATTTTTAATCATGCCTCTATTCATAGAAAATGATGCTAAATTCGAGAACCTTCTGTGACCAATTCTAAGGCTAAAAATGTTTCTACTCTTTTCATGGTTGAAAACGATTTTTTAAAACACGGTAGAAACTGTTGATGAACGTAAATTTTAACAACTATAAAAAATCAAGTAATGCTTACATTGAAAATATGTCGGGGAGGGGGTATAACTCCCCCTCTCTATAAATACTTTCTTGACTGTAATCCATCCAGGTGTAAGGAAAAACATATAGTTAATTTGAAAAAAAAAACTCAAGTCGGCAGCTTTTTAAAATTTTCTTTTATAAACACATGCAAACAGATAGCGCTACACCTTTTACACGGTCGGAAAATTAAAATTTTATTTAGTAAGAATAACTGTCAAGAAGTTTTTTTAGCATAAGATTATTTTTTATTGAAACTGTAAAAAATAACACGGCGCTTCATTTCAGATTTATTCATTACTGTCGCTATCACTAAGTAAAACAAACACCCCGTCTCTGTGCAAATAAAAATCCTAAATAGAAAATCCTCCCAAGCTCGCCCATTCCCTCGCTCTAAATGAATCGAACCAACAAAAACTTTGCTCGTCACCCCGAGTATGTAAAATAGTTTGGGAGATATGTGCAAGAAACAGTTTGACTTCCCGAGATTATGGAAGACACCGCCATCGGCGGATATATATATATATATATATATATATATATATATATATATATATATATATATATATTGTGCCACCACTCTCTCCTTTTCTATTTTTTCTTCATCTTCTATTCCCTATCCCCCGCAGCCCCCATACACCGAAATGGAATTTTTATGAAACATATGAATAAATGAGCTCTATTCCTTTCCATGGAGAATGGCGAGACAAATGTCCTGATTCTGGTGGGGAAGAGTAAGTATGTAAACAAGGTTGTACTAAAATGTACTTGGAAACTTATTTTTAGCACCTATGCAGTAATGAGTTTTGCGACAGTTACTTTTTCTCTCTTGGAATCGCCGAAAAACCCTTTACTAACCGATTTTTGTCGTTTTTCTCTCTTTCGGCTATTTGTTTATGCTAAATCTTGTCTTTAAAAGGAATAAATGTGTAGGAGTGGGAATTTGAAAGAGGTTTTTTAAATTACTGGTATATATATATATATATATATATATATATATATATATATATATATATATATATATATATATATATATATATATATATATATATATATATATATAGGTAATAAGACGGACTTCTCGGTGATTGCAGTCAGAGGTCATAAAAATGACACCGTTTTAGCAACATACCTTTATTAAGACAACGTTGGGGGACGGGTTCCGACTTCATTATAAGGACAGGACAAACTGAGGGGTCAGCTAGCATGAAGTTATAAGTAAAACGCCTGGATCAACATCTCAGTCAAAATCTCAGGGGGAGGGGGAATCTCGAGGAAAATCTGCTCAACGACATCGTGCATTTCCTTTTTGTTTGGATATTTCCTAAATTGTCCGCTAGGACATTATAGAATTATAATTGGTTAGACGCCTTCTCTAAGGGCGTAAACTTTAGCCCCAGTGTTCAATTTAGGTTACAGGTTAAAAAAGGGAAAGCAAAAGATGCGGAAATTTTTGCTCTTGACTTAAGATTTGATAACCCCTGATAATTTCCTCGGCTCCCACATATATATATCCCATAGTTATTTGTGCCAACCAATTAGCGATCACTAAAAGTCACGTGGATCACGTAACTTTAGCGTCAGAACTCTATTCTTAGATATGCAACCGGTAGGATTCTACTAGGAAATATTCGAGATTATTCGCTAGAGCTGCTTCAAAAGAATTACCGGAGAAACAGAATTTTAAACCGAAAGTGATAAAAATATCATCACATATACATACACACACACACCACACACACATATATATATATATATATATATATATATATATATATATACACACACATATATATATACACATATACATATACACATATACATACATATATATATTTGTATATATATGTATATATATATATATATATATATATATATACACATATACATATACATATATATACACATATACATATATATATATATATATATATATATATATATATATATATATATATATATATATACATATATATATATATATATATATATATATGCATATATATATATATATATATATATATATATATATATATATATATGAATATTGTGCTACCATAACTGGAGAGTTCAAGGGTATAGTACACCAAAGAACCACTCTGTCCATTAATAGCGGTTGGGTAATTAAAATAGGTTCGTGGTCGCGATGTCCAAACGGTACATCGGGAATGTCAGCTCAAACCTGGGGGTCTCCTGCTTAGTCTCTGCTTCTAAATTAAGAGGACCCACTTTGACTTGTCTTAGTGTGTAATGTTAGTTGCAAATATGCTACTTAAATAATAAAACTACCAACAAATATCTTCGGTTTAACAATGGCGAAATGCTATAATAAATATACAAGTGGTCCTGCATTTTAAACAATAATAATGTTTTACTTTTTAACCTCTGTTTTCAGAATTATAAATCCTTTTCTGGGATGTTTTAAAATATAAAATCCAATCTTTCTACACGGGCTGCGAAAGAAGCAATTTCATTCCCGCCTACATAACTGAAGAATCGTTTCTTGTTTTTCGCAATACAGACGGGGAAACGCATTTATCGAAAAATGTGACTTCATATTGCGTGGAGGGATATCTATTTAAAATTTATAACACGAATCCTATACGCGGATTCCTGTTCTCGACTATTGCCACATCCGAAAATTGAATTTTTATGAAAGATTTAAGTAAATACATCCCTTAGCATCATTCTTTACTCCTACACAGACATAAAGAATATTTTATTTACAGTAACTCGGAGGATACAATACGTGTTTCTAGATAGCAGAGATTTCTCACCTGCGGGCGTTTGCGAAAAACTGTTGCATTTCTTAGCACTTTGTTGTAATTTATTTATTTCTTTACGGTACAATATAACATTCGTTATAATAGCGAAGCAATATTTCAGTAATAATGGAAAATGTTAATCTTTTAAGAAACTATTAACTATTTGATTCATTCGATTATTACTTTTGACTTTTACAGCCCCAAACTTTTTCGAAAATAGGAAGATACAATTTCCTCTGCCTTGCATAGATATCAGGAACAATTGTAAATAATTCAATCGTAGGTTTGATTTTTAGGAATTTTCTAGTGTCGTATATATTTGTTGAAATTGTGTAACGCCCTAAACGCGGTGTTAGCCTTGAATAGTATTTATGCGCTGTTGAAACTATGGTTTGGTTTGGTTTGGTTTGCAGCACTACGGTCTACTGTTTTGCACACGAGGGCTAATGAGACCGGGACCTACTGCTTAAAGCTGATTCTGAACGGCTACGAACATCCATGCCATTGTGGGATTCGAATCCACGAACTCTGGTACCGACGATCAGCGCCCTAACCAATCGGCGAGCGTTTGCTGCTGACACTATGGAAAATATTACTTATATTTACGATTTCACGTAGTATACATTTATAAATATTGAAGTTATTGAAGATATATGTTGGATGTATAACATTTGTGATTTATGATTCAGGCTGAATATCAGTCATCGCAATTTTAAACCGCAAAGATGACGGGTAAATATTCCACATGTGCGTGTATATATAAAGTTGTAGTATTATCACTAACGACCGGTCTCACTAAAGTCGTTTAAAGGCTAACCGCAATTAATCTCCGTTTAAATCCGAGAACACATAGAGGCTTTCTCCAAAAATACGCTAAATGTTTACTGTGTCAGTGACCAAAGCGTTCTATGATTTTTTACTTCACCCTTAGTCGACTGAAATAGAATACGGGTTACCCACACTTGTTCCTCTACCTCCGGATATAAATAGATATTATAGATTTCAACTTTTAATACACATAAAGCTCGTCAATTCTCGAAGATCATTCCATAAGAAATAATGGATTATAAATGTACAAATAAAAATATTCTTTGAGAGACTTGTTTATATATATTTTTTACGAAAGTCATCCAAAATATTTAAGTGGTGCAATTAGAGATATATCTGTTCCAGCAAACGAAATGCTTCGAAATAGAGATTTACAAAAGCATGAAAAGCTATCAGCGTCTTTGTGCCTCAGGGGATAGGGGTGCATCCTTGATTAAATATTAGTCAAAGAGGGTTGTTGTTCCTACACAATCGACCTGACTCTTCTACCGCAAAACTCCATGGGGGAAATGCACTAGCAGAAATTTACATTACATCCATTTTCGGAGCATTTTGAGGTCGAAAATTGTACGTGACAACCGCTTTGAAGACATCATCGGTTTGGTGAAATTGTACGTGCGAACCGCTTGGAGGGTTAAACGGAGAATTACGTCCCTCCATT
>CM063498.1:197179730-197187230 GCA_032207245.1 Pardosa pseudoannulata
ACATGAAAATGTTTCTGGTACGGTACATAGCATATTCGAAAATTTCCTAGAGCATTGAATATGTATGTAATCGAAAAACCAACAGGTGTACGGCTTCAAACCTTTTTCATACATAATTCATTGTAAAAAATAATTTCTGTGTAATGTTTACCTAAATAAAATGCGTAGCATATCGGTATTTTATTCAAATAAGATCGAGCTAGGAGAGATGTAACGTCTAAATACATACAAACAAGAAAAGAAAATCAGCAGATAGTTAGCGAATTCTTTTATGGTTTTTAATAGATTTTTATCTTATAGTACAGGTGGGGAACAAGCAGCCTTACAGTCGAATGCGGCCTTCATAAAAACTAGCTCTCTTATTAATTTGTAATTAATTATATAGAATTACGACAATTTGAAAATTATTAGGATTAAATATACTAGCGGCCATTGCTAGTGTGCATATTTCTTGTAACTTATTATTTCTTTTCTGTTATATTAATTTATATTTTAATAGAATTATCAAAACATATTTCTAATATTATTATAACTTCTACTTCATATTACTTTTTTTTTACTTTTGGAGGTGGCAGGTCAAGCCAGGGGTAGGAGGGGGAGATCTTCTGCTTGGTTCCTGCTTCTAAATTGCTTCTAAATTGTGGGGACTCTGTGTTGTCCCGTAGGAGTAACTTTGGCCGCCTATATGGTGCGTCCATAATAAAATAGCCAACATGTATCTGTGCCTGGGTATAGCGAAAGCTGTAAAAGCAAGTGCTACGCATTGGAAATAATAATAATAATATAATTAATATTTATTATTATATTTCTTTACAAAGTAATAAATTTACTTTAAAATACTTCTTTATTATTTTTATTTGAAGTAATATGCAAAATATGAAGTTGTTTAATATAACATTATTAAAGATGAATATTGCGTACAACACATTATTACCCTTACGTTAATACAAAGTTTTTTTTTTAATATTGTAATATTTACTGTAAAATAATAAAGCATACTTAGTATTGTCGTATTTTTTGCATGCATGTAATGTAAAAATTTAATACTTTAATCTTAAACTAAAATTACTAACTCCTATATTAAAAAACCACCAAATCGGCGATTTCGTCATCTTCTTAGTACCCTCTTGGCGTTAAAATATTTTGTCTTAGAAAAATCTCCTTCCTGTTGGGGAAATTAACTAGCCAACCTACTTTGTTTAAGCACATTCCTGTTTTCACGCATGTGGCATCCCCAAAGTTATAAATGGCCACACGGCCATTTTTTGTTGGATTTTGCTGTTGGACGTTGCTAAATAAAGATGCTGCTAAAGTTTTCCTGATAAATCTTATTCTTTTCGCCGACGACTACACCCCTTCGACCACGTTACATCCCTGCAGCATGGCATCCTGTGCTATGTTTCATATATATATATATATATATATATATATATATATATATATATATATATATATATATATATTTCATATTTTTCTTAATATGCAATAAATTGATACAACTATACAACTATATTAAGCTTACAAAAATCGCTTTTATTGGTATATCAACTTTTATGCGGCTTCTTTTATTGCTGCCCAATTCAAATGTAGCTTCTATCTAACTGTAAGTTACTTAATCACTCGACCCAGCTAACGCCATACGGGAAATCTATCTAACTGTTAAAAAAATTCCCACCTAAGTCTATAGTCTTATAAAAGCTCTTTACGTTGTAAAATATTCTACATTTTCTTACCAAATGCTAGCATCGTCTCAAAGAATGCTGTGTGTGAACTTTGCAGCATTGTACTTGATCTCTCCGAAATGAGGAGAAATCTTAACCTCCTTCCTTCCGGGTTGGTTTGGTTTGGTCTACTGTTTTGCACACGAGGGCTACTGAGACCGGGACCTACAGTTTAAAGCCGATTCCGAACGGCTACGAACATCCATACCACAGTGGGGTTCGAACCCACGAACTCCGGTACCAAAGGCTAGCACCCTAACCAATAGGCCATCGTTCGGCCCTTCCGGGTTGGAGTAGAAGCGAAGTTACGCGCCTAACAAGAGGAAGGCCAGGATTGGGTGAAAAGTCTGAAGAAGTTGTTTGTTCTCAAACGGTTCGAACAAAGAACCTGCTGAGGGAGAGTGTAGTTTGGTTTTCTCTCGGGATATGTTCGCTTCTGAGTTTTTTTTATGTTTTTATCAGAAATGCTCCTTGTATATAACTATAATAATAATGAAGTAAAATGCATAGAGCTGTAACCTTAGAAGTAAAAACCTAAAAAGTCAAAATGCATTTTCCGCCATAACGTAAATATTTATTTATAATTGTTTTTAGAAAAGCCAGGTAATTAAGTGTACCAATAAGTTGCATTCGATTCAGCTTTTTTTTACCTCTTCCCGTGAGTCATCGTCAAAGACATACCAGAACAGGACCGGTTTGAACTAGAAAGAAACTTCGGACTTCTCCCAACCAATAGAAGGGTCCGTTGGTTTGGGGGATTCTGACCCCCCCTCGCCGTTCTGGAGTGGACCCCTGTTTTAACTAGTCTAATTTTTTAGAGGACAAGGTTGTGACCAGAGGAGAGTAGAAGGTGAACGCTGCTGGCATCCGCGGCTTGCGGGATAGACCTTTTGAGAAAAATCATCGCCATATAGTTTTTTAGGGGCAACGCCGACTCGAGAGCAGTCTTCGATATCTACAAATGATAAGTTGATTCCAGTTCTACTCCTTAGGCATTTATTTAATTGTATAAATTCATTTAATCCCCTATATAATAATAGCCTAAGTTGTCAGTCCACGAATATATGAAGCGGTTATACCTTTAATAGCTACAAGCCTCCATATTGGATTTATTATGAGTTAGGGTTAGCGAAATTCAAAGCGAGTTCGAAATCCACCCCATCCCCCCTTTTCGAGCGTTTAATGCTATTATTTCAAGTCTTATTCTCTCTCTTATTCTATACTAAATTCATTCTTGATATGAATATAGTATAGAATAAGAGGGAGCAGCGAGGGCGATATTTAAACTGGACAGTGTTTACTCGACCCTCATATACTCTAATTAGTTCTTTCATTGTGTGTAGACTTAGCACGTTCGGTAAAGGGTCTGCCGATTTGATCGTCGTACTTCTCGGGTTGACGGTTCTGTCCCCGACACAGCTAAATTTTTCTAAATGTCTAATTAATTTAATATTTTCTGCTTTTTCTTTTAAATTCTTATTCCTAAAGTTGTTTTATTATTTTTAAAATAAATGTTTACTATTTTTTCAACTTTTTATGACTTAAACTTTCTTTTCGTAATGTAATAATAGCCTAAGCTATCTGTCTGTCCTCGAATTTATGAAGCGGTTGGAACTGGTATGGATAGAGCATCCATATTGGAATTTTAATGAGTTAGGGTTAGCAAAATTCAAAGCGAGTAAAGTTTATCTTTTCCTAAACTATAAATCCGATTCTAAAATAAATTGGTATGAATAAACGTCGTATCACAGAAAAATACTGTCCTATTTAAAAGTTCGAAATTCACCTCGTCCCCCTTTTTGAGCGTAGTGGCAGGCTATTAAATTTATCAATTTATCACATAATAAATAGGTAAAAATAACAATTTTTTCTAGCAATATGACGTCATTCCTTTAACTATCTCATTTAATCATTTATTTTAGATTATTTAAATATCTTCTGTATGATTTCCAAACGTTTTATCCTGAAACTTAGATAATACTTAAATAATTTTCTTTTATATTTGGCTTAAATAATAGATAAGGTACATATGTGATAGTTTTAATCGATTATTTTTATAGAAAGATAATTCTCAGCCAAAAACAAAATATTTTTTTTACCTGCCTCATAGGGTACCTTACAATTCTGGAAAATTAAAAATTTTACTGATCCTGTCATATGACGGGCTATATGCCAGTCAAGACATATATTTGTCCATGTGTTTATTAACCCATCCACCAGCCACCCTCTCCACCTTTTTCCTTTCAAAACAGTCACCCTTTTCGTAAATTCCAGACGGAACTTACCGTACCATACTAGAGTTGCCGGTTTAAAAGTTGTCAGGCTACTTTTAAGTTATTTTCCCTGCAAGGTAAAGGAGTTCCGTTACGCAAAATTAGTTTCTTTCATTTATTATCGCTTTGCAATATTTGTTTCCCTCAAAAGTGTGTTATACGAGTGCGAACGAGAAGGGGTCGACAGGTCCGTTTTCGAACTGGAATTCGCTGTCGAAACCCCGTCGAAGAGTCCGTTCAGTGGGTTAAAGAGTTTTAATTGCTTCTTTCTCAAACACTAGGTCAACGTAACATAATTTTTACATTAAAGAATTAACTTATCAGCTGTTTTGTTTTCCAATATTTATGAACAACGGAAGTAAAAACCTTAAATGAGCACGCTGTCAAAAATTCGCCTTTCATTGACTAACGCTAGTTTATGAATTTATTGAAATATAATTCCTCTTGAATGAAAAGATAAAGCTATATATAGACATCTAGCATAAGCATAAAATTCAACATTTGATAAAGCAAATATATTTTTTTTAAAGTTAAAGTTATTATTTTTTACTCTAAAACAATACAAGAGAATTGTATAGGAAAACATTAACTTTAACCATAACCTCAATGTTAACAACCAAATAAAACGAATGTTCCCAGTTACGTCTCCAAAAGTATCCTCAAAAGTTTTGAGACTTGCATAAAATATTTGACTTCCTTGAAAGCAGATATTGCCGAATACGCCCGATATCCACGGGAATGGTGAATCTCCCGCACCCTCCTCCCTCTCTTGCACCGCTCGGTAAGAATATTCTCAGAATGTTGCCATCTTTGGAAATGGAAATTTTTATAAAATATATGAATAAATGCATTCCTTTTCCCATCCCTAATGCCATGTACTTTTCCGGTGTTCTTTATTGCGATAGATGGTTAGAATGGCGACTGATTCTTGGACTTTTCAATATTTGATGTATTACCAAACAGAGGACAGGAAAGATTCCTGTTCTTTCCTTCCAAACCAGGAACAGACAAACTTTTTTGCTGATCGGGACAATGTAATTTATTCTAAAATTTTAACAATTGTAAAAATATTTCATTGTTGATATACCTTTTCAGAGGCGCGCCGAATGAAATTTATGTTTTCAAGTTGGTACATTTTGGGATTCAAATATTTTAAGAATATTATTAATTTCTTAAAATATTATTAAATTATATATAAGAATTCATAATAAGCCAAACAGGCACCGGTAAGACATGTTTTTTAATAATTTTACTTCTTTTTCCAATGGAAATGTCTATCTATATGAAATAGGCAATATTAGAACTCGTGTAGAAGAAGAAAAGCACTGGACGGAGCTTATAACGAACATTTTCTCAACTACGAGCTCTAATTTATCTATATTGGATTATTCTAGTTAACGGAAGGAGAGACGATGGCCGAATAACTAGAAAGCTGCTCTCTGGTACCGGAAACCGTGTGCTCGAATCCCGCGTCAGGCATGGCTGTTTGTAGGTGTTCCGAATCGTCTTTAAGAGGAAGGTTCCAGTTTTATTAGATGGTGTAGCAACACAGTAGGCCATAGCACTCTAAACCAAACCAAACCAAATCAACAATGAACAAATGACGTTTATTTGATTGAATATAGGATTTATAAAGACTTACAATTCTAGACTTACATTTGTACGGATATACTAGTCTAGACAATAGCCAGTTTTGAGAAAAGATTGGTTAATCTTTGTGAAATGTTGACACTAATTACTCCATTATTGTACATAAAATTTCTCTCTCAATAATCAAAGGTCACAGAAAATCAAATACGGCTTCTAATTTTTTCGCTTTGATTTACCTGATAAACTGTGCGGGATAAATAAATAGAAGGCAAGCAGGTAGATCGGGGATGAGCCAAATTTTTTTGTGGCGGACGAAAAAACTGAAACAACCTATCCTCCTGAATTAAAAGAATGGGGCCACTATAATTTATTTTAAAATTTTAGCCTATATGAAAATATATACAAAGGTTCATTCATCTTTAAGAGAAAGAAAAGCTGAATGAAATTTGGGTCTTTAGTGGATATTTTTGGGTTAGAATCAGGGGGGCAGCAAGAAATTTTTCACGGAGGGGGGGGGAGGTTCTGCACCTTCAACCCATCCTCAAATTTAATACAGCAATTCTTACATACGTAGTATATATATACAGCAATCCTCATGGGGGTGGAGGTTACTTTCATATCCGCCGTTCGCTACGTCACTTGTTGAAATATTTTACGATTTCTACACGCGGGGTAATGAGACCGGAATCTACTGTTTAACACCGATTCTGAACTCTTAGGGATATCCATGCAAGCAGTGGGACTTGATCCACGAACTCTAGTACCGATGTGCACATTTGGGTATTCGCTTGTCTTCACAGATTTGTCAAACAGTCACTTTAATCTTGCAGGTCATACTAAAACGCAGGAAACATACCTATTTCCAACCAACTTAGAAATGTGGTGTACAGTCAGGACCTAATGTCTGCTTAATACATAAAAATACGTAATCTATTTCTAAATTTTACTCAAATTCTTAAATCTTCCTTTCTGAACAACTAGCACGTTTTATCGTAATAATTCTAACAAAATTTACGTTAACACAAATACAGAGATATATTTGAGTTTCATGACAGACCATGCATATAGGTCAAAAACAGAAGATGACATAAATGGTCTTTATAACGAATGCACTATTTATTACCGTTTTCTCCGAGCCTCGGTCAAATTTATTCTCGTTTGCAAGCTGGCATGTGAAGATTCTCCTGACCGAGGCTGGGGATTTCGTTCGAAAATAAAACCATGGGCTAGGAGGTTTCGGTATGAAAGTTTGATCCGTCATTTCCATGTGACAAATGTATAATTCAGGGTACTAAACTAACGTCTTCTCTATCGTCTGTATAATGCTGTATATTTAAACATAAAATATATCTTTGCCCAAAGGTCTGGGTCAAAAGCAAAGTTCTATCAGATTTTATTTCTAGTAACTTTGAATTTTTATACTTATGTTTTATGTATCATGTTTAAACACGCCTTCTGCGACAAACTTTGTTTTAGATCACATGATTGTGCAATTCTGAAGCTAGGCAAGGCAAATTACAATGTGTTACAAAATTTCGACAAAGAAAAGCAACATTTTGGAACAAACAAAGAAACAATTCAAATCCAGAGATGCCAACATTCAGGCATGTCTGTCAGGAGCAACAGCTTGGAATTAAAGTTTAACAAGCTACCAACAAAGTACACGCGTGTGCAATTTACATATTTTAAACAAAACAAAACAACCCAAACAAAACAAACATTACATATTTTATTGGTTTCTAAATTAAAATTGGGACAAACAACACACAGTAGTAAATTATAAAGGGTAAGTTAAAATTTATGCATTTAATAATGTATAAGTAGCTTTTTTAGATTTAACAACATTTTTTTCAGAAGAGTTTGTCTTGTAGCACGCTGACCCTAATTAAAATATTTACATTTTTTCTGTCATCAGG
>CM063498.1:197192230-197217692 GCA_032207245.1 Pardosa pseudoannulata
TATGTTTTTCTTGCATGATGATGTTTGAATACTCTTCGTCCAATATTTGTTTGATACGTAAATCTTCTTTATTTTTCATTTTGATTCCAATCATTAGCTCAAATGGGGTAAAATGCGTGGTCGTCGAGGTGGTACTATTTAATATTCTTTGGACGTCGGGAACAAATTTAAACCATTTTGCTGGATCGTCGATGGATAGTTTAGCTAGTACAGGTAGTAAAACTCCTTGTAAACGCTCTACCTGGCCCTTTCTTTCCGCGTTTTTTGTTACAAAGGATGCACTCGATACAATTGGCAATTACATTCTCAATCTGTCGTCGGGCTTGTGGAATGTAAAAATCTTGACTGAAAAGGTCTTGAGTTTTAGCAACTGCGAAATGGCCTTTGTTGTGAATTAAGCGTATGATCTCAGTTTGCATGATTTGGGGTACAACAATTAATTCACGATCTTTCTCGATTTTGTAAACAAGGTTATTTTTTAGTATATGTTCGGAGTCTTGTCCGGTTTTAATTAGGATTTTGAGTGTTTTGATGTAGTCATCTTCGCTTTGCGCTTTAGAGATTTGTGATGTAAGATCTGCATCAAGACATGTCGTTAAGTAAACGGGATTTCGACTTAAAGCGTCGGCATGTTGTAAAAATTTTCCAGGACGGTGTATAATTTCAAAATCGAATTCGTCCAAATACATTGCCCATCTGGCAATTTTGGGGGTAAGATCTCTTTTTTGCAATGTTTGCTGGAAAGCAGCGCAGTCAGTCACGATTTTAAATTTGCTTCCTAAAAGATAATTTCGAAATTTCTTTACCGCTTCAATAACGGCAAGTGCTTCAAGCTCGTAGCTAGAATATTTTGACTGCTGTGGCGAGGTCTTCCTACTCATATAATGTATGGGATGCCACTTGTCATCATCATCGGATTTTTGTAATAGGACAGCACCAAGGCCAAAAGAACTTGCGTCTGTGTGTAATTCTAGAGGTGAATTTTGGTTAAAAATATGCAAAACTGGTTGATTCGAAAGAGAATCCTTGAGGGCAAGAAAAGCTTGATGTTGTTCAGGGCCAAAATGGAAAGATGCGTCATTTCTGAGCATATCAGACAAAGGTCGCGCAATCAGTGAGTAATTCTTTATGAATTTTCGAAAATATCCTGTTAAGCCCAGGAAACTTTGAACCTGTTTCAACGTCTTCGGCAAAGGAAAATTTTGAACGGCAAGTGTTTTCGACGGTGATGGTTTGATTGTGTTATTCTCGATTACATATCCAAGAAATTCAATGCGGCGCTGTAAGAATTGGCATTTCTTAAGATTCAAAATTAAACCAAAGTCCGATGCTACTTCTAATACACGTTGTAATTTTTGGAGACCGTCGGCTTCATCCTGTGAGGGTATTATGATATCGTCCATGTAGATGATAACGATTTTTTCACGAATGAGATCGCGAAACACTCTGGAAACAAATCTTTGGAAGACACTAGGACTATTGGAGAGACCAAACGGGACTTTCAAAAACTCATATTGGCCTTCGTGGGTGACGAACGAGGTGTATTTTGTGCTGTTAGGGTTCATCGAAACATGGAAAAAAACCGTTCTTCAAATCAAGCGAGCTAAACACTTTGGCTTGTTGCAACTGGTCCAAAGCTTCGTCAATGAGCGGGATGGGAAATTTATCTCGAATTATTTTTTTGTTAAGGCGTCTATAATCCACGCAAAGTCGGTATAAGCCATTTTTCTTCTTACACAGAACGATGGGGGAAGCATAATCAGAACAACTATTCGCAATTATGCCAGCGTCTAACCATTCCTGTATCTGTTTTTCAACAATTTTTTGTTCCGCAAATGGCAATCTACGAGGTCTTTGGGCCACTGGGACATCATCTGTCAAAATTAGAGTCATTTGTAAATCAGTTTGTTTAGTTCCACGAGGCTTGTAATTATTTATCAGGGTTGACAACTGTGTTTTGAGATTCGGATCTAGAATGTGACTCAAGTCGTAGGACGATGTATCTACTGAATCAGCTAAATATGAAAATGGGTATGCTGAATTGTCAATAAGTGCATTTTTACTCATTGTCGAATGTTGTTGGGAATTTATACGAGAAGTAATACAAGTTTGATCAACGTTGTGGGTTGGTGAACTGGTTACAATAAAAGTAGTAGTCTTCGTCAACGATACAACACCATGGGAAATATTCAAATCACCTTGCGCCAGTACATCAGCACCAATCAACATAGGAAATTGCAAAGCCGTATTCGGGACAACACAAATATCAGAATGAAATTCAAAACCATCGATAAAAATAGAAGCTGAAAATGAACCTAATGGTTTCACCGTAGTATTTCCTAAACCGTGCAACAAAACGTTTGACTCATCTAAAAAACAGTTAGGAACAATTTTTCTAAAAATCTCTTCCTTCAACAGTGTTTTGTTCGACGCAGTGTCAACAACAGCAGAAATTTGGATATTGTTGATTGTTACAGTCTTGGCGAATAAACTAGTAGAATTTTGGGGATGCACAATTGTAACATGTGATTGTACCTTCTTAGACGGACAATTAGCCGCTTTATGTGAACCAAATTGTTTGCATTCAAAACATTTCATTCCTCGGTCTTTATTAGGACATAAACTGGAGATGTGATTTCGTTCACCGCAATTGTAACATAATTTTTCCATTAATTTGGGTAAGCGTGGTGCAGTGTTACCAGCAAAAGTCTGAGGTTTTGAGGTAAAATTATTCTGATTATTTTTTTCTTCAGTAAAATTTTTACGATTATCTGTAGAAAATTTATTATTGAAATGCTTATGAGGTTTAAAAGAACGATGAAAATTATTTTCTGATTTGACATCCGCTAAATAAAGCTTTTCAAAGGAACGTAACTTTTGTTTAAATTCGGAAATGTTAACACAACCATATAAAATTAGTTTAGCTTGAGAGTCTGGTAAACCGGAAATACAATACTCAATTAGCGATTCGTCATCAATGTTACCTTGACTCGCTAACGCACGCATTGAGATAAAATATTCTGTAACAGTTTCATTTCGCTTCAATTTTCGAGAACTAAGTATTTTATGGACATCAATGGATGAAATTTTTGTGCCAAATTCAGTTTTAAGGTGCTCTTTAAGATTATCAAAAGAAGTAATATTTTTCAAAGACAATACAAAAATACGAGCTGGATCAATTAATAATTTTTTTGTAATCAAAACTTTTTGTACGTCATCATTGAGACCGTAAGTAGAAAACAATTCTTCTAAATCAAAAATAAAATTGTTCACAGAATAGGCATCTTTTCCTGAAAAAGAACGTGTAATTTCGCTTATCTGTGGTAACAGAAACCAAAACGAATGACCGTCGAATCTGCTAGCTGCTGGAAAGTTCATATAATTGTTTGAATCACCACGAACAAGAACAGAATTTGTTTCCTTTCCATCGCAAAGGTCGACGCGAGAGGAAAATTGCTGAGACAGACTGTCTGCAACGTCGGTGGCTGTAGCAAGCTTGTGATGAGGGGGAGAAAACAGATATTGGCGCTTTCGATTCATCACCGGAAATGATTTTGCCTGCTAAGTTTGAAGCGGTGGGAGAAGAAATACTTTCGGTTTGAATATCATCGTCGGAAGAAAAAATTTCAATCGTACTTCGAAAGGAGGTAAGATCAGACAGGGATTCAAAAATTCTGTCACACAAAATATGTTCGGATCCGGTAAAGTCAATATGCAAGAAATTACACACACAAATAAAATCAGCTAAAGTAAATGATTCGAGAATTTTTTGTTTTCGTTTTACAACATCAAAATTTTCTGGGAAGTTAGTAAATTGTCTGAGTCTTTTACGTGTCGACCGGTCAAATGGTAGGTCCGACACGACGTCATTTAATAATTTAACACTTCGAGTACTTCCACATTTTAAAGATCGAGAAATTGATGGAATGTCATTTAGCGATATTGTCGCCATTTTTAAAATAATATGCAAAGGAACGGACTCACCAGAGTTGAATAGTCATGCGTCAAGTCGTCGGGAAATTGAAGTCGTTCATATCAGAATAATCCAGGGAAAAAAAACAGGTCAAACAGTCTTATAGTCCAAACGGCAAAATAAAAATGTTCAAAAGGAAACGCAGGATTTCCAAGTCAGGAATCATCTTCGTAGAAGGCGTCGAAATCAAAAGCGCGTAGGTCGTCAAGAACTTCTGATACCATTATTTGTTAGGATTGAGAGAGCAATTCTAGGTTTCATGGACGTAACAATCGTTTATTACAAATACGGACGGTTACACAAATACAAATACATAAATTTACGTCGAATGAAAAAAATAAGTTTAGATAATAGCGTCAAAACAAAAGGTCGAAAGATGCGTCTACTCCTTTCGCCGTCTCTCTCTCATCGTTGTTCTGAGTGTTCTGTCTCTGGCACGCCACTCTGTGTTGCGCGCGCAGTCCAATCGGAGTACAGCGGAGATGAGGTGTTCTCTCCCTTCACATATATATATATATATATATATATATATATATATATATATATATATATATATAATAAGATTTTCTGACTCATTACTAACTGGGATACCGAGTGGTTATCGCCGTCCTGCTGTCGCGGAACCCCCCGATTAGAACGCAATCAAGACATTGGAAAATTCAATCTAACTTCGTTTATTCATCGAAATATCGAAACTACCAGAACACTCCTTACTATATCAGTTTGTCAAACTGGGACAGAACGAAACTGTGATGGTACTCTATCGAAACATTATACGAAAGTCCGTTTTGAAATTCCAGACATCTGCTTAAGTAGTCATTTGTGCCGATTAATCAGCTATTACTTGAAGTCAAGTGGGCGATGTAACCCACGCGTTAAAACTCTATTTTTAGATATGGAACCGGAAGGATTTCTGGTAGCGAACATTCGAGAATATTCGCTAGGGTTTCTTGAGAAGAATTACGAGGAAAATAGAATCTTAAACATCATCACACACACATATACATACATATATATATATTTATATATATATATATATATATATATATATATATATATATATATACATACATTCACAGATAGATAGATAGTGAAAATTAGAATATAATCAAAATTTGAATTACGAAATCGTGTAATGAATTTTTATCACTACTTTTTAATATAACCTCTATCCCCACGTTAACTCATAGACTGATCTTATATATATATATATATATATATATATATATATATATATATATGTCTGTGTGTGTGTGTGCAATAATATTTTATCTCAAACTAACTAAATTAATTTTAATTGTATTTTAAAATAAATTTATGGCGATTAAAATTTCAACCTTAGGCGAAATACCTTTGGTTCTGTTGGATTGCAGTAGCCTTTCACGCCTTTGCATACGCCAAAAATGATTCCTGTTCATCTCAATTATTCTTACATAACTCCTTTATATAACTTAGTTTCGCCTATTAGGCATAATTATTTAATTAATATTAACATTTTCATTGTCTGACTCACTAGCCCCAAACACCACTTTAAAACTCAATATTACACATTTTGGCGACAGAAAGTATTGGCCGACCTTTATTCCTTTGTGCAAGATAATATTTAGCCACCATTTTATCAATGCTTATGTCTATTAAATATTCTGTCAGCTGCCCTAGAAATTTGCCTACTTGCGTGCATGTAAGCATTGCACATTTACTAGCCTTGTCTCTGTTTATATATATATATATATATATATATATATATATATATATAAACAGAGACAAGGCTAGTCTCTGTTATGCTATATGACATATATATATATATATATATATATATATATATATATATATATATATATATATATATATATATATATATATATATATATATATATATATAATGTCAGGTCTAAAAAAGGGGGTGGGTGGAAAATTAAGCGAGTTGTGAACATTTTAAAAGGGAATTCTTTCGTAATAACAAATAAAATGGAAAAAAAACTCACGCTCGCTTAGGCTTTTAGAATCAACCAATCCAGTCGAAAGATAATTGAAGTATTCGATGATTAAGCGAAGCGATAACTGTCAGTTTGCGCGTAGGCGTAGAGCTGTCAACATAATCCATGCTTAGCTCCGGCACGAATAAATGAAAATGAAGCACATGACGCCTTTAAACGAAACTTTACTTTGAATAAAGATAGGATTTACTAAGAAAGACTAATTATTCCATTCGCCTTACTACTGGATGAGACATATATATATCTATATATATATATATATATATATATATATATATATATATATATTGGCCATATAGCAACTTATAACTGATAAAAGAGAAAAAAATCCCCACTTCTAGTTAAAAAATAATTTTTTTGTTTACTTTTATACACATAATGATAGAAAACAACGTCGAAACATAGTCTTTAAAAAACATTTTACTTTCACAATCGTTCATTGACAAATATATACATTCTTGATTTTTAAATAAAGAGCGAATTTCAAAACATTTATAAAGATTTGGAGAAAAAATAAAAAATTAATGATTTTTTTAGATTTAAAGTAAAAGAGAATGACAAAGCATTTCAGAAGATATCGGATCTAACTCAACAACTTAGAGCAGGATGTCGAAGTAAAAAAGTGGAAAATTCCCTGGAAATGTTATTAAAACCCATGAATAGCATCAAACCGGTAGACAATAAAAAAATTTAAGCTTGTTTCAAGATTTCAGAAATATCCCCATTTTTTTCTTACGTACAAATTCTAAAAGCATTCTTATTGCCATTAGATAAATCAAAGGTGCATTGAACGAACAATCTCTAAAGACATAAAGAAATATCGTAATATTTATAGATCTCTACATACTTTGGTAATTCAACCACTGCATGTGTTAAAGAAATCCATGGTGATACATATACCAAAATTTTTATGAGCTTCAGGAATTTCCACTCAGAACGAGAAGTGTATATATCATCATTTAAGAAACTGACGCAACATATATATATATATATATATATATATATATATATATATATTGAATGAAAGTATGTCTTCATGGATATCGTGTTTGCTACATCTGTCACGATATAATGTTTAAAATAGAACTTATCATATTAAGTTAAAAATTGATAGCAAGTTTGTAAGCCTTTATGAAGTTGATATATATCTTTTTAGCCTTTTCTTTTCGAATGTATTATTACACCCCTCCCTAATATAGAAATTATCATATAAATGACAAAGCAGGAAATCAGTCGAAAATCTTAATAGCATTTTCCGTTTTAAAAACTATACCTGTCCGGGTTTAATAAATTTCTGTTAATCCATCTTACACATAATATTCTTGAAATTTCGAATCGGTATTTACTATTTTCATATACCATTTCATGTACCTTAAGGTTTGTCGAAATATGCGCTAAATTAAGGAGTTATTCTATGATACCTGTACTAAAAGCTAATTAATTAATACCAAATTCATTTCACCTATTTTGTGATATTTTTTCTTATAAAATGTACAATAGATCTAATTAACAGATCACTGTTTTCATGTGCTATTGAAAAGATTCCTCGTGATCAAAATCTTTTAAACATAAGTTCTATAACTTTAAAAATTCTAAATAAACTATAATCGCAGAGCATAAATATTAACTACTAAAGTTAAACACTTTTTAATTAATAAAAATTAAATTAATGCAACACGTGAAGTTAATAATGTTTGAAATAATATAAATTTCGAAGCAAAAGTAAGATTTGAATTTATAATGATTTTGCATGTTTTAAATATATGCAGGGGGAATCGAACCTATCGATTAAGAAAGCTTTGTATACTTTTTAATTTTTTAAAACTTTATATCTGAAAAAAATCTTTTTAATTAGCAATAGATAATTTTGATGCAAATTAGTTATATTTTAGAAGAGAATAATTTTTTAGAATTCTTAAAATAGCTGGTATTAATAATTCATTAGCTTGAAAAGATATTAATTGTTAATAGAAAGTTCGCATGCAAATGTAAGATTTCAGTTCATTATGATTTTGTACTACGTTAGGAAACACGTTTAAAATATCTTAGGTTTTGTACGCGAGGTATTGTTCCAATCGTGGAAGAAAGATACGTTTGCCAAAAATTATTTCCCAAATATTTTGTCAAACCTTTTTTCTAACGAAAATAAGAACATTTAACAGAATAAATTCAGAAAAAAGAAAAGATAAAATCTTAGAGAATTTGCTGCTTTATCATGTGATATATATTTTTTTCAAGTAAATTTCTTAAATGCGTAGCGGCTAGAGAGAAATTTATTTTTCCCGTACGTTAACATTGAGCGAGAGGACGACAGCTACTGACCAGGCACACCTAAAAATAAAAACACTGCTCATTTGTAAAGTAAACACCATAAAAAAATGGACTCTGTTTTACAAATTTTATCTCGTAACTGATTGTGAAATATGCGTGAGAATATCACAGTACAGTGATCCTTCGTTTTTCGCGGTTAATGGGGACTAGAACCTTCCGCGAAAGTTCAAAAACCGCGAAGTGGGATTTGCCCCTACGAATTTTTCGTGTATGCGGGTACACGAATGTTTTAAATATGTAAACAGTATTTATAATTTACACATTAAAGACAAAAATTACTACAGTATACGTATTTACTTAAACGTGTCAGCGTTAATTAATGAGGTTCATTACAAAACTTTATAGAGTAATAAACATTAATCGACATTGCTTTCTGAGAGAGACGAAGAACCTCCTGTGGGTGACGGAGGAGAGGCTCTCACTTGACTGGTAGAAGTTTTAGGCTCACTGGAAGACTCTTTTGCTGGAGGCGCTGACGGTAGAGCCAGTTGGCTTTACCTTGGACGGAAACATGGTGATGGGTAGCTGTTATCTTAGTTATTCTTTTTTCTTCAAAATTCCCCTGTACAAGAACAATACCCCGTCAACGCGATTGCTGAACTCGACAGCTCGAACCATATTGCCTTCAATGTCTTGTGAAAATTCTTGCCATGTTGCACTATGGTTGTAGATTCTCCAGGGTAAGACCACGTTTTTCAGTTTGTTCTTCGTCTTCCTCTTCATTATCTTGCTCACTTGCAGACTTTGGTCACCTCAAAAGTCCATGGTATGTATTATGAGTCAACTCATCTCTTTATTTTGACGTACTTCTCTCTCGCGCATCAACGTGAAACAATGTTCCTTCAGCAATGTGGCTGCCGACATGATTGCATTTTTTCCTTTTAATTTTTTGATGACTATTTTTGGAAAAAACCCGAAGCAAAACATGAAGCCCGAATTGGCGAGGGAACACTGTAAGGCCAATTTACTTTTGTGTTACATGCACTCTATATGACTTTTTTTCCATTTTACAATGTCAGCAAAATCCCAAACAGTTCAGCTAACTTAAAAGTCATTACTAAATATAAGAAAGTTTCTAAACCCATGCTTTCACCCCTCCCCCTTCTAGAATCCGAGATAAGCATTCGAAATCGACAAAAATTTTGTATGAAAAGTTATCTCTCTGAACAAAAAAATAAAAAAAATGTGTGAAAAATTACTCTTGTAAGTCCCGAAATTTGTGAATTCCGATTACGTAAGCTCGCGTTATTCACATCCCCCTTCGCAATAACTTCACCAAGCATTAAAAACTAAATACAGCGACCTCTATCGACAAGATAGAGAGAAATTACGCTGACTTATCAAAAAGATTATTTCACGATAAGGAACGAAAAATCTACTCTCTTTTTTTTTTATCTTACCATCGCGAGAGAGAAAATTTGTTATTTAACGATAAGACAAAGATGATGAAAAAGGCATTTTTACTTCAGCGCACTTCCTGCTCGCAGCGTCTTTAATCTCGAAACCGGCTCAACGTTGATATAAAAGCGGGAAAGACGCTTGTGTGTGAGTGTATATATCCGAACTGCGAACGGCGGAAATACAAAATGAAAAATTCAGAAAAAGAAAAAGAGTGACAAAATTTGTGCAAAGCGATTCAAAAAAATAAATTAAGTATAGATTCGGAGAGCAAAAATACCCAGAGAGGAATAAAACACAATTTCATTCAAGGCAACTTTTCGTGAAGCGTCGCAGACGTAAAGATCTCTTTTTATTTATTAAAAAAAAGTAAATTATTTTTTACTTTTCGTGTTTAATTTTAATTTCGAATGAGATGTGTATGATCAACGTTGCTACTGCTGCTAGAAAAATAATTAGGTTGTATTCCAGCGTTGAAATTACTCAAACAAAATAATGAAACCTGAAAATGTATAAACTACGCTACGCTTTAAATGTTAATATATTGTGTCTAGAAGCAAGTCGGAGGCCTTCTTTGAAATATATTATGTAACTTGTTAAAAAAAACTACTAGAATGTTTCTTGACTTGAAAAAATACTATAAAGTTTTATTCCAATTATCTGCTGTGCTTATGGTATCTCGCTTGATTACTACGGTCCTATTAATTGTATTTTTACTTAATATTCTTAGTAATTATATTCCATATTCTTTGTAATTATATATATTAACCAGGTCTTCGAACCGGAACTGAACCGAAAACAAAGTTATTTTGTTCGGAACGAAAACCGGGTCAAAACCGAAAAAAAAAATATCGATTTATTTCGGTTCTATATATCTTCATTTATTTTATTGCTGCAACTAAATGATTATTATTTTCTAATTATCGTCATTACATGTAAATTGCTTCTCGAGTTCCTGTTTTGATGATTTTGTTCGGAACGAAAACCGGGACTGAACCTAAAAAAAAAAAAAAAAAATCAATTTATTTCGGTTTTATATATCTTCAATTATTTTGTTGCTGTAAGTAACTTATTATTATTAAGTATTTATTATTTTCTAATTATCGACATTACATGTAAATTGCTTCTCGATTTCCTGTTTTGATGATTTTCTTCGTAACGAAAACCGGGACTGAACCGAAAAAAAAATAACAATTGATTTTGGTTCTATATATTTTCAATTATTTTGTTGCTGTAACTAACTTATTATTACGTATTTATTATTTTCTAGTTATCGTCATTACATGTAAATTGCTTCTCGATTTCCTGTTTTGATGATTTTCTTCGGAACGAAAACCGGGACCTATTCCATAATGTTTGTAATTACATACACCCAAGAGCCAAAATATGACTATCTGTCAATAACGACTTGGCCCACCTTTGGCGGGCAACACAGGAAATCTTGGCCGGAGACAGATTATACTAGATGTTTAAGCTGCGGTTACGCAAATCCGAGATATTGTGAAATGGTGGTCTTTGAACTCTTAGCTGCCGTCCCATGACATCCGAAATGTGTTTATCGGATTGAGATCCGGCGAGTTAGGCGCCCAGGACATTAACTGGATTTCAGCATCATGTTCCTGGAACCACTCCAATACAATTTTAGCCTTGTGACACGGGGCGTTGTCCTGTTGGAATATTCCATTTCCAGCTGGAAAAACAGAGGCTATGTAAGAGTGCAACTGGTCCGCAATGATGTTCAGATACCCTGCAGCATTCATGGTCTGTTGTACTACAACCACGGGTCTCAGAGAACGCCCACGAGAACGTCCCCCAAAGCATAATACCGCTTGTGTATGACGTACTGTACATTGAGGGAGCAACTGTTCGCCTGGAAGACGGCGTATCCTGACACGGCCATCGGCGTTATGAATGACAAACCGTGATTCATCTGACTAGGCAACTCTCTCATATTGATCCATGAGCCAATCACGATGTTCCCGGGTCCACCGTAGGCACAGTTAGCGATGACGCTTGGTCAGCAAAGGCACACGAGTGGGACGTTTGCTGCGTAGCCCCATATCCAACAGTGTCCGCTGAACAGTGTGCTCCGATACTATTCTACCTGCATTGTTTTGGGATGTCAGCTGAGCCACTGTCTGGCTCCGGTTGTGCTTCACCATGTGAGACAGTCGCCGACGACCTTTTTCTTTGATAGCGTGTGGACGTCCAACACCATGTCGTCTACTGCTGGTTTCACCATTATTCATCCACTTTGCATAAGTACTAACAACTGTAGATCGCGAACAACCCACGAGTCGTGCAGTTTCGGAAATACTTGTTCCGAGCCTTCGAGCCATTACAATCAGCCCTCTGTCAAAATCGCTTAGATCCGTAGCCTTTCCCATTACACACATAAGTAAGTGAAAGAATGTTTCTTCAGACTCTCCATCAATTAAATACCAGCTCCACCTGATCACGTGCCGTCCACGTCATTCAGGCGAGTTCATTGCAAAATGTAGGGGTGGTCATAATGTTTTGACTCTTGAATGTGTATATATATATATATGTATATATATACATGTGTGTGTATATATATATATATATGTATATATATACATGTGTGTGTATATATATATATATATATATATATATATATATATATATATATATGTATATATGTGTGTATATATGTATATATATATACACGCGTGTGGGTATATATATATATATATATATATATATATATATATATATATATATATATAAATATATATATATATATAAATATATAAATAAATAAATAAATAAATAAATAAATATATATATATATATATATATATATATATATATATATATATATATACTTAATTGCAGAGAACTTATTTGCAGCTTTGCGGAATAATAAAATTCATTCTTTGAAATATCTCTTATTTAAAAATATTCGATACTTGCCCCCTTTTAAGTGCTTTTACCGATATTTAACTGCCCTCGATTTATCTTTCGTAAGGTGTGAAAAATTGCAAGTTTATATAATGAAATCGTTCGCATAGAATCGCATGTAAGCTATCGAATTTCCGGCTTCCAAACTCAAGTAATTAAATTTATCACGGACAACGGAGGTTCTCACTTCCCGCGTCCCTGCCTAATTGGTTGTTTCAGAGCTCTGCTGTTTTAATACACATCGCTTATTTGCTCCCGAAATCCTCTCGTTCCTGCAGCATTTGTTCTCTTGGGGGGTTTTGCAAATTCACTCTTAAGCAATGGCATGTCGTTGCAGCTTTGTGCATCCGGATTAAAATTTTAAAAAGCACGAAGCTCTATAACTGTTCCCATACGACCGGAGATTAGAGAAATGTTCGGAGCATTTGCGTTGAGCTGTGCTGTTGTCGAGTTTTTCGTTTTTCTTCTTTGGTCGAAGGGTAGCGTCGAATGGAGTGCTGTTGTGTAATCAGGCTAAATTTGCCTAATCTGCTTAGAACTCGATCGACTAACAAAATGTATCTAAATTTTTCCGAATGAATTTTATTCAAAGTAATGAATTTTCAACATCCTTTTACATAATGATAAATTGTTTCACAAACACTGACTGGAGAAAATTGTTTAACTATTTGCACTACCCATTAATTTTCTTAGTTTCCAGTAGTCTGGTATAAATTAATGTTTGAGTTATGAGCTATATTCAGCCTTTTATCCCTTCAACTGAGATAGATAAACTGGGGATCAAGCGTGCTTGGAAACTAAACACTGGGGGTTCCGCTTAAGATTGACCACCTAACCGGAACATATGCTTCGCACCAGGGCCCTTGGTCACGTAAACGGAGATTGGACCATAGGCCTCCTTGGGGCTGTTGGGCCGAGGAATTTAGTTTATGAGCTATATATATATATGCCCGGGGAGGATATTGTAAGGAAAATTCTCAGGGGTTTTCAAAACTTAAATCAAGGGCTAAAAATTCCAGCGTCATTTTGAATTCCCCTTTTTAACCCCTAACCTAAATTGACCACTGGGGCTACAGTTTACGCCCTCGGAGAAGGGCCCTGACCAATTATAATCCTACATGGCCCTAGATGACAATTTGGGAAATGTCCAAATAAAAAGGAGATACACGCTGTCGGAGACAGATTTTTCTAGCGATATTTTCCCACAGATTTTGACCCAGGTATTACGGGTCTTGTACATAGAACTTTATGCTAGCTGACCCTTCAGTTTGTCCTGTTCCTATGATGAAGTGGGAACCCGTCCTTCAACGTTATCTTAATAAAGGTCTTTAGTTGAAACGGTATCATTTTTATGGCCATGACTGCAACCATCCATAGAGTAGTCCGTCTCATTACACATATATATATATATATATATTTATTTCCAACCTAGGAATTTTAATTGAATTAAACAAGCGTGCATGAAAAGCAATTCTCAAATTTAAAAATCGTGTCGAGCCACACTCGACGTTATACTTACTGCAATGAAAAGATGCTGTCGATTCAGATACTACCTTGGAATTCCAGGACCGTGACTAGGTCTTTTGGCGCCCGTGGCAAGAAATTGATCTGCACCCCTACCACCCCATATATTGAGAAAATATATATTTAGAATGAATTCAAAATATTTTGTTAATTTTTAAAATGTTCCTAGCATATTAATTTTTAATTTTTTTTTCTTCTATATTTACTTGATTAATACTTTAAAATATTTTCGAACACTCTAGGGGTATTATTTTGCTGATAAACTGAATAGTTTCTTTGATGAGAATATTTTTTATTTGTACACTCAATTTTCATAGAAAGATGACGATGTTCAAAATTTAAATTTAGGTTTAATGACTTTAATAAATTCAAAATTTAAAACGAATACCCGGTTTTATATAAAGTCATATTAGGAGTGTTTGGTAAACATTTTGTAAAAATCTATAACAAGTTAAGTCTGTACCAGCATTTTAAAAAATAAGAAAAATAATAAAACAATAGTTTTAAACACATTAGATTTTAAAAATAAAATCTAATTCTATGATAAAAAACTATATTTTTGAACTTTTTTTTATTTCTACCGGGTCCGAATCGTCTTCTTTCGGACCCCATTTTCCTCACGGTGCGGCGCCTCTATGAGTAATGCGCCCGTAGCAAATGCCACCTTTACCACGCCCAAGTTACGGCCCTGTGGAACTCAAAAGGTTAACCCTTTGGCAGTTTCATTTTTTTCCAGAATTCGGTCAAAAAAAATGTCACATATTTTTATTGCATTTTTTTGTTCATTTTACATTTTTAAGTAAAGATATGTTATTAAAATTAACATTTCTAATATTTTTAAGCATTTATTACAACTTTTTTTCTTTCTATGAAAGCATCATAGAACTGAAGTTTACCTTTAGTCTCATCGATATCCAAGTTAATTTTTGGAATTCCAGTGAAAGCAAATCTAGGAAGCGGATCCGAAGGATTATCACAATTAATTTTAAAAAATTGTCTTGCTTGACTGATTCCATCTGTACTACTATCAGAATCAGTACTATCCAGGTCATCTAGTAAACTTTCGCTACTATCATTTACAGATAATTCAGTTTCTAATTCCGAGTCACAGTTCGAATCACTAGAAATGAGCTCCATACGATCTGAATTATCCATTATTTAAAAGTAAAAATATATTATTCAACTCTTACATCAATAAAATTATCAGGCGGTTAGTACAATATAACCAGAAAGTTATACACTGAAAGATAAAAATTCGTCTTCTGATACAAATCATGCGAAAAACCCGCGCTTTTGAACCAATCAGAGTAGAAAATACAATAAACTGCAAATTATCATTTACTGGAATATTTTGTTACTAAAATTGGAAAAAATACGGCTGAAACAGTGTTAGCGAAATAAAAATCAGATTGCCCGGACGCCGTACGGGCAAATCAGTAAAGGCCCGAAAGCTGTGCCCGTACGGCGTACGGGCAAAACAGGGAAGGGGTTAAGACTCTACTATGTATAATTGTATAATTTATGGAAAGAACAAGGGGGAGGGGACAACGAGAAAATGTGGTCTGGGGGGCACATCCGCATCCTGTGGTCTTTGTGATCTGGAAATGGTTGCTGGTGGGGGGGAGGTCGGTTTTTCATATAGCATTGTGCGTGTGTGTATAGAACTCACACGAAAGAGTTTGAGTACATATGTATCAGTACTAAATACTTTTGGTTGAAAATTGAAATAATCTTCAATATTCTGGATAGCTTTGTAACGTTATAACATACATGGTTTCTTATATACAGGTGGAAAGTAAGGTTTTTAATACACTGAAGTTATACTGAGAGATAAATTTTCCAAACGCTTATAATGTTACATTCGAAGTAAAGAAAAAAATCCCCTATATAATAATAGCCTAAGTTATCTGTCCGTCTGTCGTCGGATTTTTGAAGCGGTTGGGCCTGGAATGGATAGACGCCATATTGGATTTTTGATGAGTTCGGGTTCGCAAAATTCAAAGCGATTTCAAAAACGTTTGAAATCCCTCTTCCCCTCTTTTCGAATGTTTAATAACATTATTTCAAGCTTTATTTTCCCCGGTTATAAGCAGGTGATGATTAAATTCATCCATTTACCACATTATATGTAGAAGAGAAAAACATTTTTTTTCTAGCATTATGACGTCATTCCTTTAACCATATCGTTTAATCATTTCTTATTTTAAATTATTTATATATCGTGAGCATTATTTTTTATACATTTTATTACGGAACTTAGATATTACGTAAATAATTTTCTTTTATATTTGGCTTAAATAATAGATTAGGTAGATGTGTGATAGTTTTAAATTTAATCATCGATTATTTTTTGCTGCAATGAAAATTTTATCACCGTTATTAACAACAAATTCTTTTCACTAAAGTCTAGGAGTGTATTTCACGGACTAATAAATATCTAGCGCTTAAGTAATATATGTTTGAAAATTAAGAAGTTTGTTCGTTTGTGTGTTTGTCTTTTATACATAACCACACAGTTTGCAATCGATTCTCTAAACTTTGGACATCATTCATATATACCGCCAAATAATCACTGTCAATATTAAAAGCTCTGCTCTTTATCCTATCATGTAATATGACAATATAAATTAAGCTTGGCAACTAACATGCGGCCAGTAAAAATAAACAAATTATTGAACGTGTACCTGATAGTTCTCAGCCAAAAAACAATATACTTTTTTTTATCTGCCTCATTGGGTACTGTACAATTCTGGAACATTAAAAATGTTAATGATCCCGTCATATGACGGGCTATATGCTAGTAAAAATAATAATATCCTCCTAATCGGGGTAAGAGGTCACCTTCTCCCTTACCACAATATTCGCGTACGGATTGAGTCTTCCCGGATATACTGTAAACAGCCGAACACGTGCCAGCAGGTTATATTACCTGATTTCCCCGCCCCCCCCCTGCACGTGCTAACAATTATTAGGTGCCACGTCGATGGGTTGTTCATTTCCTCCTTCGACAGCCGGGTAATTAACCGGCCCTATACTACGGCTCATATAGGGCTGAAAACGACGCATCGGCCGTGACATGCACGTTTAATTAAAACGCCAGTGACACGTAATGCTCCGAGCAAATCCCGCGATCAGCGCCAGATAATCACGTTATCCATTTAGTTGGCCAATTTTAACATTGTGACACGAGCAGTTAGTTCTCACCCTCTCAAGTTATTTAAACACAGACACACATATATGTATACATATAATATTGTATCGTATGCGTAGTGTAAGAAAAGTATTGTAATCATCCAAAAACTCGACCTCGACATTTTGGATCTTCACGTTACAAGATAAATGTTTTGTAAAAGAAAGAAAAAAACTACAGAAAATAGTAACTTTCCTTTTTTTATGAGCAACGAGAAAGTCAAGTAGAGGCTACTTCCTATATGTTAATATCGGAAATTAAATTTAATCTAATTGCTTTACCTTTTTGTTTCTATTGAGCATGTGCGTTTTAGCATAATTTATCAACTATAGTTGAATCTACGGTGATACCTCGTTTTTCGCGGTTAATGGGGACCAGAATCTTCCGTGAAAGTTGAAAAACCGCGAAGTAGGATATACCCCTAGGACTATGCGGGTACACGAATGTTTTAAAAATGTAAACAGTATTTGTACTTTATACATTTAAAACAAAAATTACAACAGTATACGTATTTACTTAAACGTATCAGTGCTAATTAATAAGATTAATTACAAAACATTAGGGAGTAATAAACATTAATCAACATTGCTTTCTGAAGTGAAGAGTCTTGTGTTGGAGGAGGAGGAGAGGATCTCACTTACTCGTAGAAGTTTTAGGCTCACTCGGAGACTCTTCTGCTGGAGGCGCTGACGGTAGAGCCAGGGGGTTTTACCTTGGAGAGAAACATGGTGATGGGTAGTTGTTGTCTTTGTTTTTCCTTTTCCTTCAAAATTCCCCTGTACAAGGACATAACCCCGTCAACGCGATTGCTGAACTCGACAGCTCGAACCCTATTGTCGTCAATGTCTTGTGCAAATTCTTGCCATGTTGCACAATTGTTGCAGATTCTCCATGACAAGGCCACGCTTTTCAGTTTGTTCTTCGTCTTCCTCTTCATTTTCTTCCTCACTTGCAGACTTTGTCCTCTCAAGAGCCCGTTGTATGTAGTCTGAGTCAGCTCATCTCTTTGACATGCAGGAATCCTTCTGTCTCGCGCATCAACATGAAACAACGCTCCTTCCCTCAGTGTGGCTACCGACATGTTTGTAATTTTTCATTTTTATTTTTTGATGAATATCTTGGAAAAACCAGCGAAGCACTGAAACCGTAAAACATGAAGCGCGATGTGGCGAGGAAACACTGTATCCAATTTCAAAAGACAGTGGTCTCGAAATTATTTATTGAAACTAGCTAGGCGCGGTGGCTCCGACGGCATATAGCAATTTTTTGCTTTTACGCAATGTCGCCAAAATGGTTGCGATAGTAAGTAAGCGCCTGCATTACTTATCACTTACGTGGATTTCTTAATAAATGGACTTATCAGAGCTACTGTAGACATCCAACTGTGGGAAATTTGTCGTAAAATTCGAAAATTCTTTCTCATTCATTCGCAGAAATTTTAAAAGAATCCCAGCGAGTTAGTTTCAGCAATTTAGGAAAAGTTAGCATAATTTTCAGCCTTTCTTCATCGTTTAACTGCAACGGATGGTTATCGAATACTAAGGCTCTGACCGTTGGTGCTGGAACCCGTGAGTTTCTTTTCAGTGATAGCATATATATCTGGTAGATATGTGGAAATGGTTTTAAGAAGTAAGTCCAATATCGTTAGTACCCGTATAACAAAATTGCAGATCGTAGCGCTCAAAACCGAACTAAATCGCAAGACTCAATCGTTCGGAAACGGCTTTAACCATTAGGTCTCTCTCACTCTCATTAGTCCTCGTGTTACAAAAAAGTAGACCAAACCAAAGCAAACCAGTACCGAAGAGTAGCGTTCTGCCATTTGTTCATCGTTTGGCCTAAATTCAAACATTAATTATGTCTGTCTATTAAATGTAGCCAATTGGAAGGTCACCAGTTAGAAAACACCAGCACGCACTTGTTAACACTTTGATCTTGCAAACGAACCGACAGCGTCACGGTCAAAGCAAAAAAAATAAATGCTTCTTTTTTAAAAAAAAAAGCGTCAAAAAGGCTTTTGTTTATTTAATTTTTGTCTATATTGTCTTAATCTATTTTCAGATACATTGTGTAAAATATTTGGTAATTGTAATATTATAATAATTTAAATATCAAAATTGCTAAAACTTTACCGAACCCTACTGCAGGTGTGGGCGCGACCCACAGTTTAAGAAATCCTGCCTTAAACTATCTCCTAAAACCATGCATTTTCCCTTTCCTCGAGCAGCGAAAATCTGGCCGTATAAGAATGCGTTGTATATAAATAAAGCGTCGACTGCCTGCGACCTTTCCTAGGCTGTTTCTGCGATCGATGTCATCTCGGAACCGCATTGTGTGTATGCACGAGTTGATGGATGACCTGTGGGAGAATTTTAAGTCCCTTTTCGCGGATTTTGAAATGCTTGCATTTCTTTTACCTGCGACCGCCCGCTTTAAAAGTGAGGACTGCTTCAATCTTATTCTGCACAATTCCGAGTTTTATTTCGACGATGTTTTTTTCGCCGGCTATTTCTTTTCCTTATTATTCCATTGTTGGAGAATTTCGTAGTTGGAATTCAAATTCATACGCAAGAGATGCGCATTGGGAAAAAAATAAAATAAAAGAGTTTTAGAGTGCTCTCTTTAAAAAGACAAAATCTTAGCGGTAAAAATGTAAAAGAGCCGAAATAGCTTTTAAATATAAATCATAAATCATTTTCTTTTATTTATATACATATATACGCAAATAAATATTTTCACTGCGATCTACCTTTATAAAAGAAATAAATTCTTCAATGTAATCCGCATGCTTAAATTTAATACGGTTTTTATTTGAATGGTTTTATTCCAGTGATTTCTTTTCCTTATTTTTCAATTACCATTATAAATATAACACAAATTTAATGCTATACTGATATGTTGATGGTCCTTTAGTCATAAATAAATCAAAGGAAATTAATAACTTCTACTCCCTTGAAATCGAGCTGAGCCGAAATAGTAGTTAGAATTTGAATGCGAATTTCCTAGATCTTAATTTCTACATTGATGAGTGTTTTACAATTTTATAATTTATGAGAAAAGAGCCGAACTAGATAAGTTGGCAAAAGCATTAATCTCGTAGCCAGAGTGTTGCGAGTTTCAGGTTCTAGCTGTCTAAAGATCCGCCGTGTTACGATATGGCGGTTGGGGAACGTAAAATAGGTTCGTGGTCGCAATGTCCTCCCAGTTTCCTAACATCTGGTGGTGACAGGCCAAGTCTGGGGTTTTCTGATTGATTCCAGCAATTTCGAGAACCCACTTTGTGTTGTTCCAGAGTGTAATGTTGGCCGCCTATATGGTGCTTCTTTAATAAAATCGCTAACAAATATTTGCGGCTTAATAGTGGCGAATGCTATAAAAAAAAGTACCCGCGATTTGGGAATAATCCCCTATATAATAATATTCTAAGTTATCTGTCCGTCTGTCCTCGAATATATGAAGCGGATAGAGGCATCGATATTGGATTCTTGATATGTTACGGTTAGCAAAATTCAAAGCGATTAAAGTTTATCTCTGTTAAACTATCGCTCCGATTCTAAAATAAATTGGTATAAGTATGCTTCATATCACAGCGAAAAATACAGTCTCTTTAAAACGTTAAAAATCCACTCCTTCCCCCCCCTTTTCGAGAGTTTCATACCCTCTTTTCCCCTGTTAAGAGCAGGCGATTAAATTCATCAATTTATTACATTATAAGTAGATAAAAATAACATTTTTTTCTAGCATTAAGACATCATTCCTTTAATGATCTCATTTAATCATTTCTTATTCTAAAATATTTAAATATCGCCTGCATGATTTTCATACTTTTATCCCTGAACTTAGATATTACGTAAATAATTTTCTTTTATATTTGGTTTAAATAATAGATTAGGTACATACGTGCTAATTTTAAATTTAATCCTCGATTAATTTTTGGTGGAATGAAAATTTCATCATCGGTATTAACGACAAATTCTTTTCATAAAAGTCTAGGTTTGGTTTGGTTTGGAGCGTTACGGTCTACTGTTTTGCACACGAGGGCTAATGAGACCGGGACCTACAGCTTAAAGCCGATTTTGAGCTGCTACAAACATCCATGCCTGCAGTGGGATTCGAACCCACAAACTCCGGTTCCGAAGAGCAGCGCTCTACCATTCCATAAAAGTCTAGAAGTCTATTTCATAGACTAATAAATATGTAGCGTTTAAGTTATATATCTTTGAAAATTAAGAAGTTTGTTCGTTTGTGTGTTTGTCTTTTATGCATAACCACAATGTTTGACTAATTGAATTCAACGTGATTCTAAACTGCATTCACAGTATCGGGAGACTTTAGAGGAGTATGAAGATAAACAAATTGTTGAGAGTGCACCAGATAATTCCCAGCCAAGACACAAACCATATTTTTACCTACCTCATAGGGTACTTTACAGTTCTGAAATACTAAAAATTTTACAGATCCCGTCATATGACGGGCTATATGCTAGTAATAATATTAATATCAATTTTATAGTATTAAAATCTTCTAAATAGACGTTGAAAGGTAAATTGATCATTTCCTGATCTTACCTAGATAAACAGAGTTGCTAATGTCTTCATAAACACATATACACGCCCCCCAAAAAAGTTTTGAATCTACTGCTGTATATGGCAACAATAAGGAAAATACGCTAACACTAGTGAATAATGTTCCTTTCCCTGAAAGGAATTTTACAGAATAAAAGGGAAAAAAGAGCGGAGTAGAACAAAACAGACAATTACTTTCACACCGCTTTCAATTCTTTTTTTTTCGTAGCTTCGTGCTTCCCCATTTTTTAAGCAACACTTCGACGATTCGTTCCTTCCTCTGTTTTTATATTTGGGGAAAGTTTTCACTGCGCTTCTGGTAGCCTTTCCAAGCTTATTGATTTGCTACCAAACTATTACAGAAACAACCTATACTTTAGCAATTCCAATAGTATGCATTAACGATTTCTGTTGGGAATGCTTTAGGGAGAAATTCTTTAGGAAAATTCAAATTCCCCAGAGAAATACCCAAACATTTATATTCCAGATTAGTATATACAGTGGACTCCGCTTAATGTGCTCGCGGTTAATGTTATCAATCGCTTATTGTTATCGAAATCACTTGGTCCCGATTTTCCCTATTCACTTGTATGTTAAAATTATTGCTTTATATCATCATTACATCAGTTAATATTATCAGTTTTCGAACCTCATTTTAAGTGGCAAAAAAATATTCACAATGTATTCAGAAGTAACCCATCCTTTCTTTTCCTTCGTTGTTGTTTGAATTTTTGAAAATACTCCCTCTTCCAACTAGGGAAATGGGGGAATGAACAAAGGAGTGGGACGTTACACGTTCCTGAAATTTTTCAAAAACACGTACACCCTGCTGATGGTAAGTGGTTGTCAGATAAGCAGAAGGCAACACGTTCTTATCGGAACTGAGAAGGGGCGTATTCGCTTTTTATGCCCTGCTCGCTTACTTGCAGCTTGTCGATATGGAAGCCAGAAAGCGAAATGATTTAACGTTAAAACAAAAGATCGAAATTTTAAATCGTTATGACAGGTTGATTATGATTACGAACAATTTATCAATGAGTCCTTAGAAAAAATTGTATACAGTCAACATTTGATCAGTTTTTTTAATTATGCATACGATTCTTATGTTTTAAAGCAGGGGTAGGCAACGCGGCGCCCGCGGGCGCCATGGCTCCCCCGATCGATTTTTAATGCGCCCTCGCTGGACTAATGTAAATGTATGATAGCCAGAGCGATTTACTTACTCTTGTCAAACGGCGATATACAGCAAGTAGTCAGTTGAGTTTAGGATTGTGCATAGATTAGCAGTTTGCTAACCTTGAGCGTATCTAATAACACACACGTATTTTTTGTTAGTGTGTGATCGTATTTCGAATAGACCACGCGTAGACCGTGCATTTAAAACTACCAAGTAATCCGAAATAATTCTTTTCTTTCAAACCCCTTCATGGATAAATGTAAAAGAAAAAGAACATATTATTTTAACGATGAATGGGACCATCTATATTGTTTCGTTGATTACAAAGGGAAGTGTATTTGTTTGTTGTGTAATAATAGTGTGGCGATTCCCAAGAAAAGTAATATTGAACGACATTTTAAGACCGTTCATACCAATTTTGATAGTGACTATCCAAAGTACTCTGAAATTAGAAGGAAAACAATTATTTCTTTAAAATCTTCAATAACTAACCAGCAAAGTTTTTTTTACAAAACCACTGCAACAACATAAAGCAGCAACGATCGCGTCATATAAAATATCGCATTTGCTAGCTAAGAATAAAAAACCATTTACAGGTGGAGAAATAGTGAAAGAAGCCATGTTAGAAGCTGCTGATTCACTTTTTGAAGAATTTAAAAATAAAAAAGAAATAGTTTCAGCTATAAACACGTTGCAATCCCCAATTATAAGAAATTAGCTGAAAATATGGACACCCAAGTTTCACACTGAATTATATGTATCATTATGTATGCCACCAACACAATAAAGTTATAAAAAATCTGTTTTTTTTTTTTTTTTTGCCTATTTATACCTGTTGATTATCTGTAAAATATGCGCCTTTGATAATTTTCAAATTTAGTATTGCGCCCTTAAGGCCAAACAGGTTGCCGACCCCTGTTTTAAAGGATAATATACATAAATATATGAGTTTTTTCATTTTATTTTGAAATTTAGTACGTGTGAATTAAAGGGAGAGGTAAATTTATCTAATTTTGCTTATCGTTTATTGTTATCAAAATCAGAGTGTCCCAAACTGATCACATTAAGCGGAGTTCACTGTATTATAAATTGGTTAATGTCGTTATGTGGAGACGAAATCTACTTTCAAAACATCGCAAATAAAATAGACAAAGAATCAACTGACTTGTGTTTTAAAGGTTTTACACAACATGGGGTACATGGCTAAAAGAGACTCAAATTTAATTTATGTAAATTATGAAACAAAAATAAAGGCATTAAAGATAGGAAAGTTTAACTAATAAATTGAAAACATTTAAGGTCACAACATTTAGTCATTGAAGTTACAAAATAATTTTTGGGAAGAACGCCATGTTTAGTTCTTGAGTACTATACACTACTCCTATCTGAATGTTATTCCATTCTAAGAGCCCTCATCTCTTCCAGGCGCCATTAAGTTTCGCTCTTGAAAGCTGTAATAGGACTTATATATATATATATATATATATATATATATATATATATATATATATATCATCTTCGGTTTAAGATTCCATTTTCCCAGTAATTCGTCACGTGGAACCCTAGCGAAGATTCTCGAATGTTCATTAGTAGATATCCTTCCGGTTCCATACCTAAAACTAGATTTTTAACCCGTGGGTTACATCACTTATGAGACTTCAAGTAATAGTTGATTGGTCGACACAAATGACTATTTAAGCAAATGTTTAGAGTTCCATCACGATTTTTTCGATACAGTTTCGACGGAGTTTTTCGTATAGGTTTAGTTTCGCAAAGGATTTCATGATGATGCGTTGATATGTCGTGTTAGATTGAATTTTTGAGTGTCTTGATTGTGTTCTCATCGCAAGGTTCCCCGACCGCGGGGTGGTGATAACCACCATGAACCCCACTTCGTAATGAGGCAAAAAGCCTTATTATACACACACACACACACACACACACGCACAGATATATATATATATATATATATATATATATATATATTTGTATATCTCCAATTTAGTATACATATACCTCTCTCTATAATTTCTACGCTTACACGTTATTCTAAGGTTACTGTCAAATACCATTGGAGGTTAATATTATGACCTATATGAAAACTTTAATGTTACAGGAGAAATTCTGCTTCGAATAAAATAAGCTAATTTAATAATGTCGACAAAAAACCATGAATGCATGGGAAGATAGTTCTTGCTTGTTAGGCATCAGGCTTGGTTTGGAGCACTACGGTTTACTTTTTGCAACACGAGGTCTGATGAAACCGGGATCTACTGCTTAAAGCCGATTCCGAACGGCTACGAACATCCATGCCACAATGGGATTCGAACCCAAGATCTCCGAAGGCCAGCACCCTAACCATTCAGCCATCGTTCGTTGGCATCA
>CM063498.1:197217792-197232792 GCA_032207245.1 Pardosa pseudoannulata
GAAGGCCAGCACCCTAACCATTCAGCCATCGTTCGTTGGCATCACAGTCTGCGGATTTAACACTAATAAAAATAGGCATGAATATTTCTTGAAGTTCCAAATTATTTTCAAACAGTAGATTACAGCCCAACAAACGCTCCAATACCAAATTATGTACTTTAAAGTTCCTAAAGGTAATTTTCTCGGCAATCTTAGGCCTATAATGAATGAATATCTAGGGTTCAGGGGTTCAACACAGTGATCCATGATTTCGCATACATTGACATGTCTGCATACATTTAAAAGTCTGTAGATATTTTAATAGCTTTAGGTAGTAAACAGTTATACAATGTATCAGTGATACAAGCAATGCTCAAATACCCACAAGTTGCTTATATTAATCAGAACAAATCAATAAACTTAGAGAAATATTAGCTGATATAAAAATAAGGTTTAGTTCGAGAGTAAAAGCATCGAAATTTCGGGAATATGGTTCTTTTATATCGTTTAAGTGAACATATTAGTTGCATTAATTTTTTTTTCTTTTTACCGTAAAACACTCACACGTTTTGGCCTGAATGTTGAACAAGCGCTTATTTTAACCCCTGAATACAGTTTTTTTTTAAAAAGGCCGGCCAAAAAAAATCAATTTTTTAATGTAAAAAACACTATTTAGAACGTTGAATTTAGAAAAAAATTATACATTTTATACTTGAATAAGTAAGTCTTATAGCTTACAATCCCGAGTAAATGATAAATATCAATAAAACGATTGTTTTTTTTTTTTTTTTGCTTTCATATTGTTATTTTCAATTTTCAATTGCAATCGAGTATTAAAAATTATAGCAACATAAAGTACAACGCCGTTCGAATAATCTCGAATGTGCACACTTTGGACAGTTTAGTATACTCGATTTAACTCGAGCGTGTACGTTAAGAGGTGTTTAAGCATTGTTCAACATGCCGGCGAAAATATGTCAAATAACAGTTGGAAAAATATGACAAGAAATGTGATGCGAGTTCCAAAATTATAACTTAAAACACAATCCAAAAATAGTGGACTATACCAAAAGCATATACGTTATTAAATGAGATGCAACGCATGCCATACAAGAAATCAGAAAACTTCAAGCTATATTTAAAGCAGAACTGCAATGTAAACAGCAGCAGCGTTTGAAACACCAAGAGGGCCCCAAAATATCATTCTGCAAATGTGGTGACTTAACTGCTGATGCCTCACTCATAAATAACAGAATCACGGAAAGTCAAGAACATTTTTTCCTCCCTGGATGAAGATGGAGAAATCGTCGAAGAGCGCATTTAATAAACTTTACGACGAACATTCCCGTTTATTGCCTCAATAAAGGAGTTCTCGAAGTCAGAATTGAGCATTTCTAATCTTTGATCCTGCAACATGCAAAACAGATCAAAATGCGCCCCTCTGCAAGCGACAGCAACAAATGGGGGATCGGTCACAACCCACCCCCTAACGACCGCCCTGGTCGTTATATGTATGTATATGTAATGGGCGAATGCGATAAGAGTCGGAAGGAAGGACTCATTAAAGTGCAGTGGAAACCTTCGAAAAGAGAGAAGGCGAGGGTCATTTAAAGCACTCGCGATCTCGTTAGAGAAGAGGAAATGTGGGCCGGATGAAATCCTTTACCCCGGGTGATGCGAGGGAAAAATTTGCAAAGACGAGCGGATGGAGGTGATTTAGAATTGGGATCTTTCAACTGCGAGACGGGGAAATCTATTTACGTTTGTGTTGCAATAGCACGAACAGAGCTGTTATCTCATAGCACCACCGCAACATGATGACGCATACAAATGGCAGAGTTATTGTTTCACTTGACAGTCGATTCTCCCTCTCTAGTCCTTTTGATTCGTATGAAGCATGGTTTGTTTTAATTTTTCAATTCCTATGATAGTGAAGTCAAATTTAAAAGTAAGTAAAGTGGACTCCGCTTAACCCCTTCCGGTATGATTTAATAATGAAAAACTGCATGAAATAACCATTTAATTTTTATTTAAAAAAACTTGTTTCATTTTACAATTCTTACATATTCTTAATTAAAATCCACTTTTTACATAGTGTTAAATAATATCAGAAACAGTAAAATTAAGAAAATATCAAAGCAAAACATTAATAAGGTATACAGATAATAGTCTTCAAGCTAGTGGTACTTTTCAAAACAAAGTGCAAAGGAATTCTTAATTGTTTACACCGCCAAGTAGTCTCACTTTTAATTTGATTCTTGTAACACACACGGCATTTCTTAGTAGGTTTTCTTTTATTCTGACTCATTAATTTGGCAATGACTTGTACCAAGTAAACAATATGCAATAGTGACTTGTGATTTTCACAAGTGATAAAAGTGTTGCCAAATTCAGTACACTAGAAATTTTAAACTAAATTAATTATCATATTTAACAGTAACTTTAATCGCATGACGAGTGTAGCTCGTCATTGTGCGGTATGGAATGAAAAACTAATGACGAGCTAGACTCGTCATTTTACCGGAAGGAGTTAATGTGATCGCGGTTAATGTTATCAATCGCTTAGTGTTATCGAAATCACTTGGTCCCGATTTTCTCTATTCATTTTTATGTTAAAATCATTATTTTTGGTGATCCTTACATCGGTTAATGTTATAAGTTTTCGAACCTCATTTTAACTGGCAAAGGAATATTCACAATGTATTCAGAAGGAACCCATTCTTTTCTGTCCCGTCATTCTTGTTTTAATTTCCGAGAATTCTCCCTCTTCCATCTAGGGAAAAGAAGAAAAAACAAAGGAGTGGGGTTTACACGTTCCTGGAAATTTTCAGAAATACGCACGCCCAGCTAGTAGCCAATGTTTTTCAGGTAAGCAGAAGGCAACAAATTTCTATTCGGAACTGAGAAGGAGCGTATTCATATTTTATGCCCTGCTCGCAGTTTAAATGCAGTTTGTCGATATGGAAGCCAGAGAGCGAAATCATTTAACATTAAAACAAAAGATCGAAATTTTAAATCGTTATGACAGGTTATCAAATATGAGTCACCGCAATGCTGCAGCGCAGTTAAACATTTCTCAGCTTCTAAATTGCATTGAACGTGTCGAAACGTGGAGTACAACACCGCTCCGATGAATTTAAAAAACATTATGATTACGAACGATTTATCAATGATCTTCTTAGAAAAAAATTGTAGACAGTCAACAACTGATCAATTATTTTTGTTATGCAAACAATTCTTGTGTATTAAAGGATAATATACAGTACATAAATATAAGGTGAGTGTTTTTCATTTTATTTTGAAATTTAGTATATGTGAGTTCAACGGGGGCAGGGGGAATTTATCTAATTTTGTAAATCGTTTACTGTTATTAATCGATTTTTGTTATCAAACTCGCAGTGTCCCAAACTGATCACATTAAGCAGAGCCCACTGTATTTAAATGATATGTAGTCAAAACTAAAATGGTCAATGCTGATTTAAACAGTATTCTCTTACACAAATGGACTAATGGAATAATATAATTAATAATAACAGTTCGTGTGGATGGCCACATTGCAACACTTGGAATAAAGCACATGGGAATTCCAACTAACAACACAATAAAGAGTTCCGACATTTTATAAATTAAAAAGTTTGTTAGCAATTTTAGGGATCTTAGCAATTTTAGGATATTACTTATTTTAAGGATTATTTATTTTAGAATATAATTATAATTAAGTTGCTTAGTTTGGTTAAAATATCATTACGTATATACCTTATTATTCAAGATGAGACGTGTTCAAAATACTGATTATGTTTCCAGTGTGAATTCAAAATGTATATTTAAATAAATAACTCTACATATAAGTAAATATTAGTTTGGTTAAAATATCAATACGCCTATACCTTATATATTCAACATGAGAAGTGTTCAAAATACTGAATGAGATTATGTTTCCAATGTGAATTCAAAAATGTGTATTTAAATAAATAAGTCCACGCATAAGTAAATAGTAGTTTGGTTAAAATATAATTAATTGTATACCATATATATTCAACATGAGAAATGTTCAAAATACTGTTTCAGATTATGTTTTCAATGTGAATTCAAAAATGTGTATTTAAATAAACAAGTCTACGTATAAATAAATATTAGTTTGGTTAAAATATCATTCATTATATACCTTATATATTCAACATGAGAAGTGTTCAAAATACTGATTGGGATAATGTTTCCAGTGTGAATTCAAAAATGTATATTTAAATAAATAAGTCCATGCATAAGTAAATAGTAGTTTGGTTAAAATATAATTAATTATATACCATATATATTCAACATGAGAAATGTTCAAAATACTGTTTCAGATTATGTTTCCATTGTGAATTCAAAAATGTTTATTTAAATATATAAGTCCACGTATAATTAAATATTAGTTTGATTAAAATATCATTAATTATATACCTTATATATTCAGCATGATAAGTGTTCAAAATACTGATTGAGATTATGTTTCCAGTGTGAATTCAAAAAGGTATATTTAAATAAAAAGTCCACTTATAAATAGATATTAGTTAGGTTAAAATATCATTAATTATATATCTTATATATTCACCATGAGAAATGTTCAAAATACTGATTGAGATGATGTTTCCAGTGTGAATTCAAAAATGTATATTTAAATAAATAAGTCCACGTATAAATAAATATTAGTTTGGTTAAAATATCATTAATTATATACCATATATATTCAACATGAGAAGTGTTCAAAATACTGTTTGAGATTATGTTTCCAGTGTGCATTCAAAAATGTATATTTAAATAAATAAGTCCACGTATAAGTAAATATTAGTTTGGTTGAAATATCATTACGTATATACCTTATATATTCAACATGAGAAGTGTTCAAAATACTGATTCAGATTATGTTTCCAGTGTGAATTCAAAAATGTATATTTAAATAAATAAGTCCACGAATAAATAAATATTAATTTGGTTAAAATATCATTACATATGTGCCTTATAAATTCAACATGAGAAGTGTTCAAGATATTGATTGAGATTATATTTCCAGAGTGCATTCAAAAATGTATATTTAAATAAATAAGTCCACGTATAAGTAAATATTAATTTGGTTAAAATATCATTACTTATATACCTTATATATTCAACATGAGAAGTGTTCAAAATACTGATTGAGATTATATTTCCAGTGTGCATTCAAAAATGTATATTTAAATAAATAAGTCCACGTATAAATAAATATTAGTTTGGTTAAAATATCCTTCATTATATTCATTATATATTCAACATAAAAAGTGTTTAAAATACTGATTGAGATTATGTTTCCAGTATGCATTCAAAAATGTATATTTAAATAAATAAGTCACGTATAAATATTAATTTGGTTGTAATATCATTAGTATATACCTAATAAATTCAACATGAGATGTTCAAAATACTGATTGAGATTATATTTCCAGTGTAATTCAAAAATGTATATTTAAATAAATAAGTCCACGTATAAAGAAATATTAATTGGTTAAAATATCATTACGTATGTCTAATAAATTCAACATGAGAAATTTCAAAATACTGATTGAGGTTAATTTCCAGTGGGAATCAAAAATATATTTAAATAAATAAGTCCACTATAAATAAATATTAGTTTGGTTAAATAACATTAAAATATACCTTATATATTCAACATGAAAGTGTTCATACTGATTGAGATTATATCCAGTGTGTATTCAAAAATGTATATTTAATAAATAAGTCCACGTATAAATAAATATTAGTTTGGTTAAAAATATTAATTTATACCTTTATATCAATGAAAATGTTCAAAATACTGATTCAGATTCCAGTATGCATTCAAAAATGTATATAAAATAAATAAGTCACGTATAAAATATTAATTTGGTGTAATATCATTACTTTTCCTAATAAAACCACATGAGAATTTAAAATACTGATTGGGATATGTTTCAGTGTGAACAAAAAGTAATTAATAAATAAGTCCACGTATAAGAAAAAAAATAATTTGGTTAAAATATCATTACGTATGTATTAAATTCAACATGAAAGAGTTAAATACTTTAGGATATTTCCAGTGGGAAAAAAATATATATTTAAAATAAATAAGTCCACGTATAAATTTCAGTTTGGTTGAAAAATTACGTATATACCTTATATATTCAACATGAGAAGTGTTCAAAATACTAATTGAGGTTATATTTCCAGTGTGCATTCAAAAATATATATTTAAGTAAATAAGTCCACGTATAAGTAAATATTAGTTTGGTTAAAAAACCATTAATTATATACCTTATATATTCATAATAAGAAGTGTTCAAAATACTGATTGAGATAAAGTTTCCAGTGTGAATTCAAAAATGTACATTTAAATAAATAAAGCGACGTATAATTAGTTTGGTTAAAATATCATTACTTACATACCTTATATATTCAACATGAAAAATGTTCAAAATACTGATTGAGGTTATATTTCCAGTATGCATTCAAAAATGTTTATTTAAATAAATAAGTTAACTTAAAAACTTTGATTCTCAGTGGATAATATATTAAAAATATGTATGCTAAAAATCAATTTCTTTTTATAACAATTCCCAAACAAAATAAATAATTCACAAACACAAAACTACACCCGTCGAAATATCCAATTGCCTTATTAAATATTTGAGTCTTTTTTAATAATATAATATGCAGGAATTTCATCGAACGAGTCATCATTTATTAACCAACAAAAATCCTATTACCGAATCCGGGGAAAAATGCTGCGCTTATAAAAGATAATTTAGCATTGATTATCTTACTAGGGATAAAAATTTGCATCGAGCATAAATTCTGAGCCGAAAAAGAAAATAAGTAAACAGGGGGAAAATACATATCAATCCAAATTTTTTTTTTACAACCGTGATTAGTAATCTAGAAAAAAGCAGTTTTAAATCACAAAACATCCCCCTCTCTTTCTTTTTACTCTTTTGTCTGAGAGCGAGGAACGTAAAGAGAATAAAAGGATAAAAGGCACTGAGGATAAAATGTTTCTACGAATAGGTAGAAAAATTTTACACGAAAAAACTTTCTCAAATAGCTGTTTCGAGATTCGAACAAACACGAAATAAAGAAGAAGGAAAAAAAATTCCAAATGTATTTTCAAGAGGTAAAACTAACTTTTCCGGGAAAAATTTAGAACCCACTTTTAAGAATTCCGTACTACAGAACGGGGCTTGGAGGCAATACAGAAGTTATTAACATAAAAGCCAACGTGTAATCATACTATTTAAGAAGTGACGACGTCGTGAAATATTTCGAGTTTTTAATTCTTTTTTTGCGGGAACGAATTGCGTATATTTAGCGTAAAAACTAAACGAGAAGCCACTTGAAAAATTTCAGAATGCCAAACTGCTTTAGCTCGGAGATTGTTAGCGATACTGTTTTTGCTTTTTTTTTTAATGTTTTATTCCGAGAAGGCTAAATTTTAAGCCAAATAGAGCATACCTAATTTTGAAAATAATTCAGATGTTAATAAATTTCGGATTTGAAGTAGTGAAAAATTCTTTGAGAATAAAAATTCTGAAGATCTTGAAAAACAGATTAAAGGTTTTGAAAGAGGTAGGAATAAATATTCAAACTTATTTTGAGAGTTCGGTTCTGTAGAACGGAGAACTGGAAATAAAAGTAAAATGAAATTGTATTTGGTTAGTAAACTGAAAAAAAGTCTTTTGCAAAAAAGTGTGATGTAAATACGACATGACTTGTATGTCCATTAAATTATATAGTTTTTTCGATGTATTTAATATGGTTTGGTTTGCAGTACATACACAACTTTGAGTTATTCTCAGATATATTGCGGATGGACTGGCAAAGTTGGGCTCAACCATGACTCGGGTCATTCGGAATGCTCTGACGTACCTTGAGTTATGTTCAAGAGGTAAAGCTTCCATAAACATCTTTGGAAGCAACAACCATCACACCCATGGTATTCTAGTAAGAGCTTTAATAGTCTTTGAAGGTGACAGAAGTGACCAAACTGCGTTGGCTCGACTGATTTATGGGCATTTAAGGGGCCGTGGTAGCCTGGTTAGTAGAGCGTCAGTTTCGTAACCGAAAGATGGCGAGTTCTGTCCTCGTCTCGGTCAAAGAAAAAGTCTGATGTAAATACGACATGACTTGTATGTCCATTAAATTATATAGCTTTTTCGATGTATTTAATATGGGTTGATTTGCAGTATACACACAACTTTAAGTTATTCTTAGATCTATTGTGGATGGACTGGCAAAGGTGGGCTCAACCATAACTCATGTCAGTCGAGATGCTCTGAAGTACCTTGAGTTATGCGCATGAGATGAGAGAATTTCTTACGCTGACCCAGGCTATGATTGCCCATACAGCAGCAGACGAACTGAATAACCAGTCACCATGACAGCTATAGAGCTGCAGCTGACCTACGAGCGATCTGTCATGGTTCGAAGCTTAATATGGTCAACCCCAGTAAGGAACAAGCACTACAGAGGCAAGTTCTGGTCTACCAAGGAAGGTGTAGAAGGAAAGATCACTCAGGCACCCCGGGTTCGTGAAGCCCGTACACTCCTAAAGGAGAAGGGTCACTGGGGGTATGTTCATGAGGTTAAAGTGGAGAAAAACCATAAAACTTATCTACCACTTTTTATTTACAAGATATTTACATCAGCGGCAGCAAGACAACCTAATCACTTCTAACCGCTACTAGCAGTTGGTGCTGGGTATTTATACCCGTCGGAAAAGTCCCTGGAATCTTCTTCGCTCCGGAAATTTGCATTTCCCACATGGTGAAATCTGCATATCACAGAGCAGAAGATGCGACCATGGTGAAAGTGGTTTACATTGAAGAGTGACGCCACAAGGTAAAGCTTCCATAAACATCTTTGGAAGCAACAGCCATCACACCCATGGTATTCTAGTGATGGCTTTAATAGTCTTTAAAGGTGACAGGCATTTGAAGGCATTTAATGGGCCAGGATAGCCTGGTTGGTAGAGCGTCAGTTTCGTAACCGAAAGTTGGCGAGTTCTGTCCTTCTCAGCCAAAGAACGCCAAGTTGTTAATGGCAGTTGGGGAACGTTAAATATGTCGTGACTGCAAAATCCTCCAAGATCTCATATCAAATTATACCTCGGGGGGGGTACTGAATCAAGAATGAGTTGGTCTCTGGTTTGGATATAAATGCTGATTTGCGGATGGATGAATGAGTGTATGAATGAGTTCGACCGCTCCCTAAAAAAATGTTGTATCGTGTATATTCGAAGAAAGTCGTACTTCCATTTTAACGGTGCTCGTTAACAATGAAAGGAGCACATTTCTGCCTTAATTCGAAAGAGCAGAGATCATTCGGACTTGGTATGACCAAGTGGCATTAGACCCACCCACCCACCCATGGGCATTTAACCGTCAGGTTTTCCCATTGGTACTGGGAAATTCTCTGTTTGCACCAAGAATAACTTTAAAGAGGCCAATGCACAATACCCGATAAACTGCATTAACTTGGTAAGTGGGGATTTTTTGGTAAGACTTACTTTCGTCTTGGATGTACTTAAAGCGAATAATCCTATGGACCTAATCTAATATTCAGATTAAAGGGATAAGAAAGAAGAATATTCTAAGTTATAATTTGAAAGTAAGTGTCAATAGGAAATTTTTGACTTTGCAATCAAATCAATAGATTTTTTTTGTTCATAATTTCCTGAAAACCGATTTTTAATTCATGCTTTAAAATAGTGTACATTGAAAATTTATGACATAAAAAATAAAATTCTGCAATGTTTAAGCGCAACATTGAAGAAAAAATATGAAACAAAGAATTCTTCCGCATACTTCGCTCATTTGATCTAAGAAACCGCAAGCCTACTTCTTTATTGAATACTGCGCTATAAAGACAACAGACGCTATAACTGCGACTGCAAAAATGCCAGTGTTTAGAAGAGAAAGAAAGAAGAAAATGTGAAATGTACGCTGCATTAAGATGCAACCGGAAAACAAAAATGAAATTAGGAAATTCTGAGATAGAAGAAGCTCGTGCAAATAGAGAACGACGGTTGAGGGGAAACTGCCGCTTGCAGACCCAAATTTGTTTTATTTCTCCGTTTAATTTCTAAAGCCTGTTCGAAAGCGGAATGTTTCTTGTTTTAAAAACATAAAACATAACAGAAAGTATTTATAATAATTTATGACGCAGGAAAATTGTGGAGAATGCAGCACAACTATTCTGTAAGTTGCCTTTGCTTCGTCCAGAATTTTTTTAATGGTTTATAAAATTTAAGAAATACATATACACACCATTTATGTTTAAAAACTATTGTCATTAGAAATATTTATGCTTTTTAATAAATTATTAAAATGTCTATAAATTTAAACTGGAAGGAAAAATGTTTATACATTTTTTGCTACAACAGCACTTTCAACTGGCTTTTTTTGTTACTGTGTAATAAAATTGCAGACAATTAAATTACACGCTAAATTTAACTAAATTAGGATTAAAAGTTATTATTATTTTAAGTATATTTAGCACTAAAATAGTTGATTTCGTATAGAGACGAGAGATTTATTTGTTATCGCATTTGTTCGCAATTATTAGCAAAGTAATTTTTTATATCAGTATTTAAAACATTACAAACTGTAAGTATATGCATTAAAAATGCAATTACTCAGATATTTTAGTTCGATGCTTGCTTTAGTGTTTTTTATGGCATTAAGTATGTATTTACCAAGATTGAGACTGTCTACACTCTCTAAGTAAAGAGAAAGGAAAAATTGAATTATAAAAAATTTTTCCGAAGAAACTTGAAACAAATGTTAAATTAAAATGCCTTCAAAAGTGTTTACAAAAGGTCACACCAAGTCACTATTTAAGTTTACGAAGATCGAAGTGCTTAATAAACATAAGACATTAATAAATACTATAAAAGTAAGTGTTAAGAATTGCAGAAGGAAAAAACATCCCGAATATGTAATAGTGAAAAACTTCGCAAATAATAGAAAATTGTTAAGTAAGATTTATATAGTATCTGTTTAAAATAATATTAAGTTTGAAAACTAATTCAAATGTTTCTAAAGAATATGGTAATAAACTTACATGACAGGAAAAGAATCAATTTCAGTACTTACCTAAAAAAGAAAAAAAGTTATTAAGTATATATATATATATATATATATATATATATATATATAGATAGATAGATAGATAGATAGATAGATAAAACAGAATTAAATGCATTATACATTAATAATGAGTCCCTAGAACTCGCATTAACTCATCAATGCAAGATAAAAACAATTTTTTAATCTTGCATTTTTTTAATTTTGGCTACAAGTGCATATTGAGTTGATATGAACAGCAATATCCGTCTTAGGCTAGGCGGGTACCAGGTGAGTCTCCTTCTTTATCTGCCTAAATGAAATGTGGATCTTAAGGATAAAAACATTCTCTACTTCTGAACCAGCCCCTGGAAAAAAACGGAATAAATCTATATACCCCAGATATTGAAAATTTAAAAAATAGATAACACTCGTTTTAAACTACTTTTCTACAGAGTTCGTGGGTTCGAATGCCGCTGTTTGTAATCGTTCGGAATTGTCCTTAAGCAGTAATTAAGCGGTTTCATTAGCCTTCGGGTAGCAAAATAATGAAGGCAGAGTTTCAAACTAAACCACTTCTTTTACTACATTAATATATATTTTAACAATATCTAACACCAAGAGTTACCACGCAGTAAGAAAGTTTCATCCATTTTTATTTTTTAATTGAAAAGAATGTTTACATTTTGTAAAAAGTGCTCTACCTTAGTTACCAAATGTTTTAAAATATTGTCACGATTTGATCTAAGAGTTATGAGCGGGTAGGATTTGCGATTTAACAGTTATTTATGAGATAACATCGTTTTAGCTGCTATATATTTCGACCATTTCGCCAATTGTCCCGCATTCATTTTTCCCTCCGAGCAAATGAATACATAATAGTTCGAATATCAGCATCAAATAAAAAAATGATGAGATAATAACAACGTGTGGGGCAAATTTAATAGTGGGCGTCTCTACCTGCATGTTATTATAGGACCTCGAGAGTGCGGATGTTCATATTAATTGCGTATTACGCATGCCTTAATGCAATACGCTGCGTCGGAACTAAATTACCCGGCAGGTCACCGGAGGCTCATTATCTACACTAACTCGCAATTTACAGGCGCTTCTAATGATCCGTCCCCTTTATTATTATAAACACACGCCGTGTTGGATGCCACCGACACTCCCAATTAAAAAACAAACAATAATAATTACTCTTAATCACCCTGTTATAACTGAATTTGTCCGCATGCGAAATTCATTATTTTAAACCGCGTAATTCGGAAAAGTTATCTGCATTTTAATACTGTCAGAGAAACAATTAACGGAGACTACGAAACGGGATAGGTTCTTGTTCTACTCACATGCGTCGTTATAAAAAGCCGTTACAACGGAGTCCTTATATCTAGGATTATAATAGAAATAACTGTAAATATATAGATTTAAATTCCAATAATATTAAAATAAACAAGGTTAGAGCTTGTGTAGAGAACCTGGTAATGAACTGATGGATATTTTGTACAAAATTATAAAACGCTACATAATTTTTATTAAAAGAATTACAATAAAATTTTCAAAATCTTTATTAAGGCCATGGTAGACTTTCCAAGTTGGTTAAAATCGACCGAAAATTCGAATTTTCGATTTTAGTGAATAGCGAAAGAATATATAATTAGGTAAAAGAATTTTTCATTCCCATCATTTTATCATTACTTATGGGTATAGCAATGTTAACTTCAAATGCTGTTTACTCAGAAGTAAAATTTTCACGTGTTATAAATGTTTAAAATTACTTCAGGCGCATTGAAAATAGATTATTGTTTCTGAAATTCCAGTATTATTTACGTTACAGTTTGTAAAATAAAGTCTTGTTGAAACGGGTATGTTTTGAAGCATATAATATGTTAGTTATGCATTTTAATTAACTGATATAGTTGTTTATTCTGCAAAATATGGGTATCATCATCATAATTATTTTTTTTCTCTTTATATTTTCTGTGAATGTTTATGGAAACCACTACATTTTTTTGTAAAGTCTATAAGGTATACTTAAAATTTTTTAATATAATATCTTATGCAAAATTGATGCTCTTGGAGCATTTTCAATTAAGCTAGTTATGAAACAATTAATAATTAATAACTCTAAAACGAATAAATATTTTCCCTTCAATTTTTTAAAATATTTATATATCAGTAGTACTAATAACATAGTCAATCTTCAAGGAAATTCATTTAAAAGGAAAAAGTTTGCTCTAAAGGTCCACTGTCGATATAACAAAGGGATATAAATCGCAAAATTAGAATATTGTGAAAAACTAATGTAAAATTCAGATGATGCACGTACGTGGTAAGCTCTGTCAACGAAGGCGTTGACCTTTTAGTCGGAGAGTTGTGGGTTCATGGGACAAGCCGACCAAATACCGTCGTGTTCACTATTGCAAGATGGCGCACGTAAAATAGGTTCATGATCGAAATACCCCCAATGTTCAAACAATATCTCTGAAAGTAGAAATCTGAGGTTTTTTGCTTGGTTCATCTATTCTAATTATGAGAACACACTCTTAGAAGTTCAATCTGCCAGGATAGTGGCAATCTTCTTATCATGCGAAGTCATATGACCAACCAAAAATCCAAACAATATGACGGGAGTTGTTACGTCAGGGAATAAACACTGACGTCAGATGAAAAAAAGTCAGCAGCGTAGATATTAATCATTTAATAGACGTCACACGTAATGCAAGAAAATTTTACATAGATTTACACGGAATAGGATAACAACAGGCCTACAGCCAAATGCTCTCTCGCGAGTAACTAGTTTGTTACTTTGCAGCGTTCATCATCATACTTCCCTGACTGTTCATTGTACACATAAGCTTCTTTAGGGACAGTTTTTTAAGTGGTGGCGCCCATTTAGATTGGGCTACCAGGGCTTCATCTCTAGTACTTCCAGATGGAGAAGTGTTTTACGAAGTTTAACTGTCATAGCAACACCACATTCTTAAAACCTACAGAAGATGACCCAAAATTTCACTCCTATAGTTTCATGAAAGCCACTTGAGAGGGAGATTGCGATCATTGGCCACAAAAATATAAACACACGTGTCAGGCCAGTCGAAATATTTCGAACTTTATGATTGTTGTAAAGTGACACAAGCAGCTGATATCTTTTTTATGGGATCTCACATCTGGAAGATTAAACCAGCATGATTATTACGGCTGGTACAACATTAATAAATAAATGAAGTGAAATTACTCTGTGCATGCATAGTAATAAAGTATCAGTATACGAATAATGCGAGACGTAACTCTCTATGAAATATTCACCCCCTTCATAAAGGTGTGTAAACAAGTTCAAAAAGTGGTTCGATGCTAATGTGACAGAACGATCAATTGAAATGAACATAATGGGTTCCAGTGGGGTATTTATTCGAAGACACAATCAGACATATTATCTTTTCAGAGGCGCTGATGATCACGTAAAAAATTAAGCCTTTAAAACTCTTCCAATTAAATCCAATTAAATTACATTTAATTTTTTGGGTTCGAGATAAACACTTCAATTTAACACCTCTTGTAAGTCATCGATATCTTGTTTTAAGTTCTATACGAGTACTAAGAATATTAATGAAACCGGTAAAATCTTTAATAGCGCGATGGAAGTGAAGTCAAGAAAAGGAATGGAAGCATAAATGACACCCAAGGGTGTTAGCTGTCGGAGAAGACGACTTATTTCCTTGAATTCCATTAGTATGGGGCTAAATTTAAACAACCTTTCGGGAAACTAGCTTGAGATTAAGGACTATATCTCGTCATGAAGATATTAATTACCGTAAATTAGTGTTCTACAAAGAATTCGGTTCCTTGAAGAGTAATTGTAAATGTAATCGACTCGAATTGCAATCCAGTTTCGATCTGCACTTCGGGT
>CM063498.1:197237792-197257792 GCA_032207245.1 Pardosa pseudoannulata
AGCTTAATTATAATTATATTGCTTAGTTTTGTTGGAAAACGCCTCCCCGTGGTACATTCTTAACATATTTGGCTGGCTGGTTCCCTTATGTACAAAGTTTTTGTGGCAGAAAGCCAAGGAAGAATTGTTTCAATAATCTCATCATTTTATTGTCAAATTTTGCTGTTTTTCTTCATGCCGTAACGACGGTATTTTACCCAACATGGATTGTAAGTTTGTACTGGGTAAAAACATCCATTACAAATACATACATAACACACACATATATAGCTCCAAATTTTACAAAAGAATTTACTTGACGTGGTGTCGAAATAATACCGATCAGCGTTCTGCAGTTAAAAATTGCAATCTTTACACGCGGCGCATCGTGCTACGCATTGTCGGGCGACAGGGAAAAAATGTTCAACATAATGGAGTTGTCACAACCAGTGCATGCGGAGGCAGAGTCAAAGGAAAAAGAGACTGTCAATGAAGATTAAGTTTTATCCTTCCTTAAGCGGCGTTTAAAGTATTGTAAAACTGATAAAAGGTCGAGACGTTCGCAAATTAACCTGGGAATAAAAGAACGAAGGGGGATTAATGTTTCAAAAATTGAGTTGCAAAGCAAAGAAGTGCGGGTTGCACAAAAGCCCCGGCAACGCACGAATTAATCCACGCTTCATAATTCCGGAGTCTTACAAAGTTTAATCCTTTTAAGATATTTGCTGCCGCAATAACAGTCGGAGGGGAGAAGGTAAATATAAATCATCCTACGAAAGGATTACGAGATGTACAAATAGTCCATAAGACTTTCGGGAACGCTTTATAGATTAAATGTACTAAATTTTTACAAGGACTGTGCTTCACACAACTGAATATCGAAGCCCACAAATAAAATACTAACTAAAAATTTAAGGGGAGAAGGAAGTGCAATTTCAGTTTTTAAATGTTTCACTTTTTAAAGATAGTTATATAATGAGAATATGTTATGTTGTTACATGAAACATATAAGACACTAAAATTTAAAATGAATTCGCATGAAAAAGAGTTTTAAATAATGACAGGCGGCTAGATCAAATAATATAATATTTAAAACCTACTGAGCCAGAAAGCAAAACAAATGAGCCAAAAAATGACGATGCTGCATCTGGGAAAGTTAGAGGCTGACTGAGTGTTTCTGTCTTTAGCCGGTAGAGGGCTATCCTTCTATTTGTTAAGGCACTCTACCTTATGTAGCCTCCACACTATGGCCAAATGTTCACCACTTCCTGATGGTGACCTTAAACGATGGTTCAAGGATTGCATCCACACGCTGGGCCACTAAATGAGCCAAACACTGGGATTCGTCTCTAAGGTCTACTGCTCACTTTAATTGCTCGTCTAGATGCCTTTTATCTTTGGAGAAAAACAGCCTCGGAAGCCATCGTCTGCCAAGGCTATTTTATTGTCTGCCACCTTCGACCACGATACACCAGACCCCCTCCAGACGGTGGTGATGGCTTGCAGTGGACCAGAGTGTGTAGGGGCAACACCTCCTAGAGGTGTTGCCCCTCTCTAGGAGGTGTTGGTAGGAGCAAGCCATTACTGCAAGCCACTGCAAGCCATTACCACTGTGTGGAGGATTATGGCTTTTTGTGGTCAACAATTGCAGAAGATAAAATGGCCTTGGCAGAATATGGCTTCGGAAACTGCTTTTCTCCAAACATCAAAGACAGTCAGCATGTTACTAACGTTCGTAGAAGATTCGAGGTGCATCAATGCTTGGTTCATTTAGTGACCCAATGTGTGGATTCAACCCGTGAACCATCGTACCAAGGTCGCCATCAGAGCCCGCACAGCAGTTGTCAATAATGGGCCTAGTGTGGAGGAGGCTTTACACTTGTGATTAAAATACGAAACTATTTGACACAAATTGAGTCGTCCAACAATCTATTGAAAAGGGTTTTTAGCGCACAATGTATTAAGCAAATTTGCTTTTAATTTTTCATTTTATCTTTAGGATTTATGTATTTAGAAACAAAAAGGGTATCAATTTTGAGCATTCTTTTTGATTGTTACTTATAAAATACTCAACAATTCCACAACCATTTCTGAAATTTTATGATTTATATCGAAATTTTCCTATATAAAGCAACAATTGGCTTTACAGACTTTTTAAACTACATGCGGATTTAATACATATTAATGATACAAATATTTATAATGTAATAATCTCATAAGTTACATTTTTGAATTTAGTAGGGTGTATACTTAGAAATTTTGTAAACTTAATAAAATTTCGGATAACATCGTTATAATAATAAAATAGTTTAATTTGTTGATAAAAAATAATTAATAATAAAATAAAAAAATATTTTCTCATTTTTTTTTACTGTGAATGAGGTAGAGCTATATGATTTATTTCATATAAATATTTATAGTTCATTAAAAACATCAAAATTTTTTTTAAAAAGTTTATTAAAAATCCACTATTTAATTGATTAAAAAAAGGCGGCAAAACTTATGGATACACCACTGACCAGGAAAGTAACAGAAAAAAGTGTTCCGTTTACATGGGGCTATCTTATTTATCAATCTGTAAACATCGAAAAACATGTGGGAGGACTGGATAAACTTGGATATTTTAGATCTTATTTGTCGGATTCCTTTGCGACACCCCATGCATTTTCAATGGGTTCCATCCCATGTCGGGCTGCATAGCAATGAGTTGGCTCATGGCTTGGCTAAGACCATTTCTGTTGAAATTAAGCACACGGCCTTTGTAGTAATCGAAGCTAATATAATTCATGAAAATACAAAGTAATATTACAATAGTGTGAGATTATAACTGAAATAAAATTAAAATTGAATTTCATTGGAATGATATATACGCATTAATCCAAGAAAAGAATCATTTCTAAACTAACAACTTAGGAACGAATCATTTTTATTATTTTATTAAGAACAACCGCCATTGCCGAACAAAACGTACTGTTTGAACTGTTTCTGGCACCCAACCAAACTTTAGAAATCGCTATTTCGTTTTCGAAAACGGGTAAGATTGAGTACCAACGCTTCCGATCGAGAGGCATAATTAATTAAGCAAAGCATAAATGAAAAGATTTCCTAATCCTGCCCCGATGAATTTAAATAAATCACAAAACACCTTACTGGATAGAAAGAGTACTGGGAAATTCTCTCCAATTTTTCCAAATATCTGAAAAAGAATGCAGCATCTAGCCATTATTGATGATTTATAATGCCGAAATGTTAACTTTAAAAATGCATCCTTGTTTTGAATTTTTATAAGTTAACCCTTTGCCTTAAAACAACGTATGGGAGACGTGATCGTATTGCTGTGTCTAAAATGAGAACCTTGTATCACACACGTGATGATTCTGTCTGGCCAAAAGTGAAAAGCTCGCATCCGACATGTTATTGTTTTTAGGCGATAACATTTTTTTTTCCGTTATTGTTTGTTACAGTTGCAATATAAGAGTGGGTCGTTTATTCTTAGGCGTAATTGCAATAGAGTATTATATTATATGCAATAAATAATTAACTGTTATTGCTTAAAAAATTCTTAAAAAATTCTAAAAATTTAACCTAATGGCAAAAAGGAAAATTGATACTAATAACGGTGTTGGAAAGTCTCCTGATGACACCTTAGGAACTGAAACAGATACCGATTTGGATACACCTGAAGATAGCATTGTAGTTTGTCCTGTAAAAAAAACGTGTGCAAAATTTAGTTAGTGATGAAACTGCTTCTGGTCACGACGCATGAGAAAAGCTTTCATCGAAAATGGCACACACAATCGTCGCTCGATTCATAAGACAAGAGGTTAATATAGATCATTTGAATGAAAATGAGATTGCAATAGGTAAGATAGCTTTTGAAAATTTCTACACAGCAGCTATCTTCTCTTTCTTTATTATGCGTATAACTGTATTTCACATATTGTTTTTTAAAGTCTAGCCTCAGTTATATTTCTTAAGGTCTTATCGCAGGTCAACCTCTACAAACTGAAAAAAACGCATTAAGATTACGAACTAAAACTAACTTAGTTTAAAACCAATAACATATTTTCTTCGAGCCGCGGTAGCTCAGTCGGCAAAGGCAACGCTCTCGTAACTGGAGGGTTGCGGGTTCGGAGCCCGAGCCGGCCTAAGATCCACCGTGTTCGTTAAAGGTGACTGGGGCACATAAAATAGGTTCGTGGTCACAATGTCCTCCAAGTTCTCAATCAATACCTCTGGGGGTGGCAGGCCAAGCCTATGGGTCTTCTGCTTGGTCCCTGCTTCAAAATTACGAGGACCCACTTGAGCATAAGTCGTACTTTCACCCTTGAGGTTCTCGTTAGAAACGAAAGGCGTATTATTTTGCCTTAAATCGAGTAGTCTCCGGCTCAATCGTGTTTGGCATGATAAAGTGGCATAAGACAACAACAACAACAAATTTCTCCTCATTTCATTTCGAAATTCCCTTTGACATAAACAGATACTAAGAGAAAACACACCAACGGAAATTACAATACAAACAGCATTTTTACTCAAAAGTATAAAACTAATAATAAACTAAAAACAATATAAATTCTAGTTTTAGTTTTATCTCTTAAAACTTTATAGGTACAATTCCGCTGCGAAATGTAACCGTTGTGTTAAAGCCTTATCCCACGTAAACTTGTATGTGCTGAAAATGGAAAGCATTTAGTTTATGATTCCTTTCACCAATGAAGAATAAGCGGATTTCTCGAGTAACAGCGAAAATTTTTCAACTGATTTTTTTTTTTTTTTTTTTTTTGGTTCATGTTGATAGAGAAAAGGCCGTTAATCGGTCTTTATCATACGAGAAATCTGCATATTCTTCATTGATGAAAGGAATCATAAACTAAAAGCTTTCCATTTTCAGCGCACACAAGTTTACGTGTGATAAGGCTTTAACACAACGGGTACACTTCGCAGTGGAATTGTACTTGGAGCAGGCGTTTTTGCGCGTCAATTTAACTATTCATTTAAATCTCAATAGAACGAAAATTATTTAATTTTTTAACCAACTTTTCGTATGTTATATTGAAATATATAAACAAATATATAAATAAAAACCATAAGATTTTTGTAAAAAAAATATATTTTTTAGTGGATAAATTTATAATAGTATCGTAAAAATGAAAAATCAAATAGAAATAGTAGTATATAGTTTTAATTTTTTCCTGTTCTGTGGCTCCGCATCGACTGATGTCACAACCCTCCAGCTTTGCTTCCAGAGTTAATAAGACTTGATTGTCTACAAGGTGTTCCTGTAATAAAATCTTCAACAAAACTGATGCATTGTAGTAGTGAATATTTAAAAGCAAATTTCCCAGCTTTCGGAACAAAAAATTCTAATTTTCATTTTAATTTAATTTATGATGGAAAATTAGTCAAGTCTTATGTAATTTTCCAAAACTTCTAAATTTGCAGAGGCATCAGTGGACTGATGAAGTGTTCGCTTTTTCATAACATTTCCACTTCGAATTCTTCAAGCTGTTGAACAGCAGCATAAGTTAGAAGTGCCCCCAGCCAACAACGCTGAACAGGCTTAAATATATACATGCGGTAGGTAATTTACATATGGTTTTCAGTCGCGGTTAAAAAAATCTGACTGAAAGTTAAACGCATCGGATGAATATCATTAACTAATAATGAGATCATGTTGTAAGGAAGAACATTATTTTTAAAATTTTTCAACAATTTAAATGCACAATATAACCACACATGTGAGAACCGTTCAAGCTGCTATAAAACACATGACGATCGTCACAAAGTGAGGAGGGTTGGGAATGACGTGAATTAATTCCCCTCATAAATTTCGTCAGCCGGTGATGGAATTAAATTTCATCCGCCCCGCAGTAAATGAGACGAGACGGCATTTTCTAAAGTTACATCCTCGCTCTTTAGAAGAAATAAGAGAAAACCGCAAAAGGCGAATCTATGAGAAATGCACGCGCGACCGGCTCCGGTACGTCTGGCAGTTCATCATGCCGACGAAACTGTCATCGTGCTTTCCCATCTGTTGTGGGTGGGTGGTGTGCGGATGGTGGAACAGCCACCGACATGAATGAAATGACAGCACAACGACACATGTTGCCGAAGCATTTGTCACATCACCAGCTTTTGTTCTCGAGCGGATCAAATTGGATTTAATGTGAGAAAGAAAGAGAGAGCTGAGCTTTTCAGTTCTGAAACATTAATCTGAAGATTCGAGGCGGCAGCCGAAAAGCGTGATAGAGATTCGGGAAGAGGAGAGTGGATTTCTGAAGCGTGTTTTCTTAATCAACAGCTAGTCATATTTCTGTAACAACAAGCTAAGACAGCAGTGCTTTTCGTCGAGACAGAGGTGTTAAGCGCAGGAAAGTGATAAAAGGATAACTTACATACACTAACGCCGGGTTCAGGTGAGAGATTTGCTTTTGACATGGCAAACTTTCTGTTAAATTTTATATCCCTGGATTTTTGTTAACAGACCAGGTGATAGAAAGCCATTTAAAAGTATGGAGGGCTAGCCGTATTTTCCTTGCAACAAGCTAGAATGCATTGATGCTTTTCGTCAAGATAGAAGTGTGAGAGCAGGAAAATGACATAAAGAATAACTCATAATTATTGCAGCAACAGGTGAGAAATTTGCTTTTGACAGGGCAAACCTTATGATAAATTTAACCCACTTAACGGACGCGTCGACGGGGGTTCGACAGCGAATTCCTGTTCGAAAACGGACCTGTCGACCCCTTTTCGTTCGCACTCGTATAACTTTTGAGGGAAAAAAATTATTGCAAAGCGATAATAAATGAAAGAAACTAATTTTGCGTAACGGAAGATCATCCCAATAATGTACTAAAAAGCTGAAACTTTTTAAGAGAATTATTTATTATTTTAAACCGAAACATTAGTATGGTATGGTAAGTTCCGAATCAATTTCGAAAAGGGTGACGTTAGAGCTATGGTGGAAATAGGGGTGATGTGTGAGGGGGTAACAATCCCTGATTCATGCTTGTTACAATACATCCATCGGAACGTTTTTTCAAGTAGTGACAAAAGTGGAATTATACGTGAAAGTAGTAAAAAGCTTTTTCTTAGTAGGTCAGAAATGGGGAACTTTTCAAGTAAGGAAGTTCATTTCCCTGATGGTACATATGTTTTGTTCTCCAGAGGAACGAATTGGATTTAATGTGACAAAGAAAGTGAAAGTGGAAAAATTCAGGGTGACAGGTGAAAGTGCGATAGAGATTCGGGAACAAAAGAGTGACACGTGTTTTCTTACAGCTAGTCATACTTTCTTGACAACAAGCTAGAAACAGTACTGTTCATCGTGAAGAGAGAAGTATGAGAGTATGAAAGTGACGTAAAGGATAACTAACATAACTATAGCAAGAACATGCGAGAAATTTGCTTATGACAAGGCAAATTTTCTATTAAATTTTAAACTTTTCTCAGGATGATTTTGAGGAAACTCCACCCATCTTATGGATGGAGTTTTAGACGAAACATCAAGATCATAAAGATAAATACTTGCATGAAACAAGCCTGCAATTCGCCAATTATAATAAGAGCAATTTCTATTATAATTTGACAAAAAATATAACAGAAGTGTCAAAATATTATACTAACGAATAAGCCGAAACGTTATCATTATGTTAAGAATTACAAATTTATGGAGTTGTTTTCAGACTGTTTGTCCACGGGAGATATTTAAACCCCTAAAAGTCCCTTCAATTGTGTAATCCACTTTTCTCAATTAATGAATTTCGAGTGGTGTATATTTATATACAAATATATTACTATAAAAATACACATCAAGTAAAAAAAGGTTGAATTACACCTACCCACAAGAAAACTTTTGAAATATGCATATTAGAATCTAAATTTTTATATAAAATTGAGAACAAACGCTTCTACTGCAAGCTAAAAGTTCAAATTTATATGGCATTTTAAAATTTAGAAAATGTGATAAGCAAACTTAATGGTGTCGTTTGACAGGATATCTACGAGTAAATTTTATTAATTGTATCACAGCTACAATCAATTAAAACTTCAAGCTTGCTGTGGAAATGCCATTAATTTTCGTACATGTTGCAGATATGCAGCTTTGGCCCAAAGGGTTAAAAAAATATAAGTACTTGGCCTCTTTGCGTATGTTTTAGTGGGATTCCATTTGTTATCCGAATTCCTCCATTCATTCCCGGCAATTAACGAAAGGCTCTGCGCTGCGGGGGAAAGAGTGGTCACTCCGGATAACCGCAGTAATGATGTCCACTTATTCTTAGCAGTCTTGGTCACTTCGACATGTCACGTCTCAGAGCCTTAAGGAGGTTACCTTTCACGGAAGACGAAATGGGAAATTCACTCGAGACAAATATTCTCGTTGTTTGCGAAAATAGAGAGCTATTCTTATTAAACAAACGTAGGGAATGGGGTAAAAATATAATTATGCGTCGTAGTTATTTTTTAATTAAAATGTACGCCTTTATAAGTTAATGAAATATAAAATAACTAAATGCAATGAAAGTGCTGTCCATGCAAATAAAATTAATTATGGATCTGAACCTTTTATTTATGCTTTTCTATACTTTTTAAAACTTATATTAATTTAAATAATACACATTTATTCACTCTTAAGTCGTTATTACACGTCAATTTGCATGCTTTGGAAAAGGACCTCATTCAGTTTACGATTGAATGCTTGAATGCGACGACTGTTTACGACTGTTACCGCCGAACGGTAGCCGATCGGTTTGGGTGCTAGCCTTCGGTACCTGAGTTCGTGGGTTCGAATTCCACAGTGGCATGGATGTACGTAGCCGTTCGGAGTCGGCTTTAAACTGTAGGTCCCGGTCTCATTAGCCCTCGTGTTGTAAAAAAGTAGACCGTAGCACTCCAAACCAAACCAAACCAAAACGACTGTTACGAAGTTACTGTCGGCTGTTTACAGTTATTGTATTACTGTTACAGTTGCTGTTGACTGTTACGGCTGTTTTAACTGTTTAGACTGCTACGAAGAATGCTCGAATACCTCGAGTGTTGGTGAAAAATTTGCACTCTATTAGAGGCCTTATCAGACTTAAATCTGTACGCGTTGTAAATGCAATGTAACAAATTCAGTTTACGATACATTTTAGCGATGAAGAGTACACTAATATCTCGTAAGAAAACGAAAAATTTCCCAACGATTAATGGCCTTATCACAAGCAAAATTGAGCTAAAATACGTTGGTTAAAAATTAATTAGTAGGTGTAGTGTAGCAAAACAGTCAACGGTAGAGCTGCAAACCAAACCACATTAATTAAAACAGTACCACCGTTAGATTCACTCCAAAAAATAGTGCGACTGTCATATTTGACACAAAATCGTGTTTTATAACATACTTTAAATAAAAAACAAAATAAAATATGTTTTCTTTATCCCTACACTTTTAAGATAAAAATATATTTCCAACACTTGGTTTTAAGAACAGCTATCCGGCAGCGTTTTTTTGTTTTTCTGTCTGTTTCTTAAATTGCATGCACAAACGACCTCGCAAGTTTGGCATCAAAATGGCCGATGTGTCCCGGGCTTGTTTTTCGCTCGAAGAACTCGGCGGGTGCCATAAGAAGCGGATGATTTGTGCCCCTGTCTGGGAGTCAAAACGCCGCCATTAGTCCTCCCAGAAGGGCAAAACGCCACAGTAATGGACACAGATAATGAACAAAGAAAGTCTGTGTAATTTGGAAAACTATTGTGAGGGCTCGGAAAAAGATTGCAGCGCACACGTTTATATATAACAGAGGGGAAAAAATAAGCCGGATTTGTCATGGAACTATTGTGATACTTTGGGAGAAGTTACGTCCATGATGGGCTGCAGCCTGACGGGTAATTTTTCAAGAACGTTTCGCTGCCGGACAAATAAGTAGCGGATGGAACATCAGTCGGACGCTATTATGTTGACTAGGGTGACATTTTGGGTGCATAAATTCGTCGCCTCTTTGGGGTTCTAACTCGTTAAATTGTGACAGACTATAGATGCGCTACGAAGAGAAGACGAAAATATTTTTTCTCCTCATCTCATTTGGAAATATTTTTGTGTTATTTCCTTCTGATATAAGCAGATATTAAGAGGAAACAAATTTACAGGACAAACAAGATTTTTACTTAAGTATAAAAGTAATAGTAAGCGAAAACCAATATAATAATTCCAAACAAACATATTTAAGCTTTATAAATACAATATGTATGTATGCTATGACAGTGCTTTGGTTGACTGATGTTGTATCCATTTAGAGGTCATGTGACTTCTCATGAAAGATGGTTGCCACTGCCTCGAAAGTTTAGACTAAGAGTGGGTCCTTGTAATTTAGAAGCATGGACCAGTCAATAAAACCCTAGGTTTGACCTGCCACCTCTAGAGGTATCGTTTTGGAGCTAGGAGTACATTGCGACCACGAACCTATTTTACTTGCCCATCAATGAACATGTGGTCCTTTGGTCATCTAGAGCCTCGATCCTGCTACCCTCCGGTCACGAGTTCGTAACCTTTGCGACTTAATTACTGCTGTTCAGCGATTTTGTAACTAGTTATGCATAAAGGAAATTGCTCCGTTTTGTTTATGTCTCAAAGCTATGATATTCGACAACAAATCTAGCTCGAAATTCCATGAGAGTAAACTGATATCATCAGACGACTCTCGTCGATATTTAAACCTATTCCACCCATCCTATCACGTCATATGACAATATAGCGATCATTAATATTGCCGGTCGACGACAGACATAAAAGAGATAAACTTCCTGCCCAAACTTCATGGACACATTAGACAATTCAACTTTTTTTGTTTATTATTCGATTAACTGTTATGAGCTCTGTTACTGAATGCGAACAACAGAATCTGTGGTAAAATGTATATTCAATTCCAAAGTTTTCTTCCAATAAAAGAAATTGCTTATGTACTTTACTACGTTATATTTTTTCCAGTTTAGACTTGGAGCCTAGGGACTCCGTGGGGTAATCAACCAAAATCATTCTCAATTTTGGGGTGAGATCCCTTAAACCAATTTCAATAACTCAACCTGACGATTCAATTTTATCCCACTCTCTTTGCTCGTCTCTTCAGTGCTTTCCGGATATTGTTTTCTTAAGGTCTGTCGGTATCTGTCCTGTGGGATTCCTCTAGTACCATTTTTTTATTATTTAGTCACAGTATCAGCTATTTTTTTAGACAATCGCTATAAGTTTTAAAGTCGAAACAAAGAGGGGGAAGAGCACGAGGACTTAAGACAAGTGAGTATTTTGTGTGGACTATAGGTCGTGATCCCACAACTTTGGGATGAATGGAAGAGTCATCAGTTTTCCTGGTAATGATCTTCTTTGACATTCGATTTTTGGAGTGTTTCGAACAGTTCGTACAGTTCGGTGATGTAGACAAATAGACAGTGGGTTTATACCGTCAAGAAAATTCGATGTCGAGATTGTTTTCCTGCGCTAGTCAAGCTTCAAGGGTTAAACCATTCAATAACCCCAATGACGAAGATAAAAGGTGGATGCGAGATACAACCTCTCGAACCCAGGTTTCCTGGTGGAAGGAGACAGAGGTGGACGGAGAGATGGAATTGGACACTGGAGCTATTTAGAGGTTTTTTCTTCCTGTCGTACAATCTTGAAGGAATTGAAGCAATTATACCATTTTTTAAAACTTAATTTTGTGTTGAATAAATTTTAAGTTGTTTATGGTTACAAAAACGGTTCTTCTAAATCAATACTTAATTCATATTAATTTGGACCAACATGTCATGCCAAATAATGTTTTTCGACTGCTCGGAATTATAATTTAATTGAATAAAGACCCAGTTTTCCAACTGTGGACCAGAGGCACAGAGCTATTACAATCGTGAAATGCAACCAAAGGATTTATTAATATTATTAAAGTTTTTTGTCTTATTTTTCAATTATTTCCCATTGGTTATTCCATAATACACTACACAATCGTGTGTACACACTGAACGTATCATCCCTTGGCGTTATTTCTAAAAGAAGAAAAGAATAAGCTAACTGGTTAAATTCTACCTTAATAATATACAATTACAATATAAGTACTTCTTTTTTTATAACGTTTTTTAAACACGCTTTGTTTTATCAAGCTATTTGTAAAAGTTATTTAAAACATGTTCCCAGAGCCATTTGACATTTTGGAAGGCGTACAGCACGACACGCCTCGCACCCCAAGGGTCTGACAACAAACACATGCCCCCATTCCATTCGCAGTTCAAGAAAAGCCGCTCGAGAATCCCGAATTCCCATCGTTTCTCCACCCCCACCCACCTTTTAATGATAATTCTTCTCTCCTCTTTCTACATGCCGGCAAATTCGATTAAAGGAGCTTTAAATCGATCCGAAGAACGTGAGGGGGAAATGTTAAAGGAAACAGATGTGTCGGCGTTTTTATGGTGAAGGAAATGCACGGACTTAGTTTGTGACACATGTTTTCGGCTATTACTGTATGCATAATAAAGTGCAACTTGTAATTAAGTTATGCAATGAATTGCCTTCGCTTCGACCGTCTATATAATGTTATCGCTTTTGGATTTTTTTTTCGCAAATGCAGTGATTTCCCGAGATTCCCCATAAATTTAGATTTTTATAACGATAGAAAAGAGATAATTAGTCCTTTGATTATTCTCAATTTTCATGCACCGGAACTGAAAGCTTACCAGCGTAAACGTATTCCAGGTGGTTTTTGTGTTACTGAATAATTAAGAATTTGCTTTAAAATCGGTTAACTCTACTTCCTAATAAACGATCTTTGATATTCTTTCCGTTTCTTGAAACAGTTTTAGATTAAGTAAGCGAATCCAAATAACATGCTAAATAAAGAAATGGAGAGCAAATAAGAACAGTAAAAATTGTGATGTTTTTACTTTTTATTGTCTGATACTATACACTGACGAAATCTCCGATTTTAAAAGGAAAGTTTTTGTAAAAAAATTGAATTTAAATGGGATAATGCATCATGTACAGTGGAGATTTTTATTGGTGTTTATTTCACCAAATCAGATTTGTTTTCCCTTATTTTAAATACCTTAAAATATTGTAAGCACCAGACATTTCAGTTTTGAGATTTCAAAAGAAATATTCATTTTCAGTAATTTAGCTATGACGTTTGTACATACGTATCTCGATTAATTCAAAAAGACTTGCTGAAATTTTGTATTTGGGTCTATGTACACCTCTTGATTGCAATATCTGTAAAACGAAATATTGCAACATAACGGGTATTAACCCTGCCAGTAGCCACAATATAGCAGGAGTTGAGTACAACAATAAACAGAAAGATATCGATGTATCCCGATGCAGTGTAACAATGTTTTTTAAGCTCTGTTTACTGTAGAAAACAACTGTATAATAATATATAATAATCTAGTAATCAAAATGAAAATCTGTTATATGTCGAGAACAATTTTGAATATTTACTGTTTTATTCACCTTAGCGGTATTCTTCGAAACGAAAAACACAACCCTTCGTACTTAATCGAAGAGTCTCCGGCTTACGAGTTTGGCTCGTCCAAGCAGCATTAGACAAGACAGCAACCTAGATTATATTATTTTAGGCATATTTTAAGTGTTTCTACGTTTTCTTTTTTACTAATAAATCCATCTGAACGTTTTGCGATTGCCGAATCTTTGGTACCGGAGTTTGCAAGTTGAATCTCACTGCTGTGATAGATGTTCGTAGCCGTTCGGAATTACTTATCAGCAGTAGGTCCTGGTCTCCCAAGTTCTAATGTAGGAAAACATTATTTCGTAATACTCCCAACGAATCATTTGCCCTCGTGTTGCAAAAAGGTAGAGCGTAGTACTCCAAACCAAACCCAACGAGCCTAAACGTATTGCATGTTTAATTTGTAGGCGACACCTCCAAGGTGTCCGATGTGCCAAGGTGGCCCTCCAACTCCCAAAAGATACGGTTTTACTTCACAGAATGATGTCGGACAAAAAATGATTTAATTTAATTTGAAATACCACTTTGTAACAATTCTCAAAACGATTTTTGTTTAACGATTTTCGTGTAATAAGTGAGCTATAGTATTAAACTATATTGAATCATTACAAGCATAATTCCCGTAATTTTACAAAGAAATAAAAATTTGAGATATTTATACAATGTCACCCCTAATTCGAGTTGTTACAGGAAACAACGTAGATATAAACGAAATTGCATCCTCCCCCCCAAAAAAAAATAAAGGCAAATGTTCAAGATGGATAATAATAGCAATGTTATTAAATAAATTGTTCAAAGGGTTATGAACAACACAACGCGTAATAATAAATTAAACTGCGAAAATTTATGAACAACAATCCTACACACTTGATAAGGCAATCTTCTAATACTGGTCCCCAAATCCTATTACATTTAACCGAAAGTGAATTTTGATGGTTAGAGGGCTACATTTTATGATCATCGCATCCACGGATAATCGATACCACTGATGGGATTATCATAAAATCTAAATACGTAATCGAATCTAACCGTGTTTGTAGACGATAATTTCCTCCTTTAGCAATAGGCTGATATTTCCCAAAGTTGTAATTTTGTACTGATTCATATTTACGCTTATCTTACAAATGAATAAACATGGGTAACAATATATATATAAAAATGAGAAGCATAATGGCTGTTTTGAAAGTACGACGAACTTTCTTTTCAGGGTTCTATAGAATGAAATGACTGGCAAGTAGCCGGTCAGTGATTTTTACAAACGGTGGCTCAATAGTGCATCAACATTCTTAAATGTCATTTCATTAAATATAAGGTTTATTTATACCAAAGGGTTCCCAAGGTTTTTTGGATCACTGCTTTCTTTGAAAGAAAAATAGAATTCTTTCCATACTAGTTGATTATACTAAATATTAAAATATTGTTGCATATTTTTTATATTTGCTTCATCTGTCTACCTATCTATTAATAATAACAAAGCAGCTATTAATTCAAACGGGATTAAAAGTAGTAAATGGAATATATATATATATATATATATATATATATATATATATATATATATATATATATGTGTGTGTGTGTGTGGGTGTGTAGTAAGACGGACTTCTCGATGGGTTGTTGCAAGTCATGGCCCATAAAAATGACACCGTTTTAGTTAAAGACCTTTATTAACAGAACGTTGGAGGACGGGTTCCCACTTCATTATAGGGTCAGCTGGCATGAAGTTTTATGTACAAGACCCTGAACACCTGGGTCAATATCTGAGGGAAAAATATCTGCCTCCCACAGCGTGCATTTCCTTTTTGTTTGGAAATTTCCTAAATTGTCCGCTAGGGCCATGTAGAGTTATAATTGGTCAGGTCCCTTCTCTGAGGGCGTAAACTGTAGCCCCAGTGATCAATTTAGGTTAGGGGTTAAAAAGGCGAATGCAAAATGACGCGAAAATTTTTAGCCCTTGATTTAAGTTTTGAAAACCCCTGATAATTTTCCTTACACACACACACACACACACACACACACATATATATATATATATATATATATATATATATTATATATATATATACACACACACACACACACACACAATATATATATATAATATATTATATATATATATATATATATATATATATATATATATATATATATATATATATATATAAATAATATATGTTATATATACATATATATATACCTATATATATATATATACATATATATATACCTGTATATATATATATATACATATATATATACCTGTATATATATATATATATATAAATATATACACACACATAATACATATAAAAGATCGGTTGTTATGATTACATGCGTGAATATTTTTCCAAAATTAGATAAATAACAATATTGGTTATATTTGTATATTCGTTACGAAATACATTTGGTGTTCATTAATCGGCCTTAAACATATTTATTATTGTGTTGCAAAATTAACCGTAGCACTTCAAAATATAAACCAAACGAAACGGTGGATGACGCAAAATTTTTAAATAAAGGCTCAGTGGTCAATTCAGATTAGGTTAAAAAGGGAAAGCAAAAGGACGCGAGAATTTTTAGCCCTTGACTTAAGATTTGAAGTCCCCTGAGAATTTTCTCGGTCTACACTTGTTTTCCGATCCAATTTTTCCATATATAAATATATATATATATTATATAATATATATATATATATATATATAATATATATATATAATATTAAAGTCTAGCGCTTTAAAGCTAGCTTGATTACTTGGCTAAGTTACCCCAAAACTTAGTATATATGTTGCGATCTGACATCATATATAAATGTTCATATATATATATATATGTGTGTGTGTGTGTGTGTGTGTGTGTGTATACATGCATACAAACAATACAAACATGTGCTTTTGCCAGTCTGGCGGAATGATGGTTCATTGTGCAAACTGAGAAGCAATAATTATGAGAGGTAATGATTGTTCTAAAACATTTCCAACTAACGAGAACGGACACCTCCATCGTTTTTCCCTCGCTTCGAAAGCATTATAGATTTTTAACGTCCCCAGCGTCCCATTCCAAAGCGACCCATAAAGACTCGTAAATGATTCATAGCGATATCCGTTCCGCTCATTCCGGGTGCTCCAGCGACGGCGGGCACAATTATCGGACTACAACCGGTGTGGGTGAAACATTTGTACGCCGAGTCCCATTAATACGCGGCGAGAGAGCTTTTGAGGACGAAGAACGGAGGGCAGGGGCGACGTGACATTTACAAACGAACGCGACGCTTTCTGCGAGTGACACTGAACGATTCGTCCGAATTGTGGGCGGTATCATTATGAATCGCAGACGATAATTAAGCGCCAGTAAATGTTGCAAGCGGTAAATGATGGGGTGGCGGAAACAGAACGGAATCGCTGGTGAGCCTGCACAAAAGAGAACGGTCAGGTGGAGAAATGGCGGGAAAAGGTACAACCGTTACGGTAGACAGGTATTTAGGATCCATTTTGAAGAATCATTTTAAAACCATTTCGCAAACTATCTCCAGCGGTCCCAGTAAACTTTCCTAATAAATTTTCTGACTTTCCCTGACTAAAATTCATAAAACTCCCTGTAAATAACACACGATATTAGATCAGACATAATTAAATTTAAACTTGGTATTAGTTATTATTAGTAATAGAAAAGATTTAAATTTGAATTCATTATTCACTTAAAAAAAGTGTATTCTTATAGTTTTTTAGATTTATTTTTTTAACTAACGAAACATAAACGTATAGCAGGTAGATTAAAAAAATAAACTCAGGATATAATAGCACAATAAATTGTTAAGAAATCTAAGAAAAAGGGCATATTAATGACGTCGATCTCATAACTGGAAGGATGTTAGTTCGAAGTTTGAGCTATCGAAAAATCCGTCGTGTTCATTAATGACGGAGTTACGTAAAATAGATTTTTGATTGCAACGTTCTCCAAATTCAAGCGATACACCTGGAAGTGGAAGGCCAAGACTGGGGGTGTTATATGAATTCCCTAAATTGCGAGGACTCATCATGGACAATTTTACTGCTGCCCGTAGCAATACTTTATCTACACGTGCTCTTCGAATGGTTTTTAAGGAGTAACAGTTTGCAACCGTGTTCGGCACAAAGATATCTGTCTGTATTGACAGATGTATTTGAAAAAAAAAAAGATGTTATATAACACCTTCTTGAAGGGATGTTATATTGCAGGAAATGTAGCAAACGTCGTCTAAAAAATGAAAATAACTCCAAAATTTGACCACAATTATTATTTCCTATTTTTAGCTTTACTCTTTTAGAAAATATTTGTAAATTTCCCAGACTTTTGATAAATATTGTATACATTGTCCCTGCCCATTTTGGTAACACTTGACTTTTTAGTTGGCTGGGACCCTGAATCTCATATCGTACCTCAAGTTTTACAGCTTCATCTATAAATATTACATAATCCTCTACATGTGCCGCAAAATGGCTGAGTGAGTAGGGCATTGCTCTTCGGTACCGGAATTCATGGGTTTGAATTCCATTGCTGAGACGGGTATTCGCAGCCGCTGGAAACGGCTTTGGAAAATATGCAAAAAAAATCTTATTAGCTTTCCTGCGTGTTCGGAGGATGGGTTTAATAATGGGTCATTCACCATGGAATGACCCATTAGCTGAAAGCATTTGTTCACGATATTATTTAAAAAAGAAAAAGTCTTCCATTGCTAATGATTCATTTACCATGGAATGACCTATTAGGTGAAAGCATTTGTTCAAGTTATTATTTAAAAAGAAAAAGTATTTCTTTGATTAATGAGTCATTCTGCGTGGAATGGCTCATTAGCTGAAAGCATTTGTTCACGATATTATTTAAAAAAGAAAAAGTCTTCCATTGCTAATGATTCATTTACCATGGAATGACCTATTAGGTGAAAGCATTTGTTCAAGTTATTATTTAAAAAGAAAAAGTATTTCTTTGATTAATGAGTCATTCTGCGTGGAATGGCTCATTAGCTGAAAGCATTTGTTCACGATATTATTTAAAAAAGGAAGAGTCTTCCATTGCTAATGATTCATTCACCATGGAATGACCCATTAGGGGAAAGCATTTGTTCACGATATTATTTAGAAAAGCTCTTCCATTGCTAGTGATTCATTCACCATGGAATGACCCATTTGATGAAAGCATTCGTTCACTATATAATTTTAAAAAGAAAAGGACTTCCTTTGCTTATGAGTCATTCATCATGGAATGATCTATTAGCTGAAAGCATTTATTCACGATATTATTAAAAAAGAAAAATCTTCCATTGCTAATGTTTCATTCACCATGGAATGACTCATTAGGTGAAAACATTCGTTCATTATTATTTAAAAGGTCTTCTATTGTTAATGAGTCATTCACCACGGGATGACCTAATAGGTCGAAGCATTTGTTCCCGATATTATTTAAAAAAGAAAAAGTCTTCTTTGGATTAATAAGTCATTCACCATGGAATGACCCTTTAGGTGAAAACATTTGCTCACGGTATTATGTAAAAAAGAAAGAGTCTTCTATTGATTATGGAGTCATTCACCATGGAATGGCCCATTAAATAGAAACATTTGTTCATTACATTATTTAAAAAAGTCTTCTTTGGATTAATGATTCATTCACCATGGAATGGCCCATTAGGTGAAAGCATTTGCTCACGCTATTTATTTAAAAAAAAAAAAAAGACTCTTCTAGTATCTATCCCAGAGAAAAAAAATCGAACGGCATAAGCATTTTAATCTGAAATTTTGGAAAACGATGCAGCCATTGTTCTTGCAAATCAAACTAAAGCATACAGAGGAGAAGAGAAATTTATTTCCCTTTGGTTACTCCACGAATAGAGTGGAAAAAGGTGCAAGATTCAAAACTTGGATTGAAAACAGTTCTAGGGAACTGATTGGGAATTTCGCAAGACGCCGGAGGATTCTCTTCAGTATTGGGATGAAATTTGAAGAAAATAGGATTCACAAAATAATGCATATCCTGATATTTGCAAGAATATGATGAAAAAAGAAATATAGAACACTATGCGGAGGAAAAATGCGATATCGTTACTTATTTGCGAATGCATTTATATTTTTGAAAATTTTGGGTGAAACGAGGAAAATAAAGGGACGCGTTATTTATATTCAAAGAAATTTCTAGAATTTATCTTTTTTACGAGAAAATTCTGGATAGACTGACATATCAGGTCCATTCATGGTTAAATTAAAGAGGTCGCCGTTTGGTTACAATTATAAATCGAAATTTAGTTTATACTTTGAAGTTTCTACGTAAACAAAAGTTTCTATCACAAAAAGATCTTCGAAAGAATGTAGATATGGGAACTACACGTATTGTTATGCATAATGCAACTTTTTAAGTATCCATATAGCTATCAAAAAATATTTGGTAAAAATCCATTATAAAAAAATTTATGAATATATTTATATAACGATATACAATTTTTCTTATACATATATTAATATATACCAAAGTTTGTTTTATTTATATATATATATATATATATCCATGTTG
>CM063498.1:197265292-197312792 GCA_032207245.1 Pardosa pseudoannulata
ACCATGAAAGTATACTCCAAAGTCCCTGTGTCCATTCCAAAGGAAAATATCAAAGAGGACCTTCAACCTTCTATCACCTATGAGCTCCATATTTTTTTAACAGAAAACTTAAAAAAATCGGAGAATGATATTTTACAGCCTAGAATTGCTTTTATTGTTTCTGTACTAAAATCATTGTACTGCTGCAGTAATTTTTTCGGACATCATCATTCCCTGAATAAATATACGAGTCGCAACAAGAAAGTACGTTTCCCGATGTTTTCTCCTTTAAAGTAAACGTAATTAGCCGTGGTAATTGCGCGTGCATAACAGGTCTATGACGTATTAATCATATGCCATCTGGACAAGTCCCGATTCATGCCAGTAGCGGGGTAGTAGTGGTCCGATATGGAAACTCTAATTCCTTCTCCAGCCGCCTGCAATGTTCGGTCGGTCATCTTGAATGCACAAAATATTGCGCCAATTGAAACTCATCGTCACCTCTGTCAGGTCTATCAGCCGAAACTGCCACCCGAACACAAAATTCAACGCTTAGGAGCTGTACTGACATTTCTGCTACGGTATCACGATGACGGTGACGAGATCCTCGACTAAATCGTCACCGACTTGGATTTCGCCCTTTACCACGGAAACCAAGCAGCAGTCAATGCATTGACATCATAGTGGTTCTTCGGTCAGGACCAAATTCAAACAGACGCTGTCGGTACGAAAAGAGATGTGCACGGTGTTCTGGGACAGGAAGGCTGGTTCCATTCACAAATGGCAGAGTTCTATGACAGAGGTATACAAAAGTTGATCCCACAATACGACAAGTGTCTCAGTTCTGGTGATGACTATATTGAAAAATAGCTGAAACATTTCTGTACTTGTTGCCAATAAATATGTCCGTGAAAGTGTGAGTTCTTTTTTTTTTCTTTTAAACAGGGAAACTTACTTTCTGGATGCGCCTCGTACTAACCACGATTAAACGGTGATTTTTCTTTTCATACATAAAATTCTTCCTTAAAAGGGTTAGATTTAAAATTATTACTTTTTTTCTGTCTCCTCATATTTATGATAGAGCCACAAATTTACAATGCAGTATTCCCCATTCCTACTTTGTAGCATTACATTATGAAGGTCTAATAAGGCTAAGACTTCTTTGCTGTAATATTATGCTTAGCATTAATAAGAAAATATTGCTATAACAGAGTAGTTATTTCTAGATCAAGAACTGAAAATATATTTTAAGTAAGCATAAGATGAGAGATTAATGACATTGTACAAATAACATGTACATAACTATTATTAAAAAAAAGAGATATCTAGCTCTGAAAACGAAGGCACGCATATACTTATATATTTATATTTGTCAATTAAACGGTTATAGAGACCATCTCTGAAATGTCGCAATACTTGACAAAACCAAACAAAAAGACAGAGAAAAAAAAGAAAATTCAGAAATTACACAGTTTATTCCATTATGAGATCTAGAAACTTTCTACTAGCATTTTAATGAACGGAGCTCATGTTCAGTTTGGGAAGAATTAAGTAAATTTTTCAGAATTTAAAACCTTTTTTCCTATTGTTTTATATTTATACGTAAAAATTCTCGTAGCTACAGTTCCTTAGAAAATAGTTCTATATTTTGAAGAATACTTATTAAATATTCTGACTTTTCATATGAGATTTTTCCTTCATAGAATAGACGAATTGTAGAGTGCTGTTCTTTGGTACAGGAATCCACGGGTTCGAATCTAGTCATTGCATGGATGCCCATATCCTTTCGGAATCAGCTTTAAGTAGAAGGTAACAGCCTCGTTAGCTCTCCTATAGTAGACCGCAGCGCTTAATTCGAAATCAACTCTCACGGAATGGAAAAGTTATTTTGTCTGTCCAGTGTTAAAAATTAGTTGTTATTTATCCAACCAAATAAGTTTGTAGATAAGCTGTGGAATTCCGTTTCATATCCCAAACAGAGCAGAATATTCTCTCTTTGCATTCTTTAAATAACCCTCTATGAGAGGAAAGATACAACCATTTAAATAATTCCCGTTAATTTCGAAAAGTTAACATTAAATCAATAACTTTATCTGCACTCAAGTAGCACTGTATACCAAACAATAGTATTCTCAAACATCATTTCAAATTCACCAACACCTTTTGATACAGTGCCAAACATAAACATACCTTCCAAAATGGAAGAAATTGTACTACACAGTTATTTGTTAAATATTCAACTATGCACAGTGTTTGACTGCAATAAGAGAGTCATGTATATAACGAAATATAAAACCTGACATTAGTATATTTACAGTAATTATCATCAAGTTTCAAATTTGTTGATAGGAAGATATATGTCGTTCAACAAAGTCAGTTTATTTGAATTAATATTGATAAATATAAGCCGCGGTAACTCAGTCGGCAAAGACGTTGCTCTCATATCAGGAGGATTGTTAGTTTTGAGGGTTGAGTTGGCCAATGACCCAATGTGTTCATTAATGGCGACTGGGGTACGTAAAAATAGGTTTGTTGTCGCGAGTTCTCAAATGATACCTCTGAAGGTGGGACTTCAAGCCCGTGTGATCTTCTGCTTCGTCCTTGCTTCTAAATTACGAGGACCCAATGGTGGTAATTTTACTCGCGTCCGTAACATTCCTTAAGCTACAAGTGCTCTTCGGGTTATGCTAAAAGAATAACAGCTACAAAGAAGTGTTTGGCATAAAGATCTGTTTGTATTACCAGCTGCATTAGAAAAGAATTAAAATTCACAAATGGCAAGAAGAAAAAAATTACCTATACTCGAACTAAAAGTAATATTGTAATCAACATAAAATTTTAAAAAGATAATTTAGCGGGAGCACTGCGTATGTACGGTTACCTGTATCAGATAAAGCAAGGACAAATATGCAAACCAATTTCTATACTGACTTTTAATGAATTTCATCGAAGAAAAACTACGGAGTTATGAAATAGTTTTTCAAAAACCTTTTGAGGGCCGGAAATGTGGCCACAGTGTCCACAAGCGGAAAGCCTGTAGTCGGTAACCCCTGTTTTAGATTCTATGCACAGTAATCAAACCATCGGCTTTCTGAAAACAGAGAGAAACAGCCTGAAATCCGTAAAGAAGTACTCAAGGCTGAATGCAGATAATTTGAAAAAGAGTCTCCAATTTAATTGAAGAAACATTCGTAGTTATAAAACCCCTAAAGTTTACTGTGAAGAAGTAAACAATTATCGAATGAGTGAGAGAATACACTTGAATCTGCATTTTCCATTCTCAAAAATAGCTTGATCTTATTCTGAATTAAAATTAAGAGTGTACGTATAGCTAACTCATCTTATAAAAATCGATGAACTTAAAGCGAAATTGCACTGCTGGCGATGCAAATTTTTAATATGGCGCAGAATTTATCATTAAATCGCCAAGCGTGTCTCAATTTCAGTGCATGCCTTCTCTGCAATGAAGCTTCGGGTATTAGATGTGCAATTTAGTAACATTCTGGAGAAATTTCAACTCTGAAGGTTTTGAAATTCCACATGAGCGGAAATAATGCTCCACATATATAGCATTTTATAAAGCTGCTTATAAAGACGAAGTATTTCGAAATGAAATGCAAATGATATTATCCTACTGTCTTCTGAGATATTTTAGAATACCTTGAAACTGTTGTTACGCAGAATTGTTGATCTAGGAAGACGAAGAAACGAAAACAAATTTTGTTTAATTTCAAGTATTCGTAGAATCTGTGAGCAAAGAAAACTGTTTTGTGTATGTATATATATATATATATATATATATATTATATATATATATATAAATTATTGAACTTTAATATTTCCTTAAAAACCACCTCTCTTCCATTCAAATTCCTTAAAATCTTTTTCCCAGCCTCTAAGTGTAATCAAAGGAGCGTCCTCGACTTTAAATCCTTTCGATACATTTCCCAAAGCTTCTATCCTATATATGTAAATTTTCTGTCTCTTCAACATGTTTCTCAGCTGTTTCCGGCAAATGGCTCCGATTTTCCCGATCTTACACTTAAATTCGCTAAGTAAAGGGGAAAATTCTATCTGTTTTCTCTCTTGGGTGCACCTCTGTTCGAGCAGAGTGATTTTTGTGTCTTTCTTTTTATCTGTTGTTGACTAGTAAAGAAGTCCATTTTAGCAGTTGCAAAATAAAGTTTTAATTAAACTTGTGCCTTTCTTTTCAATGTGTCCAGACTGCATCGTTCGTTATTACTGCTAGATGGTTTAGCTTTCTTCTTATCCAGCAGTTTTATAATTATTGGATTATATACATATACACACACACACATATATATATATATATATATATATATATATATATATGTGTGTGTGTGTGTGTGTGTGTGTAATACACCAAAACTATCACACTTGAATTATCTCTCTAAAATGTTCTTTTTTCCTCTTCTCATTCTGTCTTATCTATTTTCCCAGTCGTCTAATATCTTCTTTAAACAGTGTACGTTGACTTAGAATTATTTCTACTCGACTCCCAAAGCTAACTCTGAAATAAATGCTAATTTTCTGTCCCCTCGCCACATTTTCCAGGTGTCTCAATAAAATGGTTCACTTTTCCAATGATCTAAGTTCCTGACTGATTGTTAATAACGCTGACTAAGCTACTCTTTCTTCAGGAAAAGAATACGTCTCATCTCTCGCTGTGGAGCCAAGTTTGTAACAGGAAAGTGTTTTCCACTTATCATTCCATGCCGGATCGAAACAAGAGAAATTCAGATCAGCTGATTTCGGTCTTTCGTGTTCTGAACAAAGAGGGGGGGTCTTCACAATAATTCGCTACCTTAAAATTATGACTAAAATGTTTAAATGGCTTGTCCCTGGCCGTATCGTCTGTGATCTCCCGATACTAGGCTTGCTGTCTCTAAACAATAACTAGTATTACGTAGACAGCAAATTGACAAAGTACAATAAATAAATTCATACTGGTGTTTAAATAAAGAGCTTGAAAATAAACTGGTAAATTATCTATTATTTATAACTTTTCATGTCTATTTTAACTTCAGCATCAACATTTTCTAAAAAGATTTGGATCTTTGCTTTGCATGTGTTGCGTTGCGTAATTGCGTTTTTATTAACTTACTGGGTTCGGTGTACAATCGGGTACCCCTTAGTTTAACGATATATTTTGTCGATAAAATTTTATTTCTGGCACTTTCAGCGCTTCCATTGTTATGAAAATGTTTAATACCAATATTTTTTTTTTTGCTTTTTATTTTAAAGATTATTGTTTTATTGCAAAAATAAATTTACATTAAGATTATTTTTTAAATGTATTGAGAAAGTTAAAGAGTGGCTGAAATTCTAGCTTCTTATTTGTTCATTGCTCCGATTGGATGGATAATGCTGCCGGTAAGCTGTTATTGTAATTTCGAAGGAGGGTGTAAATTACAAAGCTCTTATTTTATTAAAAATATGAAAATTGTTAATTAACTTAGCTACATTACGTTATTGAAAGGAGTGATTAAGTTAAATCATTTTTGTTTTATTATAAAAATTGTGAAAAACAGCTTATTTTATCTTAGTTTAGGTTTTGTGTAGCGGCAGCGGACAACTTGATAGTCACATCTTGGTGAAAAAAAAAATCGCCAAAAAATTCAAAGAGTACCCGATTGTAAGCTTTTACCAACTTATTAACGATTAACAGTTGCCCCAAAAAGGCATAATTGTTGTCTCGTACCTTAATAAGGCAATTTGTCGCAACGTCACGAACTACTATAATACCCTTCCCATTTATTTTCATGTTTACAACAGCCAATAGACAAACAATAAACTGTCCTTCCGTTTGAAACTAAAGCCAGAATTGTCATAATTTGAGAATTTGCCCTACTGCGTGAAATCGCCTTAATAGTTTGACAGATTCTTGGAAAACTTGACCTAATGTCATATGTTAGCTTCAACATCTTGACTGTATGCTACAATGACACTCTTTTGTGATGCCAAATGCCCCTCCACTTGGGATTCTCACCTTTAATTACGTAATGAAACAAAGATAACTAATCGAGTTTATATTTTCTTATCTCTGTAACACTGATTTTGTGCCTGCGATACATGTATATTAACAGCCCTCGTGAGCGTAGCTATAGTTAATGAATCTCCGAGTAATACGGTCGAATGAAAAATTGCTCTGAGGAGATATCTGCACATGAAATCAGATCGGGCAGATACAACGGATACCGAGTGGTCCGAGTTTTCCTTTAATGGGTCTGGTGGGACTCATTACGCGGGAAAATAAAAGACAGTCCCGTGATTTACGCGGCAGAATATTAAGATTGCGAGACGATACTTCTTGGAGTGCATAAAATACAAATGGCGACGCAATTTATGTCAACGTGATTCTCTGCTTCGAAATTTATACACTTTCTGTCCCTCGTGTAAATTGAGAGATAGCTGTGCAGACAGGGAAAGTTCATCTTAAAATTGGATAAGTGTTCACGATTCGCACAGGGCAAAATAATCAAATAAAAAACAGAAATTTAAAAAGGAAGCGTTCCTTTAGAAGCAAAACTTAAAATAAGTAAGAAAGGTAAAGCAATAACAAAACTCAGAAGGCGATATTTAATCCGATTTAATGTCCTAGAACAGCTCTAGAACAATTAGTATCGAAATCCAAATTAATTACCGAGATACAAAAAGAATGTAAAAACATGAATAACCGAACAATTAATATAATTTGGATCAAAGATCATACAGTAAATACCGGTAATGAATATGCAGATATTTTAGCAAAGAATGCTACGAAATCAATAAATTACAAACCAATACAGCTCCCGATATCAATACTTAAAAAATATAAAGATTGGCAAGATTATTGGGACAATAGTGAAAAAGGAAGAGCAACCTATACTATAATATCTGAAGTAGAACAAAAGTTACAATTCGAAAACAACATATTAAATTATTTCATTACCGGTCATGGAAGTTTCCCAACCTACTTGTACAGAATTGGAAAACTAGATTCACCAAACTGTAAATGTGGAATGATAGGCAACCCTTAGCATTACATGCAAGTAAGATGTAATCTCGCTCCGATGTTTATTAAAAAAAACGAAAACGAAACACAGATCGAATATTTTTTAAAAATAGATAATAATCGTAATCATATTAAAAAGTTGAAGGAAATTTACAATATATTAAATTCAATTTACTCTTACATACAAAATAAATTTTAAAATTTTAAAATGAGGAAAAATACTTGGTAAAAATAGTGATAGTGATAGTTAATAATTCAGTGTATAACATTGAAATAAATAATGTCGAAAGGTTCTCCCCACCCACTTAGGCTTTTGCATTCATAAACTTCTTAAGTTGGATGTGGTGAGGATCATCTAAGTCCTAGCACAGCGCAATACTTCCCACCTGTTGAACATCACTGAAAAATTTCGCGCATTGGGAAAATAAATTATATTTATTGCCAATGATGACCGATCACTTGTGATTTTAGACATTTTGTTGAATATCTAGAAAAACACAATCATCTTTTTGCTTCCCATTAGGAAGAACGGATTTCGAACTTATTCAATAGACGATCACTTTCAGAATATAAGCTATGTTTTGGGGACTTTCACAAGAGTTGCTCTATAAGGCGATTTCACGCAGAAGGGCACATCTCAACTTATGACAATTCTGGCTTTAGTTTCCAACGGAAGGGCAGTTTATTGTTTGCCTATTGGCTATTGTAAACATGAAAATGAATGTGAAGGGCATTATAGTAGTTCATGAAGTTGTGACAAATTGCACTACACATTTAGCTAGTATATTATGCACATTATATTTTGATTACATTCGCTCATGCACAGTGAAACATTATTTAGTAAACCTGCTCATCTTTTACTCAATATTTATTATTTTTTAATATCGATTGAAGGTTATTGTGCACAATATTTTTTACATGAGTCCTGAAAATAGCATTCTTTGATATTGAGGACTCTTCAAATTATAAGCACAACACTTGGAGAAATTTGGGATTGTTTTTATAAAAACCTTAATTTCTCCACGAGTATACGTGCTATCCTCATAACAATGAACACAGATTATTACAAGAAGCATTCTAATCATGTGCTAAAGTTTCAACGCTTTTCATACATTACTTTTTACAGGGTTCTCCGAAACATATTACTTTTTCTTCAATTTGTTGACAGTCTCCTTGGGGTTTCGGGAATAATTCTTAACTGAAATATATGACATCTACCATCTTGTTTAAACGTCTGAGGTTTCCGGATAATTCCTCGTGTATTTTTCTAGATATCCAACAAAATGTCTAAAATCCTAAGTGACCGATCATCATTGGCAATTTAGTGCTTTTGGCGATTGCAAAACAGCCAACAACGTACTAAAACTCAAATATTGTATTAGCATTTCTTTCTTCAAAAAGAGGTGCATCGCTGCTCAACTCTTACTAGGTACCTGCCAGACGATGAACAAATGACTAATGCGACAGCCTTTCATGAGCAGTACGTGTTTCGAATACCGCTGCTCACCCAGGCCTGATAGGACCAATAAGTTTCATGTTAAACCATTCTATAAGTCAAATTGGCTCACAACCGTGAAAATAGGTATACCCCATTTGATAATGAGAAATGAAGGGGTCTGCGGGGAAGAGGAATGAAAGTTTAATTAAATTTTATTACTAAACTAAAATCCAACGTATGTTTTTGAAAAGTGATAATAAAGTTTTATATATATATATAGTGATCAAATTTTTAATGAGTCAAATTGGCTCGGTCCGTAAGTCTATTGTTAAAGGTGTAAAGATAATTATGGAAATTAGAGCGGCAAAAGCTGCTCTAATTTCCATGTTTAAAATATTTTGTTTGTTAAATATATACCCTTGTTAAACTTACGCCCTCGCCTGCTTACTATTCAGTTGGTATTACTAATTTTTTTTGTTTACTTTAAGTTACTGTGAAATCCGAAATAGTAACCTAAAATGCCAATAGCGGGAAAATTACGTTAAACCTCCATTCTTCCCATAATACCATACATCATTTCTAAATCAACAGATAGAACTATAATCACAGCCTTATTTATAAAGCATCTGTTTAGTAACAGTAACTTCGCCGTCCTGTATACCTTATATCGCGCTAATTAAATGTATTAACTACAGCTTTGATTTATATCCAGTTTGCAGATAAATCACTAATTCATTATCAAATACGCTTATTAAGCTACGCGAGTAGTAAGTATTATCTACCCAATCTCATTTAATTATATACAACGTTATGAGTCGCAGCACAAGCAAACGAGAGCGAATGACCATGTTTCTGAAGGTATGCTATAAATGATATCTCTGTAAATGTATAATGATCTAAATAGAATTATATAAACATTTGTTAATATACATTTATAGAAGTCTCCAAATAATTTTTATACTCGGTTGATTGATTAGTTGATTCAATATTTGGGAGCACATTACATTAGAAAGTAAGTTTAAACCTAATTTCGAATACTTCCAAAAAATCCACGATCACGATGGCGTTCAGTACCTATCCAAAGTCCAATTCATTTAACTTTTAGATTTAAAGAGTAATTCTGATTCATTCTAGAGATGTCATCAGATGACTAAATTTTGAAATAGGAGAAAAGTGGCGAGTTGAAGTTGAGTTCGGTGTTAATCCCAAACCCCAAACACTCAAAAATATACCCATATGCATCGTAAACAAATGCGTGAAATGATGACCTTGCAGAGACTAATTTAAGTATGCGATGATGCCTATGAAACGTACCCTAACTGATTATAGAAAACCAGAGGTTCGGGGTCTCATTAGACAACAGTGGTTCTCATCGGGGGCGATACCACCTCCCAGGGGGCGGTGAGACTATGCTGGTGGGTAGTGAACTTGTTTCGGGTGGTAAGGCTTCAATGTGAGCAAGTTTTGGCTTTCAAACTTAATTTTAAAAATACTAAATAAATATATTGCATTAACCCTTAATTTGGCTAAGTCTCGCCGCTACACCGGACATGTATATTTGTAACTACTATATAACATAATTGTCAGTGTTCGCCATAGCGGACATTAATTATCTCAAAAATGGAAAATGATATATGTTTTTTTGTTTATTTTACAGAGATACTAATGTCTATACAAACATGGGAAAATAACAGAAATTAAAAAATATTTGAAAAAACATCTTGTCAAATTAAGGGTTAATTATATAATTTACACGATTTTTACCAGCAACAAAACACACTTACATGGTGGACCCAGAAACAGTTATTTTCATTCCCTATGATATGCGTGAAATTGGGCCGACATTCAGAAAAATATATTAAACCAACAGCATTCGTTTAGCTTGGAGCGCTACGGTCTACTCTTTCACAACAAGAGAGCTATTGAGACATGTACCTACTACTTAAAGCCGACTCCGCAAAGCTATGAACATATATGATTCAGTGGGATTTGAACCCATGAACTCCGAAATCGAAGGTCAGTGCCCTATCCATTCGGCCACAGCATTCGTTTGAGCGTTGCTTCAGGGTGCCTCAGTAACAAAAATTTGATTTGTAACTCTATTGAAGAAAACTACTTCTTATAATTGTTCTCCTACCCTACACTTTAAATTACGGGATTTTTTAAAAGTGGGGTTTTAAACACATTTCGGCTCCATAGAGGGGAAAGGGGAGTTGATCGCATTTCGTCCCTGTAGGGGGGCGGTAGCTTGAAAAAGGTTGAGAATCACTGGACAAGAACTTCAAAAGACAAATTACTTGCACCATTAGGTAAAACGGAGTTTTAAGGGTTTTTTAATTGTATTCCCCAACGTGGAATGGTGGAGAAGAGAATATGAGTCCTGTTCCGTTTCTTTAGAGTGATAATTAAAGAGACCCTCACACTATGAAGTTTTTTCCTTTGGTTTATTACCCAGTCTTGTTAGTTTCGTTGAATGAATAACAAAAGCAAAACATTAATTGCAAAATCTAAAACACTAATTACCTGGCGCTACAGTTCGTGTTCGACCATACCCTCCCTAATAATGTGACTCCAAAGTCGTCTCTCTTTTGTCTTGTTTCTCCAGTTAGTTAATTTCAAAGTGTTTAAGTCTTTTTCCAAATCACCATACCTTTTTAGGTTAAAACAATGGTTTCTTTCTCTACTTAGCGCATCACCAAATCCATGCATATGCTATGGATATTTATGGTAAAAAACAGTGTAAACCTCAAATCCTAAGCACTCAGAATCAGTTTTTTCAGGATGTTTAAAATGCATACATCGTAAAAACTGCGTGAAAAATCTGATGATTAGAAAATTAATCCTATGCTAGAACTCAAAACTCCCAGAACGACAGTTTAATAACATTCTTTATTAGGGAAAAGAACAATTTCTGTGCGAGGATTTCGATTTTGATATTGTCTTCTTATTGTAAAAGGCTTCTCGTTAAAGCTTAACCAGCGGTGTCTCACATTTTCCCACCTTTAATCTCGAGTACTTTATAATTTTATACAGCGGAAGAAATTGGATACCCAATTTCATCCAGATATACTGAATTTTCATTCGGATAGATGGTTAGGGTGAACAACAGTGTTAATCCCAAACCCCAAACACTCAAATATACTCATATGCATCGTAAAAAAACGGCATGAAATTTGAGGATTAGAAAAGGAAACCCATGCTAGAGTTCAAAGCTTTACAGAATGACAGTTTCACTACATGCTTCATTAGGGAGAAAGAAAGATTTCAGAAAGACAATTTTGAATTTGATTGTCTTCGGTAGAGAAACTTTCCTCGTTAATCTTACTTAACCAGCGGTGTCTCACATTTCGCCACCTTTTATCGTGAGTATTTTATGATTTTACGCTGCGGAAGAAACTGGATACCCGTCACTGTTTTCTTGTCCAGATGTACTAAATTTCTCATGACTGCATTTTTATTCAGATCTATAGTTATACTAAACAACAGTGTTAATCCCAAACCCCCCAAAACACTCAAATATACTCATATGCATTGTAAAAAACGGCGCAAAATATGAAGATTAGAAAAGAAATCACATGATAGAGCTCAAAGCTCATAGAATGACAGTTTAACTACATGCTTCATTAGGAAGAAAGAAAAATTTCAGAAAGAGAATTTTGAATTTAATTGTCTTCAGCAGAGAAACGTTTCTCGTTAATGCTGCCTAACCAGCAGTGTCTCACATTTCGCCTCCTTTTATCGTGAGTATTTTATGATTTTACTCTGAGGAAGAAACTGGATACCCGTCGCTGTCTTCTTGTCCAGATATACGAAATTTCTCATGACTGCATTTTTATTCGGATCTATTGCTATACTAAACAACAGTGTTAATCCAAAATCCCAAACATTCAAATATGCCCATATACAATGCATATATCGTAAACAACTGCGTGAAATTTGAGAATTAGAAAATGAAACTTATGATAGAGCTTAAAGCTCACAGAATACCAGTTAAACAACATGCTTCATGAGGAAGAAAGAAAGATTTCAGAAAGACAATTTTGAATTTGATTGTCTTCGGTAGAGAAACTTTCCTCGTTAATCTTACTTAACCAGCGGTGTCTCACATTTCGCCACCTTTTATCGTGAGTATTTTATGATTTTACTCTGCGGAAGAAACTGGATACCCGTCGCTGTTTTCTTGTCCAGATATACTAAATTTCTCATGACTGTATTTTTATTCGGATCTATAGTTATCTGGAACAACAGAGTTAATCCCAAACCCCAAACACTGAAATATACCCATATGCATCGTAAAAAACGGCACGAAATTTGAGGATTAGAAAAGGAAACCCATGCTAGAGCTCAAAGCTCACAGAATGACAGTTTCCCTACATGCTTCATTAGGGAGAAAGAAAAATTTCAGTAAGAGAGTTTGGATTTTGATCGTCTCTTCTGGAGAAACTTTCCTCGTTAAAGCCTAATCAGCGGTGTCCCACATTTCTCCACCTTTTATCTCGAGTATTTTATAATTTTACGCCGCGGGAGAAATTGGACACCCGTCGTTGTTATTTCGTTCAGATATTCTACAGTTTCTCTTCGCTGCATTTTCATTCGGTCGATGTGCATTATTAAGTTTGGGGCTTCGATTTACGGAAGATCATCCGCGAAATTCGGAAAGAATTTCACTCTTTTATCCTATTGTTGAATTCCTTCTTTCTTTGGAACACATTCTTTGGGATTATTCTTCCTTTAATAAATGTTATTGATTTAAATTAGATATTTCTAACTTCTAGGACCGAAAGGTTTATAAAGCAAATCCTAAGAATATAATTTTAATGAAACGATACACAAAGAATATTTAGTTTTCTCCCTAAGGCTGTACTCGGATGGGTCGTAACAGAAACCATTTAGAATAGAAAATGAAACCCGTAAACAAACTCAAAATAATTTTTGTAGATTAAGATAACACATTTTGCAGATTTTTCCATTATTTTTAGGAATAATTGTAAGAGGCAATATATAACAAACTTACTAATCACGATACAAAGAATATTTTTTCGCTCCTGTGAATAACAGAAATGAAGATTTTAAACAGTGTGGGTGATATAGCAAATAATTCTTTACTGCTTATCTTCGTCATTGTACTCTACTTGCAGAGTACTTCACTGAACATATTGAACAATTTTATATCGATGTATTATGATATCATTTAACCATAAGTTTTGATTTAAAGAATTTTAATTTACGCCAGTTAACATCTTTTAGACCCTCTGATCATTGGATTAGGAAAAACACTTTTGTTACACCAATGAAACAAAAGATTTATAAAGTTTAAATACTGTGGACTCCACTTAATGTGATTGCGGTTGTTATCAATTGCTTATTGTTATCGAAATTGCTTATTCCCAATTTTCTCTATTCATTTGCATGTTAAAATTTTTATGTAATCATTACATCGGTTAATGTTATCAGTTTCCGAACCTCATTTTAACTGGCAAAGGAATATTCACAATGTTAAAGCCATTTTTTTTCTTGCTGTTTGAATTTGAAAATACAACAAAATTTACAAAGTTAATCAGACTCCACTTAATGTGATTGCGGTTTTTCAATTGTTCTAATCGAAACTGAGAAGGAGCTTATTCCAATTTTCCTTGCTCGTTTTGCATTTCACGTTAAAATTATTTTAAATCATTAAGACAGGTTGATTATGATTACGAACAATTTATCAATCAGATCTTAAAAAAAATGAAGTCAGTCAACAATGGATCAATTTTTTTAATTATGCATACAATTTTTATGTTTTAAAGGATAATATACATAAATTCGGAATAACAAAGGTGGGGTAGTACACGTTCCTGAAATTTTTCAGAAATACGACATCTAATTTTGCATATCGTTTTGTTATCAAAAAGCAGGTGTCGATCATTAAGCGGGCGTAGCACTCATTTTTAAAATTTTGCTCGCTTAATGCAGCTTAAATATGGCAATTGATCTTTAAATTTATTTGTATTAAGTTAACTACTAATTTTTAAAAGTATTAAGATTTTATCCCCAGATTTTAAACTTTCTCACATAAACTCTCAGACAGTCAACAATTGATCAATTTTTTTAATTATGCATACAATTCTTATGTTTTAAAGGATAATATATAGTGCATAAATATAAGGTGTGTTTTTTCATTTTGTTTTGAAATTTAGTACGTGTGAATTAAAGGGGGGGGGTAAATTTATCTAATTTTGCATATCGTTTATTGTTATCAATCGGTTATTGTTATCAAAATCACGGTGTCCCAAACTGATCACATTAAGCGGAGTCCACTGTATTGCATTTCTGTCGACTTTATCTTTACTAACAATCGTTTGCACAACATTTATTGCGTTGCCAGTACTATACAAGTTAATCATTAAAAGTATTAATTATGATAAAAAGAAATCTCAGTTATAATTGATGGATATGAAATAAGATCGATTGTTGTCGACTTTACTACCTCCTGGCGAGGAATTATACCGAGTTTAATAAACCATTTTAGAATTTGTTTTAGAAATTCCATTCCTTCATCATTTGATTCAAGAAACGCACAGAGTGATCCTCCTTGGGGACTCCCTCGTCCTAGAATTCTACTCCGGAAAAAATTACCTCGTGATGGATTGAAGCAATCCGGGGTTTACTTACTCCCCTCTTATCTATACAATTCTCATTTGTCAGAGACTGAAATTTAGGATCAATCCGAAGAGAAGCGAAAGCTGAAATAATAATTTAAAAAAGCTTTCTGCTATCATTCATTGTCCCGGAAGCTTGTTTCGAAATTAACTTACTCCTCTTTAGTCTTTAGTATTTTGATTGTTAGGGGTTGGAATTTTTGATTATTCCAAAGCAAAAACGAAATTGAGAGTATATTTTTTAAAAATATGAAGATCTGCTACAGTTTATTTTCTTGGTCATTTCTGAATTTATTTACTCTTTTAATCCGTTCAATCCTGATTAATTAGAGACTGGAATTTGGAATCAGTTCGAAAGAGGTGGGAAGTAGCAGAAATAATAATTTAAAATAATCCGAGGCTCTGCTACAGTTCAATGTCCTGCAGGGTTAATTCCACATTCGCTTTTTCCTTTTTAATATGTACGACTCTGATTTGTTAGAGACTAGAATTAGAGACTAGTTTGGAGAAGAAACAGATATTTTTTTAAATCTCATGTTCTGCTTCATGTGCTTATTGTCCAAGAAAGTTGCTTCCAAATTCACTTAATCTCTTTTAATCTGTACAATCCTGATTTGTAAAGATACTGGAATTTGGAACTAGTCAGGAGGAGAAACGGAAATTATAATAATACAGTGAACTGCGCTTAATGTGATCGCGGTTAATGTTATCTATCACTTACTATTATCGAAATCACGTTGTCTGGATTTTCTCTATTCATTTGTATGTTCAAATTATCGATTTACGTGATCGTTACATCAGTTAATGTTATCAGTTTTCGAACCTCATTTTAACTGGCAAAGGAATATTCACAATATATTCAGAAGGAACTCATTCTTTTTCTTCCCTTCGCTGATGTTTGAATTTCAGAGAATTCTCCTCTTCGACCTAGGGAAATTGGGAATGAACAAAGGAGTGGGAAATTACATGTTCTTGGAATTTTTCAGAAATATGCACACCCTGCTGGCGGTCAATGGTTGTCATATAAGCAGAAGGCAACACATTATTATCGGAACTGAGAAGGAGCGTATTCATATTTTATGCCTTGCTCGCTTACATGCAGCTTGTGGGGGGTGGGGTAATGAGTCTCCTCAGCAGTGCTACGGCGCAGCTCTGGGGATGAGCCTCAGGGTGTTGTACTACGGTACCTCACCTAGGACAGCTATCAGCCTCCTCGTGGCGCCCCCTGGTAACTAGGAGTGTCCCTCCTACGCAAATGATAGCCGTCTGCAACCTCAAGGGGTATACCTCCTTTAGGTATACTCGGGTTTCACGAACCCGGGGTTTCCTGAGTGATCCTTCTCTTCAGACTTCCCTGGTAGTCACGAACATACTTTGTAGTATTGTTCTTTACTGGGGTCGTCAACATCATTCTCGAACCATGACGGAACTCTCGTAGGCCAGCAACACCTTGTGGTGTGGTGGTTACTGTCGTGGCGACTAATCATACAGACTGTATGGCTCCGGCCGGGACAGGGTTAAACACACTTACATGCAGCTTGTCTATATGGAAGCCAGAAAGCGAAATGATTTAACATTAAAACAAAAGATCGAAATTTTAAATCGTTATGACAGGTTGATTATGATCACAAAAAATTTATCAACGAGTTCTTAGAAAATATTGTAGACAGTCAACAATTCATCGATTTTTTAAAATTATACATACAATTCTTATGTTTTAATTAGCCCTCGTGTTGTAAAAAGTAGACCGTAGCACTCCAAACCAAAACTTTAAAACTTATGTTTTAAAGGATAATATACAGTACATAAATATAAGATGTGTTTTTTCATTTTGTTTTGAAATTTAATACGTGTGAATTAAAAGGGGGCGTTAAAGTTATCTAATTTTACATATCGTTTATTGTTATCCATAGGTTATTGTTATCGAAATCAGGGTGTCCCAAACTGGTCACATTAAGCGGAATCCACTGTAATAATAGATATTAATATTTTAAATATGAGGTTCTACTTCAGTTCTTTTTCCTGGAAGGTTGTTTAAATATTTGCCTCTTTATTTCTAGATACGTAGTGCATTTTAGGCCTGTTGATGATCTATTGATACCATGTAAGGCTACTGCTGCTAAAATTTCATGTCGAATTTTTTTTTTTACCTTTTAGCAGTTGGTGGTCGAAAACCATGCATTCAAAAATAAAAACAACGGCTCCACAAAAGGTACTCACCTGTAAAGAGAAAAAAAAGAAGCATTAAAATAAATGGCGTGAAACTCGTTTTGTGTAAAATAAGAAGCATTAAATTCCAGAAACAATCACAGTTAAAAAGAAATCAATTTCAAGCTATTATAGTGATAATACTTTAGAAACCCAATGCATCACATCTTGAAAGTGTCCAATTAATTTTAATTAAATTGTTTAAATTTGTTTGGTAAACACAGAGATGTAAGTTAAATATGTTCCAGTATGCTACCACACAAACCTTGTAAAAACTTACAGCGTAAAAGAAAAGATGCAATGTCGCTGCAAATATATTTTTAAGATACAATGAAATTACATTGGTAATCCGTTTTATGAAGTATTTATGTGTGAATGCAAAACTATGGATGGATGGATGAGAGAAGCATGTAAGTATGCATTTTTTATGTGTGTAGTGACATTTTATAAGGTGGAACGTTCACTGTAAATTGAATTAAAATTTTGTACCTTCTCCGAAAAAAAAATCTACGTCACCGATTACAAATAAAAAAATATGTTATAATAGAGTAACAACTAATGGATGTCCATAACCTATATTAAAATTATTTCACCATCCATTGTTTGCACTTAAATATTAGTAAAGGGATATAATTTTACTTTTGAGAAACTTAATATGTAACTGATGTAATACTAAACTATATCATTAAGATATTACTAAGAAATAAAACTGTCTCCATCGGATTTCAAAGATATTTTTTTATCAACAAGTTTACAGGACGCAAGCGAGGAATTTTAAGTTCCCCATATTCTATTTACAAAAGGCGTTTGGAAAACTGATCAATGCTCTCTGGTCCCATTTCCCCCCTCGGGCACTGGGATTTTTCCCATTAAAAAAGACACATACAACTGTGAATCAAAGTAACTTTCTTTCAGCTCCCCAAATTGATACGCTAATTAAATGAAAACTATAATTACAGTCTAATTGGACTCCAATGAGAGCGCGTAAATCTTCATTAATTAAGTTCCAGATCGCCAACAAAAGAAGATTCATATCTGAACAAATATTTGGCTGCAAGTCAGATAACAATTCTTATGATAAACAAAGAGAGAATTCTTTTTAGGATCGTCGATTAGTGAAGGAATACAACGAGTAGAAAGGGATTTCAAAATCGATTTTATGTAATTCATGCTATTGCTATTAAAAGGGGATTTTTTTAATTGATGCTAAGAGAAGAGTAGTAATTACTTTTCAGTAACCATAAGAAAATTATGAAACTATATTTTTGGGGCATAAATTATGCATTTTAGTAACAAATATTTTTTATAAATTGGCCATCTTGTAATATCTCTTTTGATGATTTCTTGGGCTAGGTTTATAAGCTCATAAGCAAGCTTAATATATATATATATATATATATATATATATATATATATATATATATATTAATTGGTCACCTTGTACTACTACATCATTTGCGTATTTCTTGGGCAAGTTTCATATTTCGCGAAATACAATCATTTTTACCAGGTGCTACAATTTAGCAAGATGTACAACCAAGGGTACGTCAGCCCAAAAAGCTTGGGAAAAGCTACAATATAAAATAAAGTATTCCGCTTTGTTTAAAATAAAATTTTTCGAAGGTCATTAATAAGGGTCTAAAATTTATAAAATATATTTAAATTTGTTATAGGATATATAAGTTTCAAAAATTTTATAGTAATTTCTTATATTAAATAGAAACTGTGAGCCACAATTATATCAATACGATTAATAATTTTATTTAATAGCATGACAGAGGCTAGTTAAAAAAAATCAATTTTTTAACAGTATACAAATACAAGTAACAGAATTCAATTATATCCTGTACGCCCTTCTCAAAATTAAACTATCAATGAAGAAAACAGTAGCAATTATCTAAATAACAAAAATATTGCCGAAAAAGTAATAAAAGGTTTAAGATAATATTAATAGTCATCAATAGATGCGTAAATTCTTTTAAAAATAATTATTTTACAAAAAGTTAAACCCAAGATATTTATATTTCTAAAAATATGTTATGAAGCAATTTTTGCCCCCCAACCTTTCTAAATCAGTGGTGAGAATTGGGCTTCCGTCCCCCTTTTTAGATGCCACAGATGCTGTCGTCCTCCCCTACAAAATATCGTTGTAGAGAAAAAGTTTCCAGGAAAGAGGAAAACCTTAAGCTGCAGCAATATTTCTTCCTCAAACATTTAAAATTTATACAAACTAGAAAACGATATTTAATTGCGAAAACATATTCGAACATCTATTATCATTAAATTATTATCTAAAAACAGTATTATTACTTACATAATTTTTTTCCTTGCTCGCAAATAATATATATTCAAAAACTACTGATAGATGTAATATAATAATATGATAAAATTCTTATCCCTTGAAGAAAATCAATTTTAGCACCAACTTTTATAATAAAAGTAGGTATTTTTTTTATTGTAAGCACCCTGAATGTTCATTGAACATCAGCCTGGGCGATCTTTTGCTACTCTAATGTTCCAAAATAATTTCTCAATCTTGCAAACATTTCATCATTTCTGCAAAATAGAGAAGAGGTCATCTCCCTTGTGGCAATGTTCTAAATTCAGGGATGAAACACATTTATTCGTCTTGTCGCCTTTCTTGGCCATTGTTTCGCGGTTGATAGAATGATCGTGGGAGGAGGGGTAGGTCCACCGAACTGCAGTTATGACAAAAGCAACCGCCATTTGTTGCTGAGACATTTGTTCTGACGGCTTGTAAATCACAAATGGACCAAGGATCGCCTAGGCCACAATCGAAGTTATGTATACTTCGGGAAAGTCGAATAACGTAACTTTCTGACATTTCCTCTTTCTCTGCCTGCCATATTGATGTTTTAATGTTATTTTTAGAAAACTACGAGAAAGTTGAGCTTAAGGAGACGGTGGACGTTAAAAAGCGTTTTTGTAAACTTTTAACTTAAAGTTTTAAAATTTTGTACACATATCTATTGAAGTATAACTAAATTAGTTACATTAAATCTTGTTTTAACTATTTGGTGATTTTAATTATAAATTCAATTTTTGGAAAATTTTTGTTAATGATTCAGTTTTATGCAACTTGTTTACAGATTCCGACAAAACGTTTTGTCCCTTTTAATGACAATAAATTGAATATTACGAGATTTAAATGAATTAAATATTCTAGTACATTTATACACAAAAAAATAATCGAATTTCTTACATAATAATAAATTTTAGTTTTGTATTTATTGCTATATTATAGCAAAAAGGTTTGCTTTCCTTGTTTACTTCTGTATTCTTATATTAGAGGTTGCTTATTAGAAAAAGCCAAAAATTATGACTTGGTATTTATTGCTATATTCTAGAACAAGTGTTTAACCTTCTTGTGTTCTCACGTATTCTTATCTTAGTGGTTAATTATTTAAAGAGCCAAAAATGATGGATTGACATTTAGTGCTATATTCTAGTACAAGGTTTTAACCTTCTCGTTTACTTCTGTATTCTTAGCTTAGTGGTAGCTTATGAGAAAGAGCTAAAAATGATGCCTTGGCATTTATTGCTATATTCTAGCACAAGGGTTTAACCTCCTCGTTTACTTCTATATTCTTAGCTTAGAGGTTACTTATAAGAATGAATCAACAGTAGGCCTTAACTGGGGAAGTACCGAGGCTAGGAGCTAGTGTAGGGTTCCTCAAAATGTATTTCGTGGAACCCAAGCATTCTGCAACGACCCTCTAGGTGTTCTTGAAGAAATGTGTGACATTGAACAGCACGCACAAGAGACTCAGTGAACAACTCTCTTAGTGATACTATGGAGCACAACTTCTCTAATGAGTGACACGAAACTTCAAAGACACAATTATGAATTCCAACTCCATTCGTCATAAACGAAAAACCACTTTGTTTTACTTCGGAATTGTATGAAAAACTTATTGAACTGACATTGGACTGTAAAATACATAACTTTATAAATCAGTGTCAGAATTCTGGTGTAATTTGAAAAGAAAATATTCATTATTATCCGACAAGGCTCTATCTGCTATTACCATTTGCAACGACCTATATTTATTAAACTGGCTTTTCTGCATATGCCGCATCGATAACTCAACATTGAAATAGGTTAGATGCAGGGCATAATGCTAGAAGAAAGCTTTCTTCATTGTCACCAAACTTTAAAGAAATTTTAGCAGTAGGAAAGTTATTCGACCCATTAATGCTTTTCATCAAAGTGTCATTTTACTTGTATCCTTATTCAAAAAAATTCTTGCTTCCATGTCCACTTTTGTAAGCATTGTCTACATATCTATTCCGTTTTATACTTGCTCAGGTGTTATGCTTATGTCTAATCAGTGAAAAATTTGCCCCCATCTTCTTCTTAACTCTTTGTCTGTGACGTCCGAAATCATTTCGGGCAATACAAATGCACATTTTGAAATGCCCGGCCTGAGTTTCGGCAAGAGAAAAAAACGGTATTTCAATTCCATGAAGCCCGAAATCGGTTCGTCCAATATATAATATTAAATTTGCCAGTTTCCCAATAGATAGAGATATTTTCCCGTGTAAAGTTTGGCAGTTTCGCGCCATTTGTCACTATTTTTCCGATACTATACAGGATTTGACAAACTTAAGGTAATCTGAGAAACATGAAATCCATGGCAGTTGATAAAGAAAATAATATTGTTGTATAAGTTTATTTTATTTATCTAGAATATTATCTTCTTTAATTTATTTTCCTGTAATTTGAGCAAAAAGTATCGTAATCAGTCCATTAATATTTCACACATATTTGAAAATATTGAAAATAATATTTATTTCGTTTAATTTTTTTCAAAAACAATCTATTTCTAACATTTTGATGATAATAAAGAACCAAATTTACATTAGATTTACGGACGGAGAAAATTTGACTTATTAAAAATTTGATCACTATATATATATAACTTTAATATCACTTTTCAAAAACATACGCTGGTTTTTAGTTAATTAATAAAATATATGTAAACTTTCATTCCTGTTCCCCGCAGACTTCTTCATTTCGCATTATCAAATGTGGTATACCTATTTTAACGGATGCAAGCTAATTTCACTCATAGAATGGTTTAACAGTTAATCGAATAACATGAAATTTATTGGTCCTATCAGGCCTGAGATATTTTCCAATTGGCTGAAGAGCTAAGAAGTAAATATAGAGAAGTCGAGAACACTTCCATTCCAATGACAGAAATTCATGCTACTGACGCACGGAAGAATTGTCGAGTTCAACAATCATGCAATAGAAACAGATGTAGAAACCATTGTGCTAAATGGAATAGAAATGTTTGTGGAAAATGTGTTTCAAAAACAGATTTTACATGTAAAAAAATGTTTTCCATGAATTTTTTAATAATAAACATCTTATTTAAATTAATTTGGAACTATTTTCTTTGCAAAAACTTCAACTTTCTTGTTTGAGTCAAATTGGCTCACTACAGTAAAAATAGGTATGTGATCAACATCCGTAAATCTAGTGTTAAAGGGGAAAAATCCATTTTTTGGAACGTTTTCCTCAAGTATACTCCACAGGTAAAGAGTTAATTAATATATAGTCAGGTGATCTACTGCTACGTATTTTGTAATAAAAGGGTTCCGTGGAATAAAAAGTTTGAGAAGAACTGAGCTAGTCAATTTATCCCCGTCAATCGAGAAGAAGAAAACGCCCGAATTCTTTCTCCCTAATTCTGTTCAAGTACTCTATTATTAGCCGCATTTTTAATAAATAAAGTAACAATTTTTCCAAGGGCCTCATAAATATCCCGGAACACAGATGTCGACGTCTCCCCTTTTGTATTTCCGACAGGAAGTACAATGAAAAATTTATTATTAAAAGGGCCAGCGCGAGACGGAGCAAGAAATCAAATTCCCGAGCTCCGCGTTCTCCCAGGACCTAATTTTCCCTTCCTTTTTATTTCCAAACACATCAGTCGGGAGATGTCCCCCTGTGCTGTTCCCAATAGGACGACGGAATTCCGGGAAGTAGAAGTAATTGCGTGCATTAAAACGACAAAAGAATTTGAAAAAGGGGGAGGGATTCGAGATATGACAGACTGCAACAATCGGCGTTCTCGAGATGGAACATAAATGAGTAATGTACTGGCTACAGGGGAATAGAAAAGCACAAATAAACCAATACCGCAAAATTCCGATCGTTAAAGAAGCAGATTCCCAAAATAGTTCTACTAAATTTGTTTTAATGTTCGGGTCGTACCAAAGAGGATCATACGTATTAGAACGAGAATTTGTCCTTTGCCCGGGAGGAAAGTTTTCGAAAACATATGTAGAATTTATACATAATTTAGATCGTTATATTATATAAAACTTCTCTGCAAATGCTATTATAGAATGTGACAGGGGAAAATAGGCAACTGGAATCGTTTAGCAGACTCTGTATTATATAAAACTTCTCTGCCAATGCTATTATAGAATGTGACAGGGAAAAATAGGCAATAAAATCGTTTAGAAGAGTCTGTATTATATGAAACTTCTCTGCAAATGCTATTATAGAATGTGACAGGGGAAAATAGGCAACTGGAATCGTTTAGCAGACTCTGTATTATACGAAACTTCTCTGCAAATGATATTATAGAATGTGAGAAAATACATAATTTTATCGCTGTATTATACGAAACTTCTCTGCAAATGCTATTATAGAATGTGACAGGGGAAAATAGGCAATTGAAATCGTTTAGAAGAGTCTGTATTATATAAAACTTCTCTGCCAATGCTATTATAGAATGTGACAGGGGAAAATAGGCAATTGAAATCGTTTAGCAGAGTCTGTATTATATGAAACTTCTCTGCAAATGCTATTATAGAATGTGACAGGGGAAAATAGGCAATTGAAATCGTTTAGCAGAGTCTGTATTATATGAAACTTCTCTGCAAATGCTATTATAGAATGTGACAGGGGAAAATAGGCAATTGAAATCGTTTAGCAGAGTCTGTATTCGGTCAGATTTAATGTTACATCAGTCTTGATCTCTTTGCAAAGCCGTGGTAGTTCAGTCGGCAAAGGCGTCGGTCTCATAACGAAATGATGCCAGTTCAAGCCGGTCAAAGATCCGCAATGTTTATTAATGACGACTTAGATCAGTAAAATAGGTTCAGAACAATTACAAGTTCATTTTGCCCAAGAAGTCCGGCAAACTAAATTAAATAAGTTAATTTCCCATTTTATCAATGAAAGATATTTTCACTAGTTACATATATGTGTGCTATATAAGTAATTATTGCTGTGTTAATTTTGAGATATGAGTTGAACTGGAAGAAACCATCCCGAGGAACATTTCTTGCTATACCACTAAACGAGTGTTGGATGTTTTCATCCAATCTCTTCTGAGACGTCTGTTTGTTTTCGTTTCATATCCAGTAAATAAATCATAAAAAAGAAGTCGAAAGACTGACTGCAACCGTAGAATTTAGACTAGCGGCAGACCTGTGTTTCAGAACAGTATTTCAGACAGATTCAAATCAAGATAGGAATCAGGGAAAATTTACCTTAAGACAGGATTAACGAATAGTATATGTAGCCTTTTGTTTGCAGACATAGCACGGATAGTTGAAGGACCGATCTAAAAAGACAATTTTTCCCAAATGAGTAAAACGTTTTTTAAAAGATACTCCCTCGGGAAAAAAGAGTTCATAGAAAGAGGAGACTGGGTGCAGGCACAGATAAAAAAGAAAGGAAAAATCCCAAAAGAATGCATGTTTTTTGTTTGCTTACAATCAACTCTTTAGCTTAATGATTGAATGATTAGGGCACTTATATTCGACATCGGAGTTTGTGAGTTCGAATCTCAATGTGGCATGGTTGTTTTTAGCCTTTCGGAATCGGTTTAAACAGTAGGTCCTGGTCTCATTAGCCTTCGTGTTGCAAAAAAGTAGAACATAGCGCTCCAAACCAAACCTCAGTAAACTACATCAGTTCTCCGTCTGCATTTAAGATTGCGAATCATTTTTGTACATCATAAAAAAACTCGCCATTCTGGTCATCGTTTTTGTAAAATAACAATTGAGGAAATATCAAAACACTAGATTTCATATCTCCTATATAATAATAGCCTAAGTTATGTGTCCGTCTGCCCTCGAATTTAAGAAGCGGTTGGACCTGGAATGGATAGGGGAATCCATATTGGATTCTTGATGAGTTAGGGTTAGCAAAATTCAAAGCAAGTCTCTAAAACATTCGAAATTCACCCTCCCTCCCTTTTCGGGTGTTTAATGCCTTTATTTCAAGCCCTATTTTCCTCGGATTAGAGCATGTTATTATCACATAATGAAAAGGTAAAAAAATTTCTAGCATTAGGACGTCATTTCTTTAACTATCTCATTTAATCATTTCTTATTTTAAATTATTTCAATATCGTCTGCATATTTTCATACGTTTTTATCACTGAACTGAGATATTACGTAAATAATTTTCTTTTATATTTGGCTTAATAGATTAGGTACATATGTGATAATTTAAAATTAAATCATGGATTATTTTTTGTGGCAATGAAAATTTTATCACCGTTATTAATAACAAATTCTTTTCATAAAAGTCTATGAGTCTATTTCACGGACTAATGAATATCTAGCGTTTAAGTTATATGTCTTTGAATATTAAGAAGTTTGTTCGTTTGTGTGTTTGCTTTTTATACATAACCACATAGTTTGGCTAAATGAAATCAACGTAATTCTAAACTACATTCACAGTATAGGGAGACTTTAGGGAAGTATAAAGATAAACAAATTATTGAGCTTGTACCAGATAATTCTCAGCCAAAAAACAAACCATTTTTTTACCTGCCTCATAGGGTACTTTACAATTCTGGAAAATTAAAAATTTTAATGATCCCGTCATATGATGGGCTATATGCTAGTTTTAAATAACACTTAATTTAAAATTAATTCCTGGACATATTCTTTTAAAAGTGCATCTTTACTTATTTATACATAACTTTTTTTTACATCTAAATATATTCATAAAAGTAACTTAGTATTTTTTCACATTTTCAATTTATATTTTCAAATTTCAAATTTCTTTTACGTAAACAAAACGCTACGACGTTGCTTAGAGATATTCTCTTTTGTGAAGTAAAATCTTTCGAACAACGAGTAAGCAAATTTTTCTCTCCTCTCTCCCACGTTTATGAAAGAGCGAAATACAAGTGATTAGGAATCTGAGATTATTTTAAAAATAGCGGATGCATTAAAATGGGATACATGTTCATTTACGACCGATTCGTGATGTTTCGACCAGCCAAGCTCTCTTTTATCATCTCGCAAACGAGTCATTAAAACGACGACATGAAATATTACGACAGAAAGGGCATATATTATAGTTTGGCGCATATGTTGATTCCACAAAAGAGACCCAAACTCATAAAGTTTCGCTCTCTTTTGTCGAACCGATGTGAATTATGAATCGAAACGATTCAAATTTAAATGTGAAAGGTGGGAGTGATTAACATCCATACTATCCGGATATTTGTCTCATTAAAAGTGTAGATGCGTATGTAATAAATCTACAGGGCAGTTGTTAAATATTGTGTTAACTATCCGAAAGTAATGCAAAACCTTCCAAACTCTCATTAGGTATGAAGAGATATAAACTATAATAGAGGAACGTGTGGCCTCCGAGAATTTCATGTGCGGCCTTTATACAAAAGACCTCTTAATAATTTCCAATTATATAGATTAATAAAATCTGAAAATTAATAGAACTGCATTGTTGCTACTTTAGATTTTTTATAACGTAATATTATTACATTTTTATTGCATTTATTAATATTCTAACGTCGAACTATGTCCGAATGGTAGAGTTCTACTCAGGTTTGGTTTGGTTTGGTTTGGTTTGGAGCACTACGATCTACTCTTTTGCACATGAGGGCGAATGAGACTGGGACCTACAGCTTAAAGCCGATTCCGAACGGCTATAAACATCCAAGCCCGCAGCGGGATTCGAACCCGCTAACTCTGGTTCCGAAGAGCAGCGCTCTATCATTCGGCCATCGTTTGGCAGAGCTCTACTCAGAGTTCGCTGGTTCCAATCCTGCTGATGACATGAATGTTCGTAGCCGTTCGGAATCGGTTTAAAGCAGTAAGTCTCGGTCTCATTAGCCCTCGTGTAGCAAAACAGTAGATGTAGCACTCCAAACCTAAGCTAAGCTTTAAAATGTAAAACATTTATGTAGAAATAATTTTACTTTATTATTTATATTTAAAGTCTATTTAAATAGGTAGTTTGTTAAAAAATTTAAAAAGTAATGTTGTTCCAAGTCATTACCCATATGTGAACACAAAAATATTTTATGTTCTCTCTAACTTTTTTTATGCAATAAATAAATGACTTAATTGATTATTTTTCATTAATTCTGTTCCGCCCTTCCCCGCCTTCAGTGATGGAGAGTATTGGAGTTGCGATGTGTTAGTGGCTCTGCCTGGTGGCTAGCGTCGTAAACTAGACTCAACAGTTTTAATACAATATACACCACATCGAAGATTGCATGACAACATGCATATAATATAGAGTATATAGTATAGTATATAGAGATGTATATAGTATAAAATATATATAGACATACTTAATGTCTGTATGTAATAGAGTTTAAATGTAAAAATATGTAACTATCAAATGAATCATAATGTTTTGAAAGAACAGTTTTGATTTTGTCAACAATACGCATCACTCTCCGGCTGCATCACAACAGTATCCATCAGGTGGCAACTAAGATCTTATTGTTTTTTTAAGTTTAACATTCCGCATGCCACTGAGTGTTTTTCATATATTTTTATGATGATTTAAATGACACTTTCCGTTCTACTGAAATGTACGCTATATTTTTTTATTCGATTTTATTTTTATAGGTCTTATTTAATTTATGTTAAATAAAATGGTATGTCAAATTGAGAAAAATGAGTATTTTCGACATCTCCTTTTTACTTTTAATCAGGTTTTGAGGGCATAGAAGGTGCTCGTGCATTTGTGCTATGTATGAGGAAGGTGCCATAGCTTAAAGGATCGCTCATGCATGGTATGCCAAGTGGTATGAAAATTTTGACCTCAAAGAGCAGAAATTGCTGCTTACGTCCATGATCTGACCAGTGACGGGCAGAAAATCAGCGCAGATTGTAACTCGTCGATTTTTTATCTTAAAAATAACAAATCGTTGCTTACGTCCATGAGCAATCAGATCGGTTATGAGTTAACAAAACAGCGTAGATTTTAACTTGTTGATCTTAGACTTCAAAGACAATAAATCGTTGCTTGCATCCATGAACTGAGCAGTGAAGGGCAAGCAAACCAACGTAAATTGTAGCTTGTTCACGTCACTTACAGCAACCATGAACCTAAATCCATTATCCACCTTTCTGAACCTTTTCCATCGAGTGAATATACTTCTGTAGCAGTGTGGAAGCATTCAATCTTCTCTGCCAATTCCATTGTCACAGACGAGAATATTTCCTGCAAAAGTTGGTTTAATCGCTTATCATTGAACTATCTCAACTATGCGACCAGAAAGAGGTGAGTCTTTGAGGTCAAACTTTCCACTTTTACACTTGGCATATCAAATCACGCGGGGTTCTTTCACCTACAGCACCCTCTCCCCACACAGCACAAATGAAAAAGTATAGGAAATTAGTATCCAATCTAATATTCAATACAGTAAGTTAAATAAACTGTACAATAACAACAATTCCAGAAAATTCGCATTTATAGGTATATAAACTTAGTGGCCACCTTTATTACCTCCTAATTTCATTGTGGCATCTAATGATAAAGATGTACTTCCTTTTATTTTGTACAAGGAAGTTAAAATTGCCTTCACAGAGTTAAATTAGGTAAATTTTAACAATCATTCAATTACTTTCAAAATTTTGACTATACTTTGTTACTCCCAGTTACAATGTGCTTTATACTCGAGGGAGGAGATCATTAACAAATGAAATTCTGAGCCATTAAAAAGGATTTAGAAGAAAAACTCCTACGAATGGCCAAAAACACAATACTACTAAAATGTCCCCACTAATGAAAGGCTTTATCCGAAACCGTATTTTTTGGTGAAAAAAAAGCCGTATTAATTAGGGAAGAGAGACGAACTAATTTAAGGGTATCTCTTTCCTATAAGACCAAGTGTATTTCAGAGAGTAATTCTGGCAGCGGACCTTGTTACGTCGCCAATGAAATCCAAAATGTAACAATGGCAAGGAAACAAGGTATCAAGATAATCTTTTGATGGTATTCGAAGGCGGTAAAGTAAATTGGGTTAGCAGTTTGTTTCCCACCAACTTCATTTTCTCCCTTTTCCTTGCTTACAGTGAACTCAGAAATACGAATTAAAAGTTATGTGTCTGAAAAAATAAATTAAAAATTTTGTTTTTAAATAGAAGAAAATAACACGATATATTTTCCTAAAAGATTGAAACGATGAACAATATAAGCTGATTTAGAATGTCATAGTCTGAAAAAAGACTGTAAATGACATTTATGTATATATATATATATATATATATATATATATATATATATATGTGTGTGTGTGTGTGTGTGTGTGTGTGTGTATATATATATGTCAGGATTTAAATTGTAGATTAATTTTAAAAGATTTTAATTAAGGATTCATTACGGGGATTGACGCGGCGTGAGGAGTTAGCCACATAAATACGGCTCACGCGCAGTGATCTGAGCAGAGAGCAGTAGGCACATTCCACGGACATAGCTGTGGCTACCCGAAGCAGCTAAGCCTGCCTTTGTTAAAAGTTGGGCGCCAATATACGACGCCATTGAAGATGATTGATGAGTAATGAGATTGAATAAAGGATGAAAACGATGCCAGGACTCTAGTGTCATTTAGTGGAACGTGTCACGTATACATATATACATACATACACACACACACACACACACATATATATATATATATATATATATTTATTTATATATATATATATATATATATATATATATATATATATATATATATATATATGAGTCAAACAAAATACAGCGATCTTTCTAGTATTAAGAAATGAATACATTTGCAATACATCATATTCCCAACTTGATCCAAATTGGAAATAAAAAGCACTACTAAATTATAAGCAGTTTTCAATGCATGTCGTTTAATCTGATCAAAAATAAAATTTAGCAGTCACCGAATTCCTTTCTCTTCATCAGTGCATTAATAAATTTGAAAGAACTCATAACGCGCGCTCCATATTTGAAAAGTGGTTTTAGATTAACTCCTATAGAACACAACTAAACTTCTCAAAAGTGAGAAACCGTATCCGTCGACTTGCGAGAGAAGCCGCGCGTAAACACGCTGAATCATCCAATTAAGGGAATTTAATTCGACCCCAGATATAATTAAACGAAACTCTTTTAGAAGACGGCGAGGTTAAATCCGATAGCAAAATGAGACGGAATCGAGGGCTTGTTGTGCGTGGAGGCTCGAGATGAAATTGGAGCTTTCATTAGAGTAAAATGTTGCCCTCACCTCCCCCGCGTTCCTCATGAACCCAAATCAGCTCGAACTGAACACAAATAAATGAAGTTTCGAAATTTATCGGTTGGAACGATTCCTTGTTGGTTGGCAAGGAAGATATGCAACGCGAATGGATGTTCTGCCAAAAATGTTTCCAGAAGATAAACTTTGCATAGCGCGATAAATTCTTAAAGATGAGTGCACCCTTTTGTTGTTATTTCTTTTTTGAAGTCAAAAATTATTTGCATGGATGAAACGTCATTTGAAAGACCTAACAGTGTAGGCATAATAGATATTTTTAGTTAACACTAAGATAATTTTGCTTGGTCATACTAGTTAATAGCTTGGTCATACTGTGTATAGCGCAAGCAAAGTTACTTCAGGGTTTTCTGGCAATCTTGAGAGATAAATTCACAGATTTTTAAGGACCAAAACTTACAAAATTCGCTGATTAAATAATACGTAATATTATTTAAGAAGTAATAAATATATATGTGGTATTAGTTATCAGTATTAGCAAAGTTGTTAATTTAAAAAACATAAATATAGTTGTAGCAGAATAAATTGCTATGAAAACTTAAAAAAAAAGAATTATATTGAAGTAAATAAATAACTTGCCAAAATCTCTTCGTTTATTTTCTATATAAATTCATAAAGAAGAAAAAGAGATATCTAAATATGCTTAAAATTTTACATAAATTAAACCTTTATCTTTAAGAAATAATTTACAAGGTTTAAATATTAAACAAGGTTTAAATTTTTTTTTCACGGAATTGAGTTAATTTCTAATTGCTTCTAATTAAGCATCTTTTCTAATTTGTTTTTTCTCCTAATTTCTGCATCTCCTATTTTTTCTTGTAGTCTTCTAAAATTGGAAATAATTATTTCTTTATTTTATTTTGGACTATTCTCTGACTTTTCAAAAATGATTGTAACTTTTCTCAAACTTTGATGAGTATTCTACATCTTTACCGACTTTTCCTGAATATTTTGCAATACCCTAATTTTACAGGTCACTAAAACCATGTACTTAAAAAGTCTAATTCTTTAATGGTACCAATTGCTCTATCGCCAAATATTGACGTATATTAATTTTCTGAACAAAATACTGAAATTTTCAGATATATTTTTAATGGAAAACAAAATGAACTTCCATACTCAGGTCTCAGGGAGTTGTACCAGAAATCCTTGGTATGCACATGTCAGGTGTATGTTTACAATGTTTTTTCAATAAGTAGCCTTTAAAATCAATGGTTTTCCTGTATATCTATAATTATATGAGACATATGAACTTTTCAACCGTTGCCACCAGCCAGTTATTAAAAGGGATTAGACCAGCGACTATATTTAATGCATGGGAAATATACCAAGAATGTAAAATGCAAATTTTAACAGTAATTGTTATTACTGTTAAACTGTTATAGAGTTATTATTACTGCTAAACTGTTATACTGTTGTTATTACTGTTAAACTGTTATACTGTTGTTATTACTGTTAAACTGTCATACTGTTGTTATTACTGTTAAACTGTCATACTGTTGTTATTACTGTTAAACTGTTATACTGTTGTTATTACTGTGTCAGAGGTACACCTCCTGTAGGTGTATACGGATTTCTCGCACCCGAGGTACTCGAGTTACCATCTGTATGTATTGTCTGGGAATCTCGAACTTACCTCTGTAGTACCTAGCTCGATACCGGGGTGGGCTAAATCAATATGGTACCATGACGGGACTTTCGTAGGGCAGCCTCCGCTTCGGTTTACTATCATAGTTCCAGTTACTCAGAAAATCACATGGGACTTTTAGGACCTGGCTCAAGTTAACCCTTAATTTGGCTAAGTCTGGCCGCTACACCGGAAATGTATATTTTAACTACTATATAACATAACTGTCAGTGTTCTCCACAGCGAACATTAATTATCTCAAAAATGGAAAATGATATTTTTTTTTGTTTATTTTACAGAGATCCTAATGTCTATACAGACATGGGAAAATAACAGAAATTAAAAAATATTTGAAAAAACATCTTGTCAAATTAAGGGTTAAGAATACACATAAAGGAACGAAACTTAAAAATATTTAAACATACAAAACGAAATTGAAAAATATTTAAAGATTTAATGCTGATTACTGAATATCTCAAAAATTATAAAAAAATGCTAGAATATTAGAACTCTTGCAAAGAGTCAACGTTAAATAAATTAACATTTCTACTATCTTGCTATTTTAGATTTGAGAAAGTAAAAGCTTTTCTGCATGATGGCGCGAGAAGTTTGCAATTATCGATTTTATGTTGATTATATATTTTTTAAGAACATTCTACGAAGAAATTAAATTACAATTTCTCTTGAGGTAGTATTCCAAACAATACTACGTTTCTGTACCATGAAATTAGAAAAATGCATATGTGCTACCGGAATGAGTGTCTACGAACGAAAGCTTATTGATGCGAAGAAACATAAAGCCAGAAAAGTGAATCCATTAGTAAAAGGTTTTTCTTTAAGAAAAAATTATAGTACAAATGTCACAGAAACACGAAACATTGCAAAGACGGATGATTGCCCCAGTTTCCTAGCAACGAAGCTCCTATTTAAAACAGAACCTAGGAGATTTTGTTGAAGTGTGGAACAGGTGCTTCTCAGAGCAATTCTTTCGCGCAGTGACTGACAACATGATCATCACTGGAGAAAACTTTTTCTGGTACAAACTGCGTCTCCAAGAGAAGCGGTAAAGAAATGCGTCGAACTGATAAAATAAAATGCTAGACATCAACAAATCTTTAAATAAAGAATATTACGACATAACTGCATTAAAAACGAAAACAATGTTTCACTCTTTTATAATAATACGACTGAAAACTTCCAAAAGATACAAGGTATATATCGGTTGAATGATCATAAGTCTGAAAATGTAGAAAAGGATTTTCTTTTTCACAGTATCAAAGGATATAAAAATATAGTGTAGGATACCAAATACAAGGAAATTCTGAGAAATAATTATCGAAAATAGAGCGCTGTGGAGAATATATATAAAAAGATCAGATATATTTATATATACTTGTGAGAGCTTCCGTATATGGAAACTCGATCTCTGGCTGAAATTCATATGATAGTTAGGGGGGAGGTGTAGCGAGACGTGTTTATTTGTATAGAAGGTTATATAAACCTAACTTCCAATGCATTCTATCTATATATATGTATCTCTCTCTCTCTCTTTCTCTCTCTCTCTCTCTATATATATATATATATATGAGTTTTTGTGTAGGCATGTGTATTATGCTACTTATATCTACCAATTCATATGCATCTATAGCATATATTTATCTCTCTCTCTACACACACACACAAATATATATATATATATATATATATATATATATATATATATAATATATATATATATATATATATATATTGTATATATATATATATATATATATATATATATATAAATCAGTACACACACACATATATATGCAAATATATCAAAATAATTATACCTAAAATATCTATCTAGAATTCTCCTTTTTTCTTTCTAATTCTTTAATACCAAATTTCCCAGCCAGATTTAAAGGAGCGTTCGCCGACTTAAATTCTTCTTACCCATATCCCACAACTAACGCTAGAATAAATGCTAATATTCTACCCAGAAGCTCCATTTTTCAGCTGTCCCAGGAAAATAGTTCCACTCCACCCATAGCTAAATTGCTAACTATGTGGTTTTAGAGCTAACTCAAAAGATCAAGGTTCATTCCTGATTCTCATAAAACTCTGATTAATCTCTAGGTCTCTGCGGACAACTTTTACTTGATCACTTGCCGTTGGGGATCGAAATTTGTGAAAGAAGTGTGTAGTCGGGAGCAATTGATGCAAAGCAAGATATTTATTTTTAGCCTCGATAAATTTAAAAGTTCCGCAACGTTGGCCACCCTTTTTTTTTAATGGAACCCCGACTGCAAATCACTTAAGTTCTCTCATATTGTCCAACAAGCCGGGGCAATCGAAATAATAGGAGATAATTTCCTTTTTTAACCGGCAAGAAGGATTTCGATGGTTTATATATATATATATATATATATATATATATATATATATATATATATATATATATATATATATATATATATATATATATATATACTATCATATAATCCAAAATATGGGAAGAAACAAGTAAATAAATAACAATCTAATGTGTGTAAAGCGCTATAGCTTCATTTACACAATCAAAAAATAGATGCGAGTGGAAATAACAGCATAAGAAAAGATATATAGAGAATTATTAAACGGAGATTTATATAGTCAAGCTGATCTGATTTACCTTAAAAGTGCCTTAATAGGTCAATTACCTTAAGGTGTTGGAGGATTACGACTTCCAATAACGGTTAAATGCACATTTTATCAGGCCTGAACATTACCGTTCACCAGTAAAGTGGAATAACCATGAAAATCAAAATAGATTTTAAAAACTATAAAACTATACTATAAAACTATAAAGTGGAATAACCATGAAAATCAAAATAGATTTTAAAAACTATAAGGGTAGTAGATACAATTAGTATACAATTAAAAATTATATTGTTCTTACGCTGTTATTTCCACTTGCATATAGCAATAAAGCAATACCCCCAGTTACTGCATTTGTTTAATGTCTGTATTTACCTACGTACTTGATACAAATACAATCTAGAAAAATCTACCTTTCAAGATTATCTTGTCTTCATCAAGGTAGTTGGTGGTAGTATATATTAGTTGTTATACTGATAATATTTATGTATAACAGGACTTTGTACAGTAATTCATTTTACAAAAAAAAATTTTTTTGAAGGTTCTTTTATATTTGCGCTCCAAATCTAGCGACTTTTACTACTGAGGATTTTGTTTCCCTTCACTACTACTTTATAAATTTTTACGAATTCAAAAAAGTGACCGTCCACAAAAATTGTCACGCTTTGAGAAAGAAGAAGGGAGGGGTCGTAAGATTGTGACAATCTGCGATGACGGAGGAGGGGGTAAAAAGAAATGTGACATATTTTTAAAAACGTTTAAAATCGGCAGATTAAATTTGTAGGTTATTTTAAAATTACAAAAATGTGAAGGTATTATATTAAATTTCATTTAAAATTTTGAAAATATTATCATAGATATACATAAATATCTGTATTTTAGAAATCAAGCATTTTGTAGAGTCGAAATGATTCTAGCGGAAGTTTTAGTGTTAAAACTAACGTGGATGTAAGAGCCACAAAGAAAAAAGGAAAAATTTATACTATAGACGTAGATAATATAATTTAAGGCAGAAAAAATATTTTATAGAAGTTTTAATCGTAACAAGTTAACCACCACAAATAAAGATTTCATAACGACGAATGATGTTTTGAAACCGAATCAAAACGCCACGAGGAAAAGTAGAGTTAAAAATCATTGTTAGAGAAAATCTGACGTAATACTTCTCTAGGATTTAATGAAATCGACGAGATTATATGAATAGAAGGCTGAAAGCATTAAATATAATACGTTTTGGAATGCTTTCAGTTGCCCATTCATATACTCGTTATCATTGTATCTTTTAAGTTATGTAATGTGCATAACGGATATTCTTATTACCATATGTGTATTATATATTTTCTCCGCATTATGTATTATGTTTCAGATCATACCTTCCCAACGAATGCGTTAGCTGGTACAATGGAGGGGTGTTAAAACAGCAGAGAAAACGAACAGTACACAAAATATCTATAGTATACATATCTATAAAAATAATAAATAAATCAAGTAATATCGTATTTACTATAAAAGATATAACCCTATATATAATAATAAAGTTATCTGCCCGCCTGTCTTCGAATTTATGAAGCTGTTGAATCTGGAATGTATAGAGACATCCATATTGGATTCTTCACGAGTTAAGGTTAGCAAAATTCCACACCATTTTCAGCAAAATGCAAATAATATATATATATATATATATATATATATATATATATATATATATATATATATATTATAATATGTTATGCTTTTATATATCTTTGCGGTTTTCAAATAGAATTGCAATAATTAAAAATGGTCTTTAACGCATGACAGGATTTACAAACCTTTTTTAAAATATAAAGTTTATATTTTTTCTTTACTAAATGCGGACCTGAAATAAAAAACCTGGATCGACTTCTCAATATAATGAGGTTTATTTTCATTTAGGCAACATTTAACAGATTCTTCACAAAATATTTTAATAATCAACCTTTCACGAAGCAAACTTATTTTAAAACATAGCTTCTTGAATAAATGTTATTCAACTCCTCTTCTTAGCCCACTCTCCTGTTTCTAATCATGGATCTTGTTGGTGCTTCAACCACATTTGGCGAAATTGGCGTGCTTGCAGCGTGGCGTTTGAAATCTGGCGAGGGGATCGTAACTCAACAAATTGATACATAAACAAAAACAACATTTTGAGGAAAAATTTTACAAAAATTGAATATTTAAAATCTATATTGAATTAACAAAGAAAACACAAAGGAAACACATAACATTCATACTAAATAGACTGAAACATTCACTTAATCACAAATTAAATAAACTGAGTGTGATTTTCATCACAAATTTGTGATTTAGTGTAAATTGTAAAATTAATTTAAACAAAAAAAAAAGAAAACTGTATTTTGAGTGGAGGTTGAAGAGGAGTTGTAAAATTGAAATTTTTTTTTCAAATCTCTTATTTTTGTTTATAAATATGTATATGTTTATATATGCACACAGTTTTCTTTTTATTTTGTGAGCATTCGGATGATTTCTTCCCACTTACATGATCTTATGAAATATAGCTGTGGGACGTACAAAACCTACTTATACACCAGCTAACATTCTATATAACATTAGTTTGTCAATTATTAAAGTCCTCAAGAAAAAGGTAAAGCTGCCCTGTTAGCTTCAAGAAAAGATGTAAGCGATTTCAGAGGATCAGCCAGCATGTGAAAACATAAACCGAAGTTGGTTTCAAACTAAAGGCCCAAGGACAGTACCCACTGCATGTATGCAGTGGGTACTGTCCTTGTAGACCCACCCACTGCATGTATGCAGAGTGCAATGCATTGCACTCTACATATATTGCATTCTGCAATGTATGGGTACTGCAATATGCTTCTTGGGCACTGCAATATGCTTCTCAATCTTTCCATAGCAAATAATTGCCATTGTATTGATTTTTTTCAATGACAGTAAATAATGTATGTTTTTACAGGATCTAATTTTATTATTTCAATGGGATTTTGTTTAGATGATTAAGATATGTCCAGAGATTATAGAAATCGAATGTTTGAAAGTTTAAAGGAGATGTGTTCTTAAATAAATACCTAATTTCAAAGTGGTCACAATGTTTTGTCTCATCGGTGTAAATTGATTCAATGTTCGATGTGGTATGTATTACCGAATAATAAAAACGTTTATTCGTCGAACATAGTTTCTTTCTTTCATCAAGCAACTCAATTTTCCCTAGATTGCGACGAATGATTCTCGTGTTCCGACCATGTTCAAAATATTTCTGGAACAATGCCGCGTCTATCTAAGCAGCCGAATTCGCCGAATATTTCAGCTGTTCTCTCCCCGAAAGATCAATTCGACAAAGATTCCGGGGCATTTACTCCCCGAACAAATTATTTTAGCAAATTGGGTGAAATTCATCCAGGAAAGCCCATCGCAAAGAATTTAATTCATTTTCCCGTTGGCAGCCGGCGGGAGTAGATTAGGAAAAATCAAATATCGCTTCTGTGACGCTCGCGAATTCCGTTCTGTCTCTCATCTCGCCAAAGCCTCCCCGGCATCGAATTATTAATGAGTGGAAGGTGTTCTCTTTAATTCCGGCAAGTATTATTCTATCTACGAGATGGAACCAAATATTATGGAATATCTAAGCAACGTTCCAGCTGAGACTTTAAAGTGTCAAGAATTTATTTCATTAATTTAAAAGCTTATTGCAGATGATGAAAGCGAATTTACTTACCTGTTAACAAGAGTTTTATATTACTTTTAAAATCCCAAACTGAAATAGTATATTGAACAGCTGACAGTCATATCTACTGTATTCAAATTCAGATCACCTGGGGTATACATGTTTTATGTATGTCAATTCTGGTGTGTTAAATTACATTTCACATTCCATATATTTAGAACAAGGAAAGATGTCATAGAGGCGTTTGTTGCTCTGGAAACTGCAGCAAGAGATATTGGATTAACAGTAAATGAAGAGAAAACTAAGTTTTTAGTGGTAAGCATGAAAGTCCATGATGTACAGCCTCTTCAAATTGGAAATTTTATCTTTGAGGGTGTAACTCAGTTCAAATATCTGGGAGCACTCATTACCAGTAAAAACGAGATTAAAGTTGAAATTGGTAACCGCCTTTTGATGGCAAACCGATGTTATTTTGGGCTAAAGAACCAATTTAAATCAAAATTTATCTCTGTTAACACGAAAATAAACTTATATAAGACATTAATTAGACCAATAATTTTATATGACAGCGAGACGTGGGCGATGAACAAAACTGAAGAGAACAGGCTCCTAATTTTTGAAAGAAAAGTTTTAAGATGCAATTTTGGAGCAGTGAAAGAAAACAACGTCTGGAGAAATTTATACAATCATGAAATTTACATAAAATTTAGACAGCCTAATATCTTAAGAGTCATAAAGTCCTACAGAATCAGATGGCTGGGATTTTTCGAAAAGAGAACCAAGAGCCTGTTGACGTTTTCAAAGTTTGAGGGTAAACGCAAACGAGGAAGACCACCAATAAGGTGGATGGATTGTGTTGAGAAAGATTTGAGAGTACTGGGCATTAATAGATTTAAAAACATCGCGTCAAACTGTGCTGGATGGAAAAAGCTGACAGAGAAAGCCTTGGCCTCCAGTAGGATGTAGTGCTGAAGAAGAAGATTCCATATATTTACTCCTAAACAAATATATAGTTTTTTGGAGAAAGAATAATACTTTTCATAAGAAAATATGTAAAGAATGTAATGAAATTCTATTGTAATCAGGTATGAATATCCTCTTAAAGGTTTCATATCTTCCAAACGATTTGTTTATAATTAATTCCTTGTACAAAATGTGGATTCGAGATAACTCTACTTTAACCCCTTACAAGTGTCACCTGAATCCAAGGACAAGGTTGTGACCACAGGAGAGTAGAAGGTGAACGCTACTGGCATCCGCGGCTTGAGGGATAGACCTTTTGAGAAAAATCATCGCCATATTGTTTTTTAGGACTGGCGACGACTCGAGAGCAGTCTTCGATATCTACAAATGATAAGTTGATTCCAGTTGTATTCCTTAGGCATTTATTTAATTGTATAAATTCATTTAATCAAGACATATTTGTCCATGTGTTTATTAATGAGTATTAATTTCTTCTTTCTCAAACACTAGGCCAACGTAACATTATTTTCACATAGTCGTATTTAATAACATAGCTTTTAAAGCAACTATAAACACTTTGAATGCATGTTACTGAAAATGGTGTTTTTTCGACTTGCTGCACTGTAAACAAAAAACGATTGCACATATTGACTTCAACTTTTCACAACAGTTTAGACCTACGTTGAAAATGCCTACTTTTTTGTTGCTGCTTATTTCATTTAGTATTTATATGGTATTCGAAATTGAGTTTTTAATTTTTATCTTATCTTTTTTCAAAATTCAATTCCTTGGTGTAATATGTTTCACGCATTTTAAATTTTTAAATCGATGGAGAATTATACCTAATACTTTCCAAATACTCGGAACTAATTAATACTCGGATTTTTCTAACTACTCGGTGTATTCACTTCAGAATCTGCAAATGATTAAAGCTTTAAAAACTGAAAAATGGATTCTCCCGAACTGTACTGACTTTATAAAATGAGAAAATTAAGTGCATTGCTTACGATGTAAAAATGCATTCATTTACATATATATATATATTCCAATGCATTATAATTTAACTTAATATATAGATTTTATAGATTATAGATTTTCAGACGTTTAGTTCCTATTAAAAATAATAATAAAGAAACAAACAGTGATGAAAATTTTATGTCGTCTCATTGAATCTCTCGCTGTCTCATATGATTTCATATTAATGGAAAATGTTTTCTGAGAGAACTTTTTCATATGATCTTCTTTTTCATTTGCTTTTACCTTTAAAATAAATAAAATACTTAATTTTTTCTGAGTACAACAACGCTGATGTATGTTATTCCTTACCTTTAGACAAATTCTCATTCTATGGTGGTTAAGTCTGTTAACACTAGATTTACGCACCAAGCCAATTTGACTCATTAAAAATCTGATCACTATATATATATATATATATATATATATATATATATATATATATATATATATATATATATATATATATATAACTTTAATATCACTTTTCAAAAATATACATTGGTTTTTAGTTAAGTAATAAAATATATGTAAACTTTCATTCCTCTTCCCCGCAGACCCCTTCATTTAGCATTATCAAATGTGGTATACCTATATTCACGATTGTGAGCCCATTTGACTCATGGAAGGGTTTAATAGTCAATCCCATAACATGAAATTTGTTGGTCCTGTAAGGCCTGGATAAAAGTGAAAATTTTATTTTCCAATTGGCTGAAAAGCTAAGAAGTAAATATAGAGAAGAAGTGGAGAACACTTCCATTCCAATGACAGAAATTCATGCTACTGACGCACGGAAGAATTGTCGAGTTCAACAATCCTGCAAAAGAAACAGATGTAGAAATCATTGTGCTAAATGTAATAGAAATGTTTGCGGAAAATGTTTCAAAAACAGATCTTATATGTAAAAAAATGTTTTCTATGAACTTTTTGATAATAAACATTTTATTAAAATTAAATTTCGAACTATTTTCTTTCCAAAAAACTTCCATTGTCTTGTATGAGTTAAATTGGCTCACTTCAGTAAAAATAGGTATAGGATCAACATCCGTAAATCTAGTGTTAAATCTGAAACTGCTGTGCATACTTTGTTGAAAATAAAAAAATCTTATTTTCTGGCCTAAATTTACTGTCGCTTAAAAGTTTTCTCAAACTAGTACCGATTTTTTTAGCTCTTAAAAAATGATGTACTTCCCGTGCTTATTGATTACTTTTATAAGATGGGGAGCTGAATGAATAGAAGGGACTCGTAAATACTTTAAAAAATTATTTGTGGCAGTTTATTATACATGTGGAAATCGTAGAAAAGAGAGTTATGTTCAGCAGTTTGTTAGTTTTGGAATAAAAGATTTCGAATCTGAGGATGGTTTAAATGGGTTTTTTCTTTCTTCTTACCAAATACTTCCTTCCTTATAAATGATTCACTCGTTTATGCTATTAAGTACTTATCGATTTATATAAAAAAGATGTGTTCTTTTTTGTATCTTTAAAAAAAAAGTACACTGTCTACCAATAAGTATTTGGACACCCATGCAAAGGACGATATCTGCGGTCCTGAGGTACGTCACGGCCTCAGCCAGTATACATCGTGTAGGAAACAGAATCGGCATTAGTCGCATGCAAGACGCCGCGCAGTTCGGAGCTCTCTGATTTCGAGAAAGGTATAATTATCGGATATCATAAATGTGGCCGATCCTTAAGGGACATATCTAGCGATCTGAAGTACCCAAAATCGACAGTAGCCTATGTGATTAAGAAGTGGAAGGTGAGCGGTGATTGTCGGAATGTTCCCCGAGTCGGCAGACCAACGAAACTGGGAGATAGAGACCGACGAAAGCTGTTCAGAGAAATTCGGACGAACCGCACCCAACCGATGGCCCTTATCCGCGAGGAGTTTCAACAGGCATCTAGGAGTATTGTTTTAATGAACGGCATCCGTAAGGAAGCACATCTGCTTGGTTTTCATGGTCGTGCTGCTGCCCATACGCCTTTGATCACAACGTGCAACAACGCTGCTCTGTTAATGTGGTGCAAAGCCCATGAAATTGGAGCGTAGATCAGTAGAAACGGGTTCTTTGGAGCGGCGAATCAAGGTTCGCCCTTACCGTTCGGATGGCAAGGTCTGGGTCTGGCGTCTGGCTCGAGAACGTCTCCTGCCAGAATGCATTGTGCCAACAGTCAAGTTCGGTGGATGTGGAATTATGGTCTGAGGGTGTTTCTTGTGGTTTGGACTGGTCCCCACTCATGGTAAGCTCAACGCCTAAGCCTACTGCACTATTTTGGATGACCATGTGCTTCCTACATTGTGACAGTTTTACGGGTTGGACCCCTGTTATTTTCAGGGCGACAATGCCAGTTGTCATGTTTCTAGGTTAACCAATGCGTGTTATGGTGCCAATGAAGTTCATCGTATGGACTTTCCTGCCCAGAGCCCAGACCTGAACCCTATCGAGAACCCTGGAACGAGTTGGATTTCCGAATTAAGGGGTACACTACCCGTCCAAAATCGGTGAAGAAACTTGTATGTCTACTCCAAACCGAGTGGAAGACAATACCACTAGCTGTAATACAAAGACTTGTGGAAAGTATGCCCTGGAGGGTTCACGCTGTTATTGTCACTCGTGGACCCTCTACCAACTATTGATTTTGAATAAAGTTAATTTTTCTTTTCTATCACAGGTGTCCAAATACTTATTGGTAGACAGTGTATTAAAACGACTCGGAAACGTTCGGAGATTTAAAAAAAATAAGAATAAAAAATCGAATTTTTAAATGGAATTAACGGTGGTATGCTCTTACAACACACTTTGACTCGAAATAAATGTTGCAAATGTTATGCATAAATTAAGGCTTTCTACTTCGTTGGCTAAAGTATAACATACAAGATTAATAAAACACAACTGTGTCAAATTATCTAGATTTCTAAGTCAACATCTTTCCTATCTTGCGCACAAGTAAGTCCCTAAGTTATTCCTTCCAATTCGCCGCATTCCTCCTTCAGCTGCTGGCAGATTTTCCCCAATTAAACTTCACACCACCCGACTCATTTATAATCTTTCCAGAGAATAAGGTTATTTGTGGCACTTCGGCAGTGTCGGAGCCCTTTCCGCCGGACTGAACGGAGATCTGGCGGAATACCTTATTTGATTTTTCCCCCCAATCTAATTCCGTGAAAAGTGAATTAAATTCCCCGCCGTAGCTTTTCCCTCGATAAATTTCTTTCAAATTTCCCTGTGAAATAACTTAGATTACTTTCATTGGAACCAAACGGTTCGCGAATGGGGAATCTGTAAATGGATGCGAAGTTTGTAAATTCAATTCGCACACTATAAGGTATTATTGGTCTTTGGTCTTCGAGGAATTCTTTGTCTTCATTGCAGAATTTTATACATTAGAGAATATGAGTTATACGATTCTGCCACTATTCTTTGAGCATTATTTGTGTAAGGAAGAATATAGTTTGCAGAAATCTTTGAATAGGATTGTTTTATAAGAGTAGTGTTCTATAATTACGTAATATCAAGGTAGATGGAGGAATATACGTATTGAATTATTAGATTAGATATAATTTTTAGATGTTTCTTTGCTTATAAATATAAATACATACTTTTTTAAATTCACCTTTATTGTATGTATTCATCACTACAGTGTCGTAAGTTTGTAATCAATTTATTATGGGAGCACTATACTAGTTGTCAAAATTATTTGTTAGTTATTAAAAGGGAGATAGCTACAAATTCACTACATTTTCAAACATCACGGACTGCAATGTATTTACTCCCTATGAAGGGACAACATAAATGGATACCAAGCCTTATGATGACTTTTTATCACAACTTTTTTTTCTAAACAATCTATTCTCCACTTATCCACAGCTGATTGTAGAGTTTCTGTCCTTCATTTACACTGAATTGAAGAGGTGCGGATGAATTGAAGGTTTGTAATCAATTTATTATGGGAGCACTATACTAGTTGTCAAAATTATTTGTTAGTTATTAAAAGGGAGATAGCTACAAATTCACTACATTTTCAAACATCACGGACTGCAATGTATTTACTCCCTATGAAGAGACAACATAAATGGATACCAAGCCTTATGATGACTTTTTATGACAACTTTTTTTCTAAACAATCTATTCTCCACTTATCCACAGCTGATTGTAGAGTTTCTGTACTTAATTTACACTCAATTGAAGAGGTGCGGGTGAATTGAAAGTTTGTAATCAATTTATTATGGGAGCACTATACTAGCTGTCAAATTTATTTGTTAGTTATTAAAATGAAGATAGTTACAAATTCACTACATTTTCAAACATCACGGACTGCAATGTATTTACTCCCTATAAAGGGACAACAGAAATGATAACCAAACCTTATGATGGTATTATACAGCACAACTTTTTTTCTAACCAATCTATTCTTATTGCTCCACTTATCCACAGCTGATTGTAGAGTTGCTGTCCTTCATGTACCCTGAATTGAAGAGGTAAAGGTGAATTGAAGGTTTGTAATCAATTTATTATGGGAGCACTATACTAGCTGTCAAATTTATTTGTTAGTTATTAAAAGGAAGATAGTCACAAATTCACTACATTTTGATACATCACGGACTGCAATGTATTTAATCCCTATGAAGGCACAACAGAAATGACAACTAAGCCTTATGATAGTATTATACAGGACAACTTTTATCTAACCAATTTATTCTTATTGCTCCACTTATCCACAGCTGATTGTAGAGTTGCTGGCCTTCATATACTTTCAATTGAATGAACTGGTTGGTTGTGGCAACGTTTCGCTTCTACAACCCCAACATTGCTTTTATCTAATATGCTGTCTCTAGGAATTGTTTGCAAAAGATCTTCTCTGTGTAATAAGGATCTCATGTAATATTTGAACCCACGCACTCCAGCGTGGTAGGCGAATGTTTTTAAACGCTATACCTAAACCCCTTAGCACGTTCTAAATATTCCTGCGGACTGAATACATGTAAAGGTAGTTAACCCTTAACATACTAAGGGGAAACATCAGAGGACCGCAGAGAGCGATTTTTTGTGATTCTGCCGTAACTATAACAATCGATTTAGCTCTAATTTTTTTATTCATCCCAGAACAGGTAACGATAAATATTTCATTGATATTCTTATATAATACGTTCTTTAAAAAAATGGTAAAAATATAAAATGAGCTTGGGGTATACTACGTTACAGAATGTGATTGTTTCTTTATTATTTTTTTAACAAGTACTAAATGCTGGAAATTTTGAAAAATTGGCCCGTCGACAAACGTATATAATCAGATAAAAATGTATACACTATATTGCTAAAAATGTTTATTCAGATTTACAAACACAAATACAATTTTAGACAAATATATACAATATTATGAAGAGACTGTGGAAATAAAGGAAAACAAATGACGCTTACAATACTTGTATAACTGAGATGTACCTCCAGACACTCAAAAAATGCGTTTTAAACAAACTTACAGACCTAATAGTTGCGAAACAATGAAAAAAATCGTTGTTTAACATCGTTGACGACATAGGCTTGGTATGTTAAGAGTATATTTTTGCAAAATTGTTGCAAATTTGTGTGTTTCCATCTGCAGCTTACGGAATTTACAGAAAAAGATGTTTAACATTGTTGGTTAGCATCGTTGACGACATAGTCTTGGTGTGTTAAGAGTATATTTTTGCAAAATCGTTACAAAATTGTGAGTTTCCCCTCTGCAGCTTACGGAATTTACAGAAAAAGATGTTTAACATCGTTGACGACATAGGTTTGGTATGTTAAGAGTATATTTTTGCAAAATTGTTGCAAATTTGTGTGTTTCCCATCTGCAACTTACGGAATTTACAAAAAAAGATGTTTAACATCGTTGACGACATAGGCTTGGTATGTTAAGAGTATATTTTTGCAAAATCGTTACAAAATTGTGTGTTTCCCATCTGCAGCTTACTGAATTTACAAAAAAAGATGTTTAACATTGTTGACGACATAGGTTTGGTATGTTAAGAGTATATTTTTGCAAAATCTTTACAAAATTGGGCGTTTCCCCTCTGCAGCTTACGGAATTTACAGAAAATATGTTTTTTCAAAGAGGAATGTAATGGTGCAAATAATTGTTTTAAAAACTGAATCGACAACCAGATATGAATATGTAAAGGAGATACCTTACTGTGCATGCGCGAAATATGCCCCACTTCTTTTAAATAATTATCGTCGTTTTCAGCGATTGTTCGTATACTGCCAAAAAATGTTTGATTACTATTAATAAAAATTATATTAGTAATTTGAAACAATTAAATGACAAAATCAGAGATCACAGGATTCAAATTTATAATTTACTCTTTCAAAGATTTCAAACAATGTATTTTGCAAATGTATGAACAATTAAAGAGAGGACTAACTACACAGAAAAAAACTTTAGTTGGAGCAACAATTATTACATCATTAATGGAAAACCAGACATTTCACACAAGGAGGATAGTTTAAAGAAACGGAACATTTTGGAAGCATAGAAGAATATTTTAAAAAACAGTACTACACATCATTAATAATTCTGCCACGTACATAACAATAAAGCGACGAAAACATTAAAGAAATAAAAAACATTCTGTAAAATGTTGAAATAAATGAAATATTTTGTATTCCATAAACCGTATGTTTCCAAACATTTAATGGAAGTAGTCACGACAAATACAAATATTCTAATTTTTTTTTCTGAGAAAGGTTCTTTAAACTTCTTTTATGAGAGCTTTGGAAATAATAATTTTGAACAGTGTA
>CM063498.1:197320292-197372792 GCA_032207245.1 Pardosa pseudoannulata
TTTAGAATAAAAAAGAGGGTATTTTAATATCCAATACCTTAGAATTAATATAATTATTACCACTAAAAGCAATTCAATTCTTAAAAATAACTACTTTAACAATAGTACGCAAGTTGTAGTCATTAAGGCTTCGAGCCATGTATATTCCATGTAAAATCTAGTAATATCTACTATTTATGTATATATAGTCTATATATACATGTATGTATATATATATATATATGTATATAATTATATATACACAATTTAGTGATATATAGTAATTAAATATTTGAATACAATTTCTATTAATACTTTATAAATTTCTAATAATCTAGATATAACACTAAAATATAAAAATTACATTTATAATATATATATTGAAAGAGAGATTGTGTATACATATATATATGTATATATATGTATATATATATATACGTAATATATATACGTATATATATATATATATATATATATATATTATAATATATATATATATATATATATATATTTACACAATATAGTGATGAATATATAGTAACTAAACATTTGAATATAATTTCTATTAATATTTTATAAGTTTATAATAACCTGGATATAACACTAGAATATAAAAATTGAAATTACAATACATATATATTTACTTTTATGGTCTTCGTTATAAAATAACTTGTGAAATGCCACAATCAAAGGATTTGCTACATTAATTTAACTAGTTTGTTTGGGAAGCTACAATATATGCTTTTTGCTATACGAAGGTTAATGAGATTGGAACGGACTGCTTAAAGTCGATTCCAAACGGCTACGAATATACATAGTAGCAATGAAATTCGAACCCACGAACTCGGGTAAAGAATATATGTATATCCATATATGTATATCCATTCAGCCTATATGACTTAATAAAGCCTCCCCACTATAGCCAATTATTCACCACTTCCTGATGGTGACCTTGAACGATGGTTTACGGGTTACATCCACACGCTGGGTCAGTAAATCAGCCAAACAGTGGATACGTCCTTAGCGTCTACTGCGCACTTTAGTTGCACATCTGGCTGCCTTTGATCTTTGGAGAAAAACCGCCTCGGAAGCCATCGTCCGCCAAGGCTGTTTTATCGTCTGCCACCATCGACCACGATAAACCATACCCCTTCCAGACGGTGGTGATGGCTTGCAGTGGACCATAGTGTGGAGGGGAATTTAGATAAAATTTTAATTTATCAATTGGTGAAATTAATTATTCCTAAATAGTGTTAAAAGAAGGTGCCACCTTTGGAAAATAATGTATTTTATACATTATAGACCTTTAATTAATTTGTTTATATCTTTTAACTATTGACTCATAAATTGTCATCAAAGATACATTAATATGCGAAAATACAAGGTTCTAAATCAGAAAAAGAGTGAAAATTTGATGAAAACCTTTTTGACAAACTATTACAAAGTAAAATTAATAAAAAATGTTGGTAATAAAAAAAACTGAATAGTATAGTTGCAAAATAAATGTGTTGTGGAAAAATAGCCCTCCAAATATTTTGTTAGGCACCTACTAATTTAAACAACGATATTTTAAGCTTCTTAAGATATCTTTTAAGCCCAAATAAATCTTTATAACAAAAAATTCACTTTAACCACTGAAATACAAAAGAACTGTAAGAGGATATAAAAACCATTGGGCCTAAAAAATCTTCATTTTAATAGCCTTTTATCTTCGATTCATGAAATTAGAATGGTGTGGTCTTTTCAGAACAAATTTTTTAAAACTTCTTTGGCGAGACGCTAACTAAAAATATTTTCTCAGTTCCCTTAATATATAAGTCTAAAATATATACTCCAAATTCAGTTTAATTTAATTTCCTCAGTCAATTAAATTTGGTTACACGTGAGATATTTTTTTAAAATTTTATGTATTTAAAAAACGAAATATTTTTTATCAAATTGAAAATAAATATCTTCTTATGCTTTAAATATAAAACGTTAAAAAGTATACAAAATATCAAGATTAAAAAGAATAAAAAAAAAACTCCAAATGCATTTAGAATTATAAAAATGGTAGTGCTTGTCAAGCTAAAAAATTAAATATATAGATTCCATTAATAGTTTTAAGGTTCAAATAAATTGAAAGCTCAAAAGTCATTTAAAGTTTTAAAAATGTAGTTTTTATCGTCCTATATAATAAAATAATATATTGGATTACTAACATCAAGTTTCAAATGAATTGGTTAAAAGCTCAAACAATGTTTAAAATTTAAAAATGGTAGTATTTATTATGCTATAAAATAAAATATATATAATATATATATATATATATATATATATATATATATATATATATATATATATATATATAGATATATATATAATATTAATATTATCAGGAATTATATAATATCGAGATAATATAAGAGAATAATATAGATTCAGTGTAATATTATATAAATCATTAATATTATCGAGAGTCAAATTAATTCAAAGCTAAAAAAAATAAAAATAAAATAAAATAACAATAAAAAAAGGTATTTATAATTTTTAAAAATATATATATATGTATATATATATATATATATATATATATATATATATAGAGAGAGAGAGAGAGAGAGATATTAATACCATCAATATTATTGAGAATCAAATTAATTTAAAGCTCAACACTTAAAGTTTTAAAATTGGTTGTATTTATCATGCTATAAAACAAAATGTATATAAAACATATATAGATAAATAAAATACATATATAGATTAATATCATTAATATTATTCAGAATAATATTACAAAAATCATTAAAATTTTAAAAAATTAATTTTAATGCTCATAAAAATAATATATTATATAAATATATATATATATATATATATATATATATATATATATATATATACACATTAATATATTATATTATCGAGATATATATATATATATATATTTATATATATATATAAATAGATATATAATTATATAGATTGATATCATTAATCTTATCGAGAGCCAAATTAATTGAAAGCTCAAAAACCGTTTAGAAATTTTAAAAATGGTAGTATTTATCATGATATAAAACAAAATATAAATAAAATATATATAGATTAATAATTTTGTCGAGAATAATATAATATAAGAGATTAATATAATATCAAGACTAATATTATAAAAATTATTAATATTATCGAGAGTTTAATTAATTTAAAGTTCAAAAAAACGTTTAAAACTTAAAAAGTGGTAGTATTTATGATGCTAAAAATTAAAATATATATAGATTTCAATAATATTATCTAGGTTCACATGCATTTAAAACTCGCAAAATATTTAAAATTTTAGTAGTGATAGCATTTACCATGCTATAAAAAATAAAATAAATAGATTGCATTTATATTAGCGAGGTTCAAATGAATTAAAATTTCGCAAAACATTTAAATTATTAATAATGATTGTATTTTTATTGCTATCAAATTATATTAGATTGCATTAATAATATTGTAGTTCAACGAATATATTATAATTTCCAGTCACGTTGCTACTTTAATGATATCTTGGGATCAAAAGCGATCTTTTACTTTTCAGCAGCAAGGAAAAAAGGAGCGTATGTATAGTGCTAGTAGTACAATGAATTGCTACCATTCCAAAGAGAAATAAGTACAACCAACGCCAGATGTTTGCAGGCAAAGAGTTGCAAAATCATCACAATTCGGGAAGAGAATGGAAGAGAAAATCTTAAAATAGCCCGACCTAAAAATCCTTACATTCAGAAAGGGAAAGAGGTCATACATAAAAAAGGAGATCATTTTAAAGGCAGAGAAATACATTTTCAGGATTTACGTGACACATTCCTCCATTTTTTTCCCAAGAAATTTTTTGTTGTTGCAGTTGGTCAGGGCATTCTTATAAATATTCCCAAGTTTAATATTTATGTCACGTATGATTAAAGTCTGATAGAATGAGTTGGTATGACTATATACTGTTGTGTGATTCAGAGGAATTCTTCATTTTGAAATCAAAATTAAAGATTAAAAAGAATCTTTAATTTTGATTTTATAAGGAACATACAATTCCCAGCATTTATATTTTATTATTTGGCATTTAAAAAAATCGCCAAGTTATGGTGGTCGCCCCAAAGAAAAAAGAAAAAAATGGCGGCAGGAACCAGCGTGCTATGTGCATCTATTCCAATTGATGCGACAGAAAAATAATATTTATTTTATATCTTACTAAATAAGATTAGACAAATACCAACATATTTATATATAACTGTAATAGAAAATAAATAGCATAAATTTAATATTCACACATGAAACCATAATTACTTATATAAGCAATATCTCTACCCTGGAGACCACGAAACGCTTCTGTAAATGTTTTAGAAATAGGTGAATTAACGATTTAAATTTAATTATACTGACTTATAAATTGTCTTCCGTTATTTTTTGACTTCATTTAAACTAATTTAATCTAACTAATTTAAAATTTAATTAATGTTGATCGTTCTTCCATGACATGAGAAATAGGCGAGTATACGAGAATTGCATATTAAATAGTCTAGTCTATGTGATATTAAATGACGTATACGAAGCATTGTAATGGCAAGGGGTTAAGGAGTCCCGCAGAGCATATTAAGTGAAGTTTTAATAACATTAATTCTACAACTAACATTATATATCTGACAGGATTAAGTAATAGTCTGAATAGACATCAGACTAAATTAAGTCTAAAATATCATTTTTAACGAAATTCGTTAGATCTCAAAATAATAATAATAATAAAAGCGTATATCTAACGATGAATTTAAACTTAGCAACCGAATGAAAATATAATAGAATGCGATTATACAAAACAAATAAAATACAGTGGACTCCGCTTAATGTGATCGCGGTTAATGTTATGAATCGCTTATTGTTATCAAAATCACTTGGTCCCGATTTTCTCTATTCATTTATACGTTAAAATTATCACTTTATGTGATTGTTACATCGGTTAATGTTATCAGTTTTCGAACCTCATTTCAACTGGCAAGGGAATATTCACAATATATTTAGAAGGAACCCATTCTTTTCTCTTCCTTCGCTGTTGTTTGAATTTCCGAGAATTCTCCTCTTCAACCTAGGGAAATGGACAATGAACGAAAGAGTAGAGCATTACACGTTCCTGGAATTTTTCAGAAATACGCACAACCTGCTGGTGGTCAATGGTTGTCAGATAAGCAGAAGGCAACACATTATTATCGGAACTGAGAAGGAGCGTATTCACATTTTATGCCTTGCTCGCTTACATGCAGCTTGTCGATATGAAAGCCAGAAAGCGAAATGATTTAACATTAAAACAAAAGATCGAAATTTTAAATCGTTATGACAGGTTGATTATGATTACGAACAATTTATCAATGAGCTTCTTAGAAAAAATTGTAGACAGTCAACAATTGATCAATTTTTTAAAATTATGTAAACAATTCTTATGTTTTAAAGGATAATATACAGTACATAAATATAAGGTGTGTTTTTCATTTTGTTTTGAAATTTAGTACGTGTGAATTAAAGGGGGAAAATTTATCTAATTTTGCATATCGTTTATTGTTATCAATCGGTTATTGTTATCAAAATCACGGTATCCCAAACTGATCACATTAAGTGGAGTTCACTGTATTTGCATATTATTAAAAGACTGGGTTAACAGAGAATTTGAATCAAAACCTTGAAACAGGGAGATTAAGTAAAATTTCTGACGTTAGCTGAATTGCCGAATTTCCCTTCGCAAACAAATTATGCATATTTATTTCTAAATAATAAGGAAAACATTTTATTAAACTTTCCTCTCGTATTTGATTTCCCATTCAAATTCAAGAATTTGTAAAAATATTTCATCTTTACACAATCTTTCCGATTTTCATTCATTTTCCTTACACGATTAACGTTACACGATGTAGGATATTTTTTACATGTAAACAAATTAAAATAAATTAATATTACTGCGGGCATAGATATGAAACAAATCCTGATACCACATAAGCGAATACAAAGTATTTATTAAAAAAATAATAAACAGAAAAGTACCACAAGCAATTTATTTTATAAACTTTTAGTTAGGGCTTTTCTCCTTTCCACGTGTTTGGTGAAAATTCGCGCAATTTTAAATCATTCTTCATCAAGTTCGTAAATTGTACGAAAGAAACGAACTCGTACGCAGATATGAAATGAAAGTTATAGACTATGGGTTTAAATACTTGAGACTTTTTTAAAAATGTGACAGTTGTTTTTACAGTCGCTCTTTCATATACCAAAAATGTCATAAAAATTCAAGAAAGGATTATTCAAATGGCTACATCTCTAGAATTTATTATTTCATATTTTAGATTGTTTTCAATTATATTCTTAGTAGTCCAAAATGTTTATATTTTTCATCTTCGACTGCACTGCAAATAATCTGCCGGCCAAGGCAGTTTCAACAAGCTTCCTTCAACGAACCCTATAAGGCACTACGATCCACCAATGATTGATTTTTAAAGTTTTAAGGTCTTGCTCGAGATCTTCCTCTTTTCCCGATTCCTTCTAAATTTGAAAAGGTCAACTTTGTCACAGGGTTCGAGTTGTCCCATTTAAAAATACGTCCAAGTCATCTGATGCGATAGGATTTGATGACTCGAACGATATCAGGCTGTTTATATTTTCTTTAAATTTCATGATTAAACTAGATTGTCCAGGGGTTCTACCATATTATTGTCGAGATATCTCAAGGTGACTTTTGCTTGATAGTGACTTCAGATGTCGTTAGAGATTAAAAGTTGGTACCGTAAATTCCACTGTCTGCTGCTTCATAATGATGACTTCTAACGTCATCAAGAGGCGGTTGTTGCCTGTGATATATCTCGCAGCAATATGATAGGACACATCAATCGAAAAACTACTAAAATACTGTTTTAACTAGGGTGTTACCATACTACAGTCAATATATGTTACAGGCGACTTCTGCGTCATAATGATGTCAGAAATCGTCATAATACGTCAGAAGTCATCATAGTGGAAAATTTATGATACCAAATTCTCATCTCTGGCGACTTCTGTTGTCATTGTGACGCGAAAGTTGCCTGTGACGTATCTCAACTGCAATAAGGCAATTTGTCGCAACGTCACGAACTACTATAATGCCCTTCCCATTCATTTTCATGTTTACAACAGCCAATAGACAAACAATAAACTACCCTTCCGTTTGAAACTAAAGCCAGAATTGTCATAAATTGAGATATGCCCTACTGCGTGAAATCGCCTTATATGGTAGCACTCCAGCCATTATTTTAAATAATTTTCACAGTTAATATAGCTTATTAACATCAATTTCTCTAATTGCGCAAAATACTTTTGGAGTATTTTTCTTTCATATATTAAAAGTATGTCTACATCTGTTTTAGTAAATGGTCAGCGCTCACTACCATACAATATAATGTGTCCGATAAGAATTGTATAAAGATTTACTTTTGTCTAGATATTGTACAGTTTGGGTTTTTTAAATTTTTAAATCATTGCATGATAGTATCTATTACCTTTACAATATCTATAGACAATTTCACGTTTAACATTATTATCTTTAGAAATGATAGTGCCGAGATATGTAAACTGATCTACACTCCCGAAAATATAAAATTTTTAATTTACTTTCAGAGGGATGGAGTTATGTGGTTTGATTGTTACGGCCAAAAATGTTTATATTATCACGAGAAGAGTTAAATATTATTATTTTTGTGATAGCAAAACTCGTAAGTGATAAGTATTGTACTTTTTAAAATGAAAAAATAATAATTAGTTCCAATAAAATACATTTATTGACAAAAGATGGGTTTTTCATATATTTACGCATTGTAAAAAATTAATATTAAATTATACCTGGCGTGTTTTACGAAAACGAATGTCGGACGTAGTTCGATACATTAATATTACCGTAAAATAAATTTAAATTTCGGGTATATTCAATCGTCGTTTAAAGTAAGCAGCGAAAAATTTCATTGTGGCAATACCCAGGACACCACCCGATCTGCTTCGATATTAGTCTGATACAAAGCCCCTTGTAAAGTTTCTAAACGATGTTCGCAATGTACGTTCTCCACTCTAAACGCGGAGTGATATATCGCTTTAATTAGCTCCCCCGCTATCGACGCGTAACGCTATGGGTCCCTTAACGAGGGGAGAAAAATTAAGGAGAGAAGATTGAGAATCGCAATTAAAAGGGGACCCATCCATCAAAATGAGATATTCCCCGGGCGGCAATCAGGGGGGAGTTCGCGGTTAGAGAGGTGAACCACACCGGCACAAAAACCAAGGATCCATAACCCATTACCGCAGCCAACTTCAACAACAGGAATTTTGACAGCGGGGCCCAGCCAGATACATCAAAATTACACGAAACTTTAGTCCGAAACTATCTAGTTTCTTTAACAATATTGGACCGATACTTTCATGTATCTTGTATTAAATATGCTTACACGACTGCTAGCGGGGCTAAGTTATGCGGTGTTCAGATACATTTTGTAACAATTAAATTTATGTTCATAATTTCGATGTGTTTCTCGCATTGTTTGGCCAATTAGAAATCACTAAAAGTCACGTGGATGACGTAACTTATGAGTCAGAAATCTATTTTTAGCTGTGCCTCGGAACGAATCCACAGGGGAACATTCGAGAACATTCGCTAGGGTTGCTTGAAAGGAACTACCAGAAAAACAGAATCGGAACTGAAAGTGGTAAAAATATTACACTCACACACTTAAAAGATTTATCGAAAATTTTAATTTCCCCCCATCCTTAATTTTTAATATTTAGTTTTCCAGCCATAAAATGTCAGATACAGAAGTGTTCTCCCACTAAATTCCTTTTTATCCATCTCTCAAACTTAACGTTAGAATAAATGCTCATTTTTTGCCCACTGGCCACATTTCACAGCTGTTTTAAATGATTATAGTTCACTCTTACCTACCAAAGTTCCTGACAAGCTTAAGTTTTATTGTAACAAAATCACATGACTCATTCGATGGGGACCAACTATGCCGACAGTGTATATTCCTAAAGCATTCTGTGCAGAGCTGCTGCAGCGCACAGACGGTTGATAGGACTAATCCGTTTTGATCTTCAATAAATTTGAAATTCACTAACGTTGGCCTTGTTCTTCTGATGGCACGACTGCATTTCGACTAAAAGTCCTTTTTGTCCCTCAAGCCCGGGCAAATTAAATAATAGGGGATAATTTCCCATGTAATCGGTGAGAATATTTTCACTGGAATCTATTGTTAGTTAAGGTGCTCTTGTAATGGTACTTTTTAAAACAAAAACCCTTTACCCCTAAAACTGAGTAGCTTCTAACTCACAAACTTGGCTTGTCCATGTGGCATTAGAACAAACAACAGCATCAACAAGGCAGCTATACTCCTGTGGGCATCTCCATTGCGTAGCAACGTCCACTGACTGAGAAAATTCGAACGGTGTAGGGGTTCTGAGTACTCGCAATTTAACTCCAATGACGGAAGTTAACCTGGAAGACCTAGTTTAAAAGTTAAGTCTCTATGTTAAGATTGATGACTATATCAAGTTTCTATGTTACGACTGATGAATGAATGTTGTCCCCAGTAATAGTTTTCAAGTCGGTCCTTCAAAATATTCCTTTTTTTGTGGTTGGTTGGTTTGGTTGGAGCACTACGGTACACTTTTTTGTAACACGAGGGCTAATGAGACCGGGACCTACTGCTTAAATCCGATTTGAACGGCTACGAACATCTATGCCACAGTGGGACTTAACCCACGAACTCGGGTTCCGAAGATCAGTGCCCTAACCATTCGGACATCGTTCGGCTCATTTTTTGTGGATTTATTTATTCTTCTTTTTCAAAAATATCCTGATAAGTGCAGTTCCAAAAACTGGAGTTCTTTTGTATATATATGTTTATATATACTTGCACGTGTTTATGCGTTATTTATGCTTCAGATGTAATTTTCAAATTAATTCCGAATTAAAATATAAGTCGAGTTTGAAACCCGTGAAACAGATATTTGGAAGAAAATATCGGTTAAACATTTTTTTTAAACCAAAACTCACCTTTTATTCAAAATATTTCAAAATGTCCGGTTCAAAGCAGAATAAGTCAGTATTTCTCATAAAGTAGCGACAATAAAGACAACCAGCAGAAATAGTTCAACTTACCTAGAAATGAAAAGAAAGATAAAATGTCAGCTTATGAGATCATATGAAACATAATTAATTAATGACATTTTAGAAAACAAACAATAGTAATTAAAAAAATTTATCCCAATAAAATTTAAAAAAAGATTTGAATTTTTTAATGTGATTAAGTTTCAATGCACATATGTTTTATGTGAGAACTATAATTCAATACATTTGTGTGGAATTTTTCTAATCTAATAATTCTCAGACTGTGTATCCAGAGTGTTTTCAAGTATGCTGCTAGAAATTACTGTGAATAATTCCTCTCACTTGGTGTTGTATGGTTAGAATGAAATCTTCTATTTGTCATGTGCTATTTTCCTTGTTTTGCTATATTAGTATTTCAACCATGTTACTAATCTATGCTATGTCAGCCTTTCTTTACTATCTGAGAGCGCAGATGGTACATGTTTTACTAAGTTTTTTAGACCGAGATGGAGTTCTTTGAAGTCGCTACAAAGAAGTTTCGAAATAAAACACTTGATTTAACTTTGGGCTGTACATAAATGAGGTTGCACTTTTTTACAATATTTTGGACAGCTCCCCTCCTTCTTTCTCATCAAACTGTCATACTACCCCATACACCCTTCTTCTCCCTTGTCCCCTTTCACGCAATATTACATACAGATATACTTGCAGTTCAAATGTACTACGTTATGGATGATACTTCAAATTTTATTTTTAAATTTTAGCTACGTGTTTTAATATCTGTAACTATAACAGTAACAATAATTTATGTACTTATTGTATATGAAATAAGAGTAAAGGCTTACAACTAAAGGATAATTAGTATACAATAGCAATAAAATATAAATATAAAAGAACAATTGTAAAGAATAAACCATTTAATAAAATTAAATAACAATTTTTCACTACCTAAATTTTTTTTTATTTTAATAAACCTACAAATTTATATTTTTAAATTTTATTTTTAAATTTGCACGTTTTTATATCTGTCTATCGTAACAATTTTTTTTTCTTATTGATATTGTCTTAAAAAAATAATTAGTAGAATAGCAAGAAAATTAATAAGAACAATAGTAAAAGTAATATTTAGAATTTTAAATAAATTAAAATACCTCAAACTTTTTTGTAAGTGAATTACTGTACAAATCAATCTTGTAAAAAATTTTTATATAATAATGTATAACAATTCTATACCACTCACTCATTGATAAAGACAACGAGATATCTTGAAAGGTGATTTTTCTACGTCACTTTTTAAATTCTTAAAAAAATTATGAAGTAGTAGTAAAGAAAAACAAAATCCTCAACTAAAAACCTATATTTTGATAAATATAAAAGAATAAATTGTAAAGTAGATTTTAGCTGTATAGTATTATCAGTACAACTAATATACCACCACCAATACCTTGAAAGACAAGATAATCAAACGAATTTATATTGTATTTGTATTAAGTATATAATAGAATATCATGCAGTTACTGGGGCAATTTATTGATATATATGCAATAATGGAAAGATGATCGATCGTGTAGGCAGTATCGCTGACCGGGAATATATCAGTAGAACAGAATTTTATATATTGATATTTAAAGAATATCAATATGGGGCAATTTATTGATATAGAACCCAACCCTGAAAGATGGTCGACTGGTATGGGGCTATTCTTCGGGAAAGAAATTCCACTGATACCAGGGATGTTTGAAGCCGTTCGGAATCGAATTTAAGCTGTAGGTCCTAGTCCATTACTCTTCTAGTAGAAAAAAAGTCGAACTTAGTACTCTAAACCAAAGTAATCCATACATAGTGTTAATCTTTATAAAGTGTTAAGAAATAACAATGCTTAATATCTTTATCAGTCTTATTTAAAATGATAAATAGTTAAAGAAAGGAATAATTAAAATTTTAATATTTAATCCTTACATTTTCAGTACACATTTCAGTTCATTACATTTTCATCCACACAATTTCAGTCAGTGACGACATTTTTCTAGCTAACAAAGTCAGAATGAATAATTGCGATAACAATGGAGAAAACTTTAAACAATAATTCACGCAAACACGAGATAAGATGATAAATTAAAACTAAAATTTACTCAAAGTCGAAATGAAATATTTTAAAATATAAGCAATTTCCCACTGAAACATGATTAAAGTGCAGAAGTTTCTTCCCGTGTTCAACAGATGCTTATCAATTAATTGTTTCCCTTATAATTCAGCATCAAATGCATAAAGAAGTAAAGTAATACTTGAAACGAAGAGCGGAAAAATATCGCTCGAGATGATTATTTTTAATCTGCATAAAATACGCCTCGAGCACTTTATAATATTCTCTTTCGAGAGATAACGATTATAATTGTTATGTAAGTGGGGTTATTTCACAATGCATTTCAAATAATATAAGCTTTTGTGTGGAATTAAATGTCAAAAACATAAAAGAATTAGCTTTTATTGTAGCAATTACAATAAAATGATAATTGAGGAAAATTCATGTTGAATATATATTGGAGTACTTAAAAAAAATGATAATGAAGAAATATTCACGTTAAATACACACACATATATATATTTATTACTTCATGCATATATATATATATATATATATATATATATATATATATATATATATATATATATTTAAATAAAATATTTAAATATGTATGAACCATATAAAGAGATTCATATTAACAGGAAAAATAAATTTGAAAGGTTGTAAAATATTCTGGGGTTAAAGTCTATATATTTTATGGCATATTCTAGTAAACCTATTAAAATTTATAAAGGGATTTTTACTTATACATTGAAACCCACTTAAGAAATTTTATTTCTTTAGTCCCGATTTTTTTTACAAAATACGGATAATTGTAAAATTTTCCATTTAAGAAGTTTTTCACTTAAAAGTTTTAGGTTTAAGAAGCTTGTTTTCCGCCGTATCATTCTTTCAACTTTATTTTGAAGTTTAATTTTTGAACCATCGAAAAACGGGATTTATCGTCCTATGAAAAGATCACATAAGAAGGGGGAGAAGAACTCCGGGGTAGACGTTGTCCATGGAATTGGGCGATAAAAAGACAATTATCGGATTACTTATTACTTCGAGAGTCGTCGCGTACATTCCCAGAGCCTTTAACATATAAGAAGGAAGAGTTTAAAGTTAATGAACTGAGCCTTAGCTCTAGTTCATAAATTTGTTGGGGCAAAGTGCCCTCCCTAGAAATTCTTAGCCCTTCACCATATGATTTCTATAGTAGTAACAATAAGCTTTTTAATCCATGAATACGTACACATAATGTTTGGTTTGGAGTGCTACGGTCTACGTTTTTGCAACACGAGGGCTAATGAGACCGGGATCTACAGCTTAAAGCCGACTCCGCAAGGCTATGTACATACATAATGGGATTCAAACCCATGAACTCCCGTACCGAAGGCCAGCACCTAACTAATCGGACATGTTTCCGTACACATAAGTGTTGTTGTTGTTATTTCTTATGCCACTTTGACAAACCAAGCACGATTGAGCCTGCAGGCTCTCGTATTAAGGCCAAGGGGTGCGCCTTTCTTTTTAAGGGGCACCATTAAGGTGAAATAAAGATTTCGTTCAAGTAGGTCTTCGTCATTTTGAAGCAGGGACGAAGCAGAAGACCTACAGACTTGGACTACCACCCCCAGAGGTATTGATTGAGAACTTGGAGGACATTGTGTTCACGAACCTATTTTACGTGCCCCCAGTCACCTTTAATAAACACTGCGGATGTTAGGCCGGATCGGATTCCGAACCCGCAACTTTTCAGTTACGAGATTGTTGCCTTTGCCGGCTGAGCTACTGCGGCTCACACATATAAGTGTACATTGTCACACTAAAAAAGCCTTTTTGTCACTTTATATCCAGTCAGATTCATTTTGCGGGTTCGTGACCCGAGCTGGTTGAAGATCCGCCGTTTTCGTTAAGGGTTGATTAGGGCACGTAAATACATTAGTGGTCACAATGTTCTCCAAGTTCTCAATCAATACCTCTGGGGGGGTGGCAGGCCAAGTCTATGGGTCTTCCGCTTGGTCCCTGCTTCAAAATTCACCCAATTGAGCAAAAGTCGTACGTTTACCCTTGAAGTGCTCGTTAAAACGAAAAATGCATCCCTTTGTCTTAATAGTAGTCGCTTATGGCTCAATCCTGCTTGGTTTGACAAGTGGCATCAGAAAACACAACAGAATCGCTTCAGTAGTTCGATATTCCGTAAAGTTCTGGCAGGCTGGAATTAAGTGAAGATTCATTTAACTTTTTCTGTATACCCTGGAATCACGCAGAAAATATTTTAGGCATTCAGAAATAGTCAAACAATTCCTAAATTGTATTTACTTTATTAGTTTTTAGTTTAATTTTTAACGTTAGTTTCCGTTTAGGGTTTCTTAGTTGCTGGTTTAAATTAAACAATATTTTATATATGCCAATGCCAGGATTAAGCCCTTTAGAACTAGAAAGTAAATGGTATACGAGTCGACCATTGTGAAAACCGTTGCCGTTTACGCCATCTAGTAAATAAATCTAGCATTTAAAAATTAAAATAAAACTTTCAGATGTCCTATTACACATACGCGACGCTGGTCTTTCATTATGAACCGGAAATCATTGCGTGGAGGCGACGCTAGACTGATAAGAGTGGAATCGCAACGCATAAACGAGGCGTTGGTCGCAAAGGGGTTAAACACAAGGCTGATTGATCAGAAACTACAAATTTTAAAAGAGATAAAATATAATTCCCACTAAACCCGAATTCAGATTTAAGTAATGTTGGACTTGCCTGTGTGTATATAAGCTAAACAGCGTTGTTACTAAACAAAAGATTAAAATAAAATTTTAAAATATTGGAAAGAGGAAATATAAAAACAGCGAAAATAAACTTATTTTATAGTTTAAACAAGTGAGGTAAAACAACTTCAATCAATATATGTTTGGTCCCCTGGAAAATTTTTAAGCGGGTTCCGTAATATTTATAAAAATAGTCAAAATTATTTAACTGCAGTAATACTCCAGACAATTAACTCATTATATTTACTGAAGAATGAAGTTATAAAGAAAAATCGTAATCAAAGAGAACATATTTTGACTTGGTCAGTATATTCCACTTGCGCGATGATGAAACTGTCAACTTGCAGAAATATTATCAGGGAAATTGTTTCTATTCACCATTAGATTGAATGTTTACAAAAGAAAGATTACTACCGTTGGAGAATGAAATACATGAAATGAAATCTGCTAAAAACGATATTGAAGAAAAATCATAGGAAAATCACATCTTTATCGTCTATAAATTTTATCGGGAAGAAAGATGGACAAGAAACCCAACGATTTTCAAAACTGCAATCAATAAAAGGCAGGTCATTTTTCATACAAAGCTATTCAAAATTTTCTTGTTCGGCTGTGTGACGATGGAAATTCACCGATGTCCTTTTAGAGAATTCTCGATTCGATACGACGGCTAAAATACAAAGTTTCTAAAGAAAAAAAGCTACATTATTTCTGGAAAAAAATACTGAACTTTAATATGTTGAACATCTTTTTATTAATTTTGAGTAATTAAACTACAATATACTGATATATACAAATAATAAACAATTTTAATTTAAAAATTACCACAAATGTGTTAAAAATTTGTCCTAAACATATCTTTACAAAATTATCTAAAAACACAAAATTGTCTTAGGAGAAAAAAGAAAAAGAAATATCAAAAACCAGACCACGTAAATGGCAATAACAGTTAGAATAACCAATTTGCCTCGGAAATACAAATTATGAACAGATTAAATTGTCCTAAACATATCTTTAGGGAATTATCTAAAAACATAAAATTGTCTTAGGCGGTAAAAAATATGAAAATCCACACCATGAAAATGACAATAACAATTAGAATAAAATTGTCTTAGGAGGAAAAAAAGATATCAAAAACCAGACCATGTAAATGACAATAACAGGTAGAATAACCAATTTGCCTCGGAAATACAAATTATGAACATATTAAATTATCCTAAGCATATCTTTAGGAAATTATCTAAAAACACAAAATTGTCTTAGGAAAAAAAGAGATATCAAAAACTAGACCATGTAAATGACAATAACAGTAAGGAATAACTAACTTGCCTCGTAAATACAAATTATGAACACGTCATAATAAGTTCTAAAAAGATGATTTTACCACAAGTTTTTTTTTCAAGTGGGTCCACCCAAAAATACACTGATGGGCTTTTTCAAGCTGCCCCACTATGGCAAACGCTGAAATATTTATGACTCCTTTTATCTGTTATACAAAGATAAATACGAATGTGTTTGTAAAACGACTCAGAAAATAAGGCTATATCAGTTACCATTAACATTATTCTCCATAAAGAATAACCATACGTTACAAGTTAACTTTAACCGGCATTAAAGAATCTAAACAATTTTCGGAATATTGACAACAATCTTTACGGAACGCTTGAGGCAAACTTCTATGCGAGTATCGATACAAATCAATATATATCAGGGTTGATGTATTTGACTAATAATATCGCAAAAAATAAAGGCTTGCAGTTGTATTGATCGACGGAAACTTTTCAAAGATATGGTTGGTATATACTGTTCGAAAGCATAGTAATTCGATAAAATTTTATTTTTATTAAATGATGTACATATAGTTCTATTATATGGTTAATTCCACTTTTTGAAGAACAAGTTTATACTGAAGCATAAATATTTACTTCATAAACATGCAATATAGTTAACTATTTTAATTTTTAAATATATTCAAAAGAGTTTGACATTCTAAATTTTCTAATTATTATAATACTTGATAAAAATTGCACATTGAATAGCTGTAATTCCGTGTAACTCAGAGAACGGGAGGTTAAAAACTAAAATATGTACGAGGCACTTGTTTAAAGTAAGTTACCGTTTTGGCAATCGGCAGGTGCAGCGTTGTGAATGCCATTTCATGCATGGACATAAGTATCTGCCTCTCTTGGTTAGCCACAGATATCAATCCAGAACAAACCGACAGTTTTTCAGTTGGTTTCTAAGTATTTTAAAATTCTCCAGTTAATTGAAAATAACGCAGACTGTATGAAATATGCTTTGACATTTGTTTCCATAAGGTAGGTTTGTACTTGCCTGTATTCTTGTCGCTCAACCCTGCCTGCATTCTTGTTAAACCCTTAGGGAAAATAAAACTTTCTCTGACTAAAGAATCTGATTTAAAGAATTCTTCAAAAATATTACACCATATGATAGAACACCAAATTCTTTGTGATGCAATTTTTTCCTTTTTTTTTTTTAAATTTATGTTCCCTAAATGTCCTCATTTTCATTTGAAAGAGAGTATAGGGATATTTCCCAAAAAATTTACTGATTAAATATAATTCTCGAATTTTTTAAAGGAAAAATATCCTAGATAAGTTGGCATTATTTTGCATGGTATAATTTGTTTAAAAAATTTTTAAATTGCGAATTATTCCGAAGGAATTAAATATTTCTCATAGGTTAACATGCAGAGAGAGGAATCCAATATTGCAAGTACACACCAATCTTAATACAAATGTTGGGAAGAATGATGAAATTCCTCGGTATTTCAATAAAGCATATGGAGAAAACATTTAGAGAAGAAATATGTAGAAAGCATGACACAGCGTTTAAAGTTGATCGCACTAACGTGCATGATAAGAAAGTAATGAATCTTTTGTTTTTATTGAAGACTAAAGGGATAGAAACATTCGAGGAAAGAAATCTCAAGTTTCAAGATTTATGATGGCCAATGGTGGCTCGAAAGTCGCACGCGGCTCTCCAAGATGTTAATTGCAGTTCACCTAATAATTAAAGAAAATTTCTTATATTTTAAATTTCTTGAAAAGTTTAAATACATGCAGCCAAATGGAATAATTTGTACAGTCGTTCTGTATGTTTCGGCTAAAGGTAATGCATTTTCTCAGATCTCGTCTAGGCCGAATGAGGATCCCAATCATTGTGTGAATTTAGCAAGTCATTTAGCAAGAAGATCAATAACTCGAAATATTCCATAAATTGACAAAATCAATTTATGAGTTTTGGAAGTGTTTAACAGAAACAAAGTATAAAATTTTAAATATGCAGCTTATCGTTTACCGTCGATTTTTGGATCGACATATGATGCTGAAGCGTTGTACTCCATGATAAAATTTATTGAATAAAATTTCCATTCAAACTTGACTAACCAGAATCTACAAGAATTAAACTTAAATTTAAATTGTAATTATCAACTTGATTAAAAAAATAATTCCTTCATTAACAATTCATTTACCTTGTACGAAGAATAAATATTTTTTTAATAAATATATAAAATTAAGAAAATGAATACATTATGACTTTGAATTATTTTCTTTCTACCAAGAACTTTTTAGGTGCGGCTCCCCGAATTTTTAAATCTGTAACTTCTGCTCTTGCTGAAAATTGTATGATCCCCAATGCTTTACAGAATGGCGGCATAAGACTTAAAATATCGCACGTTTGTCTAACTCTGGGAACTAAAATTGCCTCAGAAAGTGTTGATTGTGTGGCAGTAAAAGCTAAAAGCATCTAAAACCTGGTTCTACAATAAGGCAAGTGCCTTGAAATTAAATAAATTGACTAAAATATACACTTTATTGTAAAAATTAAATTGATAAAAAAGTGCACTCGTGTGTTTTTTTAAATTTACAACCGGCTCTTAACGACTTGCGCTACAAAGACGTGCCAGGCACGTCGAGATGCTTTTGTTACAGAACCGAAAGCGACGTGTATATCACGTCGATAGTCACTTCGCGCAGAAACAAATGCGACTTGTGCGTGGTACCTCGGCTAATCGTAAGAGTTCAGCCGTTCATTCTTCCAGCTACAGTTCTACAGTGAATAACATCGCGTGCTGTCTTGAGAATATACCAGAGTTGATACGGTATGTTGTACGAATTTTTTTTACACGAGAATTCCTTTAGATTTTGAGATATCTTACTATAATGCTGAAAAATTGAATGAAGTATTTTTTGAAGTATTTTTTAAAGTTATGTCGCGGAGCGCGGCGCGGCCAACGGCAGATAAATCGTAGCGCAAGTGGTTAATGAAAGGGACATTGAAACTTAGTTCTTAAAATTTTCAATTTTTAACGCTATTTATATAGCGAGAACAAAAGAATGTTGTTACATAAAACGTATAAGGCATTAAAATCTGTTGGAAATAGTTTTGATTAAACAAAAGACTAATTGATAAAAACCCCGCTGTGCAAAAACATTCCATTAAAATGTTCCTAGTACACAGAATATCATCCAATTGCTTTCTTTTATTATCTAAGTTTTGACTGTTTATAAAAACAAAACTGGGTATTGATTTTTACAAAATTTTTGAATATTCTTTACATAAAGTAATTAATTCAAACTATACAATACTTACATTTTTTTCGTCGTTTCACGATATTAAAATCTCTGTAACTCCAGAAAATACATTACATAAAAAATACCCAGTTTCTATATAAATACAATAATAAACAATAAACAAAATTTTTCAAAGAGAAATATATAAAAGTAATACACCTGGAACATTTTTAAGAGACTTATTCAATACTAAGATCATCAAACTGGAGAACAGAAGTTTTAAAAGTTTAAATTAAAGATATAAGACAAAAACAGATTTCCGAGCAGTGAAATAATCAGTAAATGGAAAAATGTCTTTTGATAATGAAGGGTAAGATTAGCTTGCTTTTTTTCAGAACAAGAAATCATTTCATATTTTGGTTGATTTTCATCAAAGTCTTTTGTCCCCTTAAAAAAGAATCAGTTTAGAATGTAATTTTGTATTTTAGTTAGAAATATCATTATAAGGTAAGCTAAAATACAAAAATGCTCTCAGTTAATTAAAAGCATTATCAATTAATTTAATATACGAAACAAAAAAAAATTCTACGTTACGATTAGAAAAATTAACTTTGACTGTTACACATTAGTTATGATGTATCCACTCGGTTCAAAGCATCAAATTAATAATGTAACGTTATTTAAAAGAAAAGAAAAAATTCTTAATTGTAATGGTTTTAGAATATTATTCAGCTTTTTGAAAATTTCACTGTCGTCTAATTCTAATTAATATTTCAAGATTAATTAATAACGGTCACGAAAAAAAAATGTATTTTTTTCTGCAATAATTTAAAAAACCGTTCATTCTCTTTTAGTCGGAGCTAATTTTAAAAGTAATTTGATTTGAGCAAACTAATTTTTTTTATTCCACCTCGTCGGAATTTATCTAATATTCATTTATATATATGTCACGTGTCTGAAGCGTTAAAAAGATCATTAAACTAATCTACTTTAATTGGAGAGAAAAATATTGGACACGGAGAGTAATAAATTTGAAATATACTGAAAATGCAATACGCAGACATTGGAGTAATAACTTAAATTAAACAAATTAAGGTAAATCAGAGCTGTAAACTCGTAATGTGTATGATCTTTAATTTTCATTAGCCGCTACCCCAGATAGCCTATTAGACTCCAGTTGGTAGTTGGTTTTGGGTTAAAAGTTAGCAGTATATACGAACAGTAGTTTAGTTTAAGTGTTGGTAATTGGTTGGGTGTAAGTTGAAACAGGAAAATGAAATGATTAAATTTAGGTAGCAACAATCTTTTGTTAACCAATTGAAGTATTCAAATGTTGGTTTTCTTTTAGCTCACCATAGAAATATTCCTGCTCATGCCTCTTTCCTAAATATCGATATTGAATTGGCTGAGAACCAGAAAAGCAATACCCCTATAGACGTGCATGCGCACCGTGCAATTTGGAGTATACAGCGATAATATATTTATACATACAGAAGGGTTATATATTCATATATATTTGTTATATAAAATATTATATAACATATTATATATATACTACTTCTCAGCGCAACAGCCCCTAGGGGACCAGGGCCTACAGTGAAAATCTCCGTTTACAGGACGAAGGGCCCTGGGTGCGAATCATATGTTCCGGTTAGGTGGTCAATCTTACGAGGAATTCCTAGTGTTTAGTTCGCAATCACACTTGGTCCTCAGTTCATCTACCCACTGAAGGGATGAAAGGCTGATACACACACATATTATATATATATATATATATATATATATATATATATATATATATATATATATATATATATATATATATATATATATATATATATATATATATATATATATATATATATATATATATACACATATATATATATATATATATATATATGAAACATAGCGATGGACACGCTATGCCTCAGTCATGGAACTCAGCAGTCGAAAACGAATTGATGTTGTGGTGGTTGAGAGAAAGACAAGAGTTTTTCAAAGGAAAATTAGCAACAGCTTTATTTGGTCATCTCCAATAGTCAACTCCCTGAAAATTAGCCATGCGGCCTCTTATTACCTTAGGGAATGAACAACTAGAATTACTGCCACCGGCGTGAGGCAGTAATTCTAGTTGCGGCCTTAAAAATGTTGTTGTGGGAATTTTAAAAATCTTAGTTCAGCGAAAGTAGGTTGGCGAGTTCGTGTCGCCAAAACAAAAGAGATTTTATCTATTACAAAGAGTTTAACGCCAAGAGGATGCTAGAACGACAAAGAAATCGCGGACTTAAGACAAAGAAATCGGGATTAAGGACGTTGCTCGTTGTGACGTCAGCTTGATCGTTTGCTACCATAATGTCCGCAAGCTGACGTAAAAGTGAAAAGTATTTAATAATTTCTGACAAACTAACTGATAATGTCTCAGTTTTCAAGGAAACATATATAAATACTTTTCAATAATTTTAGGATCAACAAGGCAGTCCAAGAAAAAGTTCTATGTTTACTATATAAAAAACTGCACCAAATTCTCATGTGTTAAATTATCTAGGCCATCATTTTAGGAAGTCTTTATCGACAGTGATATTTTGACCACTGGTTTAAATCATTCTTTCATTAATGAAATAGAGAGTTAGAGACCATTACATAAACAAAAAATAGTATATTTTTGATAGGTATAAGAAAATACTTTAGCTCCCTATTCCTGTAATAACATCAAAATAATTCTCTAGAATATGAAGATGAGTATCATTTTTTTTACAAATTTAATAAACCCATTGTTATTTAACCTTTAAAACTAGTATATTTACCTTCATACGTACAATATTTTTATATTAACATTCAGTCGGTTACTTTACAACTTTCACGAGGAACTACTTTACGCAGAGAATAGTGAACGGTCATAAAATATTATTAGCCATTAGGACAACTATGTTCTCGACTACGACAGAAAATAAACGCCCTTTGTTCGTATATACTGCTAAGTAACTCCTGCTTGATAAATGAAATGAAAGCTCAACGTATATGAAGATGTATGGGGAGTAATATTCCTGTCGCCCGAGAGTTAAGCATGATAAAGTATAATAATCTAACAGAACTATGAGTAAAATTTTTTTATTCTAACTAATAAAACAAAAGGGTTCTGAAAACTCAGCTATTGCCTATTAGTTTTGTCATAGATTTTTGCTAAAGATTGAAGGTTTACTCTTCCGTACGTATAAACTTAGAAATGTAAAATTTGTATTGAGTACATCTAACACATTAGCAGAAATAAGTAATAGGGGGACAGAAAATTAATGTCATTATTGCACATGTCGATAATCGCTAGTTATTTATCAGCTCAGTATTTACTTCAATGTAGTGCCAAAGATATTTTACGGTTAGAGTAACTTCTTTACCCGTACAAAATAAAACCTTAATTTTTTTTACAGTTTAAGGTGAAATGGCCAGCCAAATACCAGAAGAGGTACATATCCGGCATTGTGTGCTATTAAGAGTTTCACAAGTGTAGCAATGCAATGGTTGCTACCAAAACCATTTGCGATGTTTATTTAAATATATTAGACGTTCATTACTGCCAAAGATGGTTTTCAGAGGCAAATACAGTAATTTTCATCTTTCCAATTGGTACCAATCAAGAAAACTAATAACTTTAGATAATGACATACTAAGGGCAGAAAAGGAAGCAAATCCGTGTCAGATGTGCTGCAAAACACTTAACCAACTTTGGTCAACCAAGAACATTTGTAGCTGATTGGCAAAGTAAGCATTTGTTTGGGTCCCGCATAATTTTTCCGAAGAAATCAAAGCTAACCTATTCACCACATATAATTTATTGCTTCAGCTGCGAGAACTCAAAACGCAAAGGATCTTTCTGAATAAGTAGCCAAGAAATATAGGTAAATCAGATTTACATCAAAAAACGAGATTTAGTGCTTGGTATTGTTTGAGGGGTCATTAACTTCGAATTGCTCAGACCTGAACAAACTGCAAAAGCAGATTTTTACTGTGAAAAATTGGATAGAGTTAATCAATCTTTAATTAAAAAGTGCCCGATGATTGTCATGAACAAGGATGTTTCTGCAATACGATAATGCAAGACCGCCCTGCGCAAGACTAACCCTAGAAAAAATTAATAAAACGGGATGGGAAGCATTGCCTCACCCACCATACTTCCCATATATTACGCCATCGGATTTCCATTTACTCCAATCTCTACTACATTTCCAAAGAGGCAAAAAGTTTGAAAATTCGGATGATGTCCAAAATACCATCTCCAAATATTTTACTCAGAAACTAATTGATTTTTATCGATCTGGCATTGAACATTTGCACAACAGATGAAAAAAGGTTATTGAGAACGAATATTTCACTCCAAGATCTGCATAACGTTGACTAAGCTATTGGTCTCATGGGAAAGAATCTGTGTGTACACTCGCTGTTGGAAGAAATTTGTAATTGAAGTGTATTTTCGATATCATTCGGTGCTTTGCTCTAGAAGTCCATTTATAAAGACGTCCATTTTTAGTACTAATACACTGCAAAGTTTATATTAGACTTCAATTCCTTTTAATGGAGCCATGACTGAAATTCACTTAAGTTATCTTGTTGCCCAATAAGCTCAGGCACTCAATATTAATAGGGGTTAACCCTTCATTGTGAAGGTAAAAAAAAATTCACATGCTATATATTTATAATCAAACTGATGCTATTCTAACAAAACTAGACCAAGATAATTAAATTGTTTAATGTACTTCTTCAGAAATTATGAAATAATATATAATAACATACGTAGATTGTCCATAATGATATATTTTTACCTCTGATGCTGCGTCTTGTATAAACAGTAAAATGTACCTAATAATCGTATAAATTATGACAATGTATCTGTACGATAAAAATAAACTAAAACATCTACACAGTAGGCTTTTTTTACCTAAGGGAATCTTGCAGTAATTCACCAGAAATTAACTAAAAACTTCACTTTCCTTTCATCCCTTTTTCACTTCATATTATATGTGTTTCCTTTAAGATCATTATAAATATGACTCGAGCTTCTGAAACCGATACAGTGAAATAAAAATGAAGAAAGTTGTTTTTGGATCTATGGATTTTCAGACATTCTGGTGATCACAAGAATGTGATGCGACGCTAAAAACAAAGCTCTCTCAATGCATATCCCACTTATTCTTCTGATTCTCTTTTAGTTCTGAATAGGGGAGAAAAAAAGGAGGGGCGTGGGTAAGGTGAAAGCCACTGCCGCCCGCAAAATCACCCGTGATAGATGCGCCCATCTCTTATTCAGCGGGCGGTTTCATTCGAATGGAGGGCAAGAAAAAAAGGCAGACATTTGTTGATGATGGAGTTCTGCTTTATATTTTTATTTGTGTTTTAAAGAGGATTATTTTCACTTTCTTTCTAGCGCAGCTGTAGGTTTAGATATATTTACGCGAGGTTGTATGTGTTTGACGTTCATAACTAAAGCTGAATTGTCGTTGAAAATGAAATCATATTTAGATGATGGTAGCTAGTTTTACATGCTGCAAGAAAGAGAAAGCACAAGTAAATGATATTGAAGATTATGCAACGATTTGATTTTGATCCCACCCAAAGGGAAACATAATGCTCTTATCTATGCTCATATTGTACAACCACGACACCTAGGTACTATAAGAATATGACAAGTCAAAAATACTTTTCTCTTCTGGCAATGTATCTGAAACTAATCCACGTTCCGTTTCGGAATCGTCGAGATTGGCTAAACACCTTAATTAAATGTGTAAAACCCTTTACACGAGATTGATATATTGACAGTCATGTGAAAATACTCTTTCACTCGTGCAATTTTACCTAAACAATTGTCAATGCCTACCTTTGTTTCAAGTGGATATTTCAGGTAAAGCAAACAGTATAATTTTACATTTTTAGCTTGTTCCATGCTTATTTGATAACATTATACTTCTTCTGAAATCGATACGTTTTCCAAAATAAACTAATCGTAACTTTAAGAAGTCTAGAAATATATTACTAATTTTATTTTCAAACATTTTGACAAATATTAGGGCCTTATTCCACTAGTGTGTAGGCGCTGACAATCATTTCGCGTAACATTTTTTGAGCTACACTTGGGTGAAATGCATGTGAAAAGGGTAGTTCTTCAAGATCGACTTTTCTCATCCGCTATGGAAAACGCCGAACTAGTCCAATCAAATCAGTAAAGGAGAGACGATAATCGTGAGAATGCAGAATTAAAAATGGCCGACGTATCATATTTGATGCAATGGTGTATTGAGTTGAAGATACTTTTTATTGCAGAAGTAGCGGAAAAATAACACATGGAATGTAAGATACACAAATATTGCTTTAATGCATAATATTTCCTTACATAAAATGATCCCAAATACTAGTCTTCTCCATTTCTTTTATTTAAGACACTATTCGTATAACCCTAAACGTCAGCATAGAATTCCCAGCCAATAAAGAAAGGATAATTTTTGAAGCGATTACTAGAAAATAAATTATATATATATATAATATATATATATATATATATATATATATATATATATATTTATACACACATATATGTGTGTATGTGTGTGTGTGTGTGTGTGTGTGTGTGCGCGTGTGTGTGTAATAAGACAGACTACACGATGGGTGCTGGCAGTTATGGTCGATAAAAAATGTTGGTGGACAGATTCCTACTTCATTATAGGGACAGGACATACTGAGGGGTCAGCTAACATGAAGTTAGAATTCAAAGGTAAAAAAATATTGAAATCTGTGGGAAAATCTGTCGTATACGGTCCCTTTTTTTTACTTCATTTGTTCGCTATGTAAAATTATAATTGGTTATACCCCCTTTTCTGAGAAAACTGTAGCCCAAAAAAAATCTGGGGAAAAAAGGGGAAAGCAGAGGGAAGCTGGTTTTTTTGCTCTTGACTTAAGCTATGAAAACCCCTGAGAATTGTCTGGAGCTGTGTTACGGGTTTTATACAAAATGCCTACATTAGCTTCCCAATCAAGTTTATTTTTACGATCCATATATATATATATTTTTCTATTATTATATATATATTTATATAATATATATATATATTATACATCGTGTATTTTTTTGTTTCACTCTTTTTTGTAATTTTCTTATATTTTATGTATCTTTTTTTTACCCTTTTTATATTTACATACTACATCCCCTTTTTTTCTTTTTTTTTTTATGTGTTTATATTTTTTTTTTTTCTTTTTTTTTTTATCCTTTTATTTAGGTTTTTTTAGTGTTTTTTCGTTTTTATATCTTTATTTTTTTTTTTTCTTTTTTTTTCTTTTTGATTACATATGAATTTTTTATTATTTTAATATATATATTAATATATAAAAATAAAAAATTGTTTTTAATATTTTATAGAGAATAATTTTAATTTTTATTTAAGGGAATTTTAAAAAGTAATACAATAGTAAAAAACTATAAAAAATATGTAAAAATTTGTAATACAAAATTATTTTTTATCATATAAAAAAATCATTTTTTTTAAACATATTTTAAAAAATTAATAATTAAAAATAACAAAGAACAAACTTTTTTTAAGCATACAAAAACGTAGTATAAAAAAATGATTATAAATGCAATTAATAAATTCAAAAAAAATATATTTTTTTAGTGTTTATATAAATTTTATATGGTAAACAAAATTTACAAAATTTAAAGTTTGAAAATGACTAAATAAAGATCATTAATATATTAAAAAGTACTCCATAGATTGAAATTATTGAAGATTTTATCCAATAGAAAAAAAAAATAGTGTGTGCTAAAGTACCATGGAATAAAAAAAAAACGAAACAAAATTTTTTTCTACTTTCAAATTTTTTACATAAACATATCTTTACGAAACTTCTAAAGAACAATCTATTGAAACTAGCGAAATAACAACATTTTCAACTGGTGTTTGTTCAGGAAAAATCAATGAACATATATTTTCATCACATAACAATGTTTAAAACATTCGGTGGTACGGATTTTATTGTTTTCTTCCGGAAGAGTTTTGAATAGAACGACAAATTAAAAACATTAGAATGCAATCATTCAATAGTAAAATTATTAATTCAAAAATTTTAGCAGAATGAAACAACATTAGTATAAACTTTATACAGATATTAAGAACTTCTTAATTAAAATAAATATTTTTTTCCTACAGTACAAATATGAAAAATTTATTTATTGCGAGATGTAATGATGCCTTTAGAGTCAAATTAAAGAGTTTAAAATAAAACTACTGATATAATGCGTGTAATTCTAGATTTTTTTTAAAAAACAAAAACCCCGTAGTTCTTTATATTGCTACCAAATTCCATCAACGAAAGGTATTTGTCTGGAGATTACGCAATTTTTTCAAAATTTTTTTACAAAAGTTTGAGACAAAAATTTAGTCAGCGAAAACGCTGTCAAAGAGCCTATACGTCACCAGTTTGGTGAGATACCATAGAAATCCTATCTGTATATTAGCCAGGATCTACCACGATTGAAGTATTTTCCGTCATCAAGTTCGTAACAATATGCAGGAATTATTGTTGGCACTCAGATTGTAGTAGTAATCATGATCGCCTATGAGAACTTCTAGCGCTCTTCATTTTCTCACCAATCAACTACTCTGTAGTAAGAAACAAATTCACGATGATGGTACATACGATTTTGTAATTTCTTGCTATCACAGTGTTCCAGGAAATTAGAAAATCATGATATGGTTTCAATCCATAAACCATTCTTTATTTTCTTGAGTGCCAGAAATATTGATGGTTCATTATGTCAAAGCCAATAATACACATTCCCTTAGAAATACACCTTCGCATGCATGCAATTATTTAAATAATTTGTCATCAAATCATTAAAACAATGACTAGCCTTTAACAATGTTAGTACTCCATAAACAGTCAATTATCTTATAGGCCTACAACCGAACGGTAGCCGAAAGGGCAGGAAGTTGCTCTTCAGTACCAAAGTTCGGGGATTCGAATCCGACTGCTGACATGTTTGTTTGTAGTCGTTAGGAATCGGTTATAAGCAGTATGTCTAGGTCTCATTGGCCCTCATGCAGCCAAAAAGTACAGAGTAACTCTCACAACCAACCAACTAAAAGTAGTTAAAATGTCCTTCAGTGCTTGTCATGATATTATCATTACTAGATTTCTTCCTATTTCGCACTTCATGAATTTCTCTCCAGTTCAGAAGTCTCACAAATTCTATCGTCCTAAAATGACTCATATGAAGAAAAATATCCTGGTAGAACTCCTTCATTGAGCCGATGATACGTTTAAGTTCAAATCATGGATATTGATTACATGGCAGCATAAAGCATCAAAGAGGCACTCAACAGCAGATTTTAGATCAGATATGACAAGAATTACCTCCCCATTCGAATCACGGTCATTCACGTTTCTTGCATGATAGATTACAGAGCTTTTCACTGTTCATATGCAATTACTTTGAATTTCTGATAATTTGAGTTCTGTTCTTTATTGCCAGTAAATTTCGTTTCAATCGGATCTCATCTTTACGGATTTATCGTCACAGTTGTTTTAAACATAATAGTATATTACTAGATGAGTATGATCTAACGAAATAATTGATGAATTAGGTACATTTCAGGGGAGTTGTTACCTTTACCACACAGGAGTTTTCTATTGATTTTCGTCTCTCAATATGTTACTTACTTTATTTTCAATTTACCCATTAATTCAGGATAAATTCTTTATATCTTTTTGATTGTGTTCCCACTACCCATAGAAGGAAGAACTTGGAGGCCATTGCAACCACGAATATATTTTATGTGCCCCACTCACCATTAACGGACATGGTAGATCTCAGGCCGTCTCTGTCCTAAACCCGCAACCCTCTTCCCTTTGCCGACTAAGCAACCTCGTCTCACACAGCTTATTAAGTGAGCTAAAAGCTGTAAAAACAATGTTACGTTGGCCTAGTGTTTGAGAAAGAAGAAATTAAAACTCATTAATAAACACATGAACATATATGTCTTGATTAAATGAATTTATACAATTAAATAAATACCTAAGGAATACACCTGTAATCAACTTATCAGTTGTAGATATCGAAGACTGCTCTCGAGTCGTCGCCAGCCCTAAAAAACAATATGGCGACGATTTTTCTCAAAAGGTCTATCCCTCAAGTCGCGGATGCCAGCAGAGTTCATCTTCTACTCTCCGCTAGTCACAACCTTGTCCTCTAAAAAAATCAGACTGCCTCGAGGAGAAAAATAACAAAGGTCCACTTCAGAACGACAGGGGTCAGAATTCCCCAAACCAACGGACCCTTCTATTGGTTGGGAGAAGTCCGAAGTTTCTTTCTAGTTCAAACCGGTCCTGTTCTGGGATGTCTTTGACGATGACTCACAGGCAGAAGTAAAAAAAGCTGATCCGAATATAACTTACTGTTACAAAAGCAAACTATAATAGCTATTTCTTCGTTCAGATTTGCATTTTTAAATGACTTCGGATATGTATTCTTTATTTTATTTTATTCAGTATTCATAACAATCAAGTATTTCTTAAAAATTAAAGAGTTTGCTTAGAAAGCTAAAAGCAAATATAAATAACAGCAATTTCTTTCTTCCGATTCGTATTTTTAAGTGACTCCAAAAGCGTGCAACACATTAAAACCTTTTAAGTTAAAAAGAACGACAATCAACTATACTCCTCTACCTACTCCGTAAGCCCCGTTTCTTCTACAAAGTAATAAAATACGTGCAGGAACTCTGCCTAAGGAAATTCATCGTAAGCGGCTCGCTGTTAGTTTATGAACAGCACTTAGGGCTAGGCATAAAAGCAATTCCAAACCTTAACAACGGCTGCCTATCTCTAAATAGCCGCATGTACAGCGCATACCAAAAAACCCTTTTCGACAATTTTGTTTTCCGTATTCTTCCCGTACGTCCTGCGCCCCGAATGAACAATGAGGGCAAGAAAAAGGTGATAGGAGCGGAGAGAAAGAACGAACTATTTAAAGATACCAAGCAACGTCCAGTGCTTTTCTTGGAAGCTTGCCTAGACTACGAGTGGGGGGACGAGGAGAATTCTTAAGCTTATTTATCTAGTCCGGGGTTTCCTCAATTTTTGTTCTATATTTTACGACACTGGAAATATTAGATCGAAGATTCGAGAAAAGAATTACCTGAAAGAATCGATCGAACCAAAAATTACAAGCAGAAATTACCGTTCAACTAAACGAGTAGAACATAACTTTTAACTAATAAAAATATTCAATTTGTTTTACATATAAGGTGCTCTTATACAAGCAGTGGACTTAATACCTGAAAGAATGAATCGAGCCAAAAATTACAAGCAGAAAAACCCTTTCCACTAAACGAGTAGAACATAACTTTTAACTAACAAAAATATTCAATTTTTTTGACATATAAGGTGCTCTTATGCAAGCAGTGGACGTATACAATATAAAAACAATTACAATATAATATAATTATACATTTATAAATCCTGAAAATAACGAAGGAATGCGTAAAATACGAAGGAAAATACACAAGAATTACATGAAGGAAAAGATATTTTAATTAAAAGATTACATAAATTTTACTGGCTAAATTTTTCAATTTTTCAACATTTAAGGTGCGGCGCCTCTATAGGCCTTACCGTACGTCAACATCCACATGTTAATTTATGATTCCATTTTCTGGCGAAGAATAAGCAGATTTTTTGTATAAATAAGAAAGTTTTTCAACCGATTTATTTTAATTGGGGCTGACTTGTGATATGATCTTTAATGGTTTAAAATTTTTTGCTACCACACGAGAAATCCGAGTATTCTTCAACGGGAAAAGGAATCTTAAAACGACCATTTTACCTTTTCAACGCGTACATATTGAAGGCTTTTGCTTTAGCAACTAATCTACTTCATAAAAAGAACACAAAAAAAAACAGAAATATTTAGATGTTATCTCTCACCTCGCGACCTAAAATAAAAAAGCCACAAAATCTATGTTCCAGCCGTTTTATTAACTATTGGAACAGGTGTGGCTCCAGGAATGATGTCATTCCGGTAACCAATCACGTCCCTTAATTACTTCTAGTTTATTCTAGAAGATATAGTACCTCTACAATGTAAGGGAAAAATGAATCAACGGGGCTGAAATCCTAAATTCAAGGTGCCAGGAAATGAGTGTTTGTCGCCATTATTATGAAAAATGTTCCTTAGAATTTGTCAATAGGGAATCTAGATTTTCAATGGAAAACAGAAAACATTTAAGTTAGGATTTTACTTTAATAGAATTTTATCATTTATATATATATATATATATATATATATATATATATATATATATATATATATATATATATATATATATATATATAAATACATATATATTATATATATATATATGTGTGTGTGTGTGTGTGTGTGTGTGTCGGTCTAAAAAGGGGGTGGTGGAAGAAATTAAGCGAGTTGTGAACAATTTAAAAGGGAATTATTTAATAATAACAAAATGAATGAAAAAAACCTACGCTCGCGCAAGCTTTTAGGATAATCCCGTCAAGCGGAAGCATATTGGAGGAATTTGGTGAGTATGCAAAGAGATAAGGACAGTTGGCGCGAAGACATAGAGCTGTCAGCAGCCTCCACTCTTAGCTCCGCCACGAATAAATGAAAATGGCTCAAGTGACGTCTTAAAAAGGAAACTATACTTTGAAATAAAGAGATGATTTGCTAATATATTTAATGCAAAATATATTTTAATATAATATATTAATATATTTTATATAAAAATTTTATACAAAATATATGAAGAAAAAGCTATTTATACTATTTCCATAGTAGTAAATGGTAATACTAATTTAACAGCTTTCTAAAAATATAGTTCATATTCTTTATCAATTCTTATTTAAAAAATAATTATATTGTGTCGTTTGATTTCTATATGAAATTTCTATCTGTATGATATTTTTTAGTTATTTATTTTTTGTTTTTTATGTCCGCCATTACTGATTATTTTCCAGTACCAACAATGGTACGCGTACCACAGGTTGGGAAACGCTATTACAGACGATTGAAAATAAACATACTACTATCGACATTTTTAGCAGTTAAAATTGTACCACATTTCTTAAAAGAAATAGAAAAAAAAGTGCATGACAAATATAAAGAACGGCACGTTAGAGAGAACCTAAAATTTTATTCATTCAATTTCATTTAAAAAAGATAAACCTTGAAATATGAATATCAAGGTCTTATCCCACCCCATCTCTATCCAAAGCATTAGATGGAAAAAAGATCCCCTGTATGTAAATCCCAGCAAACGCAAATAAAAGTCTCATCCCGTAAATATAAAAAAATATAGCCGAGGTGTGGCAAGAAAGCAAGCTCGTTCCTGCTACATTTTCCCCTTTACCTGGACAAACCTCCGACTGAATAAGAGATGAAGGCACTCTATCTTTGATGGCTTGGAAACTGTTTAGGATGTTTCCTTTCTTTGGCCCATCCATTTTTATCTTTGTTCTCCAACGGTTTTTCTTGCTTTTCCCTCAGACCCTCGTAGTTTATTCAAAGCGGAGGAAAAAGAAAAAAGAAAAAAGCTCTACGTGTCCCAGGATTTTTCGGTAGTTTAGAGATGTATGAGTTTATACGAATGGCGACTCTATCTCTATTTAAGAATTTATAACTTCGTAACTCGGACTTTGTGAATATCTTTGAAAAGGGTCAGTTGTATGCATTTTTAAAACGTCTTAGGCTTTTAACGCGGTGAAATGTGGATTTTCAGATCCTAATTATTATTTTAAAAGAATTTGGATCTGAAAAACACATTTATTTTATTCGTAAACACTCTAAATTACAGAATAGATAACTTAACAAATAAATGTCAACTTAAAAAAATATGTCAAATAAAACGTGCCACTTTTTTTAAGACAGACTATATTCTACTCAACAATATCAAGCTTTACTATATATTTTAGGAGAATGTTTACTACTAATAAAAGAGAAAATAGTTTATTCTGGAAATAGGAAAAATACAAACTATATGCAATTCTCTTGTGTTATATGTTCTCCTATGTTAATATTTCTCTAATCTTGAAAATGTTTACTACTAATGAAAAAGAAAATAGTTTATACTGGAAATAGAAAAATACAAACTATATGTTAATAATTCTCTTGTGTTATATGTTCTCTTATGTTAATATTTCTCTAATCTTGAAAATGTTTACTACTAATGAAAAAGAAAATAGTTTATACTGGAAATAGAAAAATACAAACTATATGTTAATAATTCTCTTGTGTTATATGTTCTCTTATGTTAATATTTCTCTAATCTTGAGAATGTTTACTACTAATGAAAAAGAAATTAGTTTATTCTGGAAATAGTAAAAATACAAACTATATCTTAATACTACTCTTGTGTTATTATATGTTCTCTTATGTTAATATTTCTCTAATCTTGAGAATGTTTACCACTAATGAAAAAGAAATTAATTTATTCTGGAAATAGTAAAAATACAAACTATATCTTAATAATACTCTTGTGTTATTATATGTTCTCTTATGTTAATATTTCTCTAATCTTGAGAATGTTTACTACTAATGAAAAATAAATTAGTTTATTTTGGAAATAGAAAAAATTTAAACTATATCTTAGTAATTCTCAAACTAACAAAAAAATGGCTATTTAATAGACATTTTACAATAAATTACAAAAAAAAGTTTTGTACTGTTTTATACTCATCAAAAAACTTTTATGTAAATACACAGTGCAGAGTAAATGTATTCGGAAAGCAGCAGGACACGTTGCCACTTAATAGAAAGAGGGCAGGGCGCGACTCTGTTTGAAAACCTTCGAACATGAACACAAATAATGATTATGTTTTACTAGAAATTCACTCATTATGACAGGTGCAAATTGCCTCCTCATTCAAGAGATTTTCCGTCGAATTTCAATGCTAATATTTATGCATATAAATAAAATCATAAAAATATATAAAACTTAAAGCATAATCCAAAAGTTTATATTAATAAAAATTTTCCATGGACGGGTTTTCTCTTCAACTGATATTTCGATCAAATAATCAATTCTGACACACATAAAATATGTATATAGCATTTGTATTAGAGGATTACAACCCCCACCCCTCTTCCCTTCTTCGCTGTGCCGCGGGAGAAAACTATTCTTTTGAATAAAACATTAACACAAGAATATAAGAACAAAGTGTCAGAAAAATTTAACAAGAATAAGAAGTAAAATTAAATAGAAAAGCATTAAATGAGATTAAATGAATGGAAAAAAGATCTACTAAAACAAATCGTAAAAAACTGTGCATTCAAACAGGATTTAAAACATTTTCATTGTAAAGGAATCAGGTTATGAATTATCACATTGTTTCTTTATTTCTTTTATAAAACAATTTTGTTACATAAGCACGGTCCGACAAAACCAGGGCGCAAGGTCGCCCGGGCGACTAAAAAAATGTCCCTGCCTACTAGCTTCAGAGTGAGAAAAAAAATCCAGTACATATATTTAACTTTTAATCTAGCCTAAGATGCTCCGATTTTCAAAACATTTTCAGTTGTACTGAGCCTTCCTGTTTCAACATCTTGCTGTGAAAGAGGTTTCAGTACAAAGAATATCATCAAAAACAAACTACGTTCAAATTTAAGGAGAGAATCTTTAAATAGCCTAATGTTTATACACTTAAATGGACCATCGTTACAGGAATTCAATCCTGAGAAGTCAACTGATAAATGGTATTTCGGAGTAAAACCTCAAAGACACTGTTAATGTTAATAATTTCTTTTAACATTTATAATTACATTACCTGATATAACTTTCCATTGCATAATCTAATCAAATAAAGATTTTTCCTTGTTCTTGTCCTGTTGTAGAAAAAAACCCTATTTGATTATGAGTGGTCCATGTTTCATTCTGCAGTGAATGATTTAAAGTTATCAAGTTGAAGAAACAACATGTGCCATCAGCTCCTTTTCCTGGATCCTAAGATTTTACAACTCAGTCTTACTTGTCAGTCTCTGTACATAAGTATTACTACATAACTTTTATAACTCTTATGACACTGTAATTTCCGCTTTCAAGAATAATAATAATAAAAAGAAACAAGTATGAGAGATATAATATTTATGAAAAGAATAGCTAAAGAAAGAAGAAAAATGTCAAAGTAGAATGGATGATGCAAATAAATAAAAATCCTTATAACCCAAATCATTTTATTGTATCAAAGCCAATACCATTATATATTTAAAGGAATGTCAAAATTTCCTCGAATAACCCATAAAAATGATAAAAGTGTAGCGGATTAATGAAAAGAAAATAAACTGGGAGTCGGATATTTATAAGACAACTTGAATCAGTGAATAACAGACAAACAGTGCTGTCAAGTCTTTCAGTGTTTCCAATCACCTTTAAAAAACCTGCCTCACAAATAAATAAAGACATTAGGTATAGATGTTTTGGCATGCTGCGAATACTTTGGACAAATAAGCGTTTCTTTTCCCCCCAGTCTTATCTGCCACATTTCCAAATTCCGTCCCGGGGAGGGTGGGGCAGGCAAAAGTGTAAAGTGAAAACTGTCCCCTGCAGGCCATCAGCGACTTATGCGGCTATCTCTTATTCAGCGGATGTTGCCCCCAGGCCAGATCGAGGCAGGAGAATAAAGTGTTTTTTCCTTAAATGGTATTTTGAAAGCGATTTTCTCCCCTCCCTACTTCCATTCCTCTCTTAGAGGCGTTCGAGCATATGTGTAGATGGCCGTTTGGTTCATTGCGTTTCTTTTATCGCCAACTCCTTTCCTGGCCTTACTTACGATGCGGTTGGAATGACGCGAAAAGTCTTCAGTCGTTATTTATAAGTGATATATACGAAGAGAAACTAGTATAAACACATAAATACAAAAGCGGATGTTGGCACATGACTTCCTTGTACGTCTATAAAATTACACGTTTTGCTGTGCTTCATTCAAACTTAATTTTATTTGAATGTAACACGATTATATATTATATATATAATTCTCCAGTTCTTTAATATATAATACAGGCTTTTATATTATACATACGATTATCTAGTTCTTCAATATATAAAATAGTATATGTTATGTATACGGTTCCCCAGTTTTTCAGTATATGATATACGATTATATATTATACAAACTGGCCTCCAGTTCTTCAATGGATAATATAAATTATATACTATAGATGCGATTCGCCAGTTCTTGAATAGATAATATATGATAATATACTATATATATGGCTTTCCAGTTTTTTAATAGATAATATACTATTATATACGGTTCTCCAATTTTTCAATATGTAATGTACAATCGTATATTATATATCGTATATTATATACATGGTTGTCCAGTTCTTCAATATATAATATACGATAATATACTATACATAGGATACTCTAGTCTTTCAATAGGTGATATATGTACTATATATAAGGTTCTTCAGTTCTTCAATACGTAATGTACCATTACATATTATATATATATATATATATATATATATATATATATATATATATATATATATATATATATATATATATATATATATATGGTTTTCCAGTTCTTAAATATATAATATAGGATTATATACTATATATACGGTTCTCTAGTTCTTCAAAATATAATATATGATTACATATTTTATATACTATTCTCTAGTTCTTAAATGGTATTCCTCTAATTGAGAAGATTATACAGTGTACCATATACATTATTATGGATTAGAGTACCATGGGTCTATAAGCATTTTTGAAACACGGACGAATAGTAAAGTACTACGAGTTCCACCGGGTTTTGTTGTAAACCTAAATAAGTATATTTTTATGGGTATTCTTCTATTCATAAATCTAATTAAAGAAAGTCATTTTTTAGCAGGCAGCAAGATTGTTTGATATATACTACCTTGATATAAATCCCGATTTAAATAGCTGAATTTTTTAAAATTGATTTAAATCAAGCATACTTTTTTCATACTTCTTGAATTTTTTATTGCATGAATAAAAGGCTTGAAATCCCATTCCATGTACTTTAAAAAAAAAAAATCAAAATTTTTACCAAACCTGCTTTAAGTCTCTATCCGATTTAATTCCAAAAGCATTAATTTTTTTAATAAAATTTAATGAATATTATTAAAAAATAAAGATTTCTACTATTCTAGCTTTAAGGGTATATCCGATTTAAATCCCAAAACCTGATTTAAATTAAAAAATATACAATTGAAATTATTATTTTAAAAAAACATAAGATTTTCACCATTCTAGCATTAAAGCTATATCAAAATTAAATCTAAAAACGTGTTTTAAATAAAAAAATATTTGTATGGTTTAAAAAAAATAAAGATTTTACCATCCACGCTTTAAGGATCCTAAATCCCAAAACCTTATTTATATAAAAAAAAAATCATATTCGATTGATATGATTTAAAAAAAAAAAAGATTTTTACCACCCTTGCTTTAAGAGTAAATCCGATTTAAATCCAAAATCCTTATTTTAATAAAAAAAACCTAACCGATTGATTTATAAAAACAAAGATTTTACCATTCTTGCTTTAAGGGTTTATCCGATTTAAATCCAATATCCTTATTTTAATGAAAAAAAACATCCGATTGATATGATTTTAAAATAATAAAAAGATTTTTTACCCTCCCTGCTTTAAGGGTATATCCGATTTAAACCCAAAATCCTTATTTTAATGAAAAAAAACATCCGATTGATATGATTTTAAAATAATAAAAAGGTTTTTTACCATGTCTGCTTTAAGGGTATATAAGATTTAAATCCAAAATCCTTATTTTAATAAAAAAACATCCGATTGACAGGATTTTAAAATAATAAAAAGGTTTTTTACCATGTCTGCTTTAAGGGTATATAAGATTTAAATCCAAAATCCTTATTTTAATAAAAAAACATCCGATTGACAGGATTTTTAAAAAATAAATAAAGATTTTTACCATGTCTGCTTTAAGGGTATATCCGATTTAAATCCTAAATCCTTGTTTATATAAACAAAAAACATCCAATTGATATGATTTAAAAAATATTTTTATCATGCCTGCGTTAAGGGTACATCCGATTTAAATCCAAACTCCTCATTTTAATAAAAAACATATTCAATTGATATGATTTAAAAAAAAATCGAGATTTTTAACAACTATGTTTTAAACATATAGAGAGAATAATCAGAAAAATATTATGGATGTATTTGGAGTAATTACGGTAGAAACATCCATTCGATTAAAAGAAATATCAGCACCAGTGTTCCAGATCAGCTAGGCAATATTTTTAAACAGCTTGATAAAATTGACGCATGTTCCGCAATCTGAAAAATTAAGATACTTTTAATCAAGACACAGAAATCATTTTACTTTTAATTTGTCAACTAACGAAAGAAAGAAAAAAAAGCTGAAGTAGAAATTCCCACTTGGGTGCAAAAAAAGCAAGACGATAAAACATAAGAAGAAAAAGTAAAAAAATTGGAATCTAATGGCAAAGTCTGAAATAATTTTTTCTGCTATTAAATATAAATACCTCATTAAAAAGCTTGATCTGCCCAAATTAATATTTTCCCCGGAGTGCATTACTTTAAGCTAATTAAAATTAATGAATCAATTCAACCTAATAGTTGATTACAATAGAATCCCCGCCATCTTAAAAACAAAACAAAAGGGAACAGAAGTCCTTAAAACATACGTGCATAATAATAAAAAAAGATTACTTCACCCCCTCCCTTTTTTTCACGGAGGGAAAAAATTGTACTGAATAAGAGATACATGCATCTATCTTTGATAGCGTTGGAGCCGCTTTTCAGATTCTTCTTCTTTCCTTTAGGGGAAAAAAAGGGAAAAATAAACGAAAAATGATCCCGAGAGCATGACCGATTCCCTTCATGCATTGGTATTTCCGGTAAGTTGCTCTAGAAACTGATGCTGCCATTAGTCAGCGAGGAATTGTTTGGGAGCATCAGAGGTTGTACCGAGTGATTAAGGAGGTGGAGGTTAGGAGAAGAATAGCACTACACTTGGATTTAATGTTTAACGAAGAAGATTTTATGTTTAGACTGAGGGAGAAAAAGAGACAAAATTTTCATTGTAGAAAAATCACATTTAGATAGCGAGTATATTCAAAATAATAGAGATAAAAAAAATAAGTGCTTCCTCTGCATTAAACTATAAACAATACATATATAAAATAAATTATATAACAAAGTAGTGTTGGTTGACCATGTTATAAATCATTGATTAAATCAAGATTTAAATCATTGGATTAAAAATAATCATTGATTAAATCTAGAATACTTTTTTCTACTTAATGATTTTTTTTCATAATTTTCTTTCTCAATCGGAAATTAAATCAATAAATAAACCTTCACTTATTGTTTTTACTTATAAGGTTGATTTACTTCACCATGTTATAAATCATTGATTAAATCAAGATTTAAATCATTGGATTAAAAATAATCATTGATTAAATCAAAAATACTTTTTTCTACTTAATGATTTTTTTTCATAATTTTCTTTCTCAATCGGAAATTAAATCAATAAATAAACCTTCACTTATTGTTTTTACTTATAAGGTTGATTTACTTCACCATGTTATAAATCATTGATTAAATCAAGATTCAAAATCACTGGATTTAAAAAAAAAATCATTGATTAAATCAAAAATACTTTTTTCTACTTAATGATTTATTTTACACAATTTTATTTCTGAATCGGAAATTTAATGAATAAATAAATATTTCCTTACAATTGCTTTTACTTAATCCCTTAACTATAAGGCGATTTCACGCAGTAGGGCAAATTCTCCAATTATGACAATTATGGCTTTAGTTTCAAACGGAAGAGCAGTTTATTGTTTGTCTATTGGCTGTTGTAAACATGAAAATGAATGGGAAGGTCATTATAGTAGTTCCTGACATTGAGACAAATCCTTATAGAGTAATTAAAAAAACAATAAAAAAGGTGCATACTTTCTAAAATATGAATTGCATTCAAACGAATAAACAATAAATAACAAATGCATCTTTTACATTAAACTATAAACATAGAAAGAGTACATAACAAAGTAGGGTTAGTTGATTTATATAATCTTGTTATAAATCATAATTTAAATAAACTGGATTTAAAAAAGTTGTTGATTTAAATCATAAAAATCTTATTTCTCGCTTTGTAAATATTTTAAAGATAATTTTTTTCACGATTCTTTTTAATCGGACGTCATATCAATAAAGGTATTTTCAATTATATTTGTTGATTCGTTTATTTAATCCTTTAGCAATTGCATAATTTTAAGAAAACAGTAAAATAAAAGAAAATTGTCTCTTTTTTTTAGATAGTGAATATAGTTAAATGAATAAACAGTAAATAACAAAGATATACTTTGTATTAAATTATAAACGCAGAAAGAGTACATAAATAAAATAACAAAGCAGAGTTGATTGATTTATATCAACTTGTTATAAATCCCGAGATTAAAAAATCATTGATTTAAATCAAAAACACATGTTATCATACTTTCAATATGATTTGAGGATGATCTTTTTTTTCACGACTTTCTTTTTCAATCGGACATTATATAATAAATGTAATTTTACTGAAATTATAGAAATTATTTACTGCAGTTTAAAAACAAAGCACAACTTTATAGATCATATTTCAATTTTTAATTTTAGATTTTAACTGTGTTTTAATCAGATTTGTAAATATAACAATAATAATGATAAGCGTACTAATTTTGTGTGAAAAAAAAATAGGCTTATGAGAAAAATATTATACAGTAACAATAAATATTAATATAAAAAAGCATACAAAACAACAGTAATTTGGAATTATAAATGGAATTTAATATATTTTACTTTAAGTCTAAGCCTTATGTTTACTTTATGAACACAGCATGTACTCTAAAACAGATTGATTTAAAAAAAAAGCCTCAATATTAGAGTTTTATCTGAATGGAATTATGATCTCATCCATTTATCATATTAATTGTACGAACATTTCTAAAATTATATACTGTAACAATAAGTTACATTCGGTTCAACGTTTTTTTACCTCTTCTCTTAAACTATCGTCAAAGAAATACAGACCAGGACCGGTCTGAAGTAGGAAGAAACTTCGGATTTCTCACAAACAATAGAAGGGTCCTTTGGCTTGGCGGGATTCTGACCCCTCCGTTCTTGAGTGGACCTGTTTCTTCCCTGTTTTTTCTCAGCAGAGCAGTTGGATTTTTTTAGAGGGAAAGTTTTTGCCAGAAGAAAGAAGAGGGTGAACGCTGCTGGCATCCGCTGCTTGCGGGATAGACATTTTTTTGAAGCGATACGAGAAAAAGGAAAATTTTCTCGTGACGCTTTTTAGCCTCTTTTTTTTGCGAGACCGACGCCGAGTCGAGAGGAGTCTTCTATATCTACAAATGATAAATTGCATTCCAGTTGTATTCCTTATTTATTTAATTGTATAACATCATTTAATCAAGACATATTTCTCCAGGTGTGTTTTATTAATGAGTTTTAATTTCTTCTTTCTTAAACACTAAATCAACGTAACATTAATTCTCAGTTATACACAATTATAAAATAGAAATGAATTGGAATAATTTACTATTGGAACGTTTTTATTATTTATATTTTGTCCCAAATATGTGTTACCCCCTACCTCCTTGCGACCCTGTGTCACAATTTCACGAACCACCTCCCCCCCCTCTTCAAGCATGATACAATTTAAAAACGGTCCCTATTTTACAGTTACAGTGATAATGACTAACCACATTTATCTTCAAATCATTTTGTATAGAAAAGAACAATATCCGTAGTTTTGATATCCAAATAATAGACTGCTTAATTTGAATATTTCAAAAGAAAAATATCAGATATCGTTATAAAATTCATGCAATATAGAAAAGAAATCATTAAAAAGTTCTTCCATTAAAAGAGTTTTACCAAGTTATTTCATTACGTCAAAGAAGATAAATTAAAAACGAAAGAGAAAAACAAGCTCAGTTCGATTCGAGCATCATGTTTACTACCAGTGTTAAACAAAAAGATGCAAAAATAAATTTTGTTGTTGCTTTTATGCGCCACAATATCTCAGTTCAAATGATAAAACAAAGTGTTTTTTTTTTTACCAAAAAAGAAGTGATAAATAAATAAATAAATAATACAAATACATAAGAAATTTTCTTTTCTACTCCCTGAATATTATTTAGGGAAGAAAACTTTGATATTTAATGAATTCCAAGCATAACATATTGTCATGAAGATTCGTATGAACACACAATTTAACCTGACAGACGAATTTATTGAAGCTAAGTAGCAACTCGAAATCTTGCAAGATCGATAAGTTGCCTACAACTAGTGGGTATCAGCTTTTATACCCGAACAGAATATTCGAGAAATAACTAATTTACATAATAAAGAAAGATCTAGAACGTTAGTGAATATAAAGCAACAATAAATAACATTTAAAAATTGAAAATCCACATTTTAGAACAACCGCCATGGTTATCATCGAATCCACAAACTTTAGGTCTGGATATCGTACTTTGACCATTCGACCACTGAGCTCCTGGACAAAGTTTCTTTATGCGGCACGAACCACCTCTCCCTTTTTATGCATAACATAATTTAAAGACTATCTCTATGTTACAGTTACAGTGATCGAGATGACCAACCGCATTTATCTTCAAATGATCTTGTATAAAAAAGAACAATATCCGTAGTTTTGATATCCAAATAATAGCCTGCTTAATTTAATATAACATTTCAAAAGAAAAATATCATATATCGTTATAAAAATGCATGCAATATAAAAAAGAAATCATTAAAAAGTACTTTCATTAAAAGAGTTTTACCAAGTTATTTCATTACGTTTTTCAAAGAAGATAAATTAGAAACGAAAGAGAAAAACAAGCTCAGTTCGATTCGAGCATCATGTTTATTACCAGTGTTAAAAAAAAGACGCAAAAATAATTTTGTTGTTACTTTTATCAAGGTTCGACTCTTTCAGAAAAAAAAATTAAGAACTTTTTTTTTTTTTAAAAAAGATATGATAAAATAAATAAATAATAAGATGAGAAGATTTTTATTTAAGATTTTCATGAAGCTTTTCATGATTTATGACTTGAAAATGACATAAATATATATAGATATTTAATAATTTTATTAAACACAATTGTTAATATCTCATACTTTATGTTAACACATTTTTAGAACAGCAATAGCTTACTGATCAAATGTTCTCTAAACAAATCTGAAATATTTGTAAAGTTAAAGTACAACTGTGGTGGAGATCAAGTTTCACATCATGAACAGTATTTTTACAGAACATAGATGTAAAATTATATAATAAAAATACCATGTATTATAAACAGGTAAATATTCAACACACACAAAAAACAGGGAGACAGAGAGAAAGAAGATGCAGTATCTACACTAAAAAAGTTTCTAATTATGACACACTAAAAACAAGATTCAAGAAATTATCAATGCTATTTTAAAAATGTAACTGAAGAACTATTTCCATTCATAATAGAAGATGAGAACCAAAAAATATAGGAAAGAATATGTCTAATTTTGAAGTTAATTTTTCTTTTCTTCTAAATTTTTTAATTAGTCTAACTCTTCTTTCTTATCTTTAGCTTTCGTTATAATGGATTGACGATTAAAAAAAATAAAAATTCAGCAACCAATAAACCAATATTTGGAAAAAAATAAGCACTTTTTGAGCACTCAGAAAAAATTATAAAATTTAAGGCTACAAAAAGAAAACTAAGCACTTTTTAAGGACTTATTAGGGACCTTAAAAATGGATCTACAAAATAAGCACTTTTTAAGGATTTTAAGCACCCGTCTGAACCATGTTTATGCACAACAATATCTTAGTTCAAATGATAAAACAATTTTTTTTACGAAAAAAGAAATGATAAATAAATAAATAAATAAATAAGAGAAATAAATAAGAAATTTTCTTTTCTACTCCTTGAATATAATTTGGGGACAAAAAAAAACTTCGATATTTAATGAATTCTAAGCATAATATATACTCACGGAGATTCGAATGAACACACCGTTTAACCTGACAGACGAATTTATTGAAGCTACGTAGCAACTCGAAATCTAGCAAGATCTATAAGTTGCCTACAACTAGTGGGTATCAGCTTTTATACCCGAACAGAATATTCGAGAAATAACTAATTTATATAATAAAGAAAGATCTAGAATGTTAGAGAACATAAGGCAACAATAAATAACATTTTTAAATTAAAAATCCATGTTTTAGAACAACCGCCAAGGTGAGCATCGAATCCACAAAATATGGGTCTGGTTCTCGTGCTTTGACCATTCTGCAAATTAGCTCGTTGACAAAGTTTCTTTATGCGGCTCCAACCACCTCCCCCTTTTTATGCATGACATAATTTAAAGACAATCTCTATATTACAGTTACAGTGATGGAGATGACCAACCGCATTTATCTTCAAATGATGTTGTATAGAAAAGAACAATATCCCTAGTTTTGAAATCCAAATAATAACCTGCAGAATTTGGATATTTTAAAAGAAAAATATCAGATATCGTTATAAAAATTCATGCAATATAAAAAAGAAATCAAAGTTCTTCTATTAAAAGAGTTTTACCAAGTTATTTCATTACGTCAACGAAGATAAATTAGAAACGAAAGAGAAAAACAAAATGAATTCGATTCGAGCATCATGTTTACTACCAGTGTAAAAAAAAAAAGAAAAAAAAGATGCAAAATTAAATTTTGTTGTTGCTTTTATGCGCAACAATATCTCAGTTCAAATGATAAAACAAAGTTTTTTTTTTACAAAAAAAAGAAATGATAAATAAATAAATAAATAAATAATAGAAATACATAAGAAATTTTCTTTTCGACTCCCTAAATATTATTTAGGGAGGAAAAAAAAAACTTTGATATTTAATGAATTCCAAGCATAACATATAATTGAAAATACAGTAATCAAACAAAAGTGATATGTGATTAAAACTTCCGTATTTACCTGCACTTTTTGCCTTTTTAATGAAAATCCTTTTTCTTTATAGTCGCAATACATAAAGAAGAGCGAAAAGCGCGCCCTTTGGATAAAAATTAATCTCCCCGATCTTTGATACGAGATATTTGGCCAGAGAGTGATTTCAAAAGAGAAAATTAGATCGCGCTAAGCAGATGTTGCCAAAAGAGAGGGTTTTCTTTTTTACTTTTTAATAATAATTCAAATCAGGAGAAAACCGACGAAGTTCACTTTCTTTTGTGAGAAAATTCGTCCAGCACAATGAAAGTCATTATTGCTTCTCAACAGATGTCACAGTAAAAGCCAAAAAATGAACTTGACTCTCGTGTTTAGCATGAATCGGGATGAAAGTGAGTTGCTGAATTAAAAAGCAGTTTTTATTTAATCTTTGATATTTATTTTCTAGAAAAGATTAATTCACACAACTGGCGGGATAATATTAAAGGGAAACATTTTTTTAAATCAGTAAACATTTTTCCTGTTTTCGTAATGTAGTACCATAGATGTGTTGATTATGTATATTGATTTTGTTTCTTATATTTAGTTGAATTCCACTAATTCTGGTTGAGTTTAAGCTTTGCATATTGTTGTGAGAAATACTGTAATATATACTCCTAGATGTATGCATATATATATATATATATATATATATATATATATATATATATATATATATATATATATATATATATATATATATATATATATATATATATATATAATATATATATATATGTCAAGTCTAAAAAAGGGGTAGTTAGAAATGTGAGTTATAAACGATTTTAAAAAGGGAACTCTTTTATAATAATAAAAAAAAAATGAAAAAGACCCACGCTCGTGTAAGATTTTAGAATAATCCGGTCAGTCGGAAGCATTTTGGAAGCATTTGATGAGTTTTCAAACAGATAAGATCAGTTAGCGCGTGGACATGGAGCAGTCAACAACTTTTCCACGCTTAGCTCAGCCACTAAAAATGAAAATGGCGCAAGTTGCTTTCAAATAGAACTATGATTTAATAAACTTATTATTATCAAGAAAGACTGTTTTCTATTCGCCTTAACACTGGATCACGATATATATATGTATATGTATGTATGTATATATATATATATATATATATATATACATATATATATATGTATATACATACATATATGCGTATAAATTTATATCTACTTATCTATTTATTTATCTATGAATAATATTATAAATTACGAATATATAGTAAATTACATATTAATCTTTATTAGACATTAATTATCTCTAAATAACAATAAAATATAAAAAGAAAATATATAGCATTTATATACACACATACTTGTGTGTGTGTATATATATATATATATATATACATACATATATATATACATACATATATGTACATCTATATATATATATATATATCTATATATATATATATATATATATATATATATATATATATATATATATATACATACATATATATATACATACATATATGTACATCTATATGAACTTGCTGGTTTACGAGCGTCCTATTGTTAAAATATTTTACGTATTTCCTTGATACTTATTATATCCTTGTATATAATACATTCTTCTTACAATTTTAAACGCTTGTTACCAAGGAAATTTTTACTTAGTTGATGAAAGTATTTAGTTTTAATTTTATACCAATATTTTTATGTATATATCAAGGGTATTTATAATGCATACAGCTTGTATTCCAATTCTTTTACAAAAGGATTACGTTACAATTACCAAAACAGGCAACTTTTTTCAAGTAAAAGGGGGAATGTATAATCCGTGGAAAGGCTTGTGAAACTCTGATGGTTTAAACCATTGTCGGTAATCAGCTTTAGAGTTTAAGAAGAATATTTATTGAATTATTTATTATTTATTTTGAATTCATATATGCATCCAACACCAATTTTCGTAAAAACCGTAAACAAATTCGGAAATAATTTCTTTAAATTTAATTAACATTGTCTGGCCTCAAAAATTTATGTGAAAATACACATTGTAAAAGAAAAAAAAAAAAAAAAACAGCGCAGTCAAGGGTTATGATTACATGCGTATCTCTCTCTCTCTCTTTTATTATATATATATATATATATATATATATATATATATATATATATATATATATATATGTGTGTGTGTGTGTGTGTGTGTGTTAGTTATAAAAAATGTAATATAGTACATGTAATGAAAACCAGATCTCTTCTACTTCTAAAAAACACTAACACTAAGAGTGAAAAAATGTTTTTTATCTACATATTCCTAGCGAGAAAATAATTTAATCTACAAACTTACGGTATCTGACACAAATAATTTCAATCTTTTAATGAAAAAACTTCACTCTTTTGAAAAATTACCATATCATAGATTATGAAACGTAAGGCAAATTCGGAAAATGCAATCAAAGTCTATTCCCTACATTTTTTTTTCGAAATACATGCAGGCTATTTTTTTAAAGATAGCAATCTAAGAAAAAGAAGAAATGGGCGTCTGAATTCTAAAAGGGTTTTTTTGCTCAGACTTTTAGAAATATTAAAATTTTCCTTGAAATTCATGATCCCTGTTTGAATCCTTAAGCTAAACATTGCACTGAAAGAGGACGAAGTATCATAACTGAAACAAGAACTTAGTAATAAGCTAAATTTTTTTCTATTTGTGAAAAAAAACTTAAATTTCATTTCTCAAGTTTAATCCGAGAACGTGAATACTTTCTCTATTTTTTTACGAAGTTTATATTCTGTCTTATCAGTATAAGTAAAATTTCAAATTTAAAAAATGAGTACTCTTAACTTTTTAGAAGTATTCAACTACTTAGAAACGAAAAGTGCAAATCAGGTATAAAAACAAAAAATGTAAGTCACATTCTCGGGATAATAATAAAACAAATCAATTTTATCAAAGTTGCGCAAAGGTGAGAGTGTAAAACATTTTATTTGCTTTAGATTAAACCTCAAAATTTAGGTATAATGGCATGAAAAGAAAAAAATCCCATTATTGATTATCAGTCATTAATAATTGTTTCTAATTTCAAATAAGAAAATTGTGAAATAAAAAATAAGGTGACAATTATTGATTAATCTAAGCCGTACTATTTTAGGTGCGATTCAGTATTCATTCAAGTATTTATTTTATTACGAGCATCATGGCGATATTTTATATGCGTAGTTAATTCTGTCTAAATTGTAACCGACAAAAAAATATAGTGTAGTTAATTCTGTGTAAATGGCAACCGATAAAAAAGTATAAAATGTGTTTGTATTCAAACGTAATACATTTCAGCACACCGTAAAAATAATTAACAATCAGTAACGTTTCTATATATATAGAAATTCCACCGTAAATTTTAATTATAGTCTACGTAGGAAAAAGATGCATTTCTAATACTAATAAAATATTTGAAGAACGTCTATCATTTTATGCATAAGGCTCTATATAACGAAAATTATACGTCATATAAGACACGTTATGTTAAAACTACATTATATAATAAATTTTGTGTTCAGAATAATGTATAATTTTTGTGTATTTTTTTTAAAAATTAGTATATATAATGAGTATTTTTATAATAAATGTTCTTTATAATAATTGTTCATATTGTACATAATGTATTTTTATAATAACTGTTCAGTCTAACACATAAATATAACATTTTATATAAATATAACATTATATTAATAAACCTTAATTTTATATATGTTTTTGACTATTTCTTTTATGTAAAAAATAATGTAATTATAAATTGTAAAAAATTACATTATTTTACTACTTTATAAAGGGACATAATAGTGTAGACACAATGTATAACATTCTAACACCGTGATTATTCATCGAGATTTACCACAGTCTAGTACTGCAGCTCAGAACCTATATGCCGAGGTCTTTGGGGTGCCTAGAACATATGACTGAAGTCCCACGGGAATAATAAAGGTCTAGTGATTTCAGTGTAAAATAATTTTGTAAAAATAAAGGAAATAGTGAAAAATCCTTCTAAATAATTTCATTCATCGTAATAAAAAGAGCATTGATTTTTTCTTCCATTTTATTCTGTATCGAAATTGCTTTCAGGATAGATAGCTGAGACGCGAAATATTTCATCCCCACAAGAGTGCAGGGGTGAAAAAAGTTTGAGAACCGCTGAGCTAGAATGAGGCAGGAAAAACGAGACTCTTCCAGCCGGATTTGATTCTCTATCGAGTTCAGTGCGACTCTTATACTTATTTTTTGAATTTATTTATTTGTGATACTAACTACTGATTTTTATTTGTTTTAAAGACTGTCAAAACTGTGTACATCTATTACCAAAGACGATGAAATCTTCAAAAAAGTCTATTATTTAAACACCTGTAATCTTATAATCGTAAAGAATTCCAGCATATGTTTGTATGTAAATATATATGCTTATATATATATTATCTATATACCTATTTATTTCTCTCTTTAAATTTATATATGGACAGGGGCTGGGCTAGCAAGTGTACATGCACGCAGGCATGCTAGGGTGGCCTATAGAGTATCCACAAGGTATACGCACTGGAAGTGATGGTCAAATACTACCTTGCATGTAAGAATAGGGAGCGGCAGAATATATATTATGCCTACATACATAGAGCTAGATATAGATTTTATATCTAGCTATATATATATATATATATATATTCATATTATATATATATATTATATATATATATATATATATATATATATATATATGTGTGTGTGTGTATGTATATATATATATACATGTCGTACCCAGTGGTGGGCGAATGCAAGAAACAGTCTTTTTTGGTAAATCATCACTTTTTTTTCAAAGTATAGTTTCCTTTTTAAGGCGTCACTTGTGCCATTTTTATTTATTCGTGGCGGAGCTAAGCGTGGAGCTGCTGATAGCTCTATATCTTCGCGCCAACTGTCCTTATCTCTTTGCGTACTCATCAAATTCTTCCAATCTGCTTGACCGGATTATCCTAAAAGCTCACGCGGGCGTGGTTTTTTTTCATTTATTTTGTTATTACGAAAGAATTCCCTTTTAAATTGTTCACAACTCTCTTAATTTTTTCCAACCCCCCCCCCTTTCTACACCTGACATATTACACATATATATATACATACATATATATATACATATATATATATAAATATATACATACATATACACACATAATACATATATATATATATCTATATATATATATATATATATATATATATATATATATATATATATATATATATATACGTATATACATATACATACACACACACACACACACACACACACACATATATATATATATATATATATATATATATATATATATATATATACACATATATGTACAATGTACAACTACACATAATATATATACATAACAGTTTTCAAACAACAAGCATTGCTTGGAGTTGAAATGATGGGCATTTTAGTAGTAACATACTGTCCACACATCAACAAATAAAATAAGTTATATATACTTAAATCTTCAAAACAATCTATATTTTATGGGTACATTTTACGATAAAGACCCGTCATGTACATGTTTCGTCAACATTATAGTTGAAGAGAGTTATTCAAACCTCATGTATCATATATCGAGCGACAGCAAATTAAATAGTTTTAAATGCAAGAATTTTATAAATGTATCTATACGGAAGAGGTAATTAAATTTATCAAGCGGCTAACTAGTCACAGAGAAGAATTCACAGCTGAGATGCACATAAACCTAAGTACACATTTAAAATTTCCAATCACAAAATCAGTAAAAACTGTCGTATTAATTTTATATTAATAAAAATTTAAAATAATAAAAAAGCGATAAAATTTTTTGATCTCTCATGGCATAAGCATCACTGAATTCTCATAAAATTTTAGAATCCCTAAGCGAGGAAAAATGGAACAGTCTCGAAAAGAAATTTAACACCGTTCACGGGTCGAAGATTTTTCAATTTCATTTCTCGAGACTAATAATTCTATATTTCATTTTTGGAAAAAAAGATAGGGCTTCCCGTGTTTCAGAGCCAGATAGCATTATAAGACAAAATTCTAGTTTGTCTCATCGCCCAGAACAAAAGATGTTTTTGACATATCTCGACTTTCGAATTTTATTTATACAATTATTGAAAGTTTTCGTGTAATTGGATTATTTTTAAAGGGAAAACATCATAGTTATATTTCAAGGAACGATTTATTGCTATGTTTTACCTTAAAATAGTGTATAGTAACATTTCGAAGAGAATATATGCCTTAATATTTATTTCTAAAGCTGAAATCGAGAAAATTTGCTCATTTTCTGTTCCAAAACATTTGATCTTTTCGGTTCTAATGGACATTTACGTCCTAGATATCCGATTGCATTTTATATTGGGTAAATAAAACTCACTTTTAAATAAGTTTAGTACTTTTTCAGCATGTCGTAAGCCTTATCGCACTTCAATTTTAAGAATATAATATTTAGTGCTTTTCATATAATTTTATTATTTATCCACATGTAGTATAATGTTATTATCACAGTAGCTTAGACGATTGAGGCAAATAGTCCCATTTGATAGTACAATTAGGACCAAGGAAATTTTAAAAAATTTAAATTTTAAACTTTAAGTATACTTCTTAAGCATTCTATCCTTAAATCTCCTCTATTGTCAAATTTTAATTAATGAAAAGTCAAGTCGATAAAGCTGACCGAATCGATGTTCTTACCATTCATTTTCTCAATTTTTTTTCTATATACTCAACTTATCGATCGATGAATTTTATATGCTACAACTTTTACCTTTGGAAAATCAATGAAAAATGGTACTTCCCGGACTGCGGGATTTCTAATGAGGAATTTTCACGTTTTCTAATTTTGATTTTAAACGATAGAAGACAAAAAAGTAAGCAGGACAGTAGCTATTTTTCTTTCATTTGGGGGCCTAATGAGTGATTTCTAATGGGTTTTATAGCGGACTCTTTAACGTCTCTCAAAAACGATACTTTTCCTCCG
>CM063498.1:197377792-197380292 GCA_032207245.1 Pardosa pseudoannulata
TATATATATATATATATATATATATACATATATATATATATACATATATATATATATATATACATATATATATACATATATATATATATATATATATATATATATATATATATATATATATATATATATATATATATATATATATATATATATATGTAAGAAAATTATCTGGGGTTTTCAAACTAAATTGACCACTAGGGCGTAAACTGTAGCCCTAGTGGTCAATTTGTGTTAGGGATTAAAAAGGGGAATGCAAAAGGACGCGGGTTTTTTTAACCCTTGACTTCAAATTTGAAAACCAATGAGAATTTTCAAGTCCGTCTTATTACATATATATATATATATATATATATATATATATATATATATATATATATATATATATATATATATATATATATATATATATATATATACATTGTATGTACGTATATATATATGTATATATTATGTATATATATGTATACATAATACACACATATATATTATAAATGTACGTATAAATAAATATATACATATAAATATACACACACACACTCATATTATATATATATATGACATGGATGAGTTGTTAAGGCATGTAAGACAAATTTGATTTCATATATAAAACTTCTTTATTGTAATCTTTTGTCCATAGCTATGCTATTTAGATATCCTTTGTTCTCATCTTGGAGCAACAAGCGTGGAGGATGTTATCAGCCCGAGTTCCCACTTAGAGCTGTCTTTTTTGGCGTTGCTACCTAAGCAAAATACCTATGTCTATTTCCACGTCAGCTCATTTACTCTGTATAGTTCCGCTGGAGGGTGTGTCTCTTATTACGTTGTCGTTAATGAGTTCTAACTATTTTTAACTATAACTTGCTGAATTCTTTACCGCCATTTTTAAATCTGGCATATATATATATATATATATATATATATATATATATATATATATATATATATATATATATATATATATATATATATATATATATATATATACACCAAAGGCATCCTTGAAAAAAGGCTCCATAGAAAGGCCATCCTTGAATTTCATGCAATGGTGGCAGTCGTCATCGAGTGGAACACATCAGTGAACAAAGAAATGAAAGAAATTTTTAGAATAAACTGAACAGAATTTTTTTAGGCAACTTCTCTAACAGACATCTGTCTGCAAAATATGTACATCTTGGTTATATAGTTGGCTGGGCCAACGAATCAGAAGTTTAATTACCAGTTACATGGGTGAAACCGATTACGTAGTTAAAGCGTCATGAGCTTATTTAACCCCTTCCGGTAAAATGACGAGTCTAGCTCGTCATTGGTTTTTCATTCCATAGCGCACAATGACGAGCTACACTCGTCATGCGACTAAAGTTACCGATAAATATGATACTTAATTTAGTTTAAAATTTCTAGTGTACTGAATTTAGCAACACTTTTGTTACTTGTGGAAATCCCAGGTCACTATTACATATTGTTTATTTAAAGTTTCTTGGTACAAGTTACTGCCAAATTGATGAGTCAGAATAAAAGAAAACCTACTAAGAAATGCCGTGTGTGTTACAAGAATCAAATTAGAAGTGAGACTCCCTGGCGATGTAAACAATTCAGAATTCCTTTGCACTTTGTTTTGAAAAGTACCACTAGCTTGAAGACTATTATCTTAATTTTACCGTTTCTGATACTTAACACTATGTAAAAAGTGGATTTTAATTAAGAATAAGTAAGAATTGTAAAACAAAACAAGTTTTTTAAATAAAAAATAAATGGTTACTTCACGCACAGTTTTTAACTATTAAATCGTACCGGAAGGGGTTAATGTACTTATGCAACAGGTATCTTGGCGGTGTGAAGTCACCAATTTAATAGGAAAAACAAAGATATTCACCAAGATTGCTAGAAAAGGACATAATCGCCCGAAAATTATTTTAAGATAGAGATAATTACGTTGGTTAATTTTTAGGATAAAAATATAATTATATATATATATATATATATATATATATATATGTATATATATATATATATATATATATATATACTAAACAAAGGAAACGATTTTATTTTTCAAAGTTCCGTGGCCGTTTAAAGAATTTTTCTTATTTGCACCATAGAAATGGAGATGAATGATTGAGCGTTATGAAAGCGAAATTTGTCGTGTCATAAAATTTTACAATCGTTTGGGAAAGCTCCAGAAACAGTTAAATTTTTGGAGCTGATGAAAGTAGCTGAGAAGGACATATGTTTTGGGGAGACTACGATTTTTAGATGGCATTCGAATTTCAAAAATGTACGTTTGAATGCAGAAATGGCTCTTAAGCCTGGAAGACCAGAAGGTTCTGTCAAGGATCGAAATGTTAATACTGTCTGGCCAATCTTACAAAAAATCGGCGAAATCCACATGAGGAAAAGCAAAAGTAACTAACGATTTCAAAATAAATCAATGTGTAGAAACACACTAACTCTCCACCTCTGAAAAAAATCAGACAAACCAAAACTTCTGGAAAGGTCATGA
>CM063498.1:197387792-197400292 GCA_032207245.1 Pardosa pseudoannulata
CATCGCATGTTATATATACATCTAATGCTGCATACACTTGTATATCACAGGTGAACACAATAAACTATATTTAAAGCGGAAAAGGATTTCAAAAAGCGTCTTAAATTTAATTGATATAATTATTAATACATCCTGCTTGTGTTTTTCATTGTTCAAACCAAAGATTTTTTTTCTAAGTAAACAAAGCATTTAGTTTTCATTTTAAACTATAGCTCTAATGATTTATAGCTCTTTTTTTAGTTTAAGGCACCACTGTAACAAATATGTAAAACGATGGAGTCGGTTTTTCATAGAGTCTCCTATTTTTCCTTTTCTATTTTAGGAGAAAGAAAAACGAAAAAAAGGGGGGGGGAGACTTTCGAATGTGTTTAACCTTCTGTCTGTCCTGTATATTGCATGTTATAAACACATCTAATGCTTCATATGATTGTATATCAAAAGTTAACACAATAAACTATATTTAAAGCAGAAACTTATTTCAAAAAGCGCCTTAAATTAAATTAATATAATTATTTAATACATCGTGGTTGTATTTTTCAACTTTTAACCAAATAATTTTTCTAAGTTAAACACTGCATTTAGTCTTCATTTTTATATATTCATCAAAGTTATTTATAATTGATATTGAATTTAAGCATGCACCAAACACAATTATTTGTTAAAAACATTAAAAGAATTAAAAAGAATTTTTTAGATATTTTTTAAAACATACTCTAATTTTAAATATGTGCGTTAAAAATATAGTTTAAAAAATCATGCATTGTATGGCTAAATAAATATTTTGTTTCTATTTAACTTCCTGAAGTAGAATTGCACGTCTAAAATTTTCAACTTACGTCAAGGTTTTAACACATTAAATTATTTCTATTTTCCCTCTAATAAAATAAACTCAACAAAATGCTTTTTTTAAACATTTCGCATTGCGATTCGTAGGTTTGTAAGTTTGTAAACGGCCATAATTTAATTTATTTTTTATATCTCAACTTAGAACAAAATTGGTAGTTAAGTCATAACCAAACATAAGTTCCTTTACAAAATAAAAAGGTTACCAATCAGAGTAGTTATCAGTTCAGTGAAAAAAAATGTTATTACTATTCCCATAAAACCCGAAAACTAAGTAAATTTTTTTTATAAAGATAGTCTAAAAATATTTGTGCAAATTATAAAAAAAAGTATTTGACGGAGATAATTATATAAGAGAGGAAATTCAATTAACTCATCGGCATTTTGAAAATAAACATCGGTGAAAAAACCTAATAACCGAAATATGTTCAACGCATCTGCATAATTTATATCACAAAAGAATAGATGCAACGAAAAATAAAGAAACATCTCATTTTAAAATGGAAAAGATAGAAAAACAAAATTCTCTTTACAAACTGCATTATAAATTTTGAATTTATCTAAGATATTTATCATAAAAAAGCATTAAACAAAAAAGCGATATCATTTTTAATTTCATTTAAGCTTTCTTTAAATTATTTTAACCAGAAAATTTGTGAAGTTTTCTGAAACATATTTTATTTTTCGTTAAACACTTTCTCGGTTTTCCTCCCATAAATATTTTCTTTTCTTTTATTCTTAGAATACAGGTTGTGCAGAAAAATATATAAAGCAAATAAAATAAATTTTACTTCAATATTTTGTTTCACAAGAGCAATTAAATTACTTTACAAAAATATTAAATGAAATCCATTAGCAATTTATTATTTGAAAAGAGTGTAATGCAGTAAGACTCAAAAAGTAACAAATATATTCACGACGATGATTTTCTCATCATAAGAAATTCTTAAAGAAACGTGAAACATACTTCTTAATTAATACCCGTATAAGCTTTTATGGGGAAACTTAAAAACACTAAATAAAAACTCGAAACTGTTAAAAGCTCGAAGCAGATAAAAAAAGTGAGTTAAGCACCTAAATACTTTAATGTTATTAATTGTTGACATTTGGAAGCTAATGCAGACAAAAGAAAATATTTATACGAGCGTAAAAAGCGACGATTCAACAAAGGCGAAATAAAAAGCTATGTTTTTCTTTAGAATTTTCCGTGTTACCATAACAACGCAGAAATAAATGGAAATGGAAGATATTCATAGCGTGGAATAAGATTTTTCCCGCACTTCTAACTTGAAACGAAAGTTAAAAGTTCTGCGGTAATTGCGTATTTGTCTTACAATATTAGCAAAGACAGTCAAGGATAAAGAAAGACATTACATAAAACGACATATTTTGAAAAAATTGAAGACATTACGACAAGTTTAGAAAACTACTGGTTTTTAAAAAAAAAACGTTGAGTTCTTAGTGGAATTATATCAAGTTATTATATTTTTTAAATAAAAGTTAAGCAGTATTCTAGGAGATTTTCAGGAAAAAAAGGGGGGAGGGTAAAAAGTACATTTAACCCCTTGCCTGTCCTGCACATGGCATATGATATACACATTCGATGTTTTCTACGATTTATATCACATAAGATATATAATGATTTAAAATAAATAAAAGCTTAATGTTTAAGAACTATGATTCATTGTGTATTATTACTTTATACTAGCATATAGCCCGTCATATAACGTGATTAGTAAAATTTTTAATTTTCCAGAATTTTAAAATACCATATGTGGCAGTTAAAAAAAATGGTTTGTTTTTTGGCTGAGAATTATCTGGTACGGGCTCAATAATTTGTTTATCTTCACACTCCTCTAAAGTCTCCCGATACTGTGAATGCAGTTTAGAATCACGTTGAATTCATTTAGTCAAACCATGTGGTTATTCATTTAAAACAAACACACAAACGAACAAACTTCTTACTTTTCAAAAAATATGTAACTCTAACGCTAGATATCTATTAATCTGTGAAATTAGTCTGTGACTCCTAGACATTTATCAAAAGAATTTGTTGTTAATACCGGTGATAAAATTTTCATTGTAACTAAAAATAATCGATGATTAATTTAAAATTATCACATATATACCTAATGTATTATTTAATCCAAATATAAAAGAAAATTATTTACGTAATATCTAAGTTCAGTGATAAAACGCATGAAAATAATGCAGACGATATTTAAATAATTTAAAACAAGAAATGATTAAAGGAGATAGTTAAAGGAATGACGTCATAATGCTAAACGCTAGATATCCGTGAGCCGATAGTCCGTGAAATTAGTCTGTGACTCCTAGACTTTTATGAAAAGAATTTGTTGTTAATGCCTGAGATAAAATTTTCATTTAAAAAAAAATATAATCGATGATTAAATTTAAAATTACCTCATATATATCTAATCTATTACTTAAGCCAAATATAAAAGAAAATTATTTACGTAATATCTGAGTTCAGTGATAAAATGTTTGAAAATAATGCAGACGATATTTAAATAATTTAAAATAAGATATGATTAAAGGAATGACGTCATAATACTAGAAAAAATGTTATTTTTACCTATTTATTATGTGATAAACTTAATCACCTGTTCTTAACCGAGGATCATGGGGCTTGATATAATGGCATTAAACATTCGACAAGGGGGGAAAGGGTGGATTTCGAACATTTTAAAGATTTGTTTGAATTTTGATAACCCTAAGAACGCAATAAGGCAATTTGTCGCAACGTCACGAACTACTATAATGCCCTTCCCATTCATTTTCATGTTTACAACAACCAAAACACAAACAATAAAAAGACCTACCATTTCAAACTAAAGCCAGAATTGTCATAAGTTGAGATGTGCCCTACTGCGTGAAGTCGCCTTATATGGATGCCCCTATCCCTTCCAGATCCAACAGCTTCATAAACTCAAGGACAGAAGAAGAGATAACTTAGGCTATTATTATATAGGAGATGATCGTTAAATTATTTAAACCATTTTTTACAAAAAATCTTATTTAATAGTAGTAAAATTAAAGAAATATCCTTTTAAAGTAAAAAGATCTGTAAGAAATGCAAATTTTATTTCCCTTTAGATTAATGTCTACTTTTAAAGAATAATTTTTATTAATCTCAAAGAAACAAATTCCTTTAAGATAGAGATCAATATAAACACACTAGAGAGTTCACCAAGCCTTATTTTATTAATTTAGAGCGAGGATGATTATATATCTCCCGTCGTTTTCCCATCTCCTATACTACTACTGCTGTAAAATGACAAAGTAATAGCAAAAGAAAGGGAAAATTTCAACGTTACTGTCGGATGTAGCGACAGCAGCTTGAGAAGTACGTGACTACTTCACTGGGGAAAAGACAGCAGTGGCTTATCTTTAAATCTCGAAAAAAAAGCGATTTTTTTAATGCCGAAAGACATATTTTAAAACTCTATGGCCCCTTAAAAATAAATATACAAATCGCGAAAAAGCTAAAACACTGAACCATAATTTGAATTCAGCCTGAAATTTGGGAATCTGGTATTCAATTAGTTTTTTATTTCTTTCAGTGTAAACTGTTAGACAGGGTAAAGAGACTACAGAGTGTAATAATGTGATGGATTTTGCAGAATCGCAGAAAGAAGGGTAGACTGGATTACTTAGGGCTAGCCTTCAATTCCAGGTTTGTCTCTTTCGAATGATTTGGTTTGGAGTGTTACAGTCTACTTTTTGCAACACGAGGGCTAATGAAACCGGGACCTACAGCTTGAAGCCGATTTCGAACCGCTACGACCATCCATGCCACTGTGGGATTCGAACACACAAACTCCGGTACCGAAGGCCAGCACCCTAACCAATCGGCTATCGTTTGGCCCTGTTTCGAATGGAGAATAGTGAACATGGGGAATCATTAACAAATCATATTTTAGCATGTAGAACGAGCGATTTTTACTTCATTGTACGAAGTACAAAAAGTCATACATCAAATTTCACAAAGAACATATAAGTACACATGAGATTTAACAACGATAAATAATCGGGAAACAAGAATAAGGAAATATTCTTTAACATTAACAAATCTCAAGACCAGTAAAGTATTCAAGCTGCTAAAATATCGACGATTTAGTTTGGAGCGCCTACTGTTCTACTACTCGGTGGCTAATAAGACCGAGGCGTACTACTGGAATCCATTTTTTAACATCTACGAACTTTCATTTTATCAGCGGAACTCGAACCAGTCAACTGCGGTATCGAAGAGCAAAGCCGTACTCATTCGGTCACAGTTTTGTAAAATATCGATGAGTGAATGAATCACCATTAAAAATAAAAGAGTTATTTTAAAAAATGATATGTGGTATAATTTGGAGCAGATCTGTCCAGAAATGTTTTTCTGACAGTAAAACAGGATGGGCGAGTTTTAGACTTTTCTTTACGAATGAGCTAAATTTAAACAAACATACGTCACTTCTACGTGTTATTTTACTGAGAAAATTAAGAACGTACATATCTTTTCAATCCCTCATCTCATCCCTGCGTCAGACCATTCCATTACCGTCCCAGGCGTATTAATCAAATCAAGGACATAGGTCCAAATAGTACTTTATCCACGGAGGGAGTGGGGGTCACAAGAGACCTCGGAAGACGTTCCGTTTTATTATTGGACCGAGGAAGAAAAGGGGGCCACTGTCTAATTCGATCGGAGAAGGGAACAATCCGAGCACTCCCACTGAAAATACACCAGAGAACGAACTTAATGGCCTCTGGAGTAACCAATAAAATACTATCGTAGTAGAGCAGTGCGGATGTGCGGAAGAGAGACGCTTTTTCCTTGTACTTTTCACTTCCCGTTCTTCTCCCGCGGAATCAATCCCGTTCTTTCGAGAGTAAAACGGGCTTTACGAGTGAGGAGAAAAAACCCGAAATGCAGTGCATACGACTTTTATAGCGCGATTTTTATGGTTCGTTTCAATTGCTTCGAGTTTTAGTGGGGGTATTTCTTTTTCTTCTAAGAAATAACATATAATTGCAAGGCTACGATCGGGCCCTTCAAACGTTATATTGCCGGAGAATCGAAACCTAGCAATAATAGGCCATTAATGCTGGACCTTCCGAAAACCTTCCCCTCCCTCGACCAAAATCCAATCGAAAAAGTCCTACCTCTAAACAAGAAATTATTTGAGAAATCAAGCTTTGACAAACGAGGCAGCGTAGTCTACGATTAACTCATTATTTTATATTATATATCCGAAAGTTGTATGCCCAAAAGAAATTCCATGTGACAAGAATTTCACATGCCAAAGAGAAACTGCCAAACTTTATACAATATATCTCTAAATTCCAATATTTATTTAATAGCCTTATGAATTATTCATCCGAATAGTTAAGAATACTAGTATACCCTTTTACAAATGATAGATAAGAGGGATTTTATTATTAAAGGCTGCATTTAAATTAGGCAGTAATAAAGGAGGCCGCATAAGTAGCTATACCAATAAATGCTACATAGTTTTCGTATAGTTTTAATGAATTTATTACACTACATAAAAGTAATTAAGGTATCCGTTTACGTTAAAAACATCATTTTTTTTTACCCAAAATCATAACTTTTTTATTTCTCTTTTGTAAAATTACAACTTTTAGGCTTCTAAATCTGTTTTTGTTTTGTGTCTATGGCATTTTAAAGAAAAGTTACAGCTATTTAAACATTAGTGACCGCTGTTAAAACAAACCGGAAGTACCGGCTTCGGAACCGGAAGTTGTGAATTTAAAGCCTTTTATAGAGCATTTTTCGGACTAACCTTTTCATGAAGATTAGTTTAAACATTTTTCTAGTATTTTTAATAATTAGCAACTTGGCAATTAGAATGTTTTAAAGCAAGAAAGTGTGGGGAATTTTAAACATATATTTTAATTTTTTAATAGTTAAAATTGCTTTCATAAACTTCAAATGCGTTTTTCTCAGAATGGTATTTTTAATAAAATGTTGAAACTTAAAATGTGGTTTCTCAAAAAGTTCTTAAAATATTTTTTTCCAAAATTATTATGAATGTTTTTGATAGTATTTACTAGTAAATGACCAAAATGCTTCAAATTTGGATAATTTTTAATGGTGTTACACACATAGTTATATATAAGGGTAATGAAAATTCGTTAAAAGTTCAATGTGTATGATTTTGAAGGACCAAAATTTTTTACCAAATGTAAATTAAGCAAAGATTTTAGGTGATTCACTAGTCCAGTATATAATAAATGTGTTGCATCAAAAAATATTAAAATAATTTAATTTATTAAAAAATTAGACCTTTTGAAAAAACTCGATTTATTTACTAAATTTCCTTCATTTATTAGAAATTTTTATAAAAATTTCTCCAGAAATAAATTTTTTTAAGTGTAATTCTGTATGATAATATAAAAAATAAATCTAAAAATTTAAAAACATGAACTAGTTTCTACGTTTAAAAAAAAGTTCTCCGAACGTAGAGGGATACCTTAAAAAACTGTCTTTTATACATTATTTAGAATACTAATTTACAATATAAAATATTTTTGTATTGACATACAAGAAATTTTAATTTTAATCTTTAATTATTTTTTACTAATTAAGTTTTTTACATTTAATTATTTTAATAATTTTTATTGCTTTTATTACTTTTTATGTTTCTAAATATTATTCCAAGCAGTAGAGTTAACATTTTGCACTAGAAGGCATTTTAACATTTGAAATATACAACTAGCTATTATCACAAGTATTCAAGGAAACTTACAATCATACCATTTTTAATTGAATTCAATCAATTGCTAAATTGTTGTAATCGATATAATTTAACATTAATTAATACTAGAGATAGATTTTATGAAGGCTGCACAAGTAACTTACAGAGCCCCCATGCGTTTTCAAGGTTGCACGCTTCCCAACTGTTCGTTGGATTGCCCACTTTGGCGTGTTTCAGATATATGAGATGAAAAACTAGATATGACTTGGAAATTTGACCTTTCCAAAAATGCATAAATTTAGTGTAACTCGACTTTCTCTTTTACAAAATTGATGCCTTAAAAATTGAACACAAGAGAAACGAAAATAAAACCGATACATAATAATGACTTGATTTTTAAAAGTAAAAAAATTAGGCTACAATACAATAATTTGAGTATGTTACAGTGCATGAAACAAACTTACGAGTACTAAAGCGCTTCAGAAATGCAAGGACAGACAACTTAGGTTATTATTATATAAGGGATTATACAACGTACATGAGAAAGTAAAAATGGTATTTTTTGACTCAGGGAGTTCAAAACGTGAAGATCGATCAAAATTTTAGACGATTACAATACTTTTTGTTACACTACTTAAACGAAAAAATAAAAAAAACCTTGTCATTTAAACTAAAAGATGAAAAGACAGCGAAAAAACAATTTTAAAATTCTTATTCACAAGAAAAACGTAAAAGTACTAAAAACATATTTTATATTATGGATCCCACAGGGTGCATAAACCTTCTCTAAACCTATAATTGTAATAAATTACCCCTTAAAAAACTGATTAATTCCCAAAAACAGAAAACAAAACTGCCAGAAACCACCCAGAATATTTTCGCCAAAGAAACAAAAATATAAGTCTTTTAGAAATTATCCAAAACAAATATGTTAATGCATTTTTAACAACGTCTACTCAAATTTTTAAACACGTTCCCATTCTGCGGTAATCAATTCTTTTCCGGTTATGACATGTTGTGAAAAAAACAGGAGAGAAACTAATTTTAAATTAGCGAAGTGTTTTAAACCTTGTTACTGCGCCTTGATGCATTTCTGTTTTATTCTGTGAAAAATTTCTGGAGCACTTGAAAGGCGCAACTTCCGTCGACCCTCACAAAACTGCTAAAGATAGAGTAACTAATTTAAGAGAACGGGTTGAATACCTTAATTATTTTGAGTTAATTATGGCGATAAATATTATTTTAAAAAGTTTTCTGCTGGAAGCACAATCATTTCCACAATTTGGAAAAAAAAGAAAGGAAAGAGTTTTGCAAAAGTGTTATTTGCAAAAGATGTTTAGAGTTCATTTGCTTCAATTTTGATGTTGTTCTACTTTGCGTTACACTGATCCCGTTTTCAATTAGTCTTTCAAAGGTTAAAACTTTTTATTTTTCTTCAATAATTTACCCTCATCTTTACGTTTTCCAAAGAAAAGAAAAACAAATTTTCTTCTCTTCAAAACCACACACACACAAACACATTAAATCTATAAATGTAAACAAGCACGGCAAAGATAATTTGTTAGTCAAACAGTGAGAAATATCGTCCTCCTATATTTCATTTGAGGTAGTCAGAATTTATGTCATACCCTCAACAACAAAACCATTACAATTGGGCTATTACAAGAAGAATTTCTTGTAATAGCCCAATCCATATTCAAAACCTTACAGATTTAAACGTATTACTTTCAAAATATGAATATTGTTCTCCTATATTTCATTTAGGAAGTCAGAATTGATGTCATACCCTCAACAATAATACTATTACAGTTGGGCTATTACAAGAAATTCATTCATATTCAAAACGCTATAGATTTAACCGTATTAATTTCAAAATATGAATATTGTCCTCCTATATTTCATTTAGGTAGTCAGAATTGATGTCATACACTCAACAACAATTGGGCTATTACAAGAAATTCATTTATACTCAAAACGCTATAGATTTAAACGTATTACTTTCAAAATATGAATATTGTCCTCCTATATTTCCTTTAGGTAGTCAGAATTGATGTCATACCCTCAACAACAAGACTATTACAATTGGGCTATTACAAGAAATTCATTCCTATTCAAAACACTATAAATTTAAACGTATTACTCGCAAAATATGACGGACAAATAAAAAATAACACCATAGTTAGTAGAAGAGGGTGATTTGGATTAAAGTACTACGATCTTTCTTTTTCCCCCTTTGTTAAGAGACTGGGATTTACTTCTTAGAGACGATTTTAAACAACTACGTATATCCATATCAACAGCAGGATTTGAACCCGCAGACTCCGGTGCCGAAGAGCAGAACTATTCGGCCATTAGTCTACAACTGGGTTGGGGGGGGGGAGAGAAGATATGGTAAAAATGTGTTTTGACAGCTGGATTACCTATGTAAACTAATTAATGGAATATGAAAATCCTGTTTGGATCTCAGTGTCTCTTGATGTCATATTGAATATAAAACATTGTCACACATCAACCTGTACTTCTTGAAAGTACAATGCATTCCTTTTCCGATGAAGAGAGCGTGGATTTCTCGTGCGATAGCGAAATAAGTTTCAACCGAATTATTTTGGTTTAGGTCAACGTGAGATAAGGTCTTTAATCAGCGGAAAATATTTGTGCTACCCACGAGAAATCCGTACGATTTTCATCTAAAAAAGGAATCGTTAAATGAATTAATTGACTTTTCAATGCGTATAGGTTGACGTGTGATAAGACCTTTGGAGAAAAGATTTATTAGCTTAATGACAAATATATTGAACTAGTTATGAAAACCAGTGCTGCAGAATAGGATACATAATAGATAAAAAGGGGGGATATCACCAACAAGTGGCAGTATCTCCTCCCCCCTCAACAACCCCGGAACACATGTACCTGTTGTCCGCTTGGCGTAATCTTTCTCCGCAAAGTCAGTTGGAATCCACAACAACAATTACTCTCCGAGTCAAAACCTTCCACCAACACCCCCGGCCCACCCCCTTTCACTTTCAAGTGTCGTTCTAATCACTTTGGAGCTAACTCTCCCCCACCTCCACCCCCGATCATCAATCATCGAAAAGTTAATCGAAATTTTCCCGGAGAATAATAATGAAATGGGGCCAATTCCACACGCGGAGCATTCCATTCGGACGATGGATGGGCCAATACGTTGCGGAGTGGGAGAGATCGGGGGAGGGAGCAAAACACGTGTTCGCAAGAACGGAGAGCGTAAGTGATTGTTCTAAATGGAATTAAGGAAGCAAATGGTGGTATGCAGATAATGAATAATTTAACAATTGCTGGCATTTTCTAGAGAATCTTTCAAAAGGTTCGGAGCAAAGGTGCATTTATAAGAGGAGGAATTCGGGATGGTCATTCGAAATTCGAGTTTGGGTTTAACCGGTGTTCCCCGAGTTGCTACCAAAGTATTTGATTAGACAATTCATTGCAAATATTTGTGTTGCGGTAGGTTAAAAAGACTTTCATGACCGAGAGCTCATAGAATAATATAATATTTTCTATCTTGAATTGGAGGTATTACGCATAAAAGGTACTGTCTCAGTCCTTTGCAGGTCCTGTACATCACATATGATATACACATCTAATGCTTTATACATTTGTATAATGTGATGCACAATTAACTACATTTTAAGTGGAAAATAATTTGGTGTAGCGTCTTAAATTTAGTAAATTTTTTCAGTTAGACAGAGAAAATGTAAATATTTATTCCTAATGCACAACATATAATTATTCTCTCATATGTAGACAGCTAAAGGATTAATATAAACTCAACAGGATATTCTATAGAAATTTGTTGACCACTTGAGGGAACAGAGTAGCTCTCGATACAGTATAACATTATCTTTATTATAAAAGCTTTTTATTGTAATCATTGTAAAATAGAATTCTCTTCTTTGAAGGAAATTGAAAGAAATTTTTACAAACTATTTAATAATGATAAAATTTAATTACAATTTAATGATTTGAAACAGAATATTTTAAAAAATCATTAAAAAATATATACTTAATGAAAAATCTAAATTCATTTACTCGCAAAATAAATGTTGAAAGATATATGTGTATAAAAAACCTCCCATTTTTATCAAATTAAAGATAAATATATACTTTATTCTCCAAACCCAAAAAATTTAAAGGTTTATAAAATTTTAAAATAAAAAACTAAACTCTGTTAAAAAAATGTGAAAAATACTAGACTTTATGATGGTATAAAATAATTTACGTTCCTTGTAGTTATATAATTAAAGTTCATGGAATAAAATTGATAGTTAGCTTTTTAATATATAAATTTCAAAAGTTAGTTTGTGGGTTAGTGGATTCATATTTTTTCATTTGGGGTATATATTTTGGAGTTTTTTTTAAATATTACTTTATATAACGAAACTAAACAAATTTTATAGAGTGAGATCCTAATTGATGATCTAGGAAATATTTTGTTCTAAACAGAGCAGAACTTATTATTTTATATTAGATCAAATAGAGGCTGTTCTAATAAAGTCTTTTAGTTCGAAGGTTACTATGCTTATAAGGTACCGTTAAGGGGACACAGTACCTTTCGAGCTAAAAGGTATTAACAGCCAATTTTCATTAAACATTAAAATAAAAAGTCCTCCTCTGCTTAGAATAAAATTGTTTTTAGTTCTTTAAGAGGGGTATACCTATGAGAATTACAGTAGAACCTCGATTATTTAAGTTAACTGGAACCGCTCGAACCTCGGATATAAAAAACCTCGGTTAATAGAATCTGCATATTTTTTTTCATAAAGCTGACTCTGTTAACAGAAAGCTCGGTTAATTGAGGTTGTACTTGTACCTAGTTTTGTATTAAGAAGCAGTGCAGTTTAAAAAAATATAAAATTTACACACGAAGTGTAAAAAAACAAAGAAATACAGTTA
>CM063498.1:197405292-197430292 GCA_032207245.1 Pardosa pseudoannulata
TAAAAACTGAAATGGTGATAGAAATTTTTAAAAAATATATTAATAGAATAGTATTTTAGCATTAAATTTGTAGCTAAAGAATATTCACAAAAAATGCTATAATACGTCTTTGAAAACATTAACACATTAAAAATTTTGTAGTTATTCGAAAGGGGGGGAGTGTACAAACATATTCAATTAAATATACCATACACATAAATATATATACTTATATACAAAAACATACATATATATATGCAAACTTTTACATATGCACATATGCATTAATCTGAGTGAAAATGCATTATAATGTTATAAAAATGTTATGGAGAGATAACATAATCTAACGTGTTACAACGATATTATTCCGCTGTAAATATTATGTAAATGTTTATTAAAATTTTTTGTTTCATCTCATTTTGAAAATAAATGTATATGAATACGTATATGAATGAAACTAAAAATAAATATATAATTTCGAAATACACAGCATGAAAATAAAATAAAAATATAATCTCTTTCATTAAAATATATCGTCTACCAATTACAAGTCATAAAAATACTTCTATAGAACAATCTACTTTTTCCAAAATATCAAATACGTTAGTAAATTAGAAATACTCTAAAGCAACAAGCTTATGTTGTAAAATCAGTTGTAATTTTTCTGCCGAAAGAATCAACTGACGGTAAAAATACCTTTACAGGGACGACTCAAAGATAATAAGGTAACTCTAAGGCTTACCTCTTTGACATTAAAATACAATAAGCACTAATAAAGACTGAAAAACAATGCTCGGTTAACAAGCATGTATTTTAAGCAGATAAAATGCTGAACAACAAACGAAATTCAGAAACAAATAATTTCTGAAGCACTCTTCTGTCGTATTTTTTTCAATGGTGCTTAGAAACTGCGTTTCAATTTTCTTTCAAATATTCGCTGCAAACAGACATTGATTTTATTTAACTTAACAAATTTGTTTTCTTCAAGAGAGATAATACACCGAATTGGTAAACAATAATAATAATAATAATAGATCGCTTTGTATTGGAAAGAAACAAGGTTTTGCGATGCAAAAGATGTTCAGCTACAAAGTTTTTGATTAAATATTTTTAAATCTGTGTTTTAAGCCTCAACAGATAAGACCAACGAAAACCTTTAGAATAAAATATATGATAAACAAAAAACTTAATTCTAAAAAACATTTTTACTAGAAATGCAGGTTATGTATAATAAATTTTACATAAATACATATATACATACACACACATTTATAAATAGAGAGATGGATTTTCTTTTTTGTATGTGTGTTTTGAAGTCGATATAGTATATAATATATATATATATATAATATAATAAACAATAAAAATGTCCTATACATATATATTTAATATAAATTTACATAACATACATTAAAGACATTACACATACACATAAAACATGTAATACATATATACATATATAAAATCAATATATATATATATATATATATATATATATATATATATATATATATATATATATATATATATGATTTTAAAAAATATAGGTATCAAATTCAAGATAGAAGTAAATTAAAACAAATAAAATTCAGTATAATTTTATGACATAAATAAATTTTATAACCAGAATATATGCTTCACAGTAAAATAACAAGTTTTACGAACAATTAAACATATTAAGCATAAAGTTGCTAACAAAATATGAGATTGGAAAAAAGTGCACTATAGTATATTTCTAATGAATACAAACACTAAATTATAAGATTAGTTGGAGGATATATAAAAATTGGAGGATAATGAAACTATTAGTAAAGACTTATCTACATAAAAATATAATATATATTTATTTGATTATTTATTTTTGCCTCCTCTGTCTTTAACATCTAATCACCCCCTCACCTCAGTCGAGGTGTTAAGCGTCTCGATAGAAGCAACCCCTTGCAGACCCGTATCTTTTTATTTATATCATTTGCATAGATAAGAAGACTTTCATAGACTACAAATTATGTTTAAAAGATGAACTTAAAGAAGAGACATCTGTATAAATTAATCTCATTGAATGAAAATCAAATAGGACGATATTATTTGCACTAATTAAAGGTCACGCAACACACACTTCCTTTACACATTTTCGTCACAAAATATTTTTAATACAAGTAAATCTAAAAATGACAATGTCGTTAATATATACATAGATAGACGCACATAGGCAGTGTCGTAACGAAGAGGGGGAGGGAGTGTGTGGGGTTGAAAAACCCTCCATGAAGATCCTTGTATAATTATGTATTATATAGTTAAGGATTTCTGTATTAATTTTTAATTATAAATTAGAGGGGTAGAAACCCACCCCCATGAAAAATCTCTCTCTATGCTCCCGCAGACAGTAAATATAGTATAACTCGAGTCATTTGTGAAAATATTTTCATAGTACATTACATTAGGCTCATATTATCTACAAGCAATGTATATTTCTACTGCCGATTAAGTACTAGAGCTGTAAAAACACATTTACAGGTAAATAACTGCGAAGGAATGATTACTCTTAAACAGGTTTCATACTCAATTTTGCAGGAAAAATGCAGGTATTTTATAGGAATTTCCTAGGAGAAATTGATTACTATTCATGATTACTTTTACAAAGTCCAAAATGCTCTTTTGCTAGTATCAAAGTTTCCTTATAACAAAGCTACTTTCCAAATTTCATCATCGTTTAAACAATTTCAATGACGTCTAAAAGTAAACAATTAAATGGACAAATTGTTAATAATCAAATTATAAATTGAAAATAGGAATGAAATGGATATCTGGAAGCTATTCAGCATATGGAAGAATTTAAATATCCGGAATCCTATCTGATACCTGTAAATCAAAGCTCAGGAGTTTTAAATACCAAAATTGCGTATTTTAAAAAGCCCTAAAAATATGCCTTAATACAGATGTTATGCAAGAGTTTTGAAGGAACGACGAACCCTGTTAAATAGAAAATGCTTAGAATGGATTAAAAAGAAAGGAAGAAACTTTAATATTTTTTAGAATACTGGGAGTAAAAGAAAAAAGTTTTTTAAACTAACAACACTTGTATAAACCAAAGATCTTTTTTTCCAGAATTGTTTTTACGTTATCAATGGACCTTTTTCATTTATTTGATACTCTAACACAAAGTGAAACAAAGAATAAAATATTTAAATCCTATAGCAAAAAGAAACTGTCTCAAAATCAAGGTATATTTTTGTCTTAATTAGGAAACGAAATCCAAGAAAGTTCAACCTAATTAGAAACGAATTACCTACCTGTAATCACACCGTCTCTGAAAAGAATAATTCTATTCATGTCAGACATTAATAAATCAGTCCTGATAAAACACGGCTAGTTAATCAGATCTAATACAATTATATGAGCAAATATAATGAGAAGGGTGCTTTGTCTCTTCCTTCAAAATGAGGGATATTTTAGTTTAATATTATTGGATTAATTGGTTGGAAATAGAATTCGTGTATGAATAGAAACTATGAGGATGGAATTATATTTGGTTTAACGAACTGCAATTAAATAGATTACTCAGTCCAGTTACTTTTTTTTATTCTCAGTGAAACAATTTACCTTATCTGTAATGTTTTCAAAATGAATATAAAAAATACAGTAAAACTAGCTGCTTTGCACCCAGCCTTCGGTCTAGGTAATTGAGAATACCGAATGAAGTTTATATTTATTTTATTAATGATATTAGATTTTCTATAATAAATAAACTTCTAAAGTAATCTAAAATAAACAATTTCGGAAGAAAAACAACTTAATTATATACGAATAACACAATTTATTAATAAAATAAACGTTATATGTTACATTTGGTGGTTTACCATTGCGTAGGTATTTTATTATAAAATTATTTAAAGAGAAAGAAGTATCAGTAAATATAAAAAATATTATTAAAGGTCAATTTAATCAAAGTCAATTAGAAACAATCAAAGATAAGCTGAAGTATATTTTATAGTAAATAACCGTTGATTAGCTCTAATAGACTATCATTTATACCAAAATATCGATAAAAATAATTGAAAATGTGTAAAATTAGCTGATTTTAAGACACACTTGCTCGTTTGCAAAATGTATTTGGGCCGAAAATATCTGTTTTGAATATTTACATTGTAAAGCATTAGTTATGATAAAAGCGCTCAAAAGAAATATTTAAGGAAAATGTAGATTTCGGTAAATCAATGTGTAATGTGTAACATAAGACAAAGAAGTAAATCATCACATTATAATTTTTTTTATATCAATCTAAACTCTAGAAATTTTTAAGGTTTTTTTAAAAATCAAAATGATACAAATTACAACAATAAATTATTTTTTAAATCAATGATATTGCTATATAGTTTTATTAATATTTAATAATTGTAATATTTAAACATTTAATATAATATTTAGTTATTACAATTTTGTATCGGTTTCATTCAAAATAATTTTTGAGTGTGCAGCCTTAACAAAGAAAACTTTTTGAATTCATTTATTGCATCTTCAAGTTTTACCATTTATCCATACTATAATACAAACTGACAAAAAAGAAACTCATAAATTCTAAAATAAATAATAAAATATTTAGACTATGAAGTTAGTTACCCATTCATATTACAGAAAAATAAAGTTTTAGAAAAATAACTAAATATTTAATAACTATCTAACTTTAATAATATTTAATAATTGAATAATATTAAGTTTAAAAATTAGTTATTACAACTTTGTATTGGTTTTTTCAAAATATTTTTAAGTATGCGGTGTTAGCAAAGCTAACTTTCTGAATTCACTTATTATATCTTTAAATTTTACTGTTTATACATACTATAATGCGAACAAACAAAAGAAAAACCCATAAATTCTAAAAAAAAAGACTGTGAAGTTGGTTACCCATGAATATTACATGAAAATAAACTTTAGAGTAATAACTAAATATTTAATAACTATCTAAATTTTATAATATTTAATAATTGTAATAAAATTTAGTATAATATTTAGTTATTAAAACTCTATTGGTTTTATTCAAAATAGTTTTTCAGCTTGCAGTGTTAACAAAGCTAACTTTCTGAATCCCCTTATTGCAATTTGGTATTTTACTGTTTATGTAAATTACTAGTATATAGTCTGTCATATGACGGGGATCAATAAAATTTTTAATTTTCCAGAATTCTAAAGTACCCAATGACGCAGGTAAAAAAAATGGGGTCTCTTTTTTGGCTGAGAATTATCTTGCAAAAGAAAATAATCGCTGATTAAATTTAAAATTATCAGATATGTACCTAATCTATTATTTAAGCGAAATATAAAAGAAAATTATTTACGTAATATCTAAGTTCAGGGATAAAACGTATGAAAATAATGCAGGCGATATTTAAATATTTTAAAGTAAGAAACTATTAAATGAGAAGGTTAAAGGAATAACATCATAATTCTAGAAAAAAAAATGTTATTTTTAACTATTTATTATCTTATAAACTTAATCACTTGCTCTTACCTGGGAAAAACAAGGCTTTATATAATGGCATTAAACGCTCGAAAAGAGGGGAAGGGATGGATGTCGAACGTTTTAAAGACTGGCTTCGAATTTTCCTAACCCTAACTCGTCTAGAATCCAAAATGGATGCCCCTATCCATTCCAGTCGAAGCTCTTCATAAATTCGAGGACAGACAGACAGACAGATGGAAATGAGATGGTTAAAGGAATGACGTCATAATGCTAGAAACAAATGTTATTTTTACCTATTTATTATATAATATATTGATATATTTAACCGCCTGCTCTTAACAGGGGAAAGTAGGGTTTGAAATAATGGCATTAAAATTCCGGAAAGAGGGAAGGGGTGAATCTCTAACGTTTTAAAAACGACAACATTTTTCGTTGTAATATGAAGCATATTTATACCAATGTATTATAGAATCGGATTGAATGTTTAGGAGAAAACTTTACTCGCTTTGAATTTTTCTAACCCTAACTCATAAAGAATCCAATATGGATGCCTTTATCCATTCCAGATCCAACCGCTTCATAAATTCGAGGACAAACATATAGATAACTTAGGCTATAGGGGACAATGAAAACTCACAAAAAAAAACACCTTATATTCTAAAGATATGTACTAAAAAGTTGGTTACCCATTAATATTACATCAAAATTAAGTTGTAATAACAATCAAATAAAAACGTGCTATATTTGCAATAAATAGAAATTATAGAAAATAAATTGTAATTTATTATCAAATGGTTTTGGTATTAATACTATTTAATGAAGTGGAATGATAATTATACATTAAGGAGCAAAAGGAAAAAAGAAACACTTTCACATAATTTCATATAAAAAACATCACTTTCATATAAAAAAATTAGCTATGAAGACTTCTTCCACATTGATAAAAAAAGGATATAAAGAACTTTCAAGCACTGTTACGAACATTGTGCTACGTCCCTCTCAAGAATGTAAATTCTAATTTTAGCTATCATTAGCCCTAATAAACCATTAATTTTTAAGCATGCCGGTAGATGTACAGAGACAAACACTGTCAAAGTATATATAATGCCTTGCCCTTTACAGAAATGTGGCTTTTTAATGATAAATGACGGGCGAAAGAATGAAATACGGCCATCATCTCATCCAATGGCTTGACATTTTCTTTTCCAACGCGAAAGTGCAGGGGAGGGGGGGAATGGAACGGAGGGAAGAAATGTTTATCCATTTATAAAAGAAAGTATTGCCATAAGAAAGAAGGTCGATCAAAAAACGTCTCTGGAGTATTATTCTATTCAATTACCTGCGGGATCTTTTTTCTCCGATATGTATTCTGACATAAACGGAACCATACGGAGAAATAAATGGATAAAAATTAATGGAGATTTCGCTTTGCTGAGGGGAGAGAACGAATGCAAACCCGCCAGAATGAAAGAACGGAGCGTTGCAAATCTATGTAGTGGAACGAACACGAATACTACAAAACAACTAGTGAGACGACTGTTAAAAATAGAAACTACCTGGCACAATATTGAAAGGAAATGAAGTTACACGTTGGGGTAAATTATTATTTATGTACACATCAGTGTAGCATCACGATACTGAAATACTTATTTATATTAATATTGTTACAAACTTCAAAGCTGGGTTCGGAGATTGAATGTACTTTAAGTCAGACAGCAAAGAAAAGAATTATTTATTGGCAGTCAGTTGAAAAATACAATGTCAGAAAGACATCAAACAAATTCTTCGCGAAACAACTCGAGCACAATGCCTTGGGCTCACCCACCTTTTTCCGTATAATACAAAACGGAAGCACCGGTAAAACGCAAAACACCATGCGTACTATGTACACCGAGAAATCTACTTAATGACTCTTCACGTTTGGTACCCAGCCTGCCATGCCTCATATATATAGGTACGAAGAAACTGCTGGAATATTTCAGAAACCGGAACCGGAAGTTGTCACGTATCACCACACTTGGCAACATTTGGCGACAAAAATAAGTTGCCAAAACTGTCGCCATTGAGCCGGTATCTCGCCAATTTGGCGAGATACACAGTCCCATATTAAATTTAAGGTTCACTAACAAATTCGTAACAATATGTACTATGGCATTACGCTGCTGAAATATTATTTGATAACTATATATACTGTGCATCGGGCTACTGTAAGAGCTACTGCATAAGAAAAAAGAAATTGAACTGTACATCAAACAAATTGAAATACGAAATTTTATTCTTGTTTTTGATGCCACTTGGAGAAAAAAACTACGAATGAGCCATACGCTACTCGTTTTAAGGCAAAGGGTTATAACTGGAAAATATTAATTTCCATAACAAGAAAATCATATATAAAATAATGAATAAAATTGTTGAAAATTTGCGTCTTAGTTAAGGTATTTGTATTTTACAGAAAAATGAGTATCAATTGTTTCTTCTTAGAAACCAATTCTGCTGGTGTAATATGAAGTTTGTGTTATTTACAACCAGATTCCACAAAAAGAGGAAAGGTCACATTTAGAAAGTAAAGTCCCCCCCACCCGATCTTGTGGGTATTTCTGGTATTCTGCTTATTTCAGATACATATGAAACTCTTTTGTGTATTTCTATTGCAATAAAATGAAGAGTGGTCGGAAGAAATGCAAAAAATGAAACTAGTGGTAGAAAGCACGAAATGCGAGAAATTCACTTAAAATAAAAATATTTAAGAAAATGAAAGATTTCGAGAATCTTGCGTATAAGGAAACTGATTTATCGGAAATTTAAAGGTTGCAAAAATATTTGGAAATTTCGCATATAACGAAGCTGATTTATAAAGTACACGAATTTCGTGCTGTAATAATTTTTTAACGCTAATAAAAAATAAAATATGCAAGTTTCTCTCGTTCTTGCGCTGTAGTGATAACACTGGCACTTTGTCTTTCACAAGCTCTTACTTACTGAGACTGAAAGAAATAACTGGGGATTAGTACCCCAAACTGCTACCGAAATTTGTAGTACTATAACAGTTATTTTATAAAAGCAGAATCAAGAACACTATTTGAAAAAATGTGATAATATCTGTACTGTTTTGTCGAGTACTTTGCACGGATATTTTTCATTTTTAGTCATCCGATATTCTAGTTTATTCATTTCCATTACATAACCCCAATTATTGGTCTCTAACCAATTTATATCACTTAGTACACACGCACAGAAACACCCATAAGTAGACATATTTCAAATATTTATAAACACACACACACGTGTGTGTATATATGTATATATATATGTATATATATATATATATATATATATATATATATATATATATGTATATATGTATATATATATATATATATATATATATATATATGTGTGTGTGTGTGTGTGTGTGTGTGTGTGTGAGAGAGAGAGAGAGAGAGATCTAAAAATAGGGTAGAAAATAGGGTAGTTGGAAATTACGTGAGTTAAAAGTGGTTTTAAAAAGGGAACTCTTTTATAATAATAAAATAAATGAAAAAGAACCACGCTTGCGTAAGCTTTTAGGATAATCCGGTCAGGCGGAAGTATTTTTGAACTATTTGATGAGCTTGCAAACAGACAATTTTCAGTAAACGCTTGGACATGGAACTGTAAAAAAACACACTCTACGCGTGTCTCCGCCACGAAAAATGAAAATGGCGCAGGTTTTGCTTTTAGAAGAAACAATGATTTAACAAACTTATTATCAAGAAAGACTGTTTGCCATTCGCCTTAACTCTGGATCACGACCCGACACACACACACACACACACACACACACACACACACACACACACACACACACACACAATATATATATATATATATATATATATATATATATATATATGTGTGTGTGTGTGTGTGTGTGTGTGTGAATGTATAAATATATATTTATATTTAAAATTTAATGATTGAAGGAGTAAATGAGAGACAAATAGACTAATACTCCGTATAAAAATGTAACTACTTTGAAATTATCTAATTCAAATTATTACGATTCTTTTGGCTTTCGCGATTTTATGTTTAGATTAAACCATAAAAGATTTTCAAAATAATTTATTCATAAAACCACATTCAATAATTCGCCGGAGTTAAAAATAATAAATGTTGAGTCAGAAGTATCATTTTAAGAACTTTCGTTCTCTTGCACCATATGCCATCCGACCTGTTTTCGTTTTTCTCCCGAGGGATCAACCTTTGTACTGTCTCCCAGACGTTTGACATCAGAAATTTATCGAATTAAGAACAAGAAATAGAAATCTATTAGAAAAATAGGGAGCATCCACAAAGCACAAGAAATTTCCAGTCACGTGGAACGAACTGTCATGACTTGTCTCCCGTGAAATATCGATTCACGTTTTAATGCTGCAAAGACTTTTAATCGAAATTACGCGACATTAAATGCCCTTTAAAGTCTTTTAAGAAAAAGACCCCGTGCCTTACTTTTACCAATCTCTTTTCTTTCTTTCTCTTACAGCAGAAGAGCTGGAAAAGATAATTGAATAGGAAAAGAATGCTAGGGAGATATTTTTGGATTTTTTTCTTTTCTTTTCACAATCATCTGTTTGGTTTTTTTTCTCCATATTCCTCCCCCCCCTCCTTCCTTGGCAGATGATAGGAAATGACAGTCATTGCGCAGGATGAATTTGGTATTTTATTTTTACGATTATAATTTATCGTTAAAAGTGTTCTTTACATTTAATGTAATCTCTTTTAATTGAATGCGATAAATGGGAAGAAATTTTATTTTGATTTCTGATATATTTAAAGACAAAGCCACCATAAAACAAAAAAAGACAATAAATACAAATTAATAGAAATATTTTATGGACTTTTTCAAACTTTTCTTCTTTTCCGTAAATATACGCTATAAAGTAGTAGTTCTTTAAAAAATTGAGGTTCTCAAGACATTGTATGCGGGAAGCGTACTAGTACGTTTTCTGTTTCCGTCTCGAGTTTGTTTCTTTAAATTCAATAAACGTGATATTACATTTAAAGGAGATTTTGATTGCCTATGAGTGGACCATTTATAGATTCATAATCTATGAGTAGTGGTGAAAGACATATTTAAGATGAGAAGAAACTTTACCATGTGTCTTAATCCTATACTTAAAACTGAATAATAATTAATTAAAACAATAATGAATTAAACGATCATTTAGCGATTAACAGTAATTTTAGGTAAATAACTCAAAACAATTAAAAAAATCATATTACTATAGCAAATTTCAATAAGCTTCAGTATTTCACTGAAATTTTTCATAGTAACAAAAACACATTCTGAGTTCAGCACAGATAACGTACACCACTAAACCGTTACAATTCCCAAAAGCTTTTTCGTATCCATTAAAATTTTACCTCATCTGAGCAGTCTATAAAATAAATAAGATGAATTATAGGAAATAATTTTAAACAAAAAATATTACATCTTTTTAAGAATGCTCAATGGGGAAACGCAATTTAAGACCAAATTCTCCCTTCGACAATAAAACAACAGCCATTAGATCAAAACGGTAAAAATCCAAATATTAGCGAAGACATTTTTTCGATAAACGCGAGGAACGCAAGACAAGTAAGAATAAAAAAAGTGGAAAATAACAAAAAATAGAAAAATTCTTTGTAATACTATTGTTAAGAATGTAGACTCTATTTGTTAAAGACGAGAACAATTCGTGACTTCGGGGACAAAATTTAGTACCTACGTGTTTTATTTTATAAAGAATAATACCAACTTTTTTTATATATAAAAATAAGAACAAGTTGAAGAAACTGAAGTAGAAACTGAAGTGGAAATGCATAGACGCAGTGTGGTGCTTTAGTTTTTCAAGAGTTATTAATTTAAATTTCCATCTGTAAAAATTTGTGATAAATTGTGAATAACAGCAAACTTTATTAAAGATGAAAAAAAATATATTCTTTCAATTAAAAAAAAAAGATTTTTTATAAGAAGAGGCTGTTATTTCAAATATTCTAATTATATGTCATTTAGAGTGTTCCTGTTAATTTTTTACTACACGGGGATAAGAAGAACAATATTTGCTGTTTAATGTCGATCTTTAGCTTCTATGAACATGCACGTCAAAACTGAAAGGCAGCAAGCAAGATTATACATTTCTATATATTTTTGACCTTGTCTATGTACAAGATATTTTTAAGATTCTCGCTTTATTACATACGCAAATACGAATACTCTTACAAAACGTACTTCGTTCTTTTTCACTGCATATTTCTTCGAAAGCTATAGAACAAAACATATTGTTGAAAATAATAAATTCAAAACAACCAAAACCCAAGCCTTGAATCTGAAATATTTCCACTTGTAACGAAAGAGTTAGTTAACTTTGTAACAAACGTACTTTCAGAAATCTGCTATGGTATTCATAAAGAATGATTTCTAGATTTTTTGAAATTTAATTTTTTAAAAATAAATTAAACTCGATTTTGCAACAATGTTCAAATTTGAACCTTTCTTAATCTTAATCTTTGGCGTTGAAAACCAGAATAAATATAGTAAGTGAACATAGTCTAACTTTAAATATTAGTGACTGTCAACCACTATGCCACGGTAATTTAGGGTGCTGTTAAATATTACAAATGCATAGAATATAAATGATGTATGTACTTATAATCCTCGGCTAAACAGCCCCTGGTGGGGGGCCAGGTTCTACGGTGCCAATCTCCGTTTACGTGACCAATGGTCCTGGGGCGTGAAGCCTATATTCCGGTTACGTGGTCAATCTTAATCGGAACTCCCAGTGTTTAGTTCCAATGCACGCTTGGTCCTCAGTTCATCTACCCATTGAAGGGATGAAAGGCTGCATCAACGTTGTCCAGACCAGGGGTCGAACCTCGGACCTGTGTCGCGGGAGCGCGAAGCTCTGTACCAACGCCACTGGGCTTCTGTATGTACTTATATGTAATATAAATACTCTTATGACATAAGCTTGGTTTTCTTTTAAACTGCGTATACCTGACAACTTAACGCTACTATGCCTCTTGCATAAGCGACATCAGATAGTTAGTTTAATCTACCACACAAGCAAGATTTGGCTGAAACCAGATTGGAATGTACATTTGATTATCGAATATTTTAATATAATTATGTAATAAATATTTAATTCCTAATTTATAAATAAATTATAAATATATTGTATTAAAATATATTACAATAATATAAAATAATGTAATAAAAATAACAATATATATATGTAATATGGGCGAGACTCATTCCAAATCACAACACAGTTTATTTCTGGTAAGAAACATGAATTCCATACAACAGGCAAACATTTTACAGCATCGTTCACCTAGACCATGTGATCCCGCACATACACTTTTCAAGTAGGGATGCCTCAGGTAAAAAGGCTACGAATAATCCCTAAGTACAATTGATCACGTGATAAAAAATACCCATGTTTAAAGAGAAAGCGCTACCTATTGGCTAAAGTAGTACAGGCAGAGGCTGATTTAAGTCTACAGCGTGTCTGGAAAGAAAAATCAGAATGACCGCGCAAACTTCGAACTCACTTTATGAACAAAAGTTATTAAATTAATATTAAAAAACGTAAATAAGGGATTTTAATATATATATATATATATATATATATATATATATATATATATATATATATATATATATATATATATATATATATATATATATATATATATATATATATAATATAATATATATATATATATATATATATATATATATATATAATATATATAATATATATATATATAATAATATAATAATATACATAAACAAATAAAAAAAAAATAATAAAAAAAAAACAACAAAAAAAAAAAAAAAAAAAAAATAAAAAAAAAAAACACAAAAAAAAAAAAATATAGAAAATAAAAAAAAAAAATAAAAAAATAAAAAAAAAAAAAAAACAAAATAAAACAAAAAAAACAAAATAAAAATAAAACACAACACAAAACAAAACAAAACACACAAAATAAAAACAAAAAAAACACACAACAAGCACAACATAAAAAAAAACAACACACACACAAAAAAAAAAAAAAAAAAAATAAAAAAAAAAATAAAAAAAAAAAAAAATATAAAATTAAAAAAAAAAAAAAAAAAAAAAAAAAAAAAAAAAAAAAATATATAAAAAAAAAAATAAAAAAACACAAACATATATATATTAAAATATATATACATATAATAATATATAATAAGTAATATATATAAAAAATATATTACAATAAAATACATATAAGTAATATATTGTTTAAGAAAAAATATTACAAAATTTCAATATGTATTACAAAGGAAAAATTATATTACTGATAATAAAAAACAAAAGTTATCGCTATTTAAATATTCATTTATGTAAAGATATAAAAATTTTTCCATAAATAAGACTTTTACAAATTTAAAATTTGTGTGTCTAAATCTTTATAACTAAGAAAAATTCTGAATTTTGAGGTATTTTTATAAAATAATATTTTAATTAATTCGGATCACTGAATAAATATACATTAAATTATAAGTCAACTTTGATGTAACTGATCTGAACCAAATACGGTTTTAAACTCTCTAAAGTAATTACAATATATTTACACAAGCTGCTCCAATGTATCTTTGTCATTCCAGTTAGATAGTTTGTTTTTGATGATTATTTACAAACAACTAAGTAGACAGTCATCGGCAGTATCAAGAATATATGATCAAAAGATGCGAGCAAACATAAACGATTAAGAAACAAGTAAAAACACTAAAAAAAGTTTTAAAGAAATTTTTTAAATAAAAAGTTATTTGTTTTAGAGAAAATATTTTCCACCGGAGGTGCATATATAATTTTTACAAAAGTAAAAATGGGATATTTAACTGAAAAGTTTGAGATAAACTCACTATAAATTATATTTGCCTCACTTGGAATATCTTAGAGTAATATATATATATGACATGGACAAGTGGCTAAGGCATGGAAGACACCTCGGCAGTATCAAGAATACATGATGAAAAGATGCGAGTATACGTCAACGATTAAGAAAAAAGTAAAACACTAAAAACATTTTAAACAAATTTTTAAAAAAAATAAAAAGTTATTTGTTTTAGAGAAAGTATTTTCCACCGGAGGTGCATATATAATTTTTACAAAAGTAAAAATGGGATATTTAACTGAAAAGTTTGAGATAAACTCACTATAAATTATATTTGCCTCACTTGGAATATCTTAGAGTAATATATATATATATATATATATATATATATATATATATATATATATACATATACATATATATATATATACATATATACATATATATATGTGGTAGCCTGAGTGACGCAACACCAGGTTCGCTGCGCGCATCTGGCAACGAGGGGAGTCTTGCAGTAGACGCGAGAGAGGAGAGACGTACCTGTGACGGAGAGACGCTCGGGTGTTTTGGAGAGGGCGGACGACGGCCCTAACGAGGAACAGAGCGTGCAGACGGCAGCTCTCCCGGCTATTATAATTAACTGAAATGTGCAACTTCTACTAATGTTCTATCATGTCCGTTATTAAATGTTTACGTTACGTTAATTCTGAGTCAGTGTTTCATTTGGAGTCGACTGACTGACGTTCAGCTGGTATCCCGTTTGGACGTACACGGGGGTACCACATATATATATATATATATATATATATATATATATATATATGTAAATGTATATATATATGTATATGTATATGTATATATATATATATACATATATATATATATATATATATATATATATATATATATATATATATATATATATATATATATATATATATATATATATATATATATATATGACATGAACAAGTGGCTAAGGCATGGAAGACACGTTTCCTTTCATATATAAAAACTTCTTTATTGTTATCCTTCTGTCCATACCTATGCCATTTAACGATCCTTTGTACTCACACTTTGTCACGACAAGCATGGAGGATGTTATCAGCCCGAGTTCCAGCTCAGAAATGTCTTTTTTGGCGTTGGTAACTAAGCAAAATGCCTATGTGTACTTCCGCGTCGTCTTCTTCACTATGTATAGTTCCGTTCGAGGCTGTACCTTTCTCCTATTACGTTACTGTTAATGAGTTCTAACTATTTCTAATTATAACCCGCTTAATTCTTAGCGTTCATTTTTAAAATCCTGATATATATATATATATATATATATATATATATATATATATATATATATATATATATATATATATATATATATATATATATATATATATATACAGGAATTAAAATTTAATAGAGTTATATTAATTAAACAAGGACATATAAGGTATGGACTTAGCTAAATTTACTATAAAATAAATGGTTAATAGTTTCTCTTTCAAGACTTTATATATAAAAAAAACAGATGGATTTTTTTGAAAGATAATAAACTAAAACCTAATATTGAAACATAATAAAAACTAAACAACTAAATTTAGTATTTCCTAATGAGGAGTTAATGAAATACGTATTTACAATTACTTTATTTCATTTTATTGACAGAATTCAGCATTTTCACTCAATAAGCTAACTAATAATTTTAAAAATTATTTTTAATTAATTATTTCTCCCTTTAAAATATTTGTATATGGAAAAATATTGTAATGAAATAAATAAAAAGGTACTTTATTTAAATATTACAACAACCCCTGTTTAAATTTTACTTACTGATATCGTTCAGTGTGAATCCAACCTGAAGCGCATAATTAAATGGAACATTCCGCTATGAGACGCAATGTATGTTTTTTCGCTAACCTTAATTTTATCAACATCGAATAGTATTGTTTTGGAAGTTTCAAATTCTTGTAAAATTTTATAAGTCATAAATTAATATATTTTCTAAATTTTTGTTTATTTTAATGAGCTTTTAATTTGCAGAAATTAGGTGTCGTATTAAAGCAGAACAATTGTAAGGAAAATACTATACGAAAACCCAAAACAGATTAATTGTTTATTCATGAAAATTACTGGACTACTTCTGAAAGAGCCCGTAAATATTTTTATTACGTTCCTCTGTCTACAGAAAAAATTCTAATTGTCTTCTGAAATAGTTTTATCATTGTTATAAAATCTCACGAAATTAACATACGAATTGGTTTGGTTTGGAGCTTTAAGGTCTATTTTTGCAATACCAGGGCTAATAAGACCGGTACCTACTGCTTAAAGATAATTTCGAACGGCTACGAACATCCATGCCTTTGTGGGTTTCGAACCCACGAACTCTGGTTTCGAAGGCCAGCACCCTAACTGTTCGTTCATCGTTCGACAAATTAACACACGAAAAATAGTCCGAATTTAGATCTTTACTCTCAAGCTGAATTGTTACCATATTACCACCAAACGTAGAAATAAATAAAAATAACTTCATCAAAAGAATAGTAAAAAATTAAAATTATATATATATATATATATATATATATATATATATATATATATATATATATATATATATATATATATATATGACGCAATACCAATATCATGTTTAATATAGCCATCCCACGGCCTTTTTAAAGTGTAAAAATTTAAATCCTATTAAAGCAAAATTTTTATTTGAAAAATACTACGACAGAACCTAAAACAGGTTTATTGTTTAATCGTGGTAACCATTGAGTCACTTCTTCCAGTGAACTTTAAAGTTTTTCCTATTAAAACAACATTATTATTAGGAAAATATTACAAGAGTCCCTAAGACCATTAAACAAGAACCATTGTTTCTAATGGTGACCATATCATTACTTTGTCAGTTCCCGCTAAAGTTTTTCTTATGTTGTACTTTTAAATAGAACGAGTGAAAAGCTCCTGATTAAATTTTAATTATTGATAACGTTTAATACGCATGAGCCTGAAACAAATGAATCATTAGAAAATTGCAGAAAGAGACGCAATGTATATTTTTGCTATCAAAATTATTGTTTTAGGAGTTTTAAATGATTAAGAAATTTTATAAACCATGAAGCAATATACTTTCTAACTTTTTCTTTATTTTAAAGAATTTTTTTAAATATTGATTTTAAATGGAATTGTGATAATTTCATCCAAAGAACGATAAAATAAATATATAATGCAAAACCAGTAAAACGTACAATAAAGATATTCCGCGGACTTCGCAGAAATTCGATGTTGTGATAAAGCAGGGGCTTTAAAAGGAAAATATTATAAGAGGATTTGAAACAGTTTCAATGTTTAATCAGCAGTGAGCTCGTCATTATCTACAAAAATGCCCGTAAAAGTTTTTCTTACGCTTCTCAATATATAGAAACATTATAAATATCTTCTGAAATAGTGATATCGCCTAGAGAAATCTTTTATGTGATTGACGTGAGAAAATTAGTCTGAACTTATTCCCAAGGCCAAATTTTTATAAAATATGCAGCGTAGAAAAAATAAAAATAACTTTGTCCAGGAACAGTCAGTCAAACAATAAATATTTTAATTCAACATCAGCAACATGTGAAATATAGACATTCCTCCGCTTTTCAGCTGCAGAAATTTGGGGTTCTATTAAAACAAAACGTTCATAGAAAAAATACTACACAAAAACCTAAAACAGATTCACTGTTTTACTCATGGTGACCACTGCATTAGTTCTGCAAGCGCCCGTTAAATTTTTTCTGGTGTTCCTAATCTTAAAAAACATTATAAAGCTCTTGCGACATTAATGTAAAAAATAGTACGGATTTAGGCGCCTATACCCACAGTGGGACAAATTGTTACCGAATATAAAAAGTAGAAAAAATAAAAATAACTTCATTCAACTAGCAGTAAAACAATAAATATTTTGACGCAACCCCGGTAACATGTAAAATATAGACATTCCATGACCTTTAAGTTGCAGAAATGTGTTCTACCAGAATTTTTAGACGGAAACTACTACATGGGAACTTAAAACTGTCAAACGAGAATCACTGATTACTCATGATGACCATTGCATTGCTTTTGTAAGTGCCCGCAAAAGTTTTTTTTCTTGTGTTCCTCATTTCAATAAATATTTTAAATATCTTTACAAATAAGGTTATAGTCGGAAGGTATTTCTATATGAAACTGAGATAGAAAAATATTTTGAATTCAGGTCCTTTTGTCTAAAGGTAGGCCAAATTGTTACTGAATAGGGGAGAAAAAAACCCGACGCATATAGAGAGTGGTGCACTTACCACCTGTGGGAGTTTCATGACGACCAGTGCGCACAGGGTCGCTGCGATGCGCTGGGAAACTTCCGCGCCAAGGATCGATGCCGCTCCCAAAGAGACAGAGATATCAAAATAACAAACCCGAGAGAGGGAGTAAGAGCTAAGGGCTCTGCCGCCACAGCCAGCCCGCTGCAGACTGAGAAGCGGGATTCGGTTTGGGGGAGGCCCAGGGGCGCTGCAACACGGAAAGCCAGTGCGCAGGACGGCCGGATCGATTCCGGAAGGCTCGACAAACGGTGACTGCAGGTGAGGGCAGTCCGGAGAGCTGACAGACAAGGTGCATAGGCCATTTGACATGCCGGCCCACACTCATAAAGGCACACCATACTCAGAGAGATGGAATTGAAATTCATAACAATCAGGACGTAACTTTATCTAAATTCAAATAAAATCGCCTAAACGCAAAAACAGCGATAAAGATATTTAGCAACACAGCTTTGGCAATATTTGTAACACGCGAGGGGATATTTTTCGTAAACTGTTACTGTTTATTAAAAAAATTTTCTTCAGATGAAAACGTTCTAATATCCCGTATATAAAATTATTCTCCAGATAATGGTATTTACCGGAGTAATGTGCACTTTATTCTTAAGCCATTAACGCGTAGGATCCTTTTTCAGCTACAATTAAAATAATGAAAAGAGTTTTTATGCTTTCTAGAAACAACTTTTACTTTTCAGGGAGGGTAGATGGCAACCCTCTAAAAAATCTTCCAAATTTTCCAGTCTTTGATATTTATAATTTTGCCATTTATATCAGTCCTATTGATAAATTTTTTTAGAGGAGGTCCAAAGTCTTAATCAAAAGTGCAGTGAACTTTCAATCTCATAAAAAATTCTATTACACACACACACACACACTCAAAGTATAAACATACATCCAAACATACTTATGTTTTATACACCCAACCATAATTTTTTTACGTTATAAAACGGTTCAACAAAAGCTGTATGTACTTTTATTGTACCATGAAAAATAAATTTGCAGGCACACATTCTATCTTTTAATTTAAGCTGCAAGATTTTACCTGGTTAAAATTTTCCTGTCAAAAATTGGAAATATTTAACTTGTGCTCCAGTATTTACCAGACGAATTTAAATTACACTTATCTTATGTATAATTAGAGGAAAAAAATATTGAGAAGGATATTATGTCGTATTAATTTTTTTAACAAAATTATATACTTTGTATGATAACAAAATTTCTAAATAGTATGACATGATCGCTAATTCATTAAGTACCGTTTTACAGCAGTGAATTAATTCTTCTAGCTTTCAAGGCCAGCTTGTTCAAACCGTCATCTTCATTTAGAGTCACGCCTACATGCACAGAAATTAATGCTAAACTTGTAAAAGTCTTGTAATCAGTTCTATTTCAATGAAACCTTTTTATTTTTTCACGGATGAAAACGATCTTTCAACACTTAAGAGTGAAACTTGGTAATTTACATAAACTTACAGTAGTTTAAAAAAAAATCTTGCGATGCATGACTTGAAAATATATTGTTTAGACATCCCTATAAATACGTCCTTAATTTAGATCCATATTTTAGGATTTTGGATTACCACACTGGAATTTACTTCTCAAACACGTAGAACGATTAAATTGATGACGAGTAGTAGTATCTATTATAAAACTTTTCGTTACAACACTGTTTGAATATGATAGCAAAAATATATCCCTTCTTAATTTCTATAAATACCTCCTTAGATTTTTAAAATTATAGCTTAATACTAATGAGGTTTTTTTTAATTTGGTTTGGGCCACTACGGTCTACTGTTTTTTTGCATTATAAAGATAAACAACGCTAATGTAGGTAGACATACTATTCATAATTATTTAAATTTCACACATTTAATATTCTTGAAAGCCGATAACAACTATTTAAGATACTCTGCAGAAGAGGTACGAATAATAATGAGTTCAAAACGACCTCATTTCCAGCGATATTGAATAGTTAAAAAGGTGGAGAAAATTTTATATTTTGGACTCATTTGAATTTCTTTCTAGAAATTATAAAGGATGTATTTTTGGCAGAATTCAGAATTTCCATGTACATTTATCTATAATTTTGGATTTGCAAAGTTGATTCTTATTGTATTAGTTTTGCATTTATATACTATAAAATTAAATTTCTATGCAATTTATAGGATATTAACGAAGTTTGGCAAGGCAATAAAAACATTTGATAATTCAAAATATCACCAATGTGCTCCTACATCCAGGCTATTCCTAGAATGTATTATATTCTAGGAATATTATAAAAATACTATAAATTTATTATAAATATAATATATTTATATTATATTTATAATATTCCTAAATATAATACGAGGCGCATCCAGAAAGTAAGTTTCCCTATTTAAAAGGAAAAAACTCACACTTTCACGGACATATTTATTGGCAACAAGTACAGCAATGTTTCAGCTATTTTTCAACATAGCCACCAACAGAATTGAGACACTTATCGTAGTGTGGGATCCACTTTTGTATACCTCTGTCGTAGAGCGCTGCCGCCTGTGAATGGAACCAGCATTCCTGTCCCAGAACGCCGTGCACATCCCTTTCCGTACCGACAGCGTCTATTTGAATTTGGTCCTGACCGAAGATCCACTATGATGCCAATGCATCGACTGCTGTTTGGTTTCCAGTGTAAAGTGCGAAATCCAAGTATCATTGGCCATGACGATCCTGTCGAGGAACTCGTCGCTGTCATCGTGATACCGTAGCAGAAATGTCAGTGCTGCTCCTAATTCAACATTTTCGGCTCATAGATTTGACAAGGCTGACGATGAATTTCAATTGGCGCAATGCTTTGTGCATTCAAGATCACCGACCTAACCTTGCAGACGGAGGGAGAAGGAATTAAGAGTTTCCATTTCGGACCACTGCTACCCCGCTACTGGCAAGAATCGGGACTTGTCCAGCTGGCATATGATTAATATGTCATAGATCTGTTACGCACGCGCAATTGACACGGCTAATTACGTTTACTTTAAAGGGGAAAACATCGGTAAACTTACTTTCTGGATGCACCTTGTACACTATAAATATAATATAACCTATATTAAAATACAAAATACAAAAGTAAAACATTTTAAATTTTTAAAGAATCAACCAATTTAATTTACGAAATGAATTTTTGAAAATTTCTGACAGTACATTTTGTCGTAGGAAAAAGAGAAATAGCATAAACACTTTTTAAATTTTTCATATACAATTTTATTTTTAATGCAATTACACTTTTTTTTAATATGAAGCTATTTGTATTTTGCAAAAGATTAAAAGAAGATTTCAAATGATTTTAAATATCAATATTCTTAATTAATTTATGCTTTCTTTGAAAAACAGATGATTACTATTAAATTATTAAACTATAAATGGAGGAATTGAATAAAACATTTATTATGAAATATAAATAAATTGAACAATATTAAAATTATTACGAACTATGTAATTAAATAATGTGAAGATATGAAATATTTGAATGATACGCGACATGTACAACATATAATTAATCATGGAATATCTTAATTTAAAGAAAAAAATAATTTTTAAGTTATTAATAAATGAGATGCCTTAGGAAATGTCATCATCATCAAAAACGTTAAAATCATGTTAAAACCATGGAAGTAATGGGCATACGTGACGTCATTTTTAATTTTGAAAACACGTTTGGCACACTTAAATAAAGCCACTTTATTTAAGTAAAGTTAGTAGAAATTTTATCATCTACGGTTGACTTTGAGAGCAATGTTTGAAATCAAAAAGAAAAAAAAAGGTTAAAAATGGCTTAAAAATAATTACTAAAATAATTCGAATTTTTAAAGTTTTGAACATTGTCACAATACTTGTACCAATATTCGTGCAAGTCTCCCCGTTTAAGCATACCTGTGTTTACAGACAGACAAACATTTCTCTTTAATAATTTAGAGGGAATAAAAAATATACTATTATAATGAAGACATTAAAGATCGATAGGTACTGTCTCTTTAAATAACTTTATTTAAAAAAGTGAATATTATGAACAGAAAAAAATATGTTATAAGGTATATTAACTTCATTAAAAATATATGCAATCACACTAATAAGTCACAAAATGTGCAATTGCAGAATAATCACATTTTAAAAATATATGTTTTAAATACCCTTTTCCACACTTGCACAAAACAAGAAAAGAGAAATCTGAAAAAACAATATATTTGAACTTTGTTCTTAACATATAGTCTCTCAGTCTCCCGCTTCAAATGGTTTCGTAAATGCAATACAGGGGAAAGACTTTTTCTGGTTTTTGCATTTTTATTCAGCAGTTTTCTTTTCTTTTTTTAAGAAAAAAAGAGACAGAGAGGCTTTTTCTCCCCAGACTTCCAAAGAGTTAAGTAAGCGACCAAAGATTATTCCACCAGTTCCAGTCTTATAAAATGTTCGCAGACATCCTTTCTTTTGCACCCCAGGCAGAAAAAAAAAGATGCGAAGAAATCAAACACAGAACTGTTTGTGGAGGTAAATCACGATATAAACACCTCGAGAACAGCTGCGGAGCAAATTTTTCGAGGTGCAGCTGATAAAATGGAAAGATTTTCAGGTACCGCACATTTGATTGAACTGGTTACAAAGCAAAACAAAATATTTCATGCATTTTTTTCAATGTATTAACTTTCAAAATAAAATCCGTTTAAGGTCTATATGCATATAATATTTTTTGTATGTAAGTTGTATTTAAGTATGTTTGCTAGGTCTTCCTAAATGGCTGAATCGATCTTGTAGGAAATTTCCTTAGTGATTCAGGTCATCCCTGGGAAGATTTGAGGCCAAATTGTTTGGAGGTCAAGAGCGTGTGAAGATAGACCTCTTTTTCAACAGCAGTTGCAGTTGGCCACTTAATATCGATGCCATTTGATATATTTTATTTTTAATTATGTGCTATAAAAATTAAAATCTTTTAAGAAATATAATTCGTCAGATGGCGCTTACAATGTGTTTTCAGATAATACAATTTTTCTAGCATCTTAACCCAATTTGCTTTATTAACACATTATATGCAGGACACGTACTAATATGCTTTCTGACGATGGATACTTGAACGCGGGACACGTACTAGTACGGGTTAATGTAACCACATGGTTTGTTTGTGGGTACAAAAATAACGGTATATGCAGGAAAACGAAGCCCAATGTTCTTGTCTACTACATAGATTCTCAAAAAATTGAAGACAAATAAAAACTAGATTTTACATCAGTCGATAAGGAACCACAGAACGGGAAGGTTGATTAAAAAATCAATTTAGATTTAAAATTAACTTTTTATTTATCCTTTCGAAAATGATATTATATATATGTATATTTATATATTATATATATATTTGTGTTTATATATATATATATTTATTTACCTGTCTATTTATATATTTATTTATATATTTAATATAAAATACTAAAAGTTGGTTAAAAATTCAATAATTTTCGATCTATTGAGATTTAACTGAATAACTAAATTGATGCGCAAAACGCCCGCTCCCGGTACAATTCCGCTGCGAAATGTACCTGCACATATGTTAATTTTAATTGCACCTCGGAGACAATATTCAGATATGTTGATGTCGTTGGGTAAGAAAGGACACAACGACGTCTTTAATAAAATATATAAATGTATTAAAAAAAAAACTTGTATGCCATAAAAGAACGTTTCCACAGACGCCATACAGAAACAGCCAAAGTCCAAACAGGAACAGTCAAAACTGATATTCCGAATAAAACACAAAGTCAAAGCAAACTTATTTACTTAATTTACTTCAAATTGTTAATTTTAATTTGGTGTATTTCTCTTCTTTGGAATGCAGCTGCGCCAGTTTTTATTATTAAAATATTTAGACGCCAATTGTATTTCATCGCTAAGATGATTATTGTTCGAAAAATAATTTAACATTTATGTCAACAAGTAATATTTTTATTAGCAGATACATTTATTTTCTTTAATTAATTTTGAATAAAAAAATTAAATAATAAAAAGTCTAGAGGCTAATCAGTCAGTCCGTGCAAGGATAAATCACTAATTTTAATTATTTTTTAAGTATATAAATCTCAAATTCACGATCAGAATTAAATTTAAATTAATTATTCGTAGGTCGGTTAGAAACATTCTGGTCTACTGTCTTCCTACACGAGAGCTAATGTATACCGGGACCTACTTCTTAAAGCAGATCCCAAACAGCAACGAAAAAACAGCCAATAGTGTGATTTAAACCCATGAACTGCGGTACAAAGGGCAGAGATCTACCCTTTGGTTTTAAATGAATGTTTTATGATAGTGAAATGTATGTGTACCCATATAC
>CM063498.1:197435292-197447792 GCA_032207245.1 Pardosa pseudoannulata
AGAGTGTGAAGAGATTTTGAAGATTTTAGTTGCTTGATTCGAGTATTGAAAAAAAAATACTAGAATATTTTTTGAATTAGTAATATTATTGTGAAACTCACTACTATCTCATATTTTCATTTTTTAACTTATAGTGTACAATTACACTGCTTTATGAGTGTCGTTATATGTATTCATGCGTCAAATTGACTTGTGTTCGTAGAGATAGGTATGTAAGAAACGTCCGTCAACCTTAGTGTTTACATAGAAATTACTTTCCAGATAATAAAGCTATTCTTACGGGAATCAAGACAGTTAAACCTCGAACTATGTTTCAACGTAATTCTTCATATAATTCCGTTTTTTAACTCTTAAATTTAAAATCTATAGAATTATAACTCTTAATTGACATTTCAGAATCTACAACGATCCCCATGTTTCCAACAGAATTGCCAAGAATATGATGGGAAATTCTAATTACTTGTGTAAATTTAATAAATAGCGAGTACTAGCACATTTAGAATGGTCACCAGTACTACAGTCAAAACTTTGCTGCACGAGAAAATCAGCATTTATTCCAGCATTAGTTTTTAAAGATGAGTAAAAGAATTTAAGGCGGGGAATACTCCTTTATTTGCCATTCTATGACTGGGAAATTATGTATTAAAAATGAGAAAATGAAAATCTAGAAATTTAGATACCTAGTTTAGGGCAAATATTTTCATATGAGCTTCCACAGTATTAATTTCATCAATGAAACGATGTACTACATTATACATTTTATTTAATAGCATCATAAGATCTTAGTTGCCAGAGTATAATTAATAACTTTACATGATTCCATCAGATTGAAAATCAAACATAATATCAACGCATAAGGAAATATTGAAATGATATTATTTACATCAAAATTAATAACACATGCTAGTGAAGCATAAATCACGATCGATGAATACCTCAGTATTAACAATTCTAATAATTTTACAATTATTTTATTTTTCCAAATTTTCCCAGGAAAGGTACAAAAAAAAAGAAAAGAAAAGAATGACGAAAAAATTGATACCTTTTATCCAGGAAACAGTAAGGTAAAACTTGAGAGAAAATTGCATTTTTCTACTCACCTAAAACAAGAAAAAGAAGGGACGTATTATGCTTTAATATGCATGTATAAATAAGAAAGAATATGCAAAGCACTCGAACAACACATTAAGAATTCATTTCGATTCGGAAAAAGTTCACAATAAGAAGGCGTTCAAAATAAAATAATATACGGAGGAGTAATGCTTCTCTTTCTATTTTTTTACTCTCTTTTAATAAACGAACAATAGTTCTTCAGGAAATTTAATTTTCAAAGAATTTGCTCCAAGTAAATAAATAATATTTGGGGAAAAGACAGAATATGAGGTTAATAAAAGATTTTTTTTTCTTATTTGATAAAATGCAATCTGAAGATGAAATAGGATTTCTTTCATCTTGAAACATGATTAACTTTTGTTTTTTGTGCTTTACGCGCACTGCATGGGTGATACTGAAAAACAAAATATAATTTGTTTAACTTTTGACACAAAAGTTTCCGAGCTGCATAATAAAATGCGACAGAGTCGCTGAAAATATGCTTCTTAACTAGACAAACAATATATGCAGGATAAATGTCCCGAACATCTCGAAAAGTAAACTTCTTAACTTGTGCATGTATAATTTATAACACAATGAGAAATGCGTGTTCGCGGTTGCGTTCATATGCCGGTACAGATTAAAGTATTTCGTATGCTTAAAAAAAGCATCTTAGATATTCAGAACAAATTAATTACTTTCAATATTAATAATTCAAACAATATTTTAGATATTTTTGAATAGTGAACCCGGTAAGTTTACAATCTGGTACATCTTGTTTTTTGGGCCGAACGATGGCCGATTGATTAGGGTGCTGGCCTTCGGTACCGGAGTTCGTGGGTTCGAGTTCCACTGAGGCATGGATGTTCGTAGCCGTTCGGAATCGGCTTTGAGCTGTAAGTCCCGGTCTCATTAACCCTTGTGTTGCAAAAAGTAGACCGTAGTACTCCAAACCTAACCTAATCTTGCTTTTTGGCGATTTTTGTAAGCCAAGATGTGACTAGCATGATGTCCGCTGCCGCTACACAAAACCTAAACTAACAAAAAATAAGCTGTTTTTCACAAATTTTATAATAAAGTAAAAATGATTTAACTTAATCACTCTTTTCGATAACGTAATGTAACTAAGTTAATTAACAATTTTCATATTTTTAATAAATAAGAGCTTTGTAATTTACATCTTCCTTCGAAATTGCAAGCCAAGTTTACCGGCAATATTCTCCATTCAATCGGAGCAATTAACGAATGAGATGCTAGAATTTCAGGCGCTATTTTTTCTCTGCTCCTTAATTTTCTCAATACATTCTAAAAATAATTTTAATGTAAATTCATTTATGCAATAAAACAATATTTTTTTTAATAACAAAATTTAGTATTCAACATTTTCATTAATCGGAGCAGAATACACAAAATAAGTCAAATTATTGCCAAAATATATCACCAAATTTTTCGCGAAACTAAGAGGTACGCAATTGTACACCGAAACCTAAATCCACATACATAGAATTAAAAAATATATAAAAAGATTACAGTTTGCACACCTGAAAAAATATTTCTATTACATCTAAAGAAGACAGCACGACTTTCTTGCAGGTCTATTAAATTTATAAAGATTTTTTTAATTTTGATTGCATGACGCTTCATAAGAAACGTTACAGGATTATCCTTTAAATATTCCCTAGAATGTTCAAAGCGGTATTCGTTTCTCCAGATAACGGTGTTATCTGAGTAGAGTTCGAATACAGCAATCTACAGGTAACCTGAAGCGTCAATATCCATCATACTGAGATTGTTTTGATAATAGTTATTTTATTTATAAACTAAAATTTTTCAAGAATGCAATACTACCTTTATTCCTTACTAGGAATAGTCATTAAAAGCAAGACAATCTTTTAACTTAATATTTTATCGTATGTCGGGGATACTCATTAAAATCAAGGACAACTAAAGAACGAGGGTAGCTAAGCCCTGGAGACCCGGATCACACATGTGAAGTACAGGTTTTCTGTGTGTTTATCATATTCTTTAAAAGACTATAAAATTGGACACTGTGAGATATATGTTCCCAATCTTTGTTTTCCTATTCATCAAGGATTGGGCTCTGTGCGTAAGCACGTATGACAAAAATTAAAATGGCTATGCTTTCGTTAGTCCGGAAAATTAAAGGATGTCACCAGAATTTTGTAACAGTTAAATTATATTTGGGTTGTTTAAATCTATCTTGAGCCACGGTAGCTCAATCGGCGAAGGCAATGCTCTCGTAACTGGAGGATTGCGGGTTCAGAGCCTGAGCCTGTCTAAGATCCGCCGTGTTCGATAAAGGTGACTGGGGCACGTAAAATAAGTTCGTGGTCACAATGTCCTCCAAGGTTTCAATCCATACCTCTGCGAGTGGCAGGCCAAGCCAATAGGTGTTCTTCTTGGTCCCTGCTTCTAAATTACGAGGATTATAAGTCGTACTTTTACCCTTGTGGTGCTCGTTAAGAACGAAAATCGCACCCCTTCGCCTTAATGCTAGTAGCATCCGGCTAAATCATGCTAGGTTTGACCAAGTGGTATAAAACAATAACAGCAAATCTATCTTAACACTTGGCATGCAGGTATACTTCACCGCCAACTAACGCGTGCAGCGGACGTTTTTTCGTGAATCGCGCGAAAGTTTAGTTATTCAGAAAAATCGCAGTCAATCGAAAACTGCTTTTATGAACGAAACATTTTTTTTTATTTCACACTTTAATATATACTGTATGATTATTTAACAAAAAAAAATATTTTTACGAAATCACAAAAATAAACGATTTTTAAAATTAAAGTTCGATCATCTGTCAGAGCCTATTTCTTCATTACTATCTTTATCACAACGGCTCATTTTTATCAATTTTGTATTCAACAATAAGAAAACCAAGCTTCAAATTGACAAAACACGACTTGTACGTTCTGGAGCTACGAATTCGATTGAAGACGAAATAACGCAACGAAAGAACGAGTCACTCGACAATCATAACTTGTGGAAAGAAAAAATGCAAAGCTTTGCATAGCAGCGCAAATAACACGCATTTGATGCCACACATACATATAATTATACGTATTTAATAGATTTATCGTGGTTAGCGGGTATCCACCCCAAATCTACTAAATACGTATTTTTTACTTGACCCGCGATTCAGTGACAGACTGCAAAAAACGTAAAAATACGTTGCCCGTAAGCGAAGTGTTAAAAACTAAAAATGGATAATTCAAGTTGCATCATCTTTCAATTACTATCAACTATTCTTCTCAATTAAGTGAAACAAATTTCTGCTACATTACATATATATACATACATATCTGCTTAATACATAAATATTTATTTATTAGTTAATCAATATTTACCATTGTTCAAATGCTTACGGACGCATTATTTTATGAAAAGAAACAAATTCATTGTGTTTAGCTGGTAGCATGATTTTTTGCCAAAAGAGCAGAAATATTTAACCGATGATGAAATAGGCATATCCTCAGCGACGATTTTCTAAAAAAAAAAGAAGAATATGCCCTTCATAAAGTAAGTTTCATGTACACGTGCACACATGGAATGCGTCAACATAATGATCGCATTTACTTGATACCACGGAAAGAAGCGGCGTCATAATTTCTTCGCCTCTCTCTCTCTTCACTTCAACATCCCTGGCATGCCATTCAAATCCATCACAAATATCATTCCGCGGATCTTCCTTTAACGGAAGATGCGGTCGTTTACTTTCGATGAGTAGAAATTCATTTTCGCTCGGAGGTAAAGTACTGCTGCCATTAGAAGAAGAAGTTCTCGATTCTTTATTTTTTTTTCCAAGACACCGCCAAAAATAATAACAATAACATGTATTAAGAGATCCCCGTGGATCAACCGGAAGCATTATTTGAAATGATGATTATCGCCATTTTCTACACCAGGGAGATCGCCTCAGAATTATATATACCCCGTCAAGTTCTTTCGCAGGGGCGAAGGCGGTGAAAGTGTTGAGCCATACCTTCGTACTTTATTATGAGCCCCGGGGGATTCATTTGTCATTTAAAAAGAGACGTATTTTACCTGCCACCGATTTTATGCGCTGGGATTATTCTCGGAAGGAATGGAGATTAAGTAATTACGGAAGCGATGGATTAAAGAGAGAAAACACTTTTTCAAAATTTACTGACTTAAAACAAGTGAATTTTTAAGCGAGTTTGAACGGCATATAGGTGATATTCCTCTTTTTTAAAATATTTGTTTACAATGTTAACTTTTCTGCAGCGGAGCCTTTCTTATATAGTCGAAGAATTGTTAATCCTGTAAGGGAATATTACATGGTGCAAACAATCTGAGCCTTTTTTTTAGATAGTCCAAGAATTGTTTATCCTGTAAGGGAATATTACATGATGCAATCACAGTTCATCTTTTTCATATATGTTATGTTGCGTAAGAATAAAAAAAAAGTTATCTTCAGGGAGAGAATAGAGGAATGCAAAAACCCTTTCATTTATGTACACTTTTTTGAATACAACAGTAGATTTATATAAAAAATATTAATGAAGCACAGATAATTTTTCAATAATTCATTTCCTCTAATCGTAATATCATAATTTAGTACATTAATACATTAATATACATTTATATTTCTTCAGAATCGTTTTAAACGCTTGTAAAATCCTCTAGAGGAAAATTTCCAAGACGTGTCAAGCAACCATTACTTGCATATACCTTCTCAGAATAAAATGCATATTCTCGTAAACTCGAAGTTGTAAGGACCGAGAAAAATATCCGAAATAACGTAAGATCACGATATATATATATAAAAAAAACAGCAATATTTTATTACAACGCCGTAATTTCGGTACGTCAGAAAAATTAAGAGATAAAATTTAGAAATAAATTAGAAATAAATTAAATAAAAGTCCTGTTTCTTCCCCATTTTCCATTCAAACAGAAGTATTCTGCAGTAATAAGGGAAATGTTTATTAGTCTTAATATCTCTACCCATGCAAATCCAAAAGAAAAAAAAAATACTTCATCTACCAACACAACAACTGTCAAGAAGGTGCTTTACTCAAACTTTTCTCATTCCGAAACGCATATTTTATTTAACCCGGTAATTTTCTCTCCATGCACAAACAGGTCAAAAACTCGACACTCTCCCAAACCATGCGCCTAATAAATGGCCACGAGACGAGTGTTATTCGCAACATTGTTACCAGTCGCTCTCCTTTAAACATAAATATCGTGTTCAGAGTATGTCCGGAATGTTGCTCCGAAAAGCGGATGTCGGTAAACTCATTTCTTTTTACGAAGAGGGGAAGAAAATATTGACGTGAACGTTATGTTTTAACTCATGTTTGATTTAAGAGAATAATTATTTTCTGTAACTATTACAGGAAAGGGATAACAGATGAGGAGCAAACGAGTCTTTTTAAGGTAGTTAACTGGTTTTAGTAACATTCAAAGCCTCTAATAAAAAGCACAACAAGATTGGTGGTCCACCTCTAGGGGCAATTAATTTTACAGTGGGTCTGGTTCGGTTTGTTTTGGAGTTCTATGGTCTACAGTTTTAATCTCAGAGGACTAATGATATTGGGACCTATCGCTTAAAGCCGATTCCGAAATACTACGAACATTCATGCTACGATTGGTAATCGGACCTGCGAGTTTCAGTACCGTAGAGCTACACCTTATCTCTCATATCTCTCGTTATACTCTTTTCTCGTTAGGCTTTTGATGGGTAAATACCTGCCATGTTAGGTTCATCACGCTCCATGTTAACCTATGAGGAAAGAGAAATGCCCCCTCTCTCAGCCTTACATTATAAGAATTCACTAAACAAATTATACCACGTGATAAAATAACCAATTTTCTAGCATGTTTTCTTTCTTTTAAAAAAATCCAGAAAAAATATACTTAATTTTTCACGAGAAATTTCAGTACACTTTTTTTAAACGCAAATAAGAATATTTAACAGACATTAATTCAAAAACAGAAAAGATAGGATTCTAAGGAATTTGCTGTTTTATCATGTGCTATATATTTTTTTAAAGAATTATTTAAATGCGAGTCGGCTAGAATTTTTTTTTATTTTTTCCCATAGGTTAACATTGAGATAGAGAAATCCAATATGGCAAGTACAGACGGATCTTAAGTTAACAAGAGTAGGAATAATGTGATAAATCATGATCACTTGAAATGGACCCTTTTCTCCAATTATAAAAATATGATCACTTTCCAGTAGTGATTATGTGCACAGTCATATTCAAGGGTGATTTTATTTGTATGTATCTTACTCACTAACACACACACACACACACTACTATTTACTGATAATACTAAACCCCATTCATTGAATTGATCTCTTTTTCTCCGAATAACTTGCTGCATCTTTTCGTCAGGTGTTTTACACTTGAGTGTTTGGTATTTCAAGGCCTAGTCTCGTGTAGCGAAAAAGTATTCCTTAGTACTCTAAATCAAACTCAATTAAATCTGTTAAGTAACAGGTTTTTCTTTTACGTATTAAAATGAGTGACTTCTTGATATTATTTAAATTTTCATAGCTAATACTTCAAAATGTTTCCTGTTATTGCATTATTCTCTATAAAGACGCGCGATCCACTTCACTTGTTAATATTTTATAAACATGTGACAAGACCGGATTTCGGAACGAAACGAATGCGTACATTTCTATTCAATGTGGTGGTACCGAATATTCGACGGTGCATAAACGGTTGACCTCCTTCGAGGCATCTCCATTTTTTAACTTTACTCGGGTATTTCTAATGCGAAATTTGTACCGACGCGTTGTTGGGGACCCGATAGATCTTTTGAGTGGAGAGAACGTTCCTTTTGTGCACCAAGGGTTTCTCTTCCGTCATATTAGCATTTATATTTGATTTCTGCTTTCATCCATCAGGTAGTGGAATAGAGTCGATCCGTCTTCCCTACGTTTTCGAAGGCGCTTGTGTGAGCTGGTTAGAAAAATTTCCAGCTAGGATGAGTTTGAATGCGGCGTGGATCTTTTCCATTCTTCTTTACCTATCGCCGACGGGAAAATAAAATTCCTTTTATGCTTGTTTGGGATTGAGCTGTAAAGAAAAGTCATACTTTTCGAAGCGGGAATTCACGCGATACTTTATCAATAATTTGTGAGTCTGATTGGTATCTTTTTATACTTTGTCATATAGAGGATACCGTGTATTGTGATAATATCATAATAATGTGATAGAACCTTAAAAGCAATAACTCGATTACCTCACGAAATCAGAAATATTTTTTTCAGTCAAACCAAAGTGGTTGCTGAAGTACAAATATGTTCACAGTGTATTTAAATATTTTCATTGTTACTAAATTTTAGATATACCCTCAAAATACTAATTATCTTCAATTTATTCTATGATTTTAGAAATCACGCGATAGTATATTATAATTCTTTTGGTATATATATTTCGAGATTGTTGCGTTGAAGCATAGGTTCTAAAATAGCAGAGATAAGAATATATAACTATCGTATTCATATAATATACTTTTTTTTAATTTGCATTCACATCATGAGCCGCGGTAGCTTAATCGGTAAACGCAGCGCTCTGGTAACTGGGGGGGGAATCGAGTTCGGAGCCTTAGACGGCCTAAGATCCTCCGCGTTCGTTAAAGGTGACTGGAGCATGTAAAATACGTTCGTGGTCCCAATGTAATCCATGTTCTCAATCAATACCTCTGGGGTAGGCAGGCCAAGTCTATGTGTCTTCTGCTTGGTCCCTGCTTCAAAATTACAAGGACCCTTTCGAGCAAAAATCGTACTTCCATCCTTGCGACGCTCTTTAAAACGAAAGGCGCACCCGAGTAACGTAAGGCTCAATCGTGCTTGGATGGACCAAGTGGCATCAGAAACAACACAACAGATTCACATCACTAATCATTTTCTCAGGACTGATCATAGATAAATATTAATCGACAAGCTTTCTCCCTACCTAGAAGCACCAACAGCGGTCAAATTGACCAATGAAAGGAGAAAGTGTATTTTTTTAATTAAGCGTTCTACACCTATTTCCTAATTTTTTAAACTAATTTTAATTGTAAATTTTAATATTTTATATAAAAAACAAAAATTGTTTTTTAATATATATATATATATATATATATATATATATATATATATATATATATATATATATATATATATATATATGTCCGAGTCCAGTTAACGACTTTTGAGTCATGACATAGTTTTCATTCTTTATTCAAATCTCACAGCATACTAATCATCAATCATCTTTAATGGCATCTCACATTGGCGCCCAACTTCTAACAAAGGCAGGCTTAGCTGCCACGGGTAACCACAGCTCTGACCGTGGAATGTGCATACTGCTCTCTGCCCAGATCACTGCGCGTGAGCCGTATTTATGTGGCTAACTCCTCACGCCGCGTCACTCTCAGTAAAAGAATCCCTAATTAAAATCTCTTAAAATTAATCTACATTTTAAATCCTAACATACATACATACATACATATATATATATATATATATATACATAAATATACTTACATATATATATATATATATATATATATATATATATATATATATATATATATATATTAATAAATTCCCACGATTTCATTTAAACAAATTTTATTCCTGCTTGTAATTTTTACAGAAAACATTTTTTTTCAACCCTAAATGTGCACTTACCACATACATAATACAAACATTTTTTTTACATACATTACATGCTTTAATTCGATTACAGTGCCCAATCGGGTCTTGATGTCTTTTCTTTGATAATCTATTACTGGATTCGGAAACTCAACTTTTAGGAATTTGGAAAATTTTTTTAATATGAAGTTTTTTTAATTCTTCCTCTAATTGAATTAAGAATCTATGTCTAGTAATGTTTTACCCACCTAATTCCTTATAGATGACATGGGAATTTATTCCTGCCAAATCCATCAGATTAAAAACAGATGAAACGGCCATATGTGTGAAACAGCGTGAGCAGAATATTTATTTTTTTTAATAATTTAATGTGTAGAGGGTAATATTCTGATTATACATCTAAGCGTAACATTCTGTTTTTGAGCGAGAAACTTGTGGAATCTGCTTAAATGTACTAGCGGTCAATTTGACCGTTCGTATTCTAAGATATAACTAAAGGTATATCTAAAATTAAATAGTTTATTTTAACTCGACTCGATTCGTAATTGGTACAAAAAAGATCAAAGATTTCTAGGAAAACTAAAAAAAAAATACTATAGATAGTTTTTTAGGAAAGAGAGAATACAGTCAAAATGATCGTTCTCGTGCTTCTAGTGTTAAAAAAAAAGCTTTAATCTAGGATTACCATCTTCATCCTTTCTGCCTTCATTCTTGTAACGGTAAGTTACATTCGATTCAGCTTTTTTTTTACCTCTTCCCGCGAGTCATCGTCAAAGACATACCAGTACAGGACCGGTTTGAACTAGAAAGAAACTTCGGACTTCTCCCAACCAATAGAAGGTTCCGTTGGTTTGGGAGATTTTGGCCCCCCGCCGTTGTGGAGTGGACCCCTGTTTTTTCTCTGCGAGGCAGTCGGATTTTTTTTTTTTTTTTTTTTTTTTTTTTTTTTTTTTTTTTTTTTTTTTAGAAGACAAGGTTGTGACCAGAGGAGAGTAGAAAGTGAACGTGCTAGCATCCGCGGCTTGCGGGTTAGACCTTTTGAGGAAAATCATCGCCATATTGTTTTTTAGGGCCGGTGCCGACCTCTTCGATATCTACAAATGATAAAGTGATTACAGTTGTATTCCTTAGGCATTCATTTAATATTTAAATTCATTTAATCAAGCCATATTTGTTCATGTGTTTATTAATGAGTATTAATTTCTTCTTTCTCACACACTAAGCCAACGCAATATTATTTTCACGTAGTCGTATTTAATAACATAGCTTTTAAAGCAACTATATAAACTTTGAATGCATGTTACTGAAAATTGTGTTTTTTCGACTTGCTGCACTGTAAACAAAAAACTATTGCACATATTGATTTCAACTTTTTACAGCAGTTTAGACCTACGTTGAAAATCTGCCTACTTTTTTGTTGCTGCTTATTTCATTTAGTATTTATATTGTATTTGAAATTGAGTTTTTAATTTTTATCTACAAATGATAAGTTGATTCCAGTTGTATTCCTTAGGCATTTATTGAATTGTATAAAATCATTTAATCAAGACATTTGTCCATGTGTTTCTTAATGAGTATTAATTACTTCTTTCTCAAACACTAGGCCAACGTAAGATTATTTTCACAACTCTGCACCTCTGAATATGACCGACCGAATGCAATTAATTGCCTTAAAAATACTCGGTCACGCCTCGTCTAGCATCCTTTTCTGCGATATTTGACTGAAAATAATTATCCTCTTAAATCAAACATGAGCTAAAACATAAGGTTCACGTCCATATTTTCTTTCTTCCTTCCTCCACCCGCGTACGTGTGAAAGGGAGTGGGGTTTACCGACATCCGCTGCATTCCGGACATACTCGGAACACGTTATTAATGTTTAAAGGAGAGCGACTCGGAACAATGTTGCGAGTAGTACTCGTCTGTTGGCCATTCATTACGCGCATGATTTGCGAGAGTGTCGTTTTTATCGTCGAGTTTTTGACCCTGTTTGTGCACGGAGGGAAGATTACCGGGATAAATAAAAGATGCGATTCGGGATGGGAAGAGTTTGAGTAACGCGCCTACTTGACAGTTATTGTGTCGAGAACGGGAGTTGTTTTTTTTTTCTCTGCTTCTGGCATTACTTGGAGAGAAAGATTAATGCAAATAAAAACAAGTTTCTCTTACTACTGCAGAATACTTTATGGATGCAACTTTGAGAAAAATGTGTTATTGTATTTAATTGTAACACAGTTATTACTATATTAGAAAATTACTGAAGCTTATTCTCTCACAGGTCATATTTCTCCGTTTCAATTCGTTTGAAAATATGTAATCATTTAAAGTAATGTTCTGTAATAAGATTAGATTTCCCTGATTAATAAATATTTTGTGAGACATTATATCAATGAGTGAGAAATTAAATCCTGTTAGAAAATCTAGAATCCTAGACAGCTAATGAGATTTCACCTTAAAACATTGTCTTTATATGAGCGAATATATAAATTGTCCATAGATAGTGCATTTAAAATACTTTAGCTTAAATGTATCCTTCCCATCACTTAGCTTTTTTTTTAATATTTCTAAATGTGAGAAAATGAAATTACCTCTAACAACATCTAGAGTGCTGAACATAGATAAAACTTTATCTATAAATATGTTTGGATGTAAACAAAATTGACAACTGGGGCTACAGTTTACGCCCTCAGAGAAGAGGGTCTGACCAATTATAATTCTACATTGCCCTAGTGGACAATTTAGGAAATTTCTAAGCAA